>JANHMN010000005.1:47054401-47092138 GCA_030674055.1 Rhabdomys pumilio
TGTGTGTGTGTGTGTGTGTGTGTGTGTGTGTGTGTGTGTGTGTGTGTTTGCATATGTATGTAGATGCACACATGCACATCTGATGAATATGAATGAACGCTCGAGGACAACATTATGTGTTATTACACAGGGACCCATCTATCTTGTTCGTTGAGCCAGAGCTCACAGAGTAAGCTACACTGATTGACCAGCAAACACTAGAGGTCCATCTGTCTCTGCTTCATCAGTGCTGGGACAATGGCATATCACAACATCTAGACTTTTTTTTTATGTGGGTTCACGAGCTTGAACGCAGGACCTCGTGCTTGAACAGCAAACAGAACTGTATCATCTAGCCATCCTTAGTAGGAAAGATCTTTAAGAGGTGAGAAGGTCATAGGAGACATGCCTTGATTAATAGATTAATGCCATTATTTCATGAATAGGCTAGTTACCTTGAGAGTGGATTGTTATAAAAGCAAGTAAAGCTTTATTTTACAGCCTCTGTATTATCTAATTTTCTGTCATTGTGAAGAAATGCTAAGGCCAAGGTAACTTAAAGAATAAAATAGTTTATTTAACTTATGTTTCTAGAGGTATAGTGTTGATCATGGCAGGGAGGCATGAAGATGGAGCAGAAAGCTATGAGCTCACATACACAGACAGGAACAAGAAGCAGGGAGACAGAAAACTGGTTGTAGGGCAAGGCTTAGGATTCTCATAGCCTGCCTCCAGTGGTCTACTTCCTCCAACAAGGCATACCTCTTAAACATCTGCACAACAACGTCACTAACAGAGGACCAAGTGTGTAAATGCCTGAGACTATGGGGGCATTGTAATTCAAAACCATGACACCTTCCTGTTGCTTTGTCACATATATTAGCACTATGTGATGTCTTTTCATGATTATCTGATGTCTTGCCAGTTTTTATACTCAAGCTCTTGGATGTCCAAGCCTCTATGATTTTAATACATACGTCTATTTTCTTTATAAATTCCCCAGTCTGTGACATTCTGATATATAGCAGTACACAATTGCCCAAGACTACAAAAAGTCTTAAGTGGAAGACAGCTCTTATATTTCTGGATATGAAGGGATATAGCCAGGAAAACTTTTTACACAGCTGCAATATTAGACAAGAAAACAGTTAAGCCGAGGAACAGAGAAAACAGGTGCCTGGGACTGTCCTCAGGATGAGGTACGGAGAATATTGAAACTCAACACCAACAGAGATTCCCCACTATTTCTGGTTCTGACTGGGGTCAAAGAGGAGAGAGATAAAGGGTGAGTGAGGTCTAATACTGAGGAAGTACTTGGTAGTAGAAGCTGATGTAGTTTCAGTTTCTAACTAAAACTATTTATTTACAACCCCAAACAAGGCATTGTATTGCCACTTCTAAGGCTCAGGGAACTAACATCAAGGAGATTTGGTGGGAAAAAAAGCGTACAAGAAAGGATATATGGAGAAGGTCAGCAAACTGCTATCTTCAGGGCATGACACAGCCTCATAACAACAAAAATACCTCATATCCAGCTGTGGTTTTGTGCAGTGGGGGATGCACAATATCACACCTATCAATAGTCAGCCATGAATGAGCAAGGAGCTCATGAGGCCTTAATCCTTCCTGATGAGCTATTCGCTACTGATGGATTCTAGGAGAGAGATAGCCAGTGAGACCACCAGAGTGCTGTGCAGAGTTGCAAACTGGTGATCACACAAAAGGCTACTGTTAAACTCAGTAAGTCACTAAAGAAAAAGACAATGAAGGTACAAAAGAGAGTTGTAGAGAAGAGGGGAAGGCAACAGGGATGGAAAGAAGATAAGCAAGGGTGTAGCTTGAAGTTATTATAATGTGTTATGTATGTGTGTGAGATTGTCAAAGAACAAATTTAATTCATAAAAATACTGTATTTAATAGATTTTACTAATTGAAGCATATATTAATAAAATATAAACACCCAAGAGCCTGAAGCTAATTGTAAACCCATTTGTTTTACCTGTGTACTTCTTCCTTATTTCCTCCTCCTGACCTTTTCCAGAAGTAATGACTCTCTGAAATTTCATGTTAATTATCATTCAACTACTTATAAAAATACTTATCCCATATTCAACTACTTATAAAAATACTTATCCCATATTTATATATGCACAGATAATGCATTACTCAGTTTACTGTTTTAAGCTTTATAAAAATTAAAATTTATATGTATAGCCTGTCACTGTTAATTTTCTGCTGCTGTGATAAAAACACTGACTAAAAGTAGTTTGGTAAAAAAAAGGGTTTATTTTGTCTTCTCCTTCTCCATCATAGGCCACCACTGAGGGAAGTCAGAGCAGGAATTCAAGCAGAAACTGAAGCAGAGAACATGGAAGAGTGCTGCTAACTGCCTTGCTCCCCATGACTTGCTCAGCTTGTTTTCTCATAGCACCTAGGGCCACCTACAATGAAGCAGCATAGGCTCACAGTGAGTAGGGCCCTCCCACATCAATCATTATTCAAGAAAATGTGGCATAGGTTTGCCTAAAGGCTTCAATAATGCAAACATATTGTCAAATGAGGTTTCATCCTCCCAGATTTGTGTCAAGTTGATGAAAGACTAACCAGCACATAGTCTCTTATGACTGATACTTCTCTTATTTTTCAAAAGTTTGTCTTTTTATATAGTTTTGCATTTTATTGCTATAATACACTATTCCATTTGTTTTCAATACACCAAAGTATACTCGTCCATTTATTTGTCTGTTCTCCTTTGGAGACATCTCTAGAAGTCTCCCATTGAGCAGAAGTTCTTTAAAACTCAGTCCTAAATTAGAATTGCTAGACCTTAAGATAAATAAACATTTAGCATTACAAAAGAATACCAAGCTGCTTTTCAAGGTGTGTGTCAAATTTACCTTCATTCAGCATATTCTAACTGCTTAGAAATGATCATATAACTGTTGAAATTGATAATCTTAAAGTTTCCTTCTTCCGCCTATTTCTCCTTCTTATGCACATCATTCTCTTTCTTTATTAGAGAAGATGTTTTTATGTAACCCGCACTCACCTAAAACTAACAATCCATCTGCCTCCACATTTTTAGTGCTGAAACTACAGATGTGTACCCTTGCCTTTAGGGATCTTCACTTTTGAAATGTGTAAGAAGCAATGCCATGGTACTGAATTTGAATTTCTGTAACTGGCAATTTCACAAAAAAATTTTCATGTACTTATATTGTGTATTTTATGTATTATAAAATTTCTGTAGGAAATCTCATCTGTTTTAATTATTGAGATTATAGCTCTTATTAAAAAACTCATACTGTGCTTAAAAGTTGGATGCCAGCTGGGCAGATGGCTCAGTGGTTAAAAGCAGTTGCTGCTCTTACAGAGGTTGCCAACACCCACACGGCAGCTCACAACCTTCTGTAACTACAGTTCTAGGAGATCTGATGCCGTCTTCTGGCCTGTTGCCCAGTACACATACAAGCAAAACACCCATACATATAAAATAAAAATAAAGAAATCTTTTAAAAGTAATTAGGTTCTAGAAACCAATCGTTTGGCAGTTAAACACATTGTAAATACACATTTCCAATTTCAGGTTTGCCATTTCACTCCTAGCAATAAACAGAAGTTGTCATTTTTAATACAGTCTGAGATATCAATCTTTTATGGTTAGGATTTTTTGTGTCATTAAAAATGATAAAAGAAAACAAAAAATCTAAGGGGGAAGAATTGATGGAGCTGGAGAGGTCAAGGATACCACAAGAAGACCTACAGAGTCAACTAACTCCAGGCCCATGGGGGCTCACAAAGAATGAACCACCAACAAAATCTATGCGTGGGCTGGACACAGACTCCCTTCACATATGTAGCAGATGTACAGCTTGGTCTTCATGTGGATCCCACAATTAGAACATGGGCTGTCTCTTCTCTCACTCAGAATTTTTTGTCTGCTTTTGGATCTTTTTCCCCTAGCTGGGCTTCCTTGTCTGTTCTCAGTGGGAGAGGAAGCATAGAATCTTGATGTGACTTGATGTGCCAGGGCATGTCGGTACCCAAGTGGGACAGTGGGACTGGGAGGAGAGGAGGGACAGGGGCTGTGATCAGGATATAAAGTGAATGAATGAATAAATAAGTAAATAAATAAATAAGCAGGTAAGCATGAGCCCAGCAAACTGATAAAACTGTACAGAATGATATTCCCCTTAGATAAAAGCAAAGACAAAAATATTAAAAACTCAGTGCTTCTGACAAATGAAAAAAGAAGAAAAAAGAAAACCTTCTCAGTGAGTTCATAAAAATATCTTCTCATATTGTTTCTATGATTTTTGTTCACTTTATCTCATGAGTGAGTTACAAAAGTGGAGCTAAGACAGAAAGAAATAAGAAAACTTCAAAGATGAAACAAGTTCTTCAGAGTGCTGAATAATTAGAGTATTGGGCAAGGTACTGATCTCTCTTTACTCTATCTTTCTGTCTTTATATACAGTACTACTGCTTAACCTACTGCTTTCCCACAAATAACAAGCCTGTACTGATTATCTTGACCTTGAGCAGATTAGAACACACCTCTTGAATCGTACAGATCAGTAATAATTGAGTTTTCTTCTTTCACTTAGCTATAAATACACAATTGTGTGACTCTGATTGTCTTAAAAACATAGATCCTATGGACATTTTTTCTTCTTTTCTTTACAAAATTCATACAGAAACAGAGAACGTAATGAACACAGACCTTAGGTCCTCTACCTCATTTCCACGTTTTGTTAGAAAACTAATGTCCAGATATTAGAAAGATAGAAACACTTAGTTTCTTCCTATGTCATTCAAAGGCTGTTTCAGTTCTGTCCTAAAATACAGAGCAGTACACTAAATCTTCAGTGATAGTTATTGCTTGGATGAAAGTGATGGAGAATCTTAGAATGGTCTTATGTCTAAAGGGTGAATTTAAGTTCTGAGAACTGATAAGCATTTCTTATCAAAAATTAATGACTGAAATTATATTTGCTATAGATGCATTCTTAATATAAACTTAGATGAAATAATTGTTAGCATGTTTCCCATTTCTTTTCAAGGGTTCTGCTACTACTGGCCCTAGTAGCAGAACACTTTGATAGCTAAGCACGTAACTTAATGCTTTCTGATTCCTATTTATCAAATTAGCTTCAGAAACTCACTCATTCTAAAATAATCTAAAATTTAGCCAAAAAATTAAAAAATAAACTATCAGTCATATTATTATACCTGTTCAGTTCCCTTCCTAGCTTTCCACTCAAATGCCTGTGTTTGGCTTCTGCTGTTGGCATCTTCATCACTCATACTAAGAAACACAACATTCATAGCCTATGTCAGTAAAATAAAAATGCAAGAAACAGCTTCTTTCTGGTGATTCTAAGAGAAGAGTATATACTTGGTTCAAAATACAAGGTTGATGACTACTTTAGGATCTGTGAATGTCTAGAACTCAGTTGTTACACACTGGATATAATTCAGAATAATTTCAATTATCTCTGGCTTTTCACTATCATTTGAATTCCTCAACCTGTCCTCTTATAACAATACCATTTGATTTTCAGATATTTAACTGTTCCTCTTCAGCTTATCACATAGATGCTATTTATCTTCCACTGCTTACGATACATGTAAAAACTTCCCGCAAAGCAAAACACTGCTGATAATAGTTTTTTCAGGGAACATTTTGTTTAGGTTATTTTTAAAAACCTATAGTATTCTTCTACTGTAGAAGCAATTTGTATAATGATTCTGTAAATTTTCATTCAGAGAAGTCTTTACTGCTTCTAAGTCTCTTCAGTAAACATCATCTCATCTCATGCCTATGCTAACTTGATGTATTTTATACAACACTATATCCAACAGGTTCCATGTAGCTCAATGAACAAAAACTATATGGAAAAGAAGAGAAAGGTAAATGATTTGCTCAGATATTTTGATATACTACTTACAAAATTATGTGATCGTGGTCTTTCAGTCATCAAGTATTGAATATTGAATCAAAATCAGAGGTAATCAGGAATTAAAATGCTTGATGGGGATATCTTCATCAAGTTCTTCTGCTCGTAGTTTAGGAAACCCCTATGGAAGAGGATGCAGAAAGAGTGTGAAACATTTACAAGTGGCTGCGTCAGGCATCAGGATCCAGATTATTGCCCTTATAATCTTAAAACAGTATGGTTTATCGTTGGAGAGATAGCTTAGCCTTTAAGAACAGCAGGTGATCTTGCAGAGGACTTGGGTTTGGGTTCCCCAGATTCACAAGGTGGCTTACAGCTGTCTGTAACTACGGGGGATCCAATAACCTCTTCTGACCTCCATGGGCTACAGAAGCACATGTAGTGCACATACGTATTTGCAGGCAAAATGCCATACACATCAAATTTTTAAAGAAAAGAAAAGAAATAGAATGTTTTGAATTGATTCATACTTTCCCTACTTGTCCTCTGAGCTCTAACATAAAGATAAAGGTACACAAAATTCTATGGGATCTGCAACTTATGATTCTTATGCCATAGAAATTTTGTTATGTCTAATTATTAATACTTGAGCTGTAAACAATCTTTCTAGCAAAAATAATGTTTTGATAAAAAGGAATTAAAAGCATTAAACTTTACTAAAATAGATCATCTGCTCTGTCCTGTGATTAGTCAAACACTTATATACAAATGTCCTTATACTTCCTTCTTATGACTTAATCGTTGAATCTTATTTTCACTCTAGACATCAAGCTAGATAGAAAATTAAAACTACTCTACTTTCGCTAACAAATACAAGTTGAAATTTTGAAGTATACTTTTGCTAACAAGTACAAATCACTCACATACACAAACAAACACACATACACACAACCACACAACCACCCCATAATATATATATTAAACACACATATACATATATATATGTATGTATGTATATATATATATATATATATATATATATATCAAAATCAGGATTTTGATTCAGTATTCAATACTTAGTATTTAAAGACCATTAGCATATGATATTGTAAGTGTTAGAGATCATGTGGCCTTTAAGACACTAAGCTTTTGAGCTATTTGCACGTTATCTATGATTTCAGTCTTGTTTCCTAGGAAATGCCACCACCCATTTGACTTCAGTGGCTTTTTAATGTATAAACACAAGTAGGACACCTTCGTATATCACAAATTGATATAGAATTAAATAGTGGCTGATATAGACCTCAACAAATTTTGAGTAAAGAAAAAACAGTGCTTTGTTTGGGCAAATGTATAACTCAAACCAAATGGATTATGCTTGAAAGTCTTCATTATGGAATGTCTCCATCAAATCCTTCCTGTCATAACTCAGGAAACCTCAGTGGAAGAGGGAACAGAAAGAGAATAAAAGCCACAGGGGATGGAGGACACCAAGAGAAGAAGACCCTCTAAGTCAACTGAGCAAAGCTCATACAAATTCACAGAAATTGAAGCAGTAAATATAGGGCCTGTGCTGGTCTGCAATAGGTTGTATGTATGTATGTATGTATGCATATTATATATATGAATATTGTGTATATAATATATATTACAGCTTTCAGTTTCACTTCTTATGTGATTCTTGAGTTTGTGAAATAGTGAGTCTCTGATTTTTGAACCCTCTCTTGGACTTTTTCTCTTGGTTGGTTTGCCTTGTCCAACTTTGATGTGATAGTTCTTATTCTATCTTACTATATTTTTTCATTTTTAATTCAATCTTTTTTTACAGTACAGATTTTAGCCCCTCCCAGTCTACCCTCTGACTGTTCCACATCCTGTACCTCCTCCCCCAATCTCCAAGAGGATGTCCCACCCCCCACCCTCACTCCACTAGATGTCTCCACTCCCTGGGGCCTCCAGTCTTTTGAGGGTTAGGTGCTCTTCTTTGACTGAGTCCAAACCTAGAAGTCCTCTGCTGTATATGTGTTGAGAGCCTCATATCAGCTGATGTATGCCGCCTGGTTGGTAACCCAGTGTCTGAGAGATCTCGGGGGTCCAAGTTAGTTGAGACTACTGGTCCTTCTACAGGGTCACTCTCCTCCTCACCTTCTCCCAGGTTTTCCCTAATTCAACCACAGGGATCAGCAGCTTCTGTCCATTAGGTTGGGTGTAAATATCTGCATCTGACTCTTTCAGCTGCTTGTTAGGTTTTTCAGAGGGCAGTCATGATAGGACATTTGGGCTAGAGAGATGGCTCCGTGGTTAAGAGCACTGACTTGCTCTTCCAGAGGTCCTGAGTTCAATTCCCAGCAACCACATAGTGGCTCACTATATTTTATTTTGTGTTTTTGGTTTATCTCTTAGAAGCTGTTCTTTTCTAATGAGAGTAAGAAAGGGAGTGGATCTGAGTAGGAGGGGTTTTGGGGAGGAACTGGAAGGGGTAGACAGAGAAAGATATTTTGGGATATATTGTATGAGAAAAGAATCTATCTTCAATAAAAGGGGCGGGATGGAAGAAAGATAGCTTCCATTAGCACTAAGGACAGAATGGCTCTATTTCATGGATAGCCAGCTCTAAGTCATACAAATAACATAAATAGGTCAAAAATCATCATTATCTAGTCAAATCTCCAGAAAATGAAAATATTTAAATATTTTGAAAGCAGCTACACAATACTGAACATGCAGGATTAAATTTAATAAAACAGATGTAAGAACTCTCACCTGAAATCTACCTTGTGAAGGTATTGAAAAGAAAGGCTGTTAAGATGACAAAACTCCAGGCAGATCTGTACATTTAAACCTATACAATCCATAATCCCAACAGGGAATTTTCAAGAAATTGACAACCTGATTCTAACATTTATATGGAAACGTAAGGGACCTAGAATGTCCAGGAAACTTTGAGAAACAAATGAAGCTAGCGAATTTAATTGCACAATATGAATTCAATATATGTTTCCAACCTAAAATAATGAAGGGAGCATGGTACTAGCAGGCAGATTGGCAGCAGACCAAAGAAACAGAGTGGCAAATCCAGAAATAGACTCAGACGTCTATGATTATTTGAATTTTGACAAAGGTAACAGAAATATAGAAAGAAAATGAGTTTTAAATCTACAACACCCTCATTTCTACTTTATGTTATATAGACAAAAAATTACCTGAGGTTTCTCATGTACCTAAAAAGAAAATCTAAAACAATAAAACAAAAGATGAAAACAACAAAATTCAAACTTTCTTTAGCAAATGTTCCTTTAGGAAATAAATCCATCACATAATGTCTAAATTAGGATATTTTTGCTTAGTCATCACCTAAAACGTGTCATTCTTTTGTGGTGAATAGAAGAACAAAATCACCCCAATGGAAGACCTAGGGGAAGGATTGAAGGAGCCGAAGGGAATTGCAACCCCATAAGAAGACCACTCAGAGCTCCCATATACTAAACCTCCAACCAAAGAGTATACACAGAAAGATCCATAGCTCCAGATACATATGTAGCAGAAGATGACCTTATTTGACATCAATTAGAGGGAAAGCCCTTGGTCCTATGGAGATTTGATGCCCCAGAGTAGTAGGGTGCTAGAGCGATAAGGTAGGAGTGGGCAAATGAAAGGAACTAGAAAATATCCTGAGAGAGGTAACCCAGACACTAAAGGACATGCTGACAGGAGCATGGCTGTCTTCTGAGAGGCCCTACCAGCAGTCAACAGAGACAGACACAGGTACTTAAAGCCAACCATTGGACTGAAGTTGAAGATCCCTATAGTTAAATAAGGAGAAGGATTAAGCAGCTGAAAAGGAGGGCATCCCCATTAAAAAAAGACCAGCAGTCTCAAGTAACCCAGTCCCCAGGGAGCTCTCTGAGACTGAGCTACCAACCAGGCAGCATACACAGGCTGGTCTGAGGCCCCTGGCACATATATAGCTAAGGACTGCCTGATTTGGCCTCAGTGGGAGAAGATGCACCTAATACTGGAGAGATTTGAGGCCCCAGGGAAGGGGCATGTCTAGTTGGGGGAGCAGCCTCTTGGAAGCAAGGGTGAGGAGGAATGGAATGAAGATAGGTGGGAAGGGGCCAGGAGGGGGGACAATGGCTGGAATGTAAATAAAGTAATTAATTTAAAAAAGAAGAACAAAATCACAAAGCATGAACCACAGACTCATACAAGTTTACAATTAAAAAAAAAGCAGTGGTCAAATTAAAAATTGGGAAACAATTCAAATAGGCACACATAAACTGCCAGTAAGTACAAGAATGTAAGGTATTGACAATATTAGTCATCAAGGAAATGTAGAATAAAAGCACAATAGCATAACAAGGTGCTATTATAAATTAAACACACTTAGTAAAATTAAAAAGACTGACAGTAGCAAATGTCAAAACGGATATATAGACTCACTACAAGACCTATATATTGTTGATAAAAGTAAAAAATTATTCAAACAGTGTAAGAAAAAATATTAGAAATTTTCACATTGATGCTTAATTTTAGATATCAACATGATTAGACTAAGAAACACTTAGAACCTAATAAAGCATTATTGTCATGGTATTTATGAGAGTGAGTCTTAGAGAACTACATGAAGAAGATCCCCCTTCCTTGCAAGTGGGATTCACTTAATTATGCATGGATCAAGAAAGAATAAACCCAAACGCCAAAGTTGACTCTGTACTGCCAAAGGTCTATGGTACAGGATATAATTGCCTTTTCCCTTATACCCATCCAGTTTAGGTTCTTAAGCATTTGAATTCTAAATTACCACCCCCCACCCACCCCCACCCCATAGTTCAGATCTATGGCTTCAGGCTGTAAAGCAACAAGACGCTCTGGTTCAGATTTAGACCAAATCATACTACTGCATTCTGGGGACTTTTGCCTGAAGGTTACTTGCAATGAGACTTTAAAGTGCCATAATTATGTGGTTGATTCCTTAGTAAATCTTCTCTGTATCTGGATGTATGGCCTATTGGTTTGCATTTTTCCTCTAGAAAATGCTAAGTATATTTCCATAAAAACTAGAACATCTTATGAAACCAAATATAAATCTTCCAATACCTAGGGTTACCAAAGAAAAATAAAAGTCTGTGTTTACATATTGACTAGTTTAACAGTGGTTGAAGCTGAGTGTGTGGCATTTCTCTGTAATTTGAGCATTTAGGGCATAGAGGCAGGAGGACTACCCCAAGTTCTAGACTAGCCCAAGCAAAATACTAAGTTTGAAGTAAGCCTGGGTTATGGAATAAAACTGTGCTTCAGAAAAAAATTTAAAGTGTTTTATTATCTGTCTGTTGATGCATAACTACTGACTTACTGGCTTTACAGCAAAGCATGTTTTGTTTTGATTTTTTGAAGGGATGTCAGGAAACCAGACAAAGATGTGTCCTTTGTTCAAGGCCTTGTAATCAAAATGCCAGCAGGATGCATTTTCACTTTGAAAGTCCACTGGGGAGGAATCTATTTCAAACCTGATCATGTAGTTGGTAGGAATAATTTCCTTGCAATTTTGGTGTTGAAGGCCTCAGTTCCTGGCTCCCTATTGACAAGAGGCTGAGTTTTTCCTTTTCAACAAAGCTACTTACTTTTTGCTGGTTAGCTCATGACAGTCTCAAAAGAGAATACAGGCAACATAAGAAGTTGTGTAACAAAATTCTATTGTCATAACATAATCTTTCCTGCATTTTCTGGTTAGAATAAAGTCAGAGATATTCCTTATATTCCAAGTAAAGGGAAATATAAATGTACATGGGTAAAATAGCAATTTTCAAAAAAAATTCTGTAAAGGGCAAGAATGTTCATTAGCAAGGAAATTGATAAACAGTGGTGTATCTATACAAAAAGATACAATTCAGGAGTAATGGCAAAATTACTGTTGATTATATAGTAGTAATGATAAATTTCAATACAGGCAGATTACCAAAATATCTATGGAAATATCACGTGTATTATTCTACTTATGTGAAATTCTACAACAGGAAAAAAAATAATGTATGGGAACGAAAACCAGAACAGTTTGTCTCTAGAGGATGAGAATGGGATTATTTAAAGAAAGATATGAGTCAACTTTCTGAGATGAAGTAATGTTCTACATTAGTTCTTTAAAGTAATGTGCCTGATTGGCAGCTCAACCTAAATCTCTAATGTGGTAGGAGGCATGCTGTATCCATGGCACTAATAAAGCATTTTCTAGTTTTTACAGGTTATGTTTTCTGAGTTACCATTTATTTAGCTTTCAAATCTGTTTCTATCTCAGATAAAGTTACTATGAAGTTTATCATTATAAAACTATTTCAGAAAGTAAGTGCAGAAGAAAATATAAAATGAGAAAAAGCTTTGCTTTGTAGTTCCAAATGTAATCAGTAAGTCTGGTCACCATTATCAGTGGATATTAAAACCCTTGCTCAAAGGATATTAACAAAGAGAACAAGCACATGCTCTCAAATTATTACTCCACAGATTACATCTTTATTGTAAAAGGGGGGAAGATATCTTATAGCAGAGAAATCTAGCATAAACAACATAAATCAAGTAAACAAACTTAGGATCACCTAGAAAGACACGAACTAAAGATGTGTCGTCTTTATAGAATGTAATTAGAAAGTGTGTGACATTCTTGCTGGGTTTTATTTTTCCTCTTTTTAAACTTGAATCATAACAGAACAATCTGACCCACATGGCCTGGTTGCTTTAAAAATGTCATCTTGACAAACAACAAAAAAGGCTAAGAGCTGTTTTTGATCAAATTAAAACTACTGTCATATAACCTACAAGGACAAGAAATTTTGACTGGTGGATTCTACATTTTGAAAGAATGGTCTGAGAAATTTAAATATTCACCAGGTAAAATTTTTTAGTAATATTAAGAATCTCTGATGAAATATTGGCACTGTGGTTATTTAAAAAACGTCCTTGTTTTCAGGATATAGATACCATATGTACAAATGATGTTACAAGCTATCTGAAACATTTTGTAAGATGGCACGGCAAAATAAAAGACAAATAAAATCTATGAGAAAAGAGAGAACAGAATGCAAATTCAGCAAGATGATTTTCAGACAACCTAAGCACAAAAAACTTTCTCTACCTTTTCTGTAGGATTTAAATTAGTAGAACTGTAATTTAAATTTTACTCATAGAAAAGTACTTGTGCTAGCCTGGCTTTCCCATGGTAAATAACTATAAAGTTCCCAAAATACATGCAATAATTATTTTAAGTTAATGCCCAACAATTCCTGAGGATTTAGAAAATAAACACAGGAAGTGACTGTGATGGATAGAACATTTATTGCATACATATACATATTCAAATATACACATATATTCATATATACATATATTTCATACATACCTATATATTCTTATATATTCATATATACATATATTTACATATATTTGCATATATTCTTATGTGTATATAAGTATACATAAGTATGTATATATAAGTGTATATATACATAATATATATATATTATATATAATATATATATATTATGTATATATAAAATTTTGTGTGTGTGAGTACATGTGGGACCGTGAAAGGTAGCTTGGTTCCCAGTTGAGCTATGACTTGAAAACCTGGAGACCCTGAAGGGACAGTATGCATTTCACCTGTTCCTGGACACCAGGTCCCTGTCACTAGCTGCAGCACCCCCCCATAGATTTGTGGCCATCAGTTACATAAGGGCAATGCCCCAAGCCTCTCCACATGTAGAGAATGGGACCTGTAGACAAGTAGGCTCAAGACAGATCTCTATTTTAATGAGGTACCTAGAGGCCTGGAGGGCTTAGCCAATAGGCTTTCCTTCCCAGACACTCCTCCGTGCAACAGATATTTAACCTCAGGCCCACCCTGAGAAGTGGGGTATAATTTTACTCATCTGCTTTCTGCCATAACAATAAATGCCTTAAAACCATGGACTGTCTCATTTCATTGAGATCTGCAGTGGAGAGCCATGGAGAAGACCTTTGACTATAGAGCTGCTGTCTAATCTCCCATTGAAGGCCTCTCTGTGCTCCCAGCCACAGCTGCCAGCAAGTTCAAGCCTGCTGCCACCATCAAGCCAATGACTTCCTGTGGGACCAGCCAGAACTCCCCCATGAGCCCCCTCCCTGGACCTGTATGTCCAAGGGTCTGAGAACCAGACGTCCTCTGCCTCATTAAGGCCCAGGGACCCCCAGCTAGCTCAATTCCTGTGTCCTACCACTCCAAGCAGCTTTGCCCTGTGGCTGGACAGAGGCAGGACCCCATAACCCTACAGGTACATTGCCTGCATGTATTCCTGGTACCTGAAGAAGACAGAAGAGGACATCGGAACTCCTGGATCTGGAGTTACAGATTATTGTGAGCTGTTTGTGGGTGCCAGGAATTAAACCTGGTCCTCTGAAAGAGCACCCAGTGCTCTTAAATGCTGAGCCATCTCTTCAGTCCCACAATGAAAAGTTTAAATTGACAATTTGAAACAACCTATATTGACCAGGGAAGAGAGTCTCAGTGAAGGATTGTCTAGAAGAAGTTGTCCTGTGCTTATGCCTTTGGTGAAATATCTTGATTGACTTAATTCATATGGGAAAACCCAGCCTGAGAGTGTGTGGTACCATTTTCTGGTATAGGGTCTTAGACTGTATGCAGAGAAAGTATGCTGAGTACTAAAGATGCCTGCATTTCTGTGCTCTTGACTGTGGATATAATGTGACGATTCCCCTGACATTGTCAAGCTCCCTCCGTGCTCCAGTATTATATAACCTGGAATAGTGAGCTTAAAATAATTATTTTTTTATACAATTGTGTGTGTGTGTGTGTGTGTGTGTGTGTGTGTGTGTGTGTTTATGTGTGTGTAAAATCATAGCAATGGAAAAAGGACAGTGACCCAATTATTCACCAAGTTTTCTGGTAAGTTTCCTTTTTATCAAATTGTGTCGTGCAAGGGAAGAATGCCTATCTTGGTCTTTTTCTGAATTGAAGTGATAGAATTGAAACTTGTGCACTGTGCAGGTAGTATGAGTTTATAAGACACAACAACAAATGAAAAATATACAGAGAAAAAGCTTTAAAATTTAGGAAGTAGCTTTATGTCTTTAGTTGAATAATAAATTTTATCTGTATAAGAGACAAACAGCTATTGAGGATCTATGAACATTGTGGAGATACAAGTCAGCACTAGTAACCAGTCAAATTCTCACCAATTAGACAAAAGACAAATCATTGAATATCACTGACATTCAAATACGACTTAAGAAAGTCACATGTGACTGCTTCAACTCCAGAATAAGCACTTTAGTTTTATAAAATGTAAAAATGAGTCCCAAGTAAATCAAATGAATACACAGTGAAACTGACTCAATAAACCTTGAAATAATATACCAACCTTCATAAATTTAGAAATATGTCATTTATAATGGAAAAATTGATACAGTATGTGGAAAATTGAAAAACAAATAAAATTGTTAATGAATGAAAGAGTATGCCATTTCTGATGTGCAACATGTATTTTTAAAATACAAGTAGAAAAGCATGAAAATATAAACAAAAATCAATAGCAAAACCAAAAACCCAGTCAATACAAAATGACTAAGAAATGAGGCACATAAAAAAAGAGAGAAAAAAGAAATGAGGCACATGTTAGAACTAACAAAACATCCATTTAAAGGAAATATTATAAGTGACTTCAAGGATTTGAAGAAAAACTTGGACCTTGTGGGTGAGCAGCTGGGGAAATCTCAGCAAACAAAAGAAATGAGAAAAATCTGAGCAAATTTTTTGAAATAAAATGCAGAAAACATTATGAGGATAACAATCAATGTGCGTGCTCATTAGCATACTCAACAGTAACGAAACAACAGGCCAATAAACTTCAAAAACACTGGAATTTCAGCTTAGAGAGAAATCATAGTATCAACTGCAGTTGCAGTGGTCTGAGTGATAATATCAGTAGTAAAATATTCATAAAATGCTTTCTAGAATGACAAAAACAAAGATTTGGAAAAGAAATAACATTTTTGAAGAAATAGTACCCAAAATTTTCAAAATATTGTGAACAGTATAAATACACATGTTCAAGAGATTCAAAAATATTAATCACAATAAAAAACAAAGAAAACCACACATGAGGAAACCAAAGCAAAAATTACTTGAAATTCTATATACAGGAAAAGGGATATATTACATACAAAAGAAAAACAAAAATATTGATTTTCTTATCAGAAAAAAAACACAAACTATAACACAGCCAACATTTTTACACATGCAAAAAGGTATTAGTCTGGACTTTGATATCCAGAAAAATATGTCTCAAAAAGGACAATGTGCTTTAACAAAATTGACTTACAGAATATGAAAGTATAAGAAATGAAAGGCACCAGCTGTAAACTCAGAACTATAAAATGTAGTAACTGTCTTCACTATAGATACAGGACTATGAAACAAAAGGAAAAGGGTATATCATGCAAACTAAATCACACACAAAAAAATGTGTATTCCACAGAAAACAGATGTGATGGTTTGAATGAGAAATGCTACCAGAGATTCAAGTATTAGAACATGGTCCTCAGTTGGTGCCACCCTCTGGGGATAAGGGTGGAACCTGGAAGCAATGTGCTATTGAGGGGAAGTTTTGAGAGTTTGGATCCTTGCCCCACTTCTAGTTTACTCTTTCTGCTTAGAGTTTGCACATCGAGATGTGATCTCTCATTTTGTTGTTCAGACCACCTGCTACTGTACCTCCCCCAACATTTTAGACAAATTAAGTTCAGACAAATTAAACCAATATCCAACAATACCACATAAATATTCTCTCAATGTGTACTCGGGTAAATCACTCCCTAAGATCATATTCTGGTTTTCAATAAACCATTAATATTAAATGATCAGAATAACCAAAATATGTTCTTTATTTATTAATTAAAATTAGGGTTTCTTTTGTAGCCCTGGATGTCCTGGAATTAACTCTAGGTCAGGATGTTCTTGAATTCACAAAGATCTGCCTGCCTAGGCCTCCCTAGTGGTGGAATTAAAGACAAGTGCCATCACTACCCAGCAAAGAATCATTTCTATGGCTGAGGAGAGGACTTAGTAAATGTCTTGCCTTGAAATCATAAGAACATGAGTTCATGTCTCCAGCACCCATGTAGAAAGACAGGTTCTTTGCTGTAATTCCAGTTCTGAGTAGGCAGAGGCAGCTGGATCCCTAGGGCCTTCTGGCTACCCAATCTAGATTTTTTTTTCATACACTACAGGTTAAATGAGAGACTGTCTCAAAAAATGTGGAGAGTGATAAGGAAGACACCTGATATAAGACAAGAACAACCATAAAGGAGGAAGGCTTTACAAACTCCTCAGATGATAATAAGGATAAAAAGGCCAATTTTATACAGGTAGATGACAATAAATTTGATGACTGATATAACAGGAAAATTGGTTAAGTGACACAAATTATCAAAATCAAACTAGAGAAAATTGTACTAGCATCATACCTAACAGATACACTGATTTTGTAGTGCAAAATATTTTAAGATGTTTTTTACTGGTAAAAAATTTTCTAGATATGTAAGTGAAAAATTATGGTACACAAATTGTGTTGGAGAACAAAAATCATTTCTCATTTTTTTGTCAAAAAGCCAGCATTATTCTGCTGCCAATCAGACAATAACAGTAGAAGAAAACAAAAGTAATGAGTTTTCTTTACAAATTATCCTTCACAAAATATTTACAAACCGAATCTAGCAAGAAGTAAAAATAATAAAATATTTTGACCAAATAGAATTACCTAGGTAGTTCAAGGTTCAAACAGAAAAAAAATCAATTGATGGTACTCCACACACAACACATCAATAGATTAAAAGCAAAAAGCCCAGATTTCTTATGATAGATACAGAAGAAACATTATTTTTTGGAAACAAAAAAAAAGACCTTAGGACCTCAAAATGCAATCACAGGAAAGACTCCTAGGCAACCTGAATTAGACAACATAAAATTTATAGCTAATATGTAACATGGATATATATAACTGGAGATGAGTCTCAGGAACCTGCTTGCAATATTGTTCATATACATTTCACTGGTGCTCTAAGTCTGCAAAGTCAGCCACTGAACACATAAAACCAAAACTATTAAAGAAGAAAGAGCTGAACTTCCTTGACTTGCAGCTTATTTAATTTGGCTCATAGAATTTCCCAGAAACGACTTCTAATACTAATAGTTAATTTAGCAAGACCACATAATGTAATACCATATATGGAAAGTAATTATATTCAAAAGCTAGCAAAAATGTTAATTAAATTAAAAATTAATGATATTTACAGCTGGATCTAAGTAAGATAAAATACTTAGAAATGAGCTTATTCAAATATGTCCAAGACCTTTACATTAAAAGTTATAAAACACTGCTGAAAGACACAAGAAGAGATCTAAATTACTAGAAGATACATGATGTTTCTGGATCAAAATACCCCAGTGTTAAGATGTTCTTCCATAATTGATCTGTACTTTTAATGTAATCTCAATTAAAGTTTCAGCAGGCATAAAAATAAATAAGCCAAGTGATATCACACACACACACACACACACACACACACACACACACACACACACACATTTATATATGGAAACACAAAGGACCTAAAATACCCATAGCAATCTTGCCAAATGGTAAGAAAGACAAAATTGGAGGATTTACACTGTCTGATATCCAGGCTTACTATAAATCTACAGCTATCAAGACAGCATGCTAGTAGGTTAAACACAGGCAAGTAGATCAATGAAAAAGAATAAAAGCCAGATTAGATCCATACTTGTACAGTCTATTGATATTTTACAAAGGTACGAAAGCAATTCTGAGGATAAAGAAAAGTCTTTTTAATAATTGGTACTCGAATAACTAGATATCCTTATGAAAACCACCCCTACTTCACACTACATACAAAAACTCATTTTAGTTATATTAGGCATCATCTGGGTATAAATGTATGAGAATCTCTTCACAATAATGTGGCACATAAAGATTTGACATTAAATTATCTAGAAAACTTCTAATAAAAAGAATACATGAAGCTTCATCAAAACCAGTCTTAGGCATGTGGCAGACTCCAGGAAGAGCCCATCCTGCTGTTGGTGGGGGGGAAGGGGCTGGCAGGTGCAGGGACCAACTTGGCTGTCATCTGAGCCTAGATCCAGCACTTCCAGTTGGTCAGCTTCAACACCAACCCCATCTATGAGCAGCTAGATCAGGAGGAGGAGCTGGCATTGCAGAACCAGATCTGAAGACATCTTATTGACACCAAAAATGAAAAACAGAAACATCGTTGTGATAGAAGTTTCAGGAATGGTGTAGTATTTATGGTGCATCAGAGACCAGAGAGAGGCCTTTAGTCATACCAATGATTCGTGGCAATGAATATTTGCATGTAGAGCAGTATATGTAGAGCATGTATTGCCACACTACAGTTTCAAATGCCACTGCAAGGAACACATTTGCAGTGGAGGGGTGGGAAGGATGGAGGAACAGAGCATTGCATATGCCATGGAAAGAGGGTGAGTCATGTAGATGCCCGAAGCTTGAGCTACTACAGAAGACAATGTTGATGTGTTTGGCCTGTACCATTGCATGAGACTATGTTGATGTCGGTGTTCTATGCAGATGCTGTGGACCATGTCTGGGTCTATGATTCTACTGCAGTAGCCTGTGTTACCACCAAGGGCCATTAGGATGTCCATGATCTGTGTCTTAAGGTTTCACTGCTCTGAACAGACACCATGACCAAGGCAACTTTTATAAGGACAACATTTAATTGAGGCTGGCTTACAGGTTCAGAGGTTCAGTTCATTATCATTAAGGTAGGAGCATGGCAACCTCCAGGGAGGCATGGTGTAGGAAGGAAAAGCTAGAAATTCTACATCTTCATCTGAAGGCCACTAGGAGAAGACGTTCCCATGTGGTTAGGAGGAAGTTCTCATTGCCAGCCCCCACAGTGACATACTTTCTCCAACAAGGCCACACCTACTCTAACAAGGCCACACTTACCCCAACAAAGCCCTACCCCCTAATAATGCCACTCCCTGAGCCAAGCATATTCAAACTACCACTTTCTACATTGCCAACTGAAGCAATGTTGATGTCTGTGGGCTGTGATGTCACTGGTTTCCATATAGATGTCAGTGGAATGTGCAGTCACCTAGGGTCATGTTGATGTCTATGATCCATGCTGCCCCTTTGGGCCATGTCTGTTTCTGTAGTTATGCTGTAGCAAGGGCTATGATGATGCAGGTAGCCTGTATTACCACTAAAAGCCATGCTGAGGTCCTTGTTCTATGCTACAACCTGAACCCATGTTGATGTCTATGGACTGGGCTGACACCAGGTCTTTGGCATATTCTGAGGCCAAGTGGATGTCTATAATTCACCAGGTACTAGGTAGAAGTCCATGATCCATGTGCCTACTGACTATAAAGAACGTGGAGTCTTCTGCAGTGTTATGGATGACTGCAGACTCACAGTTGATTAAGAGAGTTATAGAAGGTTTCTGTGACAACCTGCCTCCCCAAACAGTAACATCCTAGATAGCAAACCATAAAAGAGAACTCTTAAAAATTGTGATAAGGATGCTGAAGTGTAGCTGTCCATAACTGATGGCTTCTAGTGGGCATGTGGAAGAGGCTGGCCACTCAGACATTGGCCTTGCTCCAGTGACTATATGGACAAAAAAAAATGTACTTTTTTGGCTTCCTAATCTTTTTTTAAGGAAGGAGGTCACAAGAGGGGGGAGCATGCATCTTGGGAGACTGAAAAGTAAGAGCAATCATGTGTGTTATGTGAAAGTTTCCAATGATCAACAAAGATATTGTGCTAGCTGCGCATGGTCAATTTATGTGTGCAGCCCCAGCACTACAGAGACTGAGCAGGAGTATCTCTGTAAGTGACACCCTTTGCCTCATAGTAAGTTCCAGGCTACTCTGGGATAGAGAGTGACACCTTGCTTCAAAATGTAAAGAAAATAAAGTCAGTCTCTTCGCACAAAATGTCAGTAAAGGGATGAATGTTCAAAGCATATCCTTAGAAACCATTCCTTCAATTTTTTTAAAAAAATATTCTTTTTAAGTTTTACATCATGAACTCTAATCCTACTCATCTCTTCATCAGCTCATATCCACTCTTTGCTCTTGCAACTCCTCCCCTCCAGTAAAAAACACACAAACAAATAATAACGGCAAAAAACTAAGCATAGAAAGCATCTCATTGTGGAAGTTATAATATGTCACAATGTATCCCACAGTACATCCCCCTGTCTATACGTCTTCACTTGGAAATGTTCACTGCAATGAGACATTGGTCTGTTATGAGATCTCTGGCTCCTGTGACACCATCTATATTGGATCCTCATCAGGACTGCTTCAGGTTATCCTGCTGTTGCCCTGAATCATGGGGATCCTGCAGCTTTGAAACAGCAGGACTGGCCATTTTACACATCTCAACCATTCACAGATGACATATATTTTGGGGTGGGCCAACTCAGAAACCTGGATCTGTGTCTGGGTGGTAGCTGAGCTGCTCAGCGCACCAGTTTTCCCTTACCTGAACCACCAGGGGAAGCTCTCCAGCACTGCTCTGGGTAGGCCACCCACTGGCACCATCAGCAGGAAGCAGGGTCAACTCTCCCACTCTCATGCCCTTGGGGATGGCTCACCCACACCATTCCTCCAGAACCAGCTTCATTATGCTGGCCAGTCAAGGCTTAGGGTCCCACTTTATAATGGGCTGGCTCACCCATGCCTTTGCTATCAGGGCCAACTCCACTCTGTTGCCCAGGCAAGGTGCAGAGCCCACTCTTGAGTGCTACAGAGAGTGAGGTGGCAGAGATAGCTCTCCTGTTCTCATGCCCTGGGGGCCAGCTCTCCTGACTACCCCAAGTGGGGTGCGGGTAGGCAAATGGCATCAATCCCACACCCACACCAACTCACAGAAAATCTCCTGGACAACAATTATTTTTAGATCAGTATCTCAGTGCAGCACATGAGCAAAAACTTAAGGCATTTCACAAAGGATTGCTTCCAAATGACCAACAAGTACATGCAAAAGTGTTTAACATCATTAGTCGTCAGCCAATCAATACAAATTAAAATGGTAAGATCATTATATGCTAGCCAAAATGGCTAATGCTTGAAACATGGTCAATAAATACCAAATGTTTTTCACTCTGTAAAAATTAGAGATCAATTGTAACAGGATCTGGAATACAAAACAAGGAAAACCTGTTGGGTAGAGGAGTGAAGAGTATCTTTTTCAATACATATTAGAGAAATATTTCTTAGTCAGAACATCGAAGTAAGTTAAAAAAAAAAAACTTTAAACCTTATTTTGTGCCAAAATTTTGTTCAAATAATGTATCTGAAGGAGCAACATTTGCCCATAAATGAAGCATGCAAGAACTGCTAAAATATCCCAGAGTTGCTCAATTTGAGGTCTGGGAGATGCTTCAATGAAGAAAGCACTTGCCTTGCAGTCGTAAGCACTAGTTTGAATTCTCAGAACCATTTAAAATTTTTGGTGATCATGGCAGCCCTCCTGTAACTCCACCATTCAGAAAACAGAGACAAGGAATGTCTGGGACAAGATGGCTAGTATGACTGTCAGTATCAACAAGTTCTGGCTTCAACTGAGAAACCTGTCTTAATGAATCAGGCATAAAATCAATGGTAGAAGACCACCAGTATCACCTCTAGGCCTCCACATGCATTCACTTCCTGATGTGCATTTTCAGATACATACATACACACGCGTACATACACACATGCAGCATGCAGCAACACACACACACACACACACACACACACACACACACAAGTTGTTCAGTTTCCTATGAAGACATTATATTTTTAATGTTGTATGTACTATTTAGTGTAACCCAAATGGACTGGTAGATTTTTCTATGTTTAATAATTCTATAGAAGGAAGAAATGAGGATTGCATTACAAACTCAGAATATATCATGTTTTTGTTACACTTTAAAAGATCGCAATATAAATGAACGCACACTCTTCCACTAAAAATAAATTAATCATAAATTTTGAACTCTGATATTATTTACAAAACTACTTTCACATCAAAGTAAAGAGGATATATAGAACGTTAGAACTAGAGGGTAGAGAAGAGTTTTACTCAGTGCTGTCTTCTGGCTATGACACAGCTGTTGTACTTGTGAACTCACAGCAGTCATAAGCGACCTTCACAAGACCTCAAGAGAATTGGGCCCATCAGTAATCTACCATGGAGGAGAAGCTCAAAGACCATACCTATCCAAAAGAAGCTGTAAATACTTAAAGGTTTTAGGAGGATTAAAATTATATTCCTCAGTGATATAGCTACTAGTGCATAATCCTAGTTCAAGTAATGCTAACCCTAGTTCAAGTAAATTGTCCCCACCTATACTCATGCAAGCAACCCTAATTATATATATGTAAATTTGTAAGCATGATAACATACTTTGAAACATTGAAATGAAAGTGCTGTAGGTATCAGGATTCGTTCAAAGAAATGAACACAAAATGGTGCCTACATTTAGGGCTAGTGTAGTAGGGCAGCTGAATTTAATTTGAGTAAGAGACTCTGCTTTTATTTCTGCTATTTACAAATATGCTTTTGTGATTTGATTCTAGGGCATATTGAATGCCATGCTCTAAAATAAACAGCCTTGCTTTATCTAAAATATCACTAGGAAGTTAATTTTACATGTAAATTCATGGACTTATTCCAGTCTGATGTTTCTTCCTAGCTTACTTTACACTATATGTGTAAACACAACAAAACACTACTTTTGTTGTTGTTTCTTGTGACTGTGTTTGTTTCACTGTATAGTGAAGCAGCCCTGGAACTTGCTATGTACATTAGGCAAACTTCCAACTCACAATGATCTGCCTAGCTCTGTCTTTCCAATACTGAAGACACTACACTTCTGCAAATAGAATATTACAAGTAAATATGGGCTTTTCTTTCCCCATTTTACTACATGTTTGTAATTTATAGATAAAAATATATTTGATAAAATTATATGTTATAAACTATAAGTTAGCAGAATCACAAAATCCTTCAAAGGTCAGAGGTTTTATTTTTACAAAAAAAAAAAAACAAAAAAAAACCAAAAAAAAAAAAAAAACGGACAGACCTTTTCAATTACAATTTTTTGTGGATTAAGTGAGAATTATCAGGTGGCTTTCAACCTTAATATGTAATTCTGACTTTTATCCATGTTAATTATAGCATAAGAATTCACTTTCTCTGTAGTGTGTAGTTTGATGCAAACTTGATGATTTAGTGTTAGAATTGCTGAAGCTGAGCTAAAAGGGAAGTTACCATTATTCTTTACATGATAGACAAAGATCACAGTAAACCAAGTCCTAACAGCATAAAAGGAAAGTAGGCATTAATTTTCTACTAAACACTTTTCACCAGTCATTTCTCACTTTTGTATGCCAATATTTAAAAAGTTGCAAGGTGGCTTTTAGTTTTCTTAAAATCATCACAGTTATGCAATCTCAGAATCTAGACAATTCTTACTTATATTGTGACCCCATTTAAGAAAGTATGATTCTCCCTGGAGCTGTATAAGGGTATACTGATATTATCAGAATCCAGAAACTGAGGAAAAATTCTAAAGAATAGTCTGTCAGCAAAGTTGGAAGCAATCATAGTGTGTGAGACTTGCCTTTTCCTCTGGGATGAATATATTGAGGACTGATACCTTCTACCATAGAAAGACTTAAAAGCTACAAGACTAATATAAAAAGAAAATAACCCATTTATGGGCAAAAATATAATTAGTAGATGCCAGTTTGCAAACTGTGGAAAAATAACACATATACCAATTTCTTTATATCCTGCAATTTTACAGTCTTATACTCAGCACTTCTGAAAACCCCAGGGATAGCTTTCAACATTGTACTATCAAGATTCAAGAATAAAAATAATGTTTTGGCTCAAAGACATAATACTTCACATTAAGAATTCCCTCAGAAAAAGAAACAAAGGGAATGATTTCATCAGTTGATATCAGTAATCACCATTCACACAGCTCCCTACTTTCCCTCTGTCTTTCTGTCACTCTCTCTTTCTCTCTGAGTGTGGGTGTGTGTGAGAAAGACAGAGACAGAAGAGATAGGTGTGTGTGTGTGTGTATGTGTGTGTGTGTGTGTGTGTGTGTGTGACAGAGAGAGAGAGAGAGAGAGAGAGAGAGGGAGAGAGAGAGAGAGAGAGAGAGAGAGAGAGAGAGAGAGAGACCTAAAGGAAGGAAGAATATTCAAATGTTTAAAATAAACAAGATGAAGATGACAGAGAAAATTGTGTTTGAGTCACACCTTTTTTCAAAAACTGAAAGTAAAACCATAGAATACTAAACAAGAATCGAGGGATGACTAAAAGTGGGACCTGGAAGAAGGAAACCTTTGAATTGTGTCAAAACATTGATCCACATAGCCTCACACAAAGAGGGAAGATATGGTGTGGAAAAACCATACCAGTCTTACAACCTTCACTCTTATATAAATGAAGTTGCTTTGGAAATGACAAGAAGAGATTGTGCAATATGAATCCCTGTCAGAGATCTGTGGCAATAATATTCTGGGTCAAGCCAGCACACTCAATATGCCTCTTATCAAAATGGCATAATCATTATATGGCACCCAATAAAACTGAAAAGCCGACATTGCAGTTGCATAATTGTGCATCACTGATTAATAAACAACCCCCCTTGTCCTTTGTTTTTTCCACATAAAAGTGAGGTAGATCTCACAGAGATGAGACAAAGCCCACACCCACCAACAGGATAGGAAAAAATGAAAGAAGACAGAATCGAAAGCTAAGCCAGAAAGATTTCACCAGAATTCTGTGTGAGGACAAGCAGAAAACTATGGTATGCTTCTAGTCTTGTCATCAGCAACAACAGTAATCCCCACAGCTCCTGAGTTTGTGTTAAAGCTCCAAAGCAGGATGCTAAATCCTTCCCACAGTTTTCTTAAAGCTCTGTCTGAAACAACAAAGCAGAGTGCATTTTTATAGTTTGAGTAAGGAAGTTTAGTGATCCTCTATCTATTAAGAACTTTGAAAGAATCCATAAGACTGTGGTTTTGAAAAGCACATTCAGTGGCTACAAAAGAAAGAGGCTGTTGGGTGGAAAGTATATCTTTGTCTTGATAAACTGGTGCCAAATTTGAATGGAAGCCCCCACCCATGGGAATAAATAATATTATGAAAATCATTTTCCCCACAGACTCTGTTATGAAGACTGGTGATTCTAATTCTCCAACACATCAGAACCATAGCCATGTAAGGCTCAGAGGAAGACACATACTCAATTTTTAATCTGAGACTGCCCACTTTCCTTACACCTTTGGCTGCGATCCATCCCACAGTGGGGAAAATGGTAAAACTGTAAAAAGAAAAGATACCTGGAGTTGTCCTTCAATTTTTACAGCCAATTTTTTTTTCAGCTATGATGCTCAGAATGTGTGCTCAAGGGATGTCAAATCATCAGAATTACCTTTCTGCGTGTTCCCTGCACACTGGAGTCAGCATTGCCTAAGGAACTCTCTTCGGTGTCAACATAACACTTTTGATGTATGCAGTAGCTTTTCTCCACTTTGGACCAAGAATACCATGTTTTCTACCTGTACTTTTTGCACTGCTGTGAATATTTTGAAATACTCTTCTATGTAAGTTCCTTTGCACACTACCCTGTTTGGATGGCAATTATTTACTCATGTTGATTCCTACAATTTCATTTTCCCAATTTTTTTTCCTAAACTATGATTTATTTATTTTTGAGACAATACCACTGTTTGTTAAGTTAGCTAAGGGCAATCAGGGGATTTACTCCTGAAAAGTCTCAAAATAAGATGTATTTATTCATTCATTCAACTTTGATTTGATTTTTATGTTTTACCCTCTACTAGACACTAGAGATAGAAACACATAAGGCCTGCCTAATGAATCTCTTGTGCTGCTTTAACTGTAATGGAAAATGATGCCTGCTATATAGTATGAGAGATCTAATATTGCTCAGGGGCAGGGGAATTAAGTAAAGACCTGGCAAAGAGGCTACACAAACTAACTCTTGTAAGAATCGTGCTCTCTCCCAAAACAAATATAGCAAGAGGGAGCAAGACAGCCACAATGACAAGCATGAATAACCAACGAGCAGCAGTCCTAGTTTGGTGTTTGATAGGGTACACTAAGCAGTGTTTTAATGGGTATACCCAAGCTGCATGCTGCTAAGATTCTGCTGTATTGAAATAAAATGAATACAGGTCATTTTTCAAAGTTTTCTAGTTATTCTAATGTGCAGTCAAAGTGCAAAGTGACAAACACTCACACTACTTTGCACAATGAGGAATCGTTGGGATTTAAATGAAAATTTGAGGAAACAAAATTATTTTGCTTATATCAATAAAGTGGAAGATTAAAGGCTGAGATATCAGTAGAACAAATAATATCAAGCTGTCCTTCAGATGTCACTAATTCAAAATGAAGTTTGTAGTTATATTAAAACCAAGGACATAAGTTTCTTGTTATTTTATATTCTTATACCATTCTCTTCCTGTGTTAATTCAAAATAATTGTGACTATTGATGCTACTTATCATATCATTCTTTTATGCAGATGAGTTGAGAAAACAGCATGTTGACTAAAAGAATCTATATACACAGAAATGGATATTCTATATGATTCTACCTATGCTATTCATGAGAACTGAACAAATTGACAGATGTCTCATTGGTTAAGAGCACTTGTTCTCACAGAAGAGCTGGGTTCAGTTTCCTTTCAGTGCCATTTCACTCGGTAAAATAGCATTTTTGTTTTTTATAATCAGAAAGGGTTATAGCTCTTCTTTGCTATTTCATGTTATTAATTTCATAGTTGAGCTATTAAAGCATTCTGTGAGATATGTAAAATGTGAAAGTATTAAATATACATTAAAATTTTACATTTGTGTGTATATATATATATATGAAATCAGTATACACATTATAATATGCAGTTTGTCTGGCATTTCCTAAAGTTTTTTCTTACATCATTTTGCTCAGTTTCCAGCCCTCTACCATAAGCAACCGTTGTTCATTTATAGAATACAATTAGTTTGCCCTATTCTTTTTTAAGGCTTTTTGATTTAGTCATTTTATTTTATGTGGTTGAGTGTTTTTCCAACACTTGGTGCCCATGCATGTGAGAAGAGAGCAAGCTTCAGATCCCCTGGATCTGTAGTTATATGGATGGTTGTGAGCTGTCATAAGGGTGCTGGGAACTGAACTCAGCTCTTCTGTAAGAGCAACAAGTGCTCTTAACCAATGAGAAATCTGCCAGTTTGTCCAGTTCCCATGCATATAGCATAGGTAGAATCATATAGAGTATCCACTGTGTGTATATAGCTTCTTTTAGTCAATGTACTGTTTCCTTAGCTCATCTGCATTGCATGAATTTCAATAGATTTGCTCTTTCTGTATCATTTCAATTTATCCTTTGACTATAACTTTTATGCTCCTACTGATTGACATTTAGGTCATTTCTAGCTTAAGTTATTATGACTTGGGAAAATACGGCTATTTATTTTATGAGTCTTGGGTGACAAGTGTGCTTATTTCTCTTGGTTATAGATGATAAGGTAGAGTTTCTTGGTTACAGGCAAAAATACCTATGTTGTTTATTGCAATATATCTGGCATATATATACATATATGTATGTGTGTGTGTGTGTGTGTGTGTATTATCTGAATAGTATCAATAAAACTAGCTGAGTAGCTACACAAAATTAGACTTGCATCTTTAATGCTGCTATAATATTACATGCTAGCCAATATTTGGTATTGTATATTTAGATTTATAACTACTTTGGAAGTACCTGGTAATATTTGGTAGAGGGGGTGTTCAGTTACTTAAATTACTGCTTTTCAATGCCTGCTTGATCTGTTTTAACTTTTCAGTAGACAAATGTAATTTTAGTTTTATATATAACCATCATTATATATTAAAATATTATAACATTTTTCTTTTAAAAGTACAATTCAACAATTTTTGAATATTCAAAGTTGTACAACTAACTAAACACTAGAGAATCCCAGAACATTTTTATTACTTCCAAGAGACATCTTATGATCATTAATTTAAGTCATTTCTCAATCTCACTTATTCTTGTCTCTGGTAACCACTTATTTCCTCATTTTCCCTTTTTATGGATTCAACTCTTCTGGACACCACACAAAAATAGAATCATACAATATTTTGCCCACTGTATTGAGACAATGATTTCTTTGTTACTATTACTTTATTCATTATTTGTGTGTGTGTGTGTGTGTGTGTGTGTGTGTGTGTGTGTGTGTGTACATATGTGTAGGTGCATAACAGAACCTTCAAGGTTCATCTGAACAGTTTTATCTTGTGTCACATCTTTATTCCTATGGCTAAATAATATTGCACTTTATGAAAGAGAAGAGGCAATTTTTGTTTTTAACCATTAAGAAATGTGAGAGTAACATATATTTGTTATGATTTATACAGTATGTGCACACATGAACTATTTCATGTGTTTATGAAAAACAACTTAAAGATAAGCATAGTAATTCATGCCTTTAATCCAAGTTCAAGGCCATCCTGGTCTACACGGAAAGTTCCAGGCTACCCAGAACGGCACAGTAAGACCTTGTCTTCAAAAGAAAAAAAGAAAAATGAAGGAAGGGAGGAAGGAAAGAAAAAAGAAAGGAAGGAAAGAAGGAAGGAAGGAAGGAAGGAAGGAAGGAAGGAAGGAAGAAAGAAAGGAAGAAAACCACATAGACAGAACCTTAAAAGCCATAATGTGTGGATATGCTCCATCATTTGAATGCATCCATGTACTAATAGACATTTGTGTGACTTCATTTTTATATCTGCTATAAATATACTGTAGTATGTGCATTCATAGGAGGTTGTGTATGAGCGCATTTTTATCCTGTGAATATACTTATGAGTAGAAATACTGTTTAATTCAGTTCATATTTTCAGCAAGAGCTTATAAAGAAGGCAATTTCTCCACATATTTGCCCAATTTTTATATTTTTATAGCTATCCTACTAGATATAGAAAAAGTATCCTATTGTGGATTTGATTTTAATTACTTCAATGACAAAAGTATCATGTTAGATATATGTGTGTTATAATCTTTTCCTCATTTTAAAACAGGATTATCTCCAAATTTTTTTTACTATATTTCACATTTAATTCTCAATAAACATGATCTTAATTGATAAAGTCAGTGATTTTTTTTTTATTTATCCAACCTTGGGTGTTCTAATTTTGTTATCCTTTTTCTATTTATATGATATTTTCAAGTGATCACTCCATAGTCATAAGATGTTGAACCTATGTTTTCTTCTAGAATTTAAAATTTAAAATTTAAAATTTTGCCAAATTATAAATACATGTGTTTTTACAAATCATAGAATCTCAGTCATAACAAATAAACTGTGAAGTGTGGTGTGTTGAAGTTAAGCCCTGGTTCATCCTCCCTGCTCCATGTTCCCAAAATTAAGACTCAAACTAAAAATGAATTTGCAAGTACCTCAGCTATATAGCTAAGCTCTACTCTGACTAAATCATAACTAAAATAACCCAATTATTTTAGTATACATTTTGCCATGTGGTTGGTTACCTGTGCTCAGGTATCTGGCTCCTCATATAATCCTCATATAATCCTAGGTGGCTCTCCTGTTTCTGGCTCTATCCCAGAATTCTTTTTCCTCCCAGATATCCTACCTCTATTTCCTGTCTAAGCCACAGGCCACAGGCTTTTTAATTGACAGGTGATGCATCCATACAACACACAAGATATTCTCTCTACAGTGGTGTAAAAGCAATCCTAAAAAAATGCATAAATGTGTGGTCTGATTGCCGTCCATTAACATATCAATCAACAGGAAAGTTAGCAGGCCCCTGGATTTTGCACTATGGACTGAAGTCAGTCAACCTTCATCTCCTTGTTCAAGTGCTCTAGTTTTCATATTTAGTTTGATGGTTTAACTCAATTATACTTTGTGTATGCCTTGACATAGGTATCAATGTCCATTTTCTTTCCTAAGAAAATGCAATTACTGGTACATCATTTTTTAAAAGACTATTTCCTCTGAACTTAATAACAGCGGAATCAGGTACAATTCAAATAACTCTGTAGACTCTTTCTGTACTCCCTTTCCTGCACCATTGGTCTGTTTGTCAATTCTTTTATCAATACCACACTGCCTTAATCATTATTGGTTTATAGGTAGTCTTGGAAAATCTTAGTGTAATTTCTCCAATGTTGTTTTTCCTCCTTCAAGATGCCATTGACTATTCACAGCTTTTGCATTTCAATACAAATTTTATAATCAGCTAAGTAATTTACACATGCAAACATACTCTGCAGGGATTTGATTGGGATTACATTTACTCTGCAGATCAATTTTAAAAGAATTGACATTGTAACAGTATTCTGCCTTCCAAACATCTATAAACATGGGTGCCCCCCACCATTCATTTAAATCTTTTGTGGTGTCTTTGAGAAATCTATTGTTGTTTCAGGTGTAATCTCGGTTGTCACAATTTTTCTTAGATCTATTCCTAAACCCACCATGCTTTTAAAGTAGTTTTTTCCTATGTATTTGCAAAATTTTATCTGATTCCAAAATACAAATGTCTTACACTTTGATTTTTTTTCCAGGTGAGATCGATAAATCTACTAACTAAATCTAACTAAATGTAATATTTAAAATGATGGGGGTTTTTTGTCCCTAAAGTTAGAAAGTCTTAAAAATGCCAAGGATTCTAGTGAAATGCATGCAATGCAAGTAATAAAACAAAAAGCTAAAATTACAAGTTTGAAAATTATACAAAATAGCTAAAAGACAGAACTGATGAAAATACACCAATGTTAACAAAGAACCAAAGGAAATTCTCAGTTGAAAACCAAGGGAATGCTATCACAACAGCAACTGAACGTTTGTAAGTGCTAGACGACCTTCAGCATAGGCAAGTGCTATAAAATGCTCACATGACTGAAATTGAAATGGCTGATTTAGAAGTCATTAATTGCTTTTCCAAAGACACATCAGCAGCACATTGTAAATGGAAGTCAGATTGAAGCAAAGTAAATAGCAGGTGAGCAAAGACAGCCACATAGAGTGTACACCTCTTGTGGCTACTGCTAAAACTTACTACAGTATATGTTCTTGCAGCTGTCTCCTCAGACTCTTTATGTCTTCCCATTATAATTATGAATATTAACAACTATCCCTCTTAAATTTTTTCTTTAAGCCAATTTTACTTCTTTTTTATACCCTTATCTCTTCTTCATGTGCCAGACTTTATGAATAAAAAAGCATAAATGAGATCAGTGGAAACAAAACTACTTAACTGTTAGGCAGAAAAAGTTGCATATAAGTTAATAAATGTTAGTTTTATCTTCTCCATGCCTTATTTCCTATATTCTAATATTTGCTTAATATCAATGAATTATTTCTAAGTTGTCTTCAAGTAGATGGAAAATTTTTTTCCTACAATATACAAATTTACTTTGTTTTATTAGTGCACATAGGGCCATGTATATTTCATAAATTTTTAGGACAGATTTATTTAATGCTAACTTAATTCATATGTCGAATCATCAAGCTATGGACTCAAAGATGTGATAGTCTATGTGGTACTTACTATGTCCCTTGCTTTATAACCTCTTGAATTAAGAATGCCAAACTGAAGCTGGTTACTAATAAAGCAGTACACAGTGAATATAGATTATAGGGAAAGCAAAATATTTGAGAAGGTAGTTCCAATTCTTTGCATTTAATACAACAGAATATCAGCAAAGAAATAGATTTTAGTAGAATATGAAAAGAAAGTGAACAGTACAAATGAAGATGATGAAAAGATATTTGTCATTTCTATTAATCAAAGGAAAATTTGAAGGCAATAAATCAAGACTGACTGTTTTGAATAACTATTATAGAAAATGAGTGGTCAGGCAATTTTAAGGTAAGGTGTAATTTTAATATTACACCTTAATATAGGTGTAATATTAAGGCTGCATTATAAAGTTCAGATTTTTCTGTGAACAAGCCAGTGAATGTTTAGATGATTCTTTTTGCATTTACTACAATAAGCAAAATACATAAAGTAATGAGTGGGAAGTTAGTAAAATAAGATAAAACTCTGAGTTATTAAATTAATTCAATAGTCTCATTGTCATGGAATACATTTTGCTTCAGCACACACCCATAATTCATATTAGCAGGAATGGGAGGAAGTTATACTTGCAATTGCAATATGCAATAGTTTAAGAACTCTTTGTGAAAGCCTTATTTCACTGCTTATTGCAAAAGTGACACTTGCATGGTACCAAACAGAAATAGTCATTCAAGTTTTTCTTCAACATGGCATGTTTCACAATTTAGGTAAGCTTTAAAAGTACTTATTGGGCTCTGTTCATAAAAAAGGTAACTAAAACTTGTTATAAGTCAAGCACTATGCTAAGATGCTTGGGATGATAACTATTGCCACAAAAGGGGCTGTGAAATCATTAAAAAAATCAGCACTGAAAACTACAGTCGTTACTATCATGAGTCTGCTGTTGAATGAAGCATTGGTTGAAGAATATTAAAACATAGCTGGGCCCTTTTCTCTTAAAAGGAGCTAGTAATTCTCCAGGATCTGGACAGGGATTACAAGCTGTCTGAACTAAGCTCAGCCCAGGCAATGATGGTTTGCTCCATTCCACGTTGTCTAGCCTTTTCTGGAGATGAACATGGTAACACATGCTTTTCATATTCATGGTAAAGGAAAAAGCAAGGAAGCAAGCAAGCAGAATGGTAGGAAAGATTTACATATTTCAGTTACATTATATCCTACAATGAGCCATTGACCAAAGCCAACTACCTGGCTAAATTCAAAGTTGAGGACTGGGGAACCAGCCCAAGCTAGCATAGTAATCCTCTTACTATGGAAATGGAATCATATTGAGATTTAGTGGATTTCCCAATAGGTACTAGACTACAGGATAATGCCAAAGTTTATGGTTCTCATTCTTGTTCTAATACAATAGTTTTTGGATAGCCTTTAAAAGGTTGTATATAAAATGAAGCCTGCCATGGCCTGGTATTACGACACATGCCTTAATCCCAGCACTTGAGAAGTAAAGGCAAGTCGATCTCTGTGAGTTTGAAGCAAATCTGGACTTCAAGGTGACTTTCAGGTCAGTCAAGGTTTTATAGGAAGAACCTGTCTCAGAAAAAAAAAACACGCAAAAAGAATAAAATGAAGCATGGCTACTGATATAGAAATAATATTGGCATATAAATAATGGAATTAATGAACAATATCCAATATTGTTTAAACTCTTAAACACACACACACACACACACACACACACACACACACACACACATACACTCATCCAAAATCTACTTGTGTTTTAAGCACTTCCCAGCCATTACTCTCTGATTCAACACAATTCTCTTGTTTGGTTTTCCACTGACAAACACAAAACCTCCTCCCTGTTCTCATCACATAAATCCTCTCATATATTTATGATCATAATTTCATGGCTTTGTGTTTGTTATGCTAAGCTTAAGTACTGCAATCCCTTTCACCTTTACTTAACAAACCTGTTTTCTATTCCTTTGAAATTCCTTATGATATTCTTCAATACCTCCCATATCTCAATATTATTTTTAACAGTATAAAAATGTCCATGTTCAGAATACTCAAAAGATGTTTTGACTAATGTTGAATGCAATGAAAATGCATTCTAACCTTGGGAATTAATCCCCTACTAGGTTCTATTATTCAGCTTGTGGGGTAAGAATAGAACTTTCCTGTTACAAGGAGTTCTAACCTGGTCTATTCTGAAAGATGTTAACATTAAATTGATATCATTCAAATAACATTTTCATGACCTCCCTCAAAGTGACTGGCTTTGTGCATAGAAAATTATTAGTCTTTGCTATATAGTGTATGGAGGGATTGAAATGAAACAATGTGGAGGTGTATCCAAGCAAGTCAGCAGCAAGATTTGCCAGGAGGATGTGCTGAAGACCATGTTATAGGCAAAAAATAAAATTCCTGAAGAATAGTAGATACAGGAATTAATTTAAAAGGATGTAGTGTCTTATTAATGAATAAAAGATAATCAGCCACAGGCAACTGTGGAATAATTAGCTATGTAAACTAGTAATGTTTAATAAAATAGCTGTGGACATAGATTTGAATTCTCAATCTCACATTAAATTTCTCTGAAAGTGTCACCTTTAACTTACTGTCCCAAAGAAGAATCTGAAAAATCAGAGTTTCCATTCATCCATTATTTTTCCTCAATAGGGCTTCTGAGAGATTCAGGAGATGTATTTATGCTAGAAGCAGCCATGCTCTATAGCTCTACTGTTTACAGATTGACAATAGAAAAACTATAAGGATCCAGAACATTCCAATCCTCTGGACTTCCCCAAAGCTGTCAGGATGTTTCAAAAGCACTAATAAGAAATGGACTGCAGACATTAGGCAGATATTGACTTGTTTTGAAGGCAGTCACACATTTATTGAATTGTGGGGTAAATATTGATTGAAGACGAAACCAATATTAACCTCAAGAAACAATGCATATCTTTTTAAATTTTATTCTCAAAATTAATTGTGACAACAATTTTGATCTCCTTTTATTTATTTATTTATTTATTTATTTATTTATTTATTGAAAACGGAATGCTGTTTAAACAACTCCAGTTACCAGGTCACACTTTCTGTTCTTAAACTCGGGTCTATTTACTCCATATATACCAATATAAAGGAAGAAGCAAAGAATGTAATATTAACTTATGTTTAATTACCTGTGTTCTCTGTGCCTGTAAAAGTCTGCATCTGAGTATAACTTACAGTAGGGACAAGAGAAGAAAAAACATTGAGAAGAAAAGGAGTCGTTTATGTTTTAACCTCACTGTACAGTAAATATTTAGCCTTGAGACAGGTTTTAATCACTCTGAAGCATATATATACATACTATGCAGAATGCAGTCAAGTTGTTGAGAGACCTACTTGTCTCTCCCTGTGTTTATATCCATATGTCTTCAAGGGGTTCTCTATATTGACGTCATCCTATCTTTCTGCTCACATGTCAAGCCAGAACAATTTCTCTTCCATACCTACCACTAAACTAAAAGTGTTCATTTATCATCTATTTCTTCATGAGTAAGTCTGACAGATTCTAGGTACTCCCAACTCTACTTCTTGATGGTTCAATCATGCCCACCCCCACCCCCACCCCCAGAGAAAGATTTCTATTCTTTGGCTCCAAAGTCTACCTGTCTGGATTCTCGATTATATCTATAGTTACTCTCTCCCAGCATTCATCACAAGTTCATTTTTTTGTACTTAGTCCTTCAAGGTTGTAGTTTCCTTACTTGGAACCATCACTCTTCTTTAACAAGGATGAATACCTTTTCCATGCTAATTCTCACAGTATTGTGGATGATCATTACCACCTGTGTTCTTTCAACTAAAAGAAAAAAATCCACAGTTCATTTATTTATTTGAAAAGGAGACAAAACCAGCTGTGGTAGCACACACATTTAATCACAGTACTTGATGCAGAAGCAGGCAGGCAGATCTCTGTGAGTTTGAGGTCAGCCTGAAGCTGACTGTCAAGATGCGTATCAATAAAAAATTAAAACAAAAATGAATCACTATCTGTTTTTGATAAAATTAATGGTTCTGAATGTTAACCTTAAATAAGATTTTCCACAGTAATATATTTTAACATACACACACACACACACACACACACACACACACACATGCTTATGTACTGCCCAAGATACAAAAATGGAAATTATGAGCTAAAAACAAAATGTGCTACCTATACTATTTATTCTATTCTTCAACTTGTGTCTGGCATGGAAAAGCTAAGTGGAGAAATTAACAAAACTTTAAAAAAATATCTCTACACCATGAACATCAAAGCAATAGCCAGGTATATATTCATTTTCATTTCATCCATGGACTTAGTGATTCCACTAAATAGTGTAACTTTTGTACCCAGGTGATGTTTGAGTGTCATACATCAAATGTGAATGATAGTCTACAATGGAGTTTGTCATTTATTAATCAGACACGGCCTTGCCTCCTTATTTATACAAACACCCCTTGTAGGAGAAACCTTCCTTTACTATCTTGTATAAATTAGCATTTTTCTTCATAAGCACTGTGGATTTCTCCATATTCTACTTTATAGTATCTATAGAACACATCAAGTGAATTGATTACTTTGCATTTACTTTACTTCTTCCCCAAGAGATTGTTTTTTTTCTAGAAGAACAGATATTTTATGTGTCAAATTTACTGATACAATTTCCATGTCTAGAAAAGTGTACAAATCATTATAATCAATAAATACTAACTGAATGCATAAAATGCCTGAAGGGTAGTAAGTTCACAACAAATCACACTATTATAATGATTACTTGTGAGTCATTAAAGCATTTTGGAAAACATAAAACACCATACACAAGTTGCTTAACTAATTGATTAGAAGTAAATCTAGATGTGAAAAATCTATGATAGCCTCCAAAATTCCATTACATACCAAGAATATATACATCTGAAGATGATATGATGTAAGTATTGAATCAACTTGGTCTCAAGCTTCGGACAGCGGGGGAAAGCACTATTGATGTGAAAGGCAGATTTGGTTCTGTTGCAATGTGTGAAGAGTTACTTAATCAAATGAAGGCAACCAGAAATGATACACGAGAGAGAGAGAGAGAGAGAGAGAGAGAGAGAGAGAGAGAGAGAGAG
>JANHMN010000005.1:47097834-47120595 GCA_030674055.1 Rhabdomys pumilio
TGAAGGGTTTGACTAAGTATAAAGGTATAAACTACCTCAACATAATATAGAACAAAACTATGTATTGGCAATAAGGGGAACTCTCACACACTGCTGATGGAAATATAAAGCAATCCATGAACATTTTTCAAAAAACAATAGAAAATAGAGTTAACATGTTAACATATGACTCAACTATATTACTCAAGAAAATATTCGAAGGATTCTTATGTCAACAAACCACAGTGATATTTGTATATCTCATTTATTTTAGCAGTAGATTAAATAGACAAATGGAATAAGTCTTATCCATTAGTAGAAGAATGGATAAAGATATAATATATTCATATACTTTTTCTACCACAAAAAAATTATGTTTTTTGCAAGGGAATTGATGTAACTGGAGGTCATCATGTGAAGCAAAATAAGCCAGAGTTAGAAAAACAAACGCCATATTTCCTAGATTTTTACATATGAAGAAAAAGAGAGGGAGGGGAGGGGGAAGGAGAGAGAGAGAGAGAGAGAGAGACAGAGACAGAGACAGAGAGACAGAGAGAGACAGAGACAGAGACAGAGAGAGATGGGAGGAAAGGGATAAGAATGAATACAAAGAAATTACATGATGTGTCAGTACTATGTATAATGAACGTGTACACATGTCATAAAAATGGCAAAAGATGGATTTCTGTACAAAAACTTGGCTTATTTGCAACTTTTAAGTGGTTTTCATCACAAAACACTACTTTGAGCAACCTATTTGGCTATTACTGAAGAAATGCTAGCAAGCACATGTTCTTTTTGTCTTATATCATGACAAAAAGATGAAAGATCCATTGCAAAAAGCATCCTTCAAGAAACAAACAAAAAAAAAGTTGGGGGCAGCTGGAGACAGTACAAAGACACTATGACATGTACTAGGAAGTAACTACAGATTGAAAAGATGTGGTTAAGACAGCTGGGCTACCCAGGGAGACCCAGCTTAAGACAAACAACCAGCTACTGAGGCAAAGGGTATATGTCCCAGTTCAGAAAAAGCAGTATGTTTATAAATCTGTGATCTGACTTATCTCACTTGTGAATCAAGGGTATTTTGAGGAACTCTTGTTACTTTGAGCTATACATCTTTTTATAGCAAATTCAGTGCACGGAGTATATAAAAAAAAATTCTAGGTGAATTAATTGCTCCCAGATGTGACTATCTTTTTGTGCCAGAGGCCAGGGAAGAACTAAGGAGCAGTGGAAAAGATCAAACTAACACATTGCTGCTTGAAAGATTCAATATCATTTACCGACAGAAATACTAAGACTTGCCAGCAGTCAGGCTTCATATTTGGCCTTTTGAAATGTACTGAAATGGAAGCCAACATGTTGCTGTGCAGCTTATAGAACCATCTGACTCTGAAGCTGTTCTGAAATAACCTTTTCCTTCAGTGCCCAGGCAGAGAGATGGCCCTGATAATGTTCTGGAGTTGGTTAGTGGGGCTATTTCACTACTGGATTAAATCTTTCAATTTTTCAAATTCATTACACATCTTGTAGGCAAATGAAGTATCACATTTTGAAAATGATATCCTTGTATAAATGTATTGACTTCTAACTGCATTGTGATTTGCAGGTGCTCAGGAGAAGCCCCTGTCATTGTCTCAAGGCAGCCCATGTCAATACAATTTAATGGTCCTAAAGATTTTTTCTGACTCTAAGGACTCAGGGATTCATTGAAGCAGACTCCTGTAGGGATTTTTCTTAGTTGGAGAGCAGAAGATCTGTGCCCATGGGTCCTTTCATTATACCTATTTAACACTTCTTAGCATACCATTTATTTCTGCTGCTTTTTCTCATAATATGGAGAAATGATTTTTTTAAAAAATTGAGTGTCTCAGCTTTGAGATTACAATCCACAAAACCATGAACATATTATCATATTATAAGATTTGGCACAGCATTAAGAACCCAATGGATATTTGGTAACTATTAATATGATGATGGTGATAGTAGTTTAGGTTTAAGATAAAGTGAATTCTGTTTCCTTAAACACATAACATAGGTTGAAAAGATATTCAGTTTGAAAAATACATACATAGGTATGATGAAAACTCACTCAGAAACTTTTTACCAGTGTTCTTTTCCTCCCTTATGGTGATATGCATATAGGCCAGGGACTCATGAACCCAATGAGAAGCACATTACCACATCTTATCCCAGTAAACATGCTTTGAGAATCTGTAGTAGACGAAATTCCCTATATGACTCATGGCCATTTGCTTACCTCTAAAAGGCACTGGAGAATACATGTTTTTGCATTATAGCTATTCTCTAGATGAGACAAATATTTTATGAAACTAACGAAGTAAACCTCTATCCATTTTTCTTCTTTTCTGTATCCCATTTGTTTTTCAGCTTTGTTTCAAAATTGCTTTTAAAAAAAGGTTAGATAATATCTGACAATTCAAATACACATCACCATTTTTAAAGGTGAAATGGCTAAGTCTAAAACTACCTGGTGGTACTTTTGGGTAATATTTGAGAAAAGCTTCAAAATTGAAATTTAGAGGTATAGATATTGTCATAAGTTTTTATCATTGTTAAGGAATGTTCAGAGGATTATTATATTACTCTGGGTGAATACATGTTTCACTCAGCACTTTAGAAACTATGTTTGTGTATTTTTTGTTTATTGTTTATTTTTTTTGTTTTTGTTTTTTTGAGAGAGGGTTTCTCTGTGTAGCTCTGGCTGTCCTGGAACTCACTCTGTAGACCAGGCTGGCTTCAAACTCAAAAATCCACCAGCCTCTGCTTCTCAAGTGCTAGGATTAAAGGCGTGCACCACCACTGCCTGGCTATGTTTGTGTAAAATAGCATGCCAATCACAACAAGGAATATCCTCAGCTTTCCCATGGAACTTTTAGAAATAGATAAGGAAATTGATGTCATCATAATTATTATAAAACCCTATTGACATTTATTGTACATGGAGCAGGTATTCTAGACATGCTGAAATATGCAAGACAATTATGAGTTGAACTTGCTATGCCTGTTCTGCGAACCCATAATACTATAGTTTTTTTTCCTGTAGTAGTTTAAATGAAAGTGGTTCCTCTTTTTTGAAGCAAACAGTATCTATTAGAATTACATATATTCACAATGACAAATACATGAAATACTTTCTGGGGGATGTAAAAATACCTACAATCAATTTTCAAAACATTAGACATTATAATTTATGTGGCAGAAACGTCATATATAATCTTTAAGGTGGTAAGAATATTTGAGTCAGTCTATAAGAAACATAAAATTTGAATAATCTATATAGATTCTCAACATCTCAAATATTATAGTTTTAGTTTTCATACAACTAACCAAGAGTGAAATGTTAAAGTACTTACCTAAAAAAATATTTTGGTCAAATGTTGTTTCTTTCCTAAGGAGACCTAAGTGTTACCAGAATTCTTATCAACCAAAGTAAAACTTCTACCAATGATATTTTTGATCTACATCAACAACACAACACATATCAACACACAACAGTGTTTTATCCTCCTTGCCATTTGTTTTACTTTGCATGTCTGAAGGTTTTTCAAAATAAATTTCCAAGTCCTGACGTGAATACTAGAGGTAGGCAGGCCTATGGCAGAGCTGTCACCTAGGCCATCAAATATAAGGAGTGTACCAGACACTGGGCCTCCAGAGTGCTGCTGTCAAGACAAGAACTGGAATACGGCTTGCTTTCTGTGGAACTTAACAATGACTCCTGATACTAAGTCAGTTTCAAAAAGTACTGAATGGTTTTTGTTATGTGAAGATTGTTTAAAGCAAATGTCTCCCTGTATTAACGGTTTGTTTACCCAGAGACAAAGTCTCATTGGACTGTTCAAGACTTTCCTTTCCATTCTCCCAAGATGCCACCACCCTTTCCTGAATTCCTTACAATACTTGCCGGTTATCTGCTTATCTTCTATGTTGCTGCATTGTGATGTTTTGCATGGCAGTATTTTTCTTACTGGTTCTGTTTATTGCTCAACCTAAGATAACTTTTACCCTATTTATTCATGTTCTTACTAGATGATTGGTACCTAAAGATGCCCTCCTCTATAATATCTTCAGTGCCCAGATCTCAGGAGCTATTTTCTTTTGCTGCCTGTAATATAAACAACTTACATTTACATGGCTAATTCCATCTCAAGGGTTTTCTTCCTAACTGTAACCCTTTTGGATGAGTTATGTACATTTCCCTAAAGGTGTCTTGACAAAACTAATGTGCAATTAACATCTATTAAGTGACTGCTAGACTGTCAGGAAAACTGTTCATAATCTTATATCATAATAGTAGTCTGGCCAATTTATTGAAAAAATAGAAATTATTTTGTGAAAGTGAAAACATTAAGCTTGGTTCAACTTTCCTCAGTACTTTGAAACCATCTTAGATGATACCTGAACAAGACAGCTCCCGCATCACCAACAACCCTGCTATTTTCTGGCATCTATCATCTACATGGACTCAAGCTTTCCTCAGAGATGTTCACCATGTTTCCTTGTATCCTCTACAAGCAAACAAAACTTATTCCTTCCCCTTTTCTGAAAAATGGTACATTGACCTTATTAAAACCAAAATTAGTGTTTATAGCTTTGGGAGAAAATACACAAAAAGAAAAACTCAAATAAATTCAGGCCTTCTCATCTTAACTCAATCAGAATCCTCCCAGAAAGGCAGTTCATTCCCTTAGACTTTGCCTGATACTACAAACTGGAAATTGTTGAGAGGCTTTTGGGGTTCAAGTGCCACCTTGAGGCATGATCTTTATTAAGTTGTCTGGATGGTTTATTTGGCCCTCCTGCTTCCCATGCCCATGCCAGTGGATCCTTGAACAGTACTGTGAAATAGACAGGTAGGAATCATCTTTATACCCAAATCTTTTGAACAAATTGACTTGAGTAGAGATACCTTACTACAGTTTCCCACACCACTGTAGCTACAGTGTACCACAAGTTGTTCTACAATTTTTAACTAATTGCTTCAGTCATTATTTTCCTAATGCCACTGACTGAGCATTCTCTTTTAAAGCTAACTTCCCATCCCTATCATACATGCTCTGCCAATAGTTCTTGAAGTGTTTCAGTTACAATCATCCTTTAGCACCGTGTATGTTTTTAACTTGTGGACAAAGACAGAGAAATAGAAAAAGTAAGTTCTCTTTACAATCCAGTACTCATTCTTCAGTATGAGTCTTGATTATGTATAAAGGAATATAATCCTCTAGTCCCAAAAAATTGTCCATTAGAAACCCAGGAACCATTAGTTTTCTCACCTTTTTAATTCTACATAAGGCATCAATTTTATGCTACTGTGCCTGTGTGTGTGTGTGTGTGTGTGTGTGTGTGTGTGTGTGTGTGTGTGTGTTATGGTATATATGTATTTTCTTTTTTAAATAAAAAAATAAGAAAGAAAAAAATTCATTCCCCTATGTCCAATATAGGCATCTAGGTATATAGTTACAAATTAAAGACCGCAAATACTTCCCAAGAGAAAGCATTAAAAAAGAAAAGAAAAGAAAATTAGCTCCTCCTTTCATATAGCACAGCTAGCCTTCAAAGCACTTCAGCTAAGAAAAAGGTGTCATCCTTGGAGACAGGAAGACTGAGCTTTTCCTCTTTGGATGATAGCTGAATTTTTACTGGCAGTTCTAGTAAAATATATAACTTCTCATTTATTCTAAGCAAGGCTCCCCCCTGCCCCCAGCTTTTCTTCAGATAACTCCTTTACTCTTTCACAAGAATTGAAGTCTTGGAGATTTTTGAATAGCAGGCTTTTGGGTGATAAGCAGTCACTTTAAATAATGTGTTGGCTATATGGAGAAGAAAGAATATGTGAGAGGGTGTTAGAGACCGTGAGTGAGAGAGAGATAGTTCATTGGACACACTGAAAGACAGCAAACATTTCAAAGAGCTGCAACTCCATCCCTGCCTGCCTTTGCCATTCTCCCTACCATGGAACTGTAAGACTCCAACAAATTCTTTTCTTCAAAAGTTGCATTGGCCACAGCAATATAAACATAACTAAGACTATTTCCCTTTTCTCTAAATGGCAAATTTCACAATCTGGAAGTTTTCCTGGGTAAAACTTTGAAACCATATTTGTCCATCTCTCTTTTTCTTATAATGTACATCAAATTCATCAGAAAATCCTGTTGGTGCACTAAATCTCATCCTAGACTGATGAGATAATTCTGCAGATAAGGGCACTTGTTACCAAGCCTGATGATCTGAGCTTGATCCCAATACTCCCACATGGTGAAATAAGAGAACTAAGTTGTCCTTTGACCTTGACACCTAGGTCATGGTACATGTACACTCACACACACACACACACACACACACACACACACACACACACACACATTAATTAAATATAAACAAACAAACAAAGTATTCAGAATCCCATTAATTTTACTATCCCCAGGCTTAAAACCTGTTCTGTCTACCACAATTTTTTTTGCCCAGATCACTACACTAACTTCAGAGCTGGACTGATTCAGTCTTTGTCTTCGCCCTTAACTGCATACCCCAATTACTCTAAACTCAATATCTAATTAAATGACAAGATATAGTAGATATCTTGCAACTCATAATCATGTGATAGCTTCCATCTCATTGCCAGTTCAAAGTACTTCAAAGGGTATCAAGGCCCTTCTGCCATTACTTCTTGGGCTTGAGTTTCTGTACCTTTTCAATGCATACATTTTTCTAGCCTGGCCTCTTTGCAGCATCTTCCTTATAGATTTTATGCAAACATCTCCTCCTCAGTAAAGACTGTTGCAACCACATTTATTTTCAAATTGCAACCATCTACCCTTTCATGGCAATCCTAATATGCTACCTTACCCTGCTTTTTCCTGAAACACTATCATACTAACATGATTTTCTTTTTATTTTCTGTAACCATGTTTATTGTCTATCTCTTTTTCTCCATCTGTAACTAAGTTATATGGCTCCATGAGGGCAACAATGTTTGTTCACTTTGCTATCCTCAAGTGTCTGGAACAGTAGCTGACACTTGGTGAATATTTTGCAAAGATCTGTTGAATGAATTCAAACATGTCTCAACATGTGTTTATGTATTTGAAAAACTTTTACATTTATTTGATGAGCTATAGTAATTTTCACCCCCACATTTCCCTCTCTCATGTTCTTCCTTCTCCTTCTGAAATCTTTATTCTCAACAAGTTGCCCTCAAACTTTCATGTATTCTTTTTGTGTATGAAACTGACAAACAATAAAATGAATTTAACTATATGAATAGATTAATTTTAAAATAAAAAGGGATTATATACATTATAATTTGATGAAATACAATTTCTTTATTTTTAAAAATTGAATAAACATATTTTTAACCATTAAAAATGTGGGGGTGGAGGGTAGGTGGGGGCACATTCTCATAGCAGCATGAGGAGGGGGGATGGGATAAGAGGTCCCTAGGTGGTAGGGGGAATGGAATTAAGGGGATAAAATCTGAATTGTAAATATAATATCCAATAAAAATAAATTTTAAAAAGTTATGTCATAAATAGCAATAATAGACATGATATTTGGATATTTTGCTTTTGGGTACCTATGAAGGCACCCTTAGTAGCTGTCATAGCATAGCAATTTTGTCTATAATTTTAAGCATCAGTCTACTTTATTATGTGTTCAAGGTAGGTTTTTCCTGATCTCTTCATACCAAAGTACATATTATTTTATTACAAATTACATTCCTTTCATTTACCTTTTATATTACTGTTAGAACATGTTGTTTCTTTGTTCTTTAATAATGTGCACTAGTAACTTATAGTATCTACCAGTTTCAATGCAAATTTTAAAGTAGGCTTCTTCAGAAAGCACATACTACAGCAACAATGGAATCATTGATATTTCCAGACTACACATTTCATGTTGCGTCTGTGATTTGTTTTTCCAAAGATAGCTATCTAAGCACTCTGAGAATATTGGGCAGATCACATAGTTAAAATTCACCAGTATTTGATACAAAAAAAATCTAATCCATGGAAAGTACTTACCAATTCTACAAACTTTCTAGATAAGACTGGGAAACACAATCTGCATGTCTGCTATGAACAATAACCCTAATTTCTCTGTCATCCTGTAACCACAAACTGGAGAGCTGTTAGAGATGGGCTCTTCTGTGCATCTCTGTTTCTCAGTATGAACCTCTTGTGTCATATCATTCCAAAGTCAATGAAATAGAGACCCAGATGTTTATTTGCTTGCTCATTTCTCATAGAAAAAAAATGTCCCTCGTTGTATCTTCTGAATCTGTGTCCTATCTAGTACTACCTAGTCATCACTGTGTTCCTCCAGGATATACTTTTGGTACTTGCTTCCTGACTTTTAACTCTGGACCATATCAGCATCATCCTTGCCCTTCTAAGAGGAAGCCCTTGAATTATTTGTACATGTCTCTCTTCCTGCCAGATTATTTCTGTTCCCAGCTAGTTGTATCATACTGATATGTCAATAAGACTGACTACACACTAAATTATGACCCTTTGAAAGCAAAATAAACTTGTCCATTTTCTCTTTCTTTTTCTCCTAAATTTTTCATGCCCCTTTAATCTTAAACTTTATTTGAAGTGGGCATTTCCATGACATTTTAATAGTTACTACCACTGTTTATCAGGCCTATGTCATATGAATCTAAGATTTAGAGATGAACCAGTCAGCCTTTTTACTTTCACATATTGTGTAATAGGACTTTTACTATTTTGACCAAGAAGTCTGATGCATAGTACATTCATACCATATAAACAAGGTTTTTTGTTTGTTTGTTTGTTTGTTTGTTTAAGGACCAACCACCAATCTGAATTTCATAGGACTTAATGAAATTTAGGTTCTCTCACATAAACAGAATGAATAAACTTTGGGTGAATGATAGACATTTGTTTTGGTTTTGTTTCATTTTGAGACAAGATCTCACTTGGTAGTTCTAGAACTAACCTGGAACTTGAAATATAGACCAAGCTGGCCTTGAAATTACAAGCACATGTGTGCCTTCCAAGTGCTGAGATTAAAAATGTGTGCCACTACACCTGGCCAAGTTTATTCATCCTTAAGAAAGTCAAGGTTCTAAAGATATCATCACCACTCAAGCCAAGATAATGACCTGTGCATTGTCCCACAAACAGTATTAGGTCACTTGAATACCCTCTGATATTCATGCTGTAGCTTCTAGTTGCTATAATCTAAAGTTGGTACAGCTTTCCCTACTAGCTTCTGTTCAATCTCTGCCTCCCTTTTTTCTTTGTCTTCTGATCAATCAAGCTCTAGCTAGACTCTAAGCCAGTGCTTCTCAACCTGTGGGTCATGACCCTTTTTGTGGTAGAACTACCTTTCACAGGGCTCCCATATCAGTTATCCTGCATATTAGATATTCATATGGACACATTCATAACAGTATCAAAAGTATAGTTATGAAGTAACAAAGAAATAATTTAAGGGTTGGGGGTCACCAGAGCATGAGGAACTGTCTTAAAGGGTTGCAGCATTAAAAAGGGTGAGAAGCACTGCAAGCCACCACTAAGAGCTTTCTACACCTCCAAGAAAGGACGAAGTGCCACTGACAAAAGGAAAGAACAGGAATGTGTGGGGTGGTTGGGGGCATGGAATGGAATACTACCAAGAACAAGTAGAGGAATAAACCCGGGACTCTGATCTTCTTCACATCTATTGCCATTGACTCCCAACCTTTAAGCCTAATTCGAGCTGCCAGCTGAGAGGCCAGGTTTCACTTGAGTGAAAGCAGATGCCACTACCTTCACTTTGGAGATGATTTGACATAAAAGTATCATTACCTCTACTCAAACTAGATGTTTCTGAATTAGGGTGTTGTAGCTTGTCAGGTTTTAACTCTGGAACTCTCCAAGAGCATCAGAAAACTCAGAGACAGGGGTATATAACTCATATATAGAGTTATATAACACATCTAGACCTCTCTGACATATAAGAACCCAAATATCTAGTCACAACACCCACAAAAAAAACCTGCCATTTTGTACTACTGTTTGACAGAAAAGTTAAGAACAATTTTGTAAGCTTTGAATACAGTAACCTGCCAGCTTAACTCTTCCTCCCTCTCATTGCTCACATTGTCTTTAGAGAGAACCCAGTGAACCAATGGTCAGAACTCATTCTTTACTTGATACCCAATGTCAAAAGTTCTGACAGCTCAAAGAACATCAAAGAGCCAGATTCAGAAGCAATTTGTCACATCTGCCAGTGTATTTATATGGGGCAGTTACAGGGAAGTCCAATGGGATTTTGACTGCCATACTCCTGGAGAAGAGGAAAGAAGATCCTGCCAGTGATGTGAAGTTAGTAGCGACTGAAGCACTCTGGAACTACTGGAGTTCACTGCAGCAAATTTTAACAAAGAGTCTGAGAGGCAATTTATTGTCTGAGTAGTGTGTGGTGCAACCTATTATCAAGATAATAAGGTATGAGGGGCTACATTACAGAATGTGATGAAGAAAATGGCCCTGTATTATCAGTCCATGGAGATACGTATGACTCCTGCTCTTTTCGTGGCCACAATTGAAGTAATGAACAGTGACTTTGATGAAGTGACCCTATAAGGTATGAAATTCTGGCCCAATGTCTGTGATGAAAAAATAGATTTGGCTATTAAAGTCTCTAAGAGGCAGCAGAACAAAGAAAGCCCCCACAGCACACAGCAAGTTCTGTGCCAAGCGAGTCGTGTAGTCAAAGTTCCAATTCACACACATAGACAGTGGCAAAGAATGATGAAAATGACAATGTTCCTGGACACCTGATGTGAAGATGACACTATGCTACATATTCTTCTCCTGTCAAAGAATGTATTGAGAACCCTGATTAGTCAGTCATACCGGGATACCACTGTGCTGACTTTTGTCTGCATCATGGAAAAACAGAAACCTTGTAGTCATTCAAGTATTGCTTATCTTAATGGAAAAATAATAATAATCGTAATAATAATCCCATTAGAGCAATAAAGATGCTGGGGACAGATTTTGAAAGCTTCTCCATGAGGCAGCCATCAATAATGTGCCCTGGGCTGTCCTGCTACAGCCTCTTATAGCAAGCCTAATCATTGAATCCAAAATGGCTTCAAATGCTTGTTGGGCTTTTTACAGTCTAGCTAGCGCTGCTTATAAAACTGGATAAGTGAAGATCAGAAAAAATAGGTACTTAGTGTTTCTCATATTGCTGAAGTGAATGGAGACCACAGGCAGGTCTTCTGGACACAAAAAAAACCCTGCAAAGTGTTCTCTATGGACTTTTGATGGAAACTGAAAAACAGTGTTAGGCACTATTATCTTCTAGTTCAAAAGTTGACTGGCAGCTCTGCTCTGCCTGTAAAAAAAAAGTATCAGATGGAGTCACAAATAAAAGCACTTTTGATAAGATCCACTTCAACAACTTTCAGTCTTTACCCTGCATAACTCTTCAAAATGTTCTTTCAAAAGTACAGCTTCAAGATGAGATTATCTCGCTGTGAGGGTGTTTTTTTTCCCTACAAAACAAGCTGGGTCCAGAAGAATGCAAGAAGATGGCTTGAGGAGTTATCACAGTGGAGGAAATATGGGTTTGTGAGTTCTTAAAGCCCACAGTGGCTTCTAGACTCTTCCCAAGCATGAACATGCTATTGAAAACTTATTTTGAGTACCCAGTTTCATCAGAGACTATAAGTTTTGGGGAAGATGTGTGTCACATCATAAAACACAGTGTCTCTATCTCCATCTAATAGACAACATGAGGACTGTGAATGTCTATGCATTTAGGAAGCCACAGAGTTTGTGCTATTAGAAGAGAGTTGAATAACATTAAAGGACATGCTTGGTAAACTCCAGCAAGCCTCCTTATCTGTGACAAATAAGTCAGACTTCAACAGGATGAGCTGTCTACCTGACCCTAAGGAAGACTGCTGAGGTCTATACTATAAGATCAAAGGGAGACAAGAGGAACACATGCTCAGATGCACTGCTGTTGCAATCACGATGAGGAGGTCTTTTTGTTGACCATTTTGCTAGATGTGAGGATCAAACAAAAAACCCAAATAGTGGAACTGCTGAACTGGTGAGAACTGAGATGCAGCATTTGCAAAGGACATACAAAAACTCATAAGATCTAGACCAATGGATTATTGAAGGTGGACTCTGATTCAAAACTAGGGAAATGCAAAGTCTTCCTTCACTGGTAGCAAGACAATAGAAAATTAAAGGAAAGGGGTTAGTTTTTATCGATTAGGAAAATATATGACACCATAACTTAAAATTTCCAGCTTTCAAGAAGATCTAGAAGGGATGAATGAACAGAAATGCTGGGAGCACAGCGCACTGAAAATCCCGCCACAGAAGAACTGATCTTGGTGATGAGCATCGTTGCTAAGGTGTGTGAGCACTGACTTCAGAGGTGGGCATCCTATTGATCACCTTGGCCAGAGAAAATGAAGTGATTTACTTAATATTGAAATAAGATGATGAGGATCAAGGGAGAAGAAAGAAGAGACAGGAACAGAAAAAAAGGGAAGAGCAGCAAGAAGAATAAATCAACTGACTCTTTCCCCAAGGAGTGCTGTGACTTACTTTTTCATGCATCAGCTGATACTAATGGGATCACTGCCTTTTTCAGAGAGACTGGATATGACAGCTGTGTTTTATTATAAAAAGCAACCTTCCTGTGTCACAGAGGGTACTAGTGTAGCCTGGGTTGGTGTACCTCTTCTACACATTAGGGCATGCTTGTGAGGTGAGAAAAGAATGAAGCAGATTTTATAATCTGAACGTGAGGCAGCACAGCTGTAGTAACACTCTTATCTTCCCATCACTGCAGTTCTTCTTCTTCTTTAAAAGAAGAAAGGGTCTAGTACTTTCCAGTGTCATAAAACTGATTGACATTCTGTACTGATGGGGAACACAAGATAGAGAAATAAAGGTGAGCAGGAAGACACAGGCCTTTTGGGGGGTGGAGTCTGTATGACTTTCATTGTTGTTATTTTTGAAAAATACTAATAGTGCCAATTAAATGTCAGGCTTTCTAGACAACAAAACAAGACAATAAAAAAAACCAATCCTTGACTTGGGGAAGACAAATTTCAAATGATACAAAAATGCAGCAGAAAGAAAATGCTCCCTCTGGACATCCTCGCCCTTGGTGAAAAAAAAAAAAAAAAAGATACCAAAGATCTTGTCAAAAACATAAAAGAGGGGCAGCAAAGTAGCTCAGAGCATACAAACGTTTGCCTCACAGCACGTTCAATTCAGTTCTTCGACAGGCACACAGAAGCATACACATTCACACATACACACACATACGTGCACACACATACAAATACATGTTCAGAGGCAAATGCATACTGCAAAATTTAAGTGAGTATTTTTATGTACAAGGAGAAATTGTTTAACAAGTTCTGACCAAATGACCATGCTAACATGACACTATATTTTCTTTTATTTGGCTGGCTCTTATTTGTATTGTTTACTAACTAGTGGTTAAAGTAAATGAATTGCAAGAGTCACCTTAGAATTTATCCATAATCCATGTGTACATACTTATAGCTGTCTTGATTAAAACTCCTTTTAAGATATTTTATTTTCTTCTGGAGTTGACATGCCATATATAGTATTTCTAAAAATTCATCCATACACACATGCACACATGTGCATGCACACAAGTAGGTATATTTGAGTAAAATTATATATATATATATATATATATATATATATATATATATATATATATTTCTCCAAAAGATAAAAAGAAAAGACCATCTTGTGTTCCTCATGTTGGAATTTACACAGCAATTCAACCTCACTTGGGATCCCTTTATCACTACATTAGGCTAATAGTCAAAAATGTTAACATAGTACTAAACTATATTAGAAAGGCCCATGTACTGACAACAAACTGGTATTTTTCCCCCAAAGGATAGGGTTTAACAGGTTAGCTTGAATCAAGGCAAATACTGATAGAAGAAAATCTCTTTTGATGGACAGGCCTCAAAAACTTATGGAAGTCTGCTGATTCAACTAAGCATTGATTAAGTATGTGGATGCTTATCTGATGCTTATCCAACTTTATCTGAAATTGGACATCTTTGTTCTAAAAAAAAAATAGACTGAAAATCTGACGCTAGTTTTGAGGCTTTGGTTCAGAATTGGCCACAAGTATCAAAAGAGCAGTCCTGGTAGAAAGTCAAGATGTGGCTGGAAATAAAAACAAGAAGATTCGTCATTAAAGACACCAAGATTTTAAAACTGTATAAAACAATGAGTCTCAAGAAACTGAGTAACATACAAATATCAGTGACTGTTAAATGTTGTTTCATTAGTTTGAGAGCAAAAAAAAAATGTATGTTTTAGTTGTTAAAATCATGGCTAAATTCATTTTGAGGATATATGTGTATGTCTTCAAAATGTACATATCTTAAGATCTGAGGTTTTCATGTTTATTGTCAAAATAGAATACAAGAACAAATTCTAATTCCTGAAAGATGAGCTACATCGAAATTTCTCTATCCTTCCTGCTTTCTATAGTTAGTAAATCTTTCACACTAAATGTGAAATACACAAGAAAATCCTTAGCAGTGAGGAATCTTAGAACTCAAAGAACATCTGTTGACCAAAAGATCATTGGACAAAAATGTAGATCCTCTCTTAAAATTGGCTGGACCGTGTGGCACAGGAGGTATAACTCAGGAGGTAGAGTTTTTGCCTAGCATACGCAAAGCCCTAACCCTGTTAGCCTCAAAACAGTAAAAAGCCAGTTGTGGCAGTACATCCCTTTAATCTTTGTACTTTGTGAATGAAGGCAGAAGAATCTGAAGCTCAAGATCATCTTCAGGCTACATAGCAAGTTAGAAACCAGAGTGGGCTGCAGGACACTCTGTTTCAAATTAATTAATTAATTAACAACTAAGGGAAAATAGATGTACAACTACTACAGGTTCAATAAATCGTACTCCTAGGCAGTTCTGTCAGAGAAAGGAAAACTTACATCTGCACAAAAACGTGTACAGTGTTATTTCTAGAATCTTCATTGGTAATGTTCTTAGACTAGAGACAGAGTCAATGTGCTGAATTCAACATGTGAGTTGTCAAAAGGTACGTCCATCCTGTGGAATACAAATCAGCCGTAAAAACAACCACAGTATGGGTAACATACAATAGGCTGAGTTCTAAAGGGAATTCTGCTAAGGATAAAATCTAATCTCAGAAAGTTATTAATTCATGATTCCATTTAAAAAACATTCTCAAAATGACAAAAAATATAGAGATGAAAATCATATTACAGCCTCTTAGGCCCTAAAATAGTTTAAGAGAAGGACCAATGTACTAATAAAAAGTACAAGGTTTAGGAGATATTTGTAATGGTCCTTTGTGGTTTTACTTTTTTTAAAAAAGAAATGAAAATTTTTATTTAACATTTGAAGACTAATGGATTTCATTTTGACATTTTCTTACATATACATTATCATTAAACATTTTCTTATTTGCCTCTGGATCTAGTTTCATTTTGTTCCTGTGATAATACAGTCTGACTAAAAGTAACTTAGGGGAAGCAAATTATTTATTTGCCTTACACTTCTAAGTCACAGTCAACCATTGGGAGAAGTCACAGAAGGAAGCTGAAGCAAAAACTATGAAGCAACACTGCTTGATGGTTTGATTGGAGGTTTATTTTTGGCTTGAGTTCCCACAGAGCACAAGGGAAGTCACTGCCCACAATGGGCTGGACCCTCCTACATCAAGAAAATCAAGACAACCCCCCACAGAAATGTCCACAAACCTTGGTTTTTAATGTAAAAGATGATACATGGTATGCAGTTCACTGATGATAATGGAAACATGATGCTCACAAGGAATGAGTTTTTATGTTTATGATCCATCATCTTTGGACTAGCTTTAACACCCAAGATTGCCTCATCATTCAATATGGATATCCTGGCCACTACACTTGTACTGTCAGCAAGAAATAGAAATGGAAAGATAAAAGAGTAGACATACCAAATACTGTCTTTTTCTCAGGGATAACTGAAAAATTCCATTGCATCTCTCAGACTTCATAGGGCAATCATAGTAAAAATTGAATTCTATTATTAACAAAGAAGAGTGAATGAATATTAATTGATAGTAATCTCTGCAAAAATATAAAAATGATTATACTCAAGGATTTAGCAATGGAGATTGAAATTCAATGGAAAGAGTAATAATATTCTGATCAAAACAGTGTATAGAATTAGATCAAAGGAGATTAGTGAGGCTTGCCCACTATCAGATGACAAATGTAAAGGGAAAATGAACATTGAGATAGTTTATTCATGATGCCTAAATATATATAGTAATTAAATCATGCTTATGTAAATATTGCCACACAACAGATTAGCCTTTCCTTAACAATGTCTTACAAGCTCTATAATAAATGTTGAGACAGTATGGCCCCTCACAATTCCTAATTCTTAAATGTGGCCCTGATTTTACATCCTAAGCACCAGCCCAACCTGCTGATTCCACATAACTCTAAACTACTTCTACCATATCCAACATACAAGCTTCACCTGGGTCACACATTCTCTTCTCTGGTCTAGTCTGATGAGGTCACCTAACCCTAGTTCAACTGCACAGTTTTCAGACCTAACCCTGCTCATGTAAGCTGTATTCTAGCTCAGCTTAGTGAGTCTATGTGACCCTAGACAATTCACACCATATTCAACATCCAAGCCTGGCCTTGGTCATATATCTTGAAGTCTAACGAATCCTTCAGATCCTATTCTGACTGTGCTATTCCCAATCTCTAGCTTTGTACACATACCGCATAATGGATCAGTCTGGTGAGTCTACCAGAACAAGCCCAACCACACCATATCCACTTCCAGGCTTAGCTCAGGTTGTACATCTTGTGTACTGCTGCAGTTAAGTTAGACTCCAGATCTTCTTCTACCTGTACCATAATCCAATATCCAAGCATAGCCTAGGATGCATATTTGTGTACCCTCTAAGAATGGTGAGTCCCTGGAATTTTGATAATCTAATCTATCCCCCAATCTTCAGGTCAGCTAATTCAGACAACCTATAGGTAAGGCTAGTCTGGTGATTTCCCAAGACACAGGCTCACCCGTGATATCCTTAACACTCACTGATATGACTCAAGAAGCATAGTCTTGTACAGGGGCCTATACATATACAGTTGTTTGTCCAACAAAGGGTTAAACAGATCCAGCTGTTTGTCCATTTACTGCTGTCTTGCTTACCACTGAATTGGAATAATCTCCATTTCTCTAATCCAAAATCAACACTGAGTATCAGATGGCTTGATCTGCTAGGTCCTCATATCTAATCTTAATTTATGAGATCCACCAAGCTTGGGCAACACCAAAAAAACCAGAGGCTGCCTAGAGCTTCACATCTGACACAAAACTAATTGAAGAGATCCACATGACAAGGCCTCATCACAAACAAACAAAATACAAACAAAAATAACAAAAAACCAACCAAACAAACAAAACCTCCCAAACAAACAAAATATACAAAGGTCAAGAAATATAGCCCCATTCCCAACAGTAATATCAAAATGTTCAACAGTGAGAATTACCTGGATGAGCCCCAGGATATCAAACTTAAAAGAAAAATTACAAATTTCATCAAAGATTTAAGGAATTTAAAGAAAACTTAAATAAGCATTTCAAATTAACCTAAGGAGAATAGCAATAAATGATGCCTCAGTGATGTTCAAGAACAAACAGACATAAAGATGAATAAAACGATATAGACAAGTTGGGATTTGAAATCTGAATTCAGTAAAGAGACTGAAACCTTAAATAGAACTGCAGCTGAAATTAAGATGGACTAAAAGAACTCAATACATAAGTAGAAAATTCTACCTAACAAGTAGAATTGGTCAAAGATCAAACAGAAGATAGAATGTCAGGACTCAAAGGTGAAATAGAAGGATTTATATGGAATAAGTGACAAATGTGATAAAAGTTACCAAAAAACACAGGGAGGAAAATTCAAGAAATGTGAGTCAAGATGAAAAAGCCAAATTTCCATGAAATAGACCATATTTTCAACAAAATAATACTTCCTTAATCTAAAGAAAGACATAACTTTACAAACAGAGGAAGTACACACAACACTAAATAAATAAAATTATTTATTTAATCCCCATGCACAGTATACACTAAGTGTACAGAAAAAAACAACCATAGAACACCATTGAAATCTTCAAGACAAAAACATAAGTCACAGAGGAAAACCTGTCAGAATAACAGCTGACTTCTCAAGAGAAACATCAAAAATCACAAGAGCCTAGAACAATTGCATTTCAAGGCCTAAAATACCATGACTGACAAAGTAGACTAATGTACCCTGAAAAACAATGTGCCTTAATTGAGTGAAGAAAGAAATGCTTTTCATGATATAGTATTCTCTGTCACTTTTGGATCCTAGCTTGCTACCTTTATATATGACCATATAACATGGAGTAACCACAGAAAACAGGGAGATTAAAAGAGACCATTGTAGAATGAAGAAAAATGAACATAGTAGGGCCAGGTGATATGAAGAAGAAAATGAGTAAAATGGAGGAAAGGTTTAATGTGGGAATGGGAAGGGAAGCTGCTACTCAAGAAGAGGTAGGAAATAGGGATAAAGAACAGTTGGACTGAGAGAAAGCAATGGAAAACATACTAGTATATGTGTACTTCACATACGTGTGTGTGTGTGTGTGTGTGTGTGTGTGTGTGTAATACCTATGTAAGTGTAGATAGATCAATGGGTAGATAGATGATAGATAGAGGTAGATACATATATAATCACATAGATACATAGATATGTAAAAATATACATAGATAGATACAAAGATAAAGAAATATATAGATTTTATTTTTTTTTCTTTCTTTTTTTTTTTTGGATATTTTATTTACATTTCAGATGCCAACCGCTTTCCCTATTTCCCCTCCCTAGAAAACTCCTATCCCGTGCCCCCTTTTCCATTTTGCTTTTATGCAATTTTTTTAAATGTTAATCAAAGACTTTATAAGTATGGTAATGCTCAATCAGAAGTGTAACATAATACCCAACCTAGATATATAAACTATCTTTGACATGTGAACTTCTGCCTCCATGCCCCCTCTCTCTTTCTCTTTCTTTTTCTCTCTCATTACCTAGCTTCTCATCTACTTCATCTTCTCCTCTCCTTACTCCATCTTTTCCTCTCGGTGCTCCTTCCCCCTTAGCTCCTCCTACATATTACCCTTCCTGTTAAAATAAAACTTTTCTCACAAAATACAATTAGAGCATAATTATTCCTATATGTACCAGTGAGGTACAAGATAGTCTTAATACCCAGTCCCTCCTCTTTTTGACTAACCAGAATCTCTGTTGTCTCTCTTGACTAAAACACTTAATTTTGAACCTGGCTTTTTCTTGGCTTTAGAATGAATGTCAGCTGAAAACCATCCACTCAGATCTTTTCTCTCAAGGTAAATAGCCAGGATTGGCTATGAGTCTATAGGTCTTCAACGCCGTCAGAAATCCAGAATGACTAGATTAACTGAAGTTATGGAAAGCACTAAGCATAGCTTCTAAAACTTAGCCAATTTATAGAGACCGCTGAACACCTGGACAGCCCCTATACTACCGAACATTGGAGCAGCAAATATTCAGCCTTCTAGCCCAAATTCATCTGACAGACCTTAGTGCTGCAGAATTATTAAGGGCTGGTTACTCTGTCTAGGCAGATATAATCAGTCGACTATTCTGCAAGTGTGTCCTTTTCTGGACAGTAATTTGTCTGTAGACGGAGAGAGGCAATTCTTGCCTAGTGGCTGTCTCTGCACAACTGGAGTAACTCCAAGGATGCTCAATTTCTTCTTAGAATCCAAGACAGGAAGCTGTCAGGAGCAGACAGGTCTCTAATCAAGATGAACATTAATATAGAAATATTTGTGATGTCAATTCTATGGATTTCTGACGTTTTGAAATCCAACTATCCATGTAAGGTAACCTGGATTGTTGTCTGTTACCTCCTCTCAGCTATTTCTAAATAAAATATAGAAAATACCTTAAAAATAATCTCAAAGTCAGGAATTTGCTATATAGTCCCTTAACTCACAGGCTAATCATCCCAAATCAGCTAAAAAAAATATCTTAAAGAAGGACTGGGTCTAATCCTTGTATTTCTAAATGTGTTATACAGGCACAATGCCTAGGAGAGTATCAATATTCATTTCACTTTCATATCAATAAGAAGCTTATACCATTGAAAATCTTAAATTTGAAATCCAAGTGAATTTTGTACCATTTAAGAAATTATAACTTCATCTTTATACTAAATTATACAGATTTCTACCAATAGGTTATGGCTATGCCATGAATCCTAGCTAATCCTCCCTGTTCCAACAAAACCACTTTTTTTTCCCAGAGAGACAGCCTAATATTAACCAACTTAGTCCCCAAGCCCAAGGAATAGGGGCGCTGACTCTTCTTTAACTTCTTCAAGCTGATTACGGGTGTTGAGATGTTAGAAGAGGGGTCGAGGGGAAGAGTAAATTGATAAGCTTCTGACACTGTGTCTTCACTGCACCCAGATGGAATTCCCAGACACCGGAGGTTTGAATAGGTCTGCTCGTTTTGCTTGATGAGTAGATACAACAAGGCTGTGTATTCTGCAATATACAATTCTCTGGACAAGTTTTAGTATCAAGAAAAAAAATTTTTTTTTTCCTAGAGGGCTGACTTTTTTTTTAAAGATGTTGGTTCTAACAACTTTTTTCCCCCTTTTATGTAGTTGGTTATAATATTTACATTTCAAGTTTTATCCTCTTATCCCATTTCCCCCACCACCCAGGAACCCCTTATCCCATCCTCCCTCCTTATATCCCTTCTATGAGGCTGTGCCCGCACCTACCCCCCATCCCCATTACTCCCTCCTCACCCTCACATTCCCCCCCCCCCATTCTGTGTTCATTTTTCATGGGATCAAGTATATCCTCTCCCACCTATGCCCAACAAGGCCGTCCTCCCCTATGTATACTGCTAGAGTCGTAGGTCCCTCCCTATGTGCTCCCAGGCTGGTGGTTTAGACTCTGGGGGGCTCTGGTTGTTTGGTATTGTTGTTTTCCTCTTGGGGTCACAAACTCTTCCTGCTCCTTCAGTCTTCCAAGTTCTCCATTGGGAAACCTTTGATCTTATCAAGTGGTTAGCTGTGAGCATCGTTCTCTGAATGTGTCAATCTCTGGCAAATCTCTAAGGAGACAGCTATATCATATACTTGACACCATGCATTTCCAGCCATCCACATCAATGTCTAGCTTAGGTGACAGTACATGGGATGGATGCCCAGGTGGAATGATGTCCTGATGGCTCCTCCTTCAGTTTCTGTCCCATGTTTTGTTTCCATAATTGCTCCTTTGAGTATTTTTGTTACTGTTTCTAAGTAGAACTGAGGCATCCCCTCTTGGTCTTTCTTCTTCATGAGCTTCACATGGTCTGTGTGTTGAGTCTTCACTATTCTAAGTTTTTGGGCTAACATCCACTTAACAGTGAGTAAATACCATGTGTGTTCTTTTGTGATTGGGTTAACTCACTCGGGATGATAAAGATAAAGAAATATATAGATTTTAAGTACACTCCACCAATAGCAAAAGAGTAACTAAATTCTCAGTTCAGTCCAGGACATAGAAAACATTCCTTCAAGTTGTTGGTCAGAGGAAACTAAGGGACTCTCAAATATATATATAGGCTATTGCCATTTTTCCTGGATTGCCTCCCAGAACTCAAATGTAAGACCCTATTACTAAACACACCACTCATTTCAGATACAAGACTTAGAGGGATGGAACTAAAGCTCGCCTGAAAGCCTCTTCCCTGAGGTCTGGTTATCTTAGAATCTGAAGATGCTATCTATGCAAACTGTCAATGAACAAAAGCAATTAAAAGTCCTACCCAGCTATGAAAGCCTGTGGAGCACAAAAATGACGAGCGTGGTAAGATATTCCCAAAGGTACAATGGTGGCATTTATATTATTATAGCCACTCAATTAAACATAAGGAATGCTCAATTGGAAAAAAATTCATACCTAATACTGTAAGCCTAGTCAACTATCTGTAGTTGGTAAGGTCATGAACTTTAGATGAGAACCTATTCTAGCCATTTTCCTAAAACAGTATAATCTTAACTCCATTCAAAATACCTATCCTCATTTTCACTGATAAGTGTAACTTTCACTTTTTATGAAATAAGTTTCTTTTTATGTCAGACAAAAATTATTAAAGAAAGCCACAACTGTTTAAAAATATCAGAGAACAACTGACTTGGTGTCAATCTATACTATAACTTCCTACCCCTGAGGCTCACCGTATAATGTTAAAAAGGTAGCAGAAAGATTGTAAGAGCCAGAGGCCTAGGACATCTGTTGTGGGACAAGCATCATCTATATATGACAGGGAGCCACAGCCGAGAAATCCCAACAATATGGTTGAATAAACAAGACCTTCACAATGATACCTGCTGACAAACGTGGATGGAGGAAATTTCACAAAGCCACAACCCTAGATGAGGAGGTAGACAACTGTTAACTGCTTAGAGAGGCAGAATTTGCCTGCCCCAGGGATGAGTCTCCTAAATGATTACCCAGTATCAAGTGGTCAGCTATAAAATTGTGTGTGTGTGTATGTGTGTGCGTGTGTGTGTGTGTGTGTGTGTGAGAGAGAGAGAGAGAGAGAGAGAGAGAGAGAGAGAGAGAGAGAGAGA
>JANHMN010000005.1:47123174-47190112 GCA_030674055.1 Rhabdomys pumilio
TTGTTGTTGTTGTTGTTGTTGTTGTTGTTGTTGTTGTTGTTGTTGTTTTTGGTTTTTGGCTTTTGGGGGATTTTTTTTTTTGGTTTTTTTGTTTTGTTTTGTTTTCATACAATGGCTTTTTAGCAGGGAACACTTTCTGCGTTCCTCAAAATGCACATCCCATTACTTGTCCACACGTTCCACCTGACCACACATTCCACACTTTTACCTTCCTTGAGCCAAAATTCTGGACTCTACATTGAGATCTCTGAGCTTAGAGATGTTTTAAGGCAGAGAGATACTTCAGAGATAGGCTGCTCTCATTTGCAGAAGTGTTTCCCACAGACCCACTCCTCAAGCTCTGTGCACTGTTGACTTGTGGTAAACACGAACTCCATTTTGCAAGGCACTTCTCTCACTCCAAGCACTGCTGTTTCTGATGCTCCAGGTCATTGCAAGTTCACTGCTTTGACAGCTCATGCATTTTCAGAATGCTTGCTTTCCTGTCAGTAGAATAACCTCCGTAGACCAAGACAACCTGTAGAAGAACAGATTTTTGATTTCAAGTCCGACATTAGTGCAGAGGTCTCAGACTCATGCAGCAGACAAGACAGATTGAAGCTTGTTGAGTGTGATGCGTGATTACAGGCTTCCAGGCACAGACTTGTAACTGCATTACTCACAGGTAGAGCTCATTCCTATGCCTGGCTTTTGTAATGAATTTAGCAGGGTCCCTTGGTCTCTCTATTATTGTAGCTTTTGTGTAAAAGTTCAAACTCCAGCAGGGTCACAAACAACATCCACCCAACCGTGAGTCAAATCCATTGGAAGGCCAGAAAATTGCACTTTTCTGGCAGGTGCCAGCTTGGCTAGCCCTTTCTTCCTGTATGTTGGACAAGAATATCTTGTTGCTAGTAAGGAGAATAAAGGAAAGGCCATTTGACATAATAAATACTTTTTCTTTTGATTTTGCCTCAACCCCCTGCTGAACTGAGAATAAGCTGAGGGGAGCCACATGCTGCCTGTATCACGGACTAGTAGCACCACACTTACAGGATGCTATGCTTTAGGAAGAGTCACTTAAGCACATACCAAGTGCAGCTGCATGGAAACTGGAAAACTCTTCTATTTGTGAAGCCCATATTTCCCAAGAATAATGGCAAAGCAGACATCTAAGTTCTATGTTTGGGTCCTACATAGTTCTTCTTTATGTCAAATGATAGATAAAATAGGATGCTGGCCAGAAAAGGACATCAATGGGATTCTTTTGGAGAATGAATCTCTTGGCAGTTGTAATGAATGTGACACCATGAATCCATGGAACAGGGGTTCATCTGCTGGTGCAGGAAAGGCACTCACACACATTCCCTTCCTAGTCTGTTTTCTGTGCACGTCCATGTGGGTATATGGATTTGCATGTTGTTAAAATCTGAAACTTTATAAGATGAATAGCTGGCATGAGATACTCTTTAGTTCCTAAAAATGCTTCATGGAGCTTTATTGCTACATAACACCCATGTAAACCACCAATTTCTCATTCTTCTTCAAACACAGACACAGACATGGGTAGCAAAGGGAGGAGCAGCATGGAAATTACTGTCCTTGTTCTCACTGTACACATCAGCTAACAGTAGAAACAAAATCATTTGCCTTTTCCTAGGATAAGTGTTCTGGGCCTATGACATGTTAAAAGGGGGTACATTATAAGCACGCCTTCTGTATAAGCTTACATTTCAGAACAAAACTTTGTGGACATTGCACAAAGGAAGATGGTACAGTAACTTTGTGAAACCTATTGCCAAAATTGAAAAATTTTTAATAGGGACAGAACTCCTAAAAATATAAGACATTCTTAATCCATGAAGGATATACACAAACACAGGCATATCACTGCTGATAAAATTAGTGATTTGGCACTTTTCCCCTTAGCAAGTTTGTGCTTATTTATACAGTGTGTCACTAGCCCAAGGTGGGGGAAAACCCTATTTGTTACTAGTTACAACTTCAGAGTATTAAGCAATGGGTTTTAGGTCACCTTTCTTATTATCAGAGTAAGCTTAAGAGCTTTGAAACCATGAAATAGATCTCAAGTTGGACCAGTCATTGGTTGGCCATCCCCTCAGTCTCTGTTTCATCTTTGCCCCTATACTTCTTGTACACAAAACACATTTGAGGTGAAAAGTTTTGGGGTGGGTTGATATCCTTATCCCTCCACTGGGAGTCCTATTTGGCTACAGGAGGTGGTTACTTCAGGCTCCATATTCCCTACTGCTAGGAGTCTCAGTTAGAGACACCTTCATAGACTCCCTGGAGCTGCCTCCAGCCCAGGTCTCCTGGCCCTCTCTTTCCAGGTTCTCCCTACATCTGATTCTCCACCCTCTTTCTCTTTTCCCTCTATATCTCCTCTCCCATCCAGTACCCTTTCTACATCCACCTCCTACAACTGTTTCTACTTTTGGACTACTACTTTTTAGTGAGATTCAAGCATCCTCCCTTGGGCCCTCCTTGTTATTTATCTTCTTTGGGTCTATGGAATATAACATGGGTACCCTGTACTTTATGACTAAAATCTACTTATAAGGGAGTATATACTGTGCATGTCCTTTGGAGTCTGGGTTACCACTCAATGGTATTTTCTAGTTACATCCATTTGCCTGCACATTTCATGATGTCCTTTTTTGGTATCTGAAATGTACACCATTGTGTAAATAATTTTCTTTATCCTTCTTCAGATAAAAGACATCTGGGCTGTTTCTAGTATACAGCTATTATGAATAAAGCTGCTATGAACATAGTGGACCAAGCATCCATGTGGTATGGTAGAGCATCTTTTTGATGTATGCCCAGGAGTGGTATAGCTGAGTCTTGAGGTAGAACTGCTCCCAATTTTTTGAGAAAACACCAAATTGATTTCCAGAGTGGCTGTACAAGTTTGCACTCCCATCAGCAGTGGAAGAGTGTTCCCATTGCTCCATGTCCTCAGCAGCATGTTCTACCACTTGAGGTTTTTTATCTTGCCCATTTTTTCAGGTATAAGATGGAATCTCAGTCATTTTGATTTGCATTTCCCTGATGACTGTGTATGCTGAACATTTCATTGTGTTTCTCTGTCATTTGAGATTTCTTTGTTGAGAATTTTCTGTTTAGCTCTGTGCCCCATTTTTAATTGGGTTATTTGCTTTGTTGGTGTCTAACTTCTTGAGTTCTTTATATAATTTTGATGTTAACCCTCTATCTGATGAGATCCATGTCATGGGCAAGAACAATAGTATCCCTGATACTATTAATGATACTCTGTTGTGCTTACAGACAGTAGCCTAGGATAACTGTCCTCGGAGAAGTTCCAGCCAGCAATTGACTGAAACAGATGCAGAGATCCACAGCCAAACATTAGCCTGAGTTCTCGAAGTCTTATGTAGAAGTTGGGGGATTGAGGAACCCAGAGGGGATAGTAACTCCACAAGAGGACCACCAGTATCAGCTAACCTGGACCCTTGGATCTTCTAGAGACTGAACCACCAACCAAAGAGCATAAAAGGGCTAGACCTATCCCCCTTGCACAAATATAGCTGATGTGCAGCTTGGTCTTTGTATGGGTTCCCCAACAACTGGAGCAAAGCATACCCTGACTCTAGTGCCTGCTTGTGAATTCTGTTCCCTTAACTGGCCTGCCTTGTCTGGCCTCAGTGTGAGAGGATGTGTCTATTCCTGCAGTGACTTGAGGTGCAGAGTAGGTTGGTACTCAGGGGGACCTCCCTGTTTTCAGAGGGGTAGGGGAAGGGGGGATGTTAGGAGGGGCTGGGAGGAGAGGGTGGCTGTGATCAGGATGTAACATTAATAAATAAATTAATTAGTGGAAAAAAAAGAGCTTTGAACCCTTTCTTTGTCATTCACTATTCTTTTAATTCACCACCATAATATGTGCTTTCATAGTACAAAGAAGGTGAAATGAATGAAGTTTGTGAGGAAAACAAATTGTAGTGTATTTACTGTGTGTTAGGAACATAGACCAGAAGAGGAAATGAGGTAGCTAGAAATAGTCACTGACATTCTATATGTTATTTCAATTTTAAAATAAATAGCATGCCTTGAAGATAGACTCACTCTTTTATTCCCAACTTATAATGAGGCTTGAAGCCTCAATTAATGACTCATGCATACCTGGGTCCAGTTTGTTGCCATAACTTTCCAAATTCCATATATCTCATTTGCCTGGTACCTAAGACATTAGAAATGCAATCTTAAAGGAACTTTTCATGATGTTTCTTGATTCCACCTTCAGCAGTTATCTTTAGGATGGATGGATCTGACAACACTTAAAACACAATACATCTGAGCAACAGCACTCTCTATTTTTATATACATGTGTGTATATAACAACTAAATCATGAAAGTGTAGTGGGGGCAAAGGGGGAGAGAAGGGAATGCAAATGATGTAAACACAAGATTAATGTATAAAATTCTCAAAAAACAAACAGTTAAAAAAGAAAATTTTAAGTTGAAACTGTGCAAAGGGGTTTTTAAAAATACCTTTATATTAGTGTCTACTTAAATTTGATATGTAAAAATACATAATAAGAAGTAGAAAAAACATGTGAAAAGAAATCTCCACACATTTCATGAGAAAGCCAGATGGGAATCAGAGATTTAGCTTCAGATATCTTCTACTCTAGCAACGATGTAGCCAGTAAATGCAAGCAATATGAAATCCTCACACAAAGAAATGAACGGTTGGGTGTCGCTGAAGCTTCATGGGAAGGCAGTCAGCAGAAACAGTAAGCAATTGTATAAATGGGGATTTAACTGGATGAAGATCATTAAAAGCCACAAAACTAGAGATTTTTCAAGTCCACAAATCTGGAGTCAGAACCTGGAGAAATATCAAAACAAGATAGTTCTTACATGCCCATATACTTTCCTTGCTAAAAGTGAAGATACAGAGAGTGGTTTCAATAATCATCACACTAGAGAAATGACAAAACAAGCCTTCATTAACACCTGCATTTCAGGAACTTTCCTTTAAGTCTCCATGGTAAGAGGTCAAAATTCATGATAGCAGAACATATGATAGGTCTCTTGCCTTGCCTTGAGATTTTAGCTCATAGGTATTTAAGAAACCATGAAGGGAAGAATTTGGACACAATGAAGACTATCAAGTGTGTGCACTTTATGCACATAAAGTATTTTAATTCCAGTAAAATTTATAAGATTATTTTATGGCTACAATGCTAAAATATGAATATACAACATACTACCCAAGTGGTTCCTGAGAGCACTAGAGAAGAGGGTAAACAAGATTCATTTCTGGGGCTAGAACAAACAGATATCTTGGAGTATCTTAAAGAGCCATGAGTCATATAAGTTTTAGAAACACTTAAATACATAAACAAATAAATATCTTAACATCTCTAGAGATGAAAACACTAAGTGGCACAGTAACTACTTCAGCTAAGTGTGTATTTCTGAATAACAGAATTCAAGCTTTTAGCTCAGGCCAGGACTATTACGTTTAGTCAATTAAAATCCAGCAGCAAAGAATGAACTGCAAGGATGTTTTACATGCCTTGAATGTCATGAACGGAGTCTTTCTCTCTCTCTCTCTCTCTCTCTCTCTCTCTCTCTCTCTCTCTCTCTCCTCTTCTTAATCAGTAAACTTAAAAACCAAGCATCTGAATTCTCCAGAGACCTGGAGATATTTTCAACTTCCTTGCTGTCACTTATGGAAATATGAACTTCTTCCTTATTCATGAAAATTTTTATTATTCTGGCACCTGCCTATACTAGCTGTAGAAGAAATTTAATCTACCAACACGGCTTCTCTGGCAAAGGATCACATCCAAAGACTTGATCATCCTGGAATGCAGACACACCACACACTTTTAATCCCTCTGCCTGGAATACATACCTCTGATCCCTCTGGCTGGATTGTAGACACACCTTTAGTACACACTTTTAATCCCAAATAATGACATGTTTTTGAGGGGCAAAAAATGTGTGGAATCAAAGAACAATTTGACAGAATGAGTCAAAGATAGGGTATAGTCAACTCTTGGGAGAACAGACAGGTAAGAAAAGTTACTTAAAGAGCAGTCAGGGAGAATAAAATTCAGTTGTGCTCAATTCAATTCAGAGCAATTGAGTTCAGAGCAGTTCAGTTTGGGGAGTTCTGAAACTGTCTTTTTAAGCAGAGCAATCCTGTCAGAAGCTGAGAGAAGCCTATTTGAATCAGACATCTTGGAGACTAGGTTAAGGCAGAACAACTGAGTTGAACCAGCTAGGTAGAATTCACAAAAAGCTAGAAAAGGTGAGTTTATTCAGCAGTAGGTCTCAGAGGCTGAAACATTCTAGACCTAGGTTAACAGAAAGAGACTGGAAGCTGACGCCTTCAGGGTCCAGGCTTGCAGAAGATTAGATTGTACTGAGGATAGAAGCTTCTGGGCCTGAGCCTAGGCCTAGGGATAGTTAGAACAGAGAAGAAAATTCTCTGGGCTCAGCCCAAGCCATATATTCCTAAAGCTTGAGCAAGGCTTTAACCTTTTCCATCCTATGAGGCAATAAAAGTGACACATTTACAACTAACTACCAGTGGGATAGTAACTGAAAAGCAAAGTAGGAGGAGCATTTTAAAGGAATTTATCAAAATAATTATAGGAGAATACTTTCATTAAAAAATAAATTAGTATAAGTCTAATAGAATCATAACTCTTTCAAAAGTGCTTCTGTGTACACTCCATCTTTGTTACCTATAATGATCTGACATTCAGTTAAAATTAAATGCATCTTCCAGAGTGTGGAAAAAAATTAGTGTTCTGTTCAGGACTTCGTACAATGGGAAATGATGCAGAATTAGGTATTCTTTGAACAAGAGATTATCTCTCTTTTAGTCTTTTTTTTTGTCAAAGACTAAAAAAAATATCTTTCATTCATGAGGAAGATGTGCTAAAAAATCAAGTGGGAAGAATTAGACCTGAAGGCTTCTACAAACCTGCAAGAATTTGTTGGTTACAATAAAACCTCTCCATTTAAATCTCTTTGTTTAAAACAAAATATTTCTTGATTCTCAAATATTTTTTTACAGAGATCATACAAGGAAATACAAAGTGACAGATTTCATAATTGTTCTTTGAAATTCTCCAAAATTGACTTTTTAAGGCCTCAATGAGAAGCACTTTATCACAACTGGCTTATATGTGATCATGTTACAAGAATGTAAAAAGCTACTAGAGGCCATAATACTCAAAATGCATAAAAACTAAGTAAATATTTATAAAATATGATCCCAACAGAAGATCTGAGAGTCTCATATTATTCCCTTAATATTTTTAGTGGGGTGCCCATCCTGACATTTTTTTGTCTAAAAGGAGTTTTATCTTGTTCAATTTCTCTTTTTTTCTCCATCACATTTTCTTTATTATATACACTACTATAAAGTATTACAAGAGAATTTCTTCAGTGAGTCAATTCCCCTGTACTTCAAAATGTATGTCTTCCAAATATTTAAAATAAAATCCTTGAAAATAAGTGAATCCACATAATAAATGGAACAAAAATTCTGCATTATCAAATAATGTTTTCTCATGTTTCAAATGCTTAATAAGTAACACGTTATTTAGAGTTGCCTCTTCTGCTTCCAAGCAGAAACTTGGCATGTGGTAAGAAAAAGACTCTTGGACTACGCCATTGAAATGTATGGCTTGCTTGATTTGAGTAATCTTATTCTGCAACTCTGCATTTGAGAAGACATGTCAGAAAAACATTGACAATGGTAACAGAAAAAAGGGTAAAATGCAAGACTATCTCATATAAGGAAACTTCTATCAAGATCAATAAATTTCCTAAGCCACCAATCAATTATGACTATTGGATGTGTCGTGTGACTCCATTTAAATTTAATGAGTAAATAAATGAATGAAGACAAATTATAATCATTTTCTTGAGTTTGCTGTAGTAAAGAAACCATTTAATGAATGTGTAGGTGAATAATGTAGAAACTTGGGAAAAGAATAAAATATTAGTGTGTAAAATATTACAAGAAGAACGCATTGGACAGAATTCCCAAAGATGATGACTTCTGAACTGAACTCTCATTTACAGGATCATTAACCTTTCAGTTGGAGGTAATTTAGTACTCACCAAAGTTCGTGGGTCTCCTCCCAGACTAGTTAAATTTGACTTAAGGAGTGTGAAGTAACAGATCCATGAATCAAAGTTTAAGAAGCCGTGATATTACCTAGTCACTATGTCACTTCAAGAATCTCTTAATAATCCCTCCAGTCTTATGCCATCTGATATGAACACAGACAGTTACAAGCAGTTTATGACTTCAAAAGGTAGCACATTTCACTTTCTGTAAGGTCTGACTGTTAATCAAAATCAATTTGGCAAGCACATGTAGGAAGCCTACTATATTCCTGGCAATTTATACACACTATTTTAACATTATTTTTAGTTTTCATAATAACTGTATTAAATAGTTTAATTCCCTCAATAACAAATGAGGAAGTGAAGCTCTGGCAGGTTGAATGGCATCTCCAAATTCATGTGACTAACTGGCAGATCCTCTTCTTCTTTGCACATGTGATCTCATTTATTTCTTAAGAATCACTAGGAAAATATATATTGCTAGTTCCAATTTACAAATGAACATGCCAAGCACAGGAAAGGTTCCTGTGATAATTCAAGCTCAGCCAGTAGGTTTGGTGATTCAGAGTTACTTTAGACTTTATTTGCTGTGCATTGCTACCTCTCTAACTGATATTTTGCATATAACTAGCTATTTGGTTCATTGTCTTTCTTCTTCACATCTAAAGTAAATAATATAAATTCTATAAAAGCAAGAACACAAAAGCAAGAAAATGAACCACAATAAAAAACAAATACTATATGTTCATTGCTATGTTTCCAATGCTAAAGACAACATGTGGTGCCTAAGTAAATTATTGTCTAATCTATATATTATTTTGCCAAATATTCTCAAGTACCCTTCTCCTATTTTCCAAGGCATGTTAGATTTTAAATTTACAGAGGAGGTTCAATCCTCTTTGCAGGGAAATAGTTCTTAAATAGAGTCAGTATTTGTAGCATTTTTAATTTTATTCTCTTCTGTAATTCATAGCCTTACTTTATCATATCTCATGTGACATATTTCCGATATATTCTCTTCTGGACTCTACACATTGGCTGTTCATCAATAAAAACAAAGAGTACACAAAACTTAACACTGGGTTTTTATTAAAATGCCCTTTTTGAAAATGGGCCTGATCCATTGTCGTGTACTAAGTACATGCTTTAATGCAACTCAGAAATATCATTTTCTTTCTTAGCCACTGTGTCATGTCATTGGATTCTGTTGAATAGGGAACAAAAAGAAACACTTAGGATCCTTTTATTAATAGGGCTATGATGCTGTCATTCAATAAATATTTCTATATTTAAGTACAATTTAATAATTATTGCCATTAAGTTTCATCTCGTTATTTTAAGTTCATTTGTCCAAACTTTATACAAATTTGATGCTCATTTTTCTTCATATTTATGCATGTGGCATATATGTGCATGTGTATCCATGTTTTTCATGTGTGTGGGTGCATGTATATACAGGTTTAAATGCATGTGGAGGCTTAAAGTTGATGCCTGTTGTCATCTGTAATAGTTCTCCATCTTATACTGGGTCAACAACTCTCATTGAACCTAAAACTTGCTCTTTGAGCTAGTCTGGATATCCATCTTGTCCTAGGAATTCTTTATCTGGCATTATAATCAGAACAACTCAACCACTATCTGGCTTTTTTTGTGCATTCTGGGAATTCAAAGTGGTCCTTGTGTTTGCAAGGCAAGCACTTTACTCACAGAGCCATATTTCCAGATGCAAATTTGACTCTGGAGTCTTTTATTATTCTTATCTATCTTCAATATTATTACTAAATCATCAGAAAAATTTGCATGCAAGACTATTATAACAGTGAATTCATTCTGACAATTATTCAATATATAACAAGGAATAGAATCAGAGTTCAGTAGCAAGACACTAGAGATATGTGTTCCGGTTAATAATTACCCAACAATCAAGAGTTTTAGTTCAGTTATTCAACCAGTTATAAATATGAACTTACTTTTACAGTTGAATTCAAGTCCATATTTTAGCATTTAATTGACAAAATAATCACAAATCGCAGTTTGCAATATTTTGCTGATGTGCAATACTCACTGAACAATCCTAATTAGAGAGAACCCCTTATCTCTGATTGCTTCTTTAAGTACCTCCCTTTGCCCTTACTACACTGAGACATTGGGCTTTACTTTTTGAACACCAGCTTCCTTGAAGGGTTTAGGTGGCCAATACCCCAGCTGTAGAGAAAGTATGAAAACTGATTTTTTTCATGTCCTCCGTGTCGCTAACTAGATGAGATGGGGTTCTGCACTGAAAGTGTTTTAGTATTTCTCCTGACCAATCTTCTACATCTACCTTCATGGATATGTCCCAAGATCTGTTATCTTTGCAATATCTAATAATCTTCCTTTTGTAAAATTGTTTTTAAACAATCTATCATCAATTCCAATCTTTTAAACCAAATTCTATTCTATACAGTTTATAGTACAAAACTTTACTGTTTCCCATGCAAGAATGTTTATTTGGATTTAAATTTTAAACTACTTTCCAAAGGGATTGGCTAGCACATTTAAATGGAAGATTTTATAATAGTAAAAGGTATAAAGTTTCAGTTGAGTTTTTAAAGTCTTGTGTATAGCATAACTAGTTAAGAATGATTCATTGCATATTTCAAAACTTCTAACAAATGGGAAATGGGTGTGTTGATTGCATCCATTTAATCTATCTATGCTATGTTATGTATGTATATATATATATATATATATATATATATATATATATATATATATATATACCAAACATAAAATTATATCTTGTCACTGTAACCATACAATTTGTATTTATCAATTGAAAATTTAGGAGGAAGATATTTTTCCATTTTTGTAAAATATAAGAATAAGGAAAGCCCAGAGTCACAGGATCTCCTTCATTCCCTTCAGAGCCACTCAGTTATCAGGGTAGGTTTTCTGGGTTTTCCACCATCACACCTTTCTGAGACTCTCTCACATGTCACGTATGATGAATGCATTGCCAAAGAAAGAAATAATCCATTCTAGATTATATTCCATATAGCAAAAGGGAGTCATTTGACATGTTAAAATGATCACCCCCCCACCCCCGTTTGGCTTTCCTTTGAATCTCATAACACAAACAAGAGTTGAATAAAGAGAACTTTAAAACATTGTTTTAATGTAGTAATGTATTAGTTAATATGTATAATAAGCAAAGTAAACAAATATTTGTATGAACTTGAATTAAAGGAGAATGCAAAATCTTTGTGTATGTACTTTTATCTGGGAAATTGATGTCTGAGGATAAAAATTAGCATATACCTCATTAATGTGTATAATTATTTTTCAAACCAGCAGATATTGCATTGCAGTTAATTGTATTAACAATTAAGACAAAGGAGACCCTTTTTAGCTAGAATAGCATCTTTCAACTAATCATTTCAAACATGGGAAATGAAATGAATAATTTTGTTTAAAAAGTGTTTGTCCTTTGAACTTCATCTATTCAGCTTCTGAAATTCTTATTAAAACAGAGTTCTGTACATCACATTTTAAACTTTAAATAATTATACCACCCAGTGTGCATTTCTGTAAAACATCAGTAGCTGACAATACTACTTCATAAAACATTTATATTAGATTACACTGTTGCTCTTATAGTTCAGATAAAAACAAAAAAGAAAGAACTCTGTTAACAAGGTGACAAACTGAAGGGAGTTACAGGGGACTTGTTTGGGGAGGCCAAACCTGAAATGATCTGAGGCCCAGGAGCTAATGATGGTAATGTCTTCAACTTGCTAACGGAAATCAATACATACTTTGTTATTCTTTCTGCCAGTGAGCCAGACCCACATCCACTAATGACAAAATGAGATCTTTCCCTGGGTAGTGTCAGCTCAAAAAGTGACCTGAAAAGCCTGTTAATAAATTATGCTGATGGGGCTATAAAAGTCTTCCTGTTCTGTGATATTCTTACAAGGCAGATTTTAGCATTGGAAATCCATAAAAATATTGTGTTCTAATTCCAAAGTTTTCATTAATATATTCCATTTCTCACATTGAAAACTACATATATACACAAACTTGTTAGTCAGCATGCTGCTATGGTAATAAATACCCAAGATAACCTATAGTAAGTAAATATATTTGGGCTTATGGTTTTAGGAACTCCCATCCATGAGTACTTGTACTCCTCAATCCTGGCAAGAGCACATGGTTAAGCCAAAGCTATTCACCTTGTGACCAAAAGGAGAGACTGGGGACAGGAGTGTAGAGAATCAATAGTGTAGGTCTCTTAGTGGTGGGACCCTCATAACTTGAAGACATCACACTAGGCTTCACCTCTTCAAGTTAACATTGTCTGTCAATAGTGAGCAAGAAGCTTCAATTAGATACAGGCCTTAAAGAATAAGCTTTTGCCTTTGAGGGTATGATTCAATTCCATTCTTTAACTCCATTCACCCACACCCACATACATACACAAACACATATGCTGGAAGATGAAGTAACCTTAAAATGTAAAGTAGATTAAAGCTAGCATCATTAATAAAGATAAATATTGTCTCAGAGGTATTTTGGACATTTATCTTCAGTTACTTTTAAAGTTTATAAAATGTTTGGAAGTGTTTGACTGACAGAATGAAAACTGAAGTCAAAGCCTGGCATGAGTATACTTTGGACTTCAGTTCATAACTTACCTGTACCAAAGTGTCCAAGCTGGAAACCAAATTACTTGATAACTTGCACTCAATATGTATAATATTATGTGACTATTATACAGTAACAAAGGAATCATCTTTTGTGACATAGCTTTTCAAAATATTTGACAAATTATTCTGCAGTTTTTGTTAACTATGGGTTTGTAAGCATTTGTTTGTTCTCTCATGTGCAGATTTTTTTCACTAATTTGTTATTGGATATTTTATTTACATTTCAGATGTTGTCCCCTTTCCTCATTCCTCCCCACTCAGAAACCCCCTATCCCATCCCCCCTCCTTCTGCTTCTATGATGATGTGTTCCTACCCACCCACCCATTCCCACCTCCCCAACCACAAATTCCCCCACCCTGGGGCATCCAGTCTTCACAGAACCAAGGACTCCCTCTCCCACCTTTGCCCTACAAGGCCATCCTCCCCTACATATGCAGCTGAAGTCATGGGTCCCTCCCTATGTGCTCCCAGGCTGGTGGTTTAGACCCTGGGAGCTGATTGGTTGGCATTGTTGCTCTCTTCATGATGCTGCAAACTCCTTCAGCTCCTTCAGTCTTCTAACTTCTCCGTTGGGAGCCCCATGATTAGTTCAATGGTTAGCTGTGAGCATCTGCCTCTGTATATGTTAGGCATTCATTATATATGCCATATATCATCTTTTTAAGATATATGGAATTGGAATAATCTTCCCAATCGGTAGCTAATGACTTCATTTCTTTTTTCTGCCAGCTTTCTTGGTATGCAAATTACTGTTTTTAAATTTTATAGTTAGTGTTCTTTGCATAGTGATTTGCTTTTCTCAAAATTACAAATATATGATTTCATATTTTCATTTAAACATTTTGTGGCTTTAATTGTCAAGCATACATCTGTGATACATACATTACCTTCTCTGTTGTTATGTATGTTGTTAGCTAACGCTCAAGATTGGGGGATTGTTATATGTTGACCATTTGTTCCAGCAGAATTTGTGGTAAGGTCCTGTTTTCTTGTATTGTCTTGAAATTACTTTCAAATTTTGAATTGATCCCCTTTATACAAATGTGCTTTGGTGGCTCAATTCTGATTTACTAATTTGTTCATCTGTCCTCATGCAACTCTACACTCTTGATTACTCTATCATTATAGCAAGGCTTGCAGTCAACAAGCATTGCTTCATTAACTTTGTTTTTATTTTAAACATTATTTTGGCTCTTGTAGTTCATTCCTTTCTTTTTTTTACAATAGGCTTAAAACCATTTCTTTGAACTCAAAATGTAGCTTAGAGCTTGCTTCTTCTACGATAACCCTGAGTTCAATTCAAAGCACTTCCAAAAAAAAAAGCTCTTATGTTAATTTCTATTACAATGGAAATTTTGTACGGAATATATTGAGTCTGTAAATCAAGTAGGAGACATTTAACATATTAGCTATATCAAATGTTGGATACCTTGGCATGTAAATCAATGTGTTGTCATTAATTTTGGAAAATTGTCAATTAAGTACATTTAATTCATAGTATCTCAGATTCTTTGTGTTGGGAACATATTGAATCCTCTCTATTAATAATTTTTAAAACATGTCATTGTTTTCGATAATTGTTCACCTGTTGTATCATGCAACTTTAATTTTATTGGTAAATTATTCCTTAAAATCTCTCTAATGTTTGGTGTGGGTTTTAATTGCTATAAACTTACCTCTTAGTATTGCTTTTGTTATATCCTATCTTTAGTATGTTTCATTTCCATTTTAATTAATTTATTTTAAGGGATTTTTATCAGTTTTTCTTTTAACATAACCTGAAGCACAGGGAGTTGGAGATATGCAATTGACTCTCCTACCATGACAATACACTCACATGTAATTGAATAAACTTTTTATACTGTATTTAGAGCCTGTGAAGGATATGGGAGTCCCATATGTAAGTGGCTGTAGAGACTTTTGGTTGTGTCTCCAGATTCAGCCAAATGGCTGTCACCCGTGCTTTTATTTTCATTGTTCTCTAAGTTGACTATCTCTAATAGAGCATCTATGGTATCAGCACATGATAGTAGACCTGCCTACATTTTCTTTTTAGTTGTGAGACTTTCTTTTGGTGTTCTGAAGGTTTTTAGATAAGAGAATATACAATTATCTATGTTGCTTGAATATGTTTATATTTTGCATAAACATATACAAACATATATATAAAGAATATATATATATATTCTTTTCAACAATCTTACTTTTTAAAATTCTGCTTTGGTTTAATCATGACATCATTTTATCTATGCTTGTCATTTGTGTTATCTATACATTTTTACATTCTTAAATTTTGATATACCAACACATTAGCCTGTGAAGTGTAATCTTTAAATATAAAATTTAATACTCTCTAAATTAACTTTCAGTTTTTTTAAATTTTTTATTTATATGTGTGTGCAAGTGTATGTGTCTGGGGGGTGTACATATGTATGGGGACTCAATGTGTAGAAGCATAGGACAGCTGTAGGAGTAGGTTTGCTCATTCCAGCATATGGTTCTCAGGGATCTAACTAAGGTTGTCACGCTTGGCAGCTAGTGCCTTTATCCCCCGAAAATTCTCTTCAGCCTAGAAAAATGCAATTCTGTCTTGCTTCATTATTTCATAAAAATTATTGGATGCATATAATTGGAGGTAAAAAAAACCAACTAAGTAACAGAAACAAACAACCGGAATAACAAAATACAAAATCATCCAGACTGCATAGTTAAGTATAACCATATACATAAATACATGAAGATTAGTGGAATATGCAATACACTCCAATTAGAATTTTTCTTTTGGATTAATCCAGTAATTTACACAGCCCCTTTGCAACTGTGTTTTTGATTCCTAGATATAGCTCCTTGTTTTACTTCTACAGTTGCTCTTAGTTTAATCTATTCATCTTCATCTTTCTGTGGTATAATAAAATATACAAATTAAAACAAAAAGTATACTACCATAAATGGTAAAAAATGTCATATCTTCACTATCATCATGCTATTACTATTACTTATTTTGTCTATAAATGTTATAAATGAAACAATTCAATGTAGTTTTATTTAAACCCTCAGTTAACTTTAAATAATACAAAGAATTTTTTTTAAATTTTCCTACAGACATTATTTCTGTTGCTTTTACCTCTTTCTATATATATAGTTTTCCATCTTTTGTAATTTTCGTCAATTTAAAGAACTTCCTTTAGTGTTTCTTATAGACTAAGTGTTATGGCCATAAATTATCTCAGCTTCCATTATGTAAAAATGTATTCTTTCACTCTGATTTCTGAAGTATGTTTTTTCTGTATATTAAACTCTAGGTTGATAATTTTCACCTAGCAATTTAAAAAGTGATTCTACTTACTTTCATTTTCTATTGTCCTTTTATGAGAAATTGCCCATAGCATCATTATTTCCCTGTAATATGTCTTATTTTTCTGCTGCTCTCAATATTATTTTTTTGCTTTTGATTTTCCAAATCTTGACTGTAATGTGTTACACGTGTATTATTGTTTGGCTTTTTGTTTGGTTTTGGTTTTGTTTTATTCTACTTTGCCCTGCTTTGTTTCTGGAAACTTCTATAGCATTTTTTCCTGTTAATGTTGTCTTTAAGTCAGAGTTTCTATTCCTGAACAAATATCATGACCAAGGCACAAGTTGAGGGGAAAAGGTTTTATTCATTTTACACTTCCACAATGCTGTTCATCACCAAAGGAAGTCGGGACTTTAACTCAAACAGGTCAGGAAGCAGGAGCTGATACAGAGGCCATGGAGAGATGTTACTTGCTGGCTTGCTCAGCTTGCTTTATTATAGAACCCAAGACTACCAGCCTAGGGATGGCACCCCACAATGGGCCCTCCCCCATTGATCACTAATTGAGAAAATGCCTCACAGCTGGCTTTCATGGAGGCATTTTCTCAACTGAAGCTCCTTTCTCTGTGATAACTCCAGCCTGTGTCAAGTTGACACATATAACCAACCAGTGCAAATGCTTAAGATATTTAAGACACTTTATGCACTGTCCTGCCTCTGTCCTTACTTATGTGATTCTGAATTCATGTATGTTGGATGTTTTATAATGTGTTAGAAAACTTTAATCCTTATTTTCATTAATATCATTGAATTCATTGACTATTATTATAAAAGTTTGTTAAGTATGTAGAGTTAAATTTTCATTTCTGATAGTTTACTTTGAATATTGAAAGTGGTCAATTGATACATTCTGTTTCTCTATTGAAATTTCTCAGTTGTTTATTCATATTAACAATTGTTTCCTCTAAGATATTAACTATATTTTAAGGTCACTTTTTTAATTCTGTAATTTGGATCACCTATAAGTTACTTTATACTTACTGCTTTATATCTTTCTTTGGGTTCTGATTTTCTTATTTCTCTACAGATAGTATAAATTTTTAGGTCCAAGGTTTTGGACAGAAACTGTAAATTTTGTTATACTTTTCTGAAGAGTTTTTGTTGTAAATTATTAACTGATCAGTTTGAACATGGGTAAGATTGGCTTTATATTGCCTTAGAATGTCTTCTTTTATAGTCCTCTCTTTCCATTAATTAAAGTTAATCAATCCCATAAATATTGAAACATAACTTTTACCTCTAATAATCAACCATTAATAAACATGACCATGAACTAGATCTCAGAGGTAAGTCTAACAAGGTTAACAAGCCTGTGTAAAACTCCAACTTCTCTTTACTACAAAGAAATTCTATTGAAATATCAATATGCCGTGTTCAGTATTTTTCTCAAGGGCTCCCACAAATCTTTGGTTCATGGATCATAGAAAGATGAATAGAGAGATAGGGAGAGAGAGAGAGAGAGAGAGAGAAAGAGAGAGAGAGAGAGAGAGAGAGAGAGAGAGAGAGAGAGGCATAGAGAGATAGATACTTGAGATAGTTTCAAAGAAATTTGAGGGCTCCCCTTTTGTAATTTTCTCTTTGGTAGAATGTCTCTGCATCTTCAGCTGAATCGTCATCCTTGAGTATCATTATTTAATTCTTGAAGCTTGCTTATGCTTCATTTCTAGGTATGAGCCATTTATGCTGACAATAAGATAAAAACTGCATGAATATTTGTCACATAATTGCATTCTGGATAAGGATTAATCTAATGCCAGTTTTTATGATAACTAGAATAAAATGACAAATTAATTTCTAAATTAATAATTATAAAAAATTTTGAAAGCATATAGTTTTACTGTGTGTGTGTGTGTGTGTGTGTGTGTGTGTGTGTGTTCACATATGAGTGCAGGTAGCTGGGGAGACCATAAGAGGACATATTATTCATGGAGCTCGAGTCATAATCCACCTGATCTGGGTGCTGTGAACTGAACTTTTTATTATTAAATTTATTCATTTATTCACTTTACAACTCAATATAAGCCCTTCCTCTTCCCCCAGTACCACCTCCTGTAAATCCTCCCCCTATTCCCCATAGAAGGTGTCAACCTCCACCTTACTCATCATCAACAGACTCCAAACCCCCCCCCACTGTACCCCTCACCCTCTGACCCCCTTACCCTTTACCCCACCCTCATTTAGAGGCACAGGATCCACAGAGAGGCAGGCAATAGGCTCAGAGACAAGCCCTGCTCCAGCTGTTTGGGAAACTGCATGAAGACCAAGTTACTCATCTCGCTACATAATGTGTGAGTATTTCCAAAGCAGACACAGGTGAAAGGATGTTTTAATATAGCAAACACGTGAAAGGACACTTGATGAAGGAGTATAACTATGACACCACAGACAGTGGGAGACAAGCACTGAGTTTTGGTTTGGTTTGCTCCACCTCTCTATTCTTCACTAACAACAGGCAGGTATTGGTTTGCCTTACATAGCATTGTTGAGCTCAACTTGTGATAATGATGCCATTGAGAGAAACTCGCTCAAGAACTGCTCGCTAGGTTCCTGTGGCAGCTTGCCACTTCTTCCACCTTGCCTCAGGCCAGTTGGCAAGCTTGGCAGGTTTTTCAGGATTGAACTACAGCTGCCTGATATCTGCTTGCTGAAAGTACTGGACTGTAGCTGCTGGTTCATGCTTGTTTCTGCCTGCCTGGAGGCCATGTCTGTACTTGCTGTACCATATTTGGTGTTTGCTACATGACTAAACTGGTGCCAAAAAAGATCAAGCTCACCCTCAAAGAACTATTGCTGAACAGGTCCACTACCCTCATATCCTAATAACTTTTTTTTTCTGCTACTACATCTGCTGGGTGGTAGGCTAGAGGAGAGGTTGAACCATTATTAAAAGTAGGTGGCAAAAAATTTGTATTCACACATCTTCCTGAACCGAACACCAGTGGCTCAGGTACTAAGGTCAACAAATAATAAATGAGACCACATGAAGTGGAAAAGCTTCTGTAAGTCCAAGGACACTATCATCAGGACAAAACAACAGCCTATAGATTGGGAAAAGTTCTTCACTAACCCTATCTCCAAACAGAGGGTATATTCAAAATATATAAAGAACTCAAGAAGTTAAACAACAACAACCCAAATAACCCAATTAAAAAATGAGGTACAGAACTAAACAGAGAATTCTCAACATAGGAACCTCAAATGTTCAAGAAGCACCTAAAAATGTTCAGTGTCTTTAGTTATCAGGGAAATGCAAACCAGATCAACTCTGAGATTCTACCTTACAACCATCAGAATGGCTAAACTCAAAAAGTCAAAGGACAGCACATGATGGGATCGTTTTTCCCTATGTTAATCCTACAGATCCATGAACAAAGGGGATCATTCAGTCTTTTGATTTCTTCTTCAATTTCATTCTTCTGAGACTTGAACTTTTGTTATACAGGTCTTTCACTTTTTTGGTTAGAGTTACACAAAGATATTTTAGAATATTTGTAACTATTGTGAAGGATACTGTTTCCCTAATGTCCTTCTCAGCCAGATTATTGCTTGTATAGAGGAGGGCTACTAATTTCTTTGAGTTAATTTTGTATCCAGCCACTTTGCTGAGTGTGTTTATCAGCTTTAGGAGTTCTCTGGTAGAATTTTTGGGGTCACTTATGTACACTATCATCTCATCTTCAATAGCAATATTTCACTTCTTCCTTTCCAATTTTCAGTTTCCCCTTGACCTCTTTGGTTGTCTTATCTTTCTAGTTGAACTTCAAGTGCTATATTGAAGAGATAAGGGGCAAGTTGGCAGCCTTGTCTTGTCTCTGATTTTAGTGGAAATACTTTAAGTTTCTCTCCATTTAATTTGATGTTGGTTGTTGGCTTGCTGTACACTGCCTTGATTGTTTTAGATATGCCACATGTATCCCTGCTCTCTCCATGACTTCTATAATGAAGGGGTGTTGTATTTTGTCAATTGCTTTTTCAGCATCTAGCAAAATGATCATTTGGATTTTTTCCTTTAGTTTGTTTATATGGTGTAGCCCGAACGATATCCCCGCCAGCAGGAACTCACGCGAACACGCAGGATTCTATCGCAGCACGTGTTTTATTTTCCCATGCCTGAAGGAGAGAGGGCCCGAGAGCAACCTGGTCCCACCTATATACCCTTTGGAGTGGACAATCATGATTGGCTGCTTGCTCAAATTCCCAGGTTCCCCTGCACTGTACATACGCAGTTCAATGGCGGATATGACATCGGAAATTAGGCGTTCCCAAGTCGCTGCGCATGCGCGATTTGTTACCTCACGCACACAGGTGTCAGCAAGGACAGTTTCCTACAATATGGTGAGTTTTTGCATATTGAACCACTCCTACATCCCTGGGATTAAGCCTACTTGATCATGTCGGATGATGTCTTTAATGTGTTCTTGGATTCAGTTTGTATTTTATTGAGAATTTTTTTAGCTTTGGTAATTGGTATCTGTCTAGAAAATTATCTATTCCATTTAAATTTTCCAATTTTATGGAGTACAGGTTTTGATGTAAGACTTAATGATTATTTGAATTTTCTCAATGTCAGTATGTCTTTCTTTTCATTTCTGAATTTTTAATTTGGGTACTGTCTCTCTGCCTTTTAGTTTGGCTAAGGGTTTGCTATCTTGTTGATTTTGTCAAAGAACTAGCTCTTGGTTATGTTGATTCTTTGTATTGTTTTCTTTGTTCCTAATTTATTGATTTCAGAACTGGATTTGATTATTTCCTGACATATATTCTTCCTAGGTGTGTTTGATTCTAATTTTTATGCAGCCTTCAGATGTACTTTTAACTCATGAGTGTGATATGAGATCATTCTAGTTTCTTTATGAGGGCATTTAGACGATGCACTTTCGTCTTAGCAATTTTTTCCTGGTTTCCCATAAGTTTGGGTATATTGTACCTTCATTTTCATTAAATTCTAGAAAATCTTTAATTTCTTCCTTTACTTCTAAAATCCAGTGATCACTGCGTAGACAGTTTTTCAGTTTCCATGAATTTGTAGGCTTGTTATTGTTTCTGTTTTGTTGAAATCCAGCTTTAATCCAAGGTGACTCGATAAAATGCACAGGATTATTTCATTCTTCTTGTATCTATTGAGATTTGCTCTGTGACCAATTATACGGTCAATTTTGGAGAAGATTCCATGAGGTGCTGAGAAGAAGGTGTGTTTTTTTGTGTTTTGGTGAAATGTACGGAAGATATCTGTTAGGTCCATTTGAATCATAACTTCTGTTAGTTTCATTATTTCTCTGTTTAGTTTCTGTCTCAATGTCCTGTCCATTGGTGAGAGTGAGGTGTTGAAGACTCCCACTATTAATGTGTGGGGTTTGATGTGCTTTAAAAAATGTTTCTTTTACAAATTGTGGGTGCCTTTGCATTTGGGGTCTAGATATTCAGAATAGAGGAGATGTCTTCTTGGTGAATTTTTCCTTTGATTAGTATGAAATGTCCCTTCCTGTCTCTTCTGATTACTTTCAGTTGAAAGTCTATTTTATTAAATATTAGAATGGCTACTCCAGTTTGTTTCTTCAGTCCATTTGCTTAGAAAACCTTTTTCTACTCCTTTATACTGAGATAATGACTGTATCTGTTTTGCAGATACAAACAGAAATGTGTTTCTGGTATACAGCAAAATGATAGATTCTGTTTTCCCGTCCATTCTGTTAGCCTATATGTTTTTACTGGAGATTTGAGTCCATTGATATTGAGAGATATGAATGAACAATGACTGTTATTTTTTGTTATTTTTATGTTGGTGGTTATTTTGTGTGTGTGTGTGTGTGTGTCTTCTATTGTTTTGTTTGTTTGTTTTACCAGTTTGTTACTTGGCTCTTTTAATGATGTGATTTTTAGAAATGTAAATAATACATCTTTCTTTTTATATTTGTATCTATTGTTATAGTTATATAAAGTATGTAAACCATCTTCCATCTAGCAATATAATAACATTTTATCCCTGTTAAGTTGCTTTCAATGTTATTCTGACACAAGAAGTTAAGACAACTAATTTTGTTAACCATCTAGCAAAAAATGTTACTAATGTATTGAGTATACAAGAGGATTAATACAGGTATCTGGAACAATGGATGATACTCTATAACCTATTCAAATTATCTGAAGGAGGTTCAGGGTTCAAGAGTTAGGAGTCATCCCAAGTATCATGACAAATATCATTGGAGATGTGTTACTTTTGAAATTTACAATGATTGTCATTATAATTAGAGAAAAGTTTAAAGACACCTGTAGGATATTTGGCATAATCCTAACAACTCTCTGGGTGTGTTAACTTTGCATAGTGAAATTATAAATTTTAAAAAAAATGTTGTTTTTTTGAGCTTTGATGTTGCAGATAATGCCAATAAAATTATCCATGGCCTGAAGTCAGTATTTCCATTTTGGTCAGACCTCAGGAATGGAATATATAGCTTGATCAGACTAGCTCTTCTTGTCCTGAGAATACTTTTATCCCTGCTCATCATGTTAAAGCTTGTCTCTAACTACATCAACAGGCTGGCAGCCAAAGTACATGACTTGAAACTAATAATGGACCGGTAGACAGAATTATTAATTTAACAGGCTGGCAAACCAAGGACGGGTAAGATTCTGTACAAAGCCTAAACAACCTAAGACATAAGTGCATTGCTTTTGATAATGCATATTCTATGACTGGTAAGAAAGGCATTCTTATCAGAACAACCTAAGACAGGCTTAGTCTTGTTAATGAAATAAAAATGGGGGAGAGGTGGAGAGCCCTCGAGGCTGCTTGTCAAAAACCTGACATGGGCCAAGGACAAGGAAATGAGCTGCTTGGCAGGAATATGACATTAGCCAAGGACAAGGAAGTAGGCTTCAGGTAGAAATGTGACATTAGGTCAGAACAAAGAAGTAATTTCAGGTAGGAATCTAAATCTTAGGCTACAACAAATAAGTAATCTCAGGCAGAAACCTAAATATTAGGCTAGAACAAAGAAGTAATTTCAGACAAGAATTTAAATTTTAGTCTAGAACAAGGAAGTAGGCTTCAGACATGAAAATGACCTTGGCTAGGACAGGGAATTTGGCTCAGATACTTTGGTCATCCTGATAGGCCTTTAGAAACAGTGATCACAGGAGTGTTCATGTAATTGGGTTTAATGCCTTGCTTTTTCTTTGACTATTTGTGTTTATTGTATTGCTTGTTCCTTGACTATTTGCATCTATTGTTTTGCTAGACCCTCAACCTAGAACTGACTTTAAGACATGCATGTAATCAAAATGATATGAAAACATAAAGGAAGAGGGGTATAAGATAGGGGGTTCTAGGGAGGGGAAATGGGGAAAGGGAATGATATCTGTATTGTAAATAAATAAAATATCCAATAAAAAAGAATAACTCTTCTATTGGTTTTAATGGTGTGAAATTATTTCTTGTGTTTTCTTGAGTGTAATTAACCTCATTGAGTTGGAGTTTTCCTTCTAGTATCCTCTGTAAGGCAGGGTTAGTGGAAATGTATTGATTGAGTTTGGTTATTGTCATGTAATATCTTGATTTCTTATGGTAATTGAAAATATTGATGAGTGCCCTTCTAACTTTTACGGTCTCAGATGAGAAATCTGGTGTAATTCTGATAGGTCTGATTTTATATGTTACTTGGCATTTTTTCCTGTGTGCTTTTAAAATTATTTTGTCATTGTTGTTCTGTATATTTAGTGTTTTGATTATTATGTATCCAGGGGAGTTACTTTTCTGTTCCAATCTGTTTGGTGTTCTATAAGTTTCTTGTACCTTTATTTGCATCTTTTTCTTAAGTTAGTGAAATTTTCTTCTATGATTTTTTTGAATATATTTTCTTGGCCTTTGAGCTGGGAATCCTCCTCCTTTTTCCATTCATATTATTCTTAGTTGTGGCCTTTCATAGTATCCCAATTTTTCCTGGATGTTTTCTCTCATGAACATTTTGATTTTGCATTTTCTTTGACTGATATATTGATTTTTTTCTATTTTATCTTCTTTACCTGAGATTCTCTCTTTCATCTCCTGTATTCTGTTGGTGATGCTTATATCTGTAGTTCCTGATCTCTTTCCTCAGTTTTCTATATCCAGGATTGCTTCAGTTTGTTTTCTTAATTCCCTCCATTTTCCTTTTCAGGTGTTGGGCAATTTTATTCATATTCTTCACCTGTTTGATTGTATTTTCCTGTATTTCTTTATATTTGTTTGCTTCCTCTTTTAATGTCTATACCTACTTGAAGGTATTTTCCCTAAATTCCTTAAGGGATTTATTCATGTCTTCTTTAAAGCCCTCTATCATCTTTATAAGATAGCATTTAAGAGCCTCTTCTTGCACTTGTTTCATTAGATATTGAGGGTTTTTTTTTTTCATAGCAGGATAGCCATGCTCTGGTGGTGCCATACTGCCCCGAGTCTTGTTGATTGTGTTCCTAAGCTATCCTTTAGACATCTGATTTTCCCTGGTGTTGGCTAGATGATCTTTATAGCAGAAGGACTTCTCCAGAAAGTCAAGGGACATGGACCATGGGCCAGACAATGAAGGTCAGGTTATCCTACTCTATTGGCTGTGCCTCAGGTAGTCCACACTATACATGCTGTGTCATAGGTAGACCCTATTCTGTCGGTTCCTTGCCAGCAGGTCCAGGTGAGAGGAAAGAGGTCCTGGTCCTACCAGGTCTTTCTGGGGCTGAGTGGAATGGTGAGTGTCGATGGTCCAAAAGAAACACACCAGGCCAGGAGTCTTGTCAAAGAATGAACTCAACTTTAATGTATCAGCTTCTCACTTATATAAACTCAGAGCATGAGAAGAAGAAGTTTTGGTGGGGTGAGATGATATAGGGGGCAGGGAAGGGTGATGAAGGGTATAGGGTGACTTACAGGGCTAATGGCAAAGCTCTACATCAGCAACAGCAAGGCAGAGGCAGGGCCAAATGGGTCTTGTTGAGTCACCACAGTACAAAAGGGACTGAGACAGGTCTCAAAACTCAAGCCATGCTCAGGTTTGTCCACAAAGCCCAAACCAGGGCCAAAATGGGGTCCAACACTATACTACTACAAGCTGTGTCGCAGTCAGACTCATGTTGGTAAGTGGGCAGATCAGACTAGGATGGTTGTTCACTCAAAGTTCCAAGATTATTTGTTTAGGAGCCCCTGAAGGTTTCCACAGGGAGGCAGGATGTTCTTGAGGTCCTATAAATCTCACCCAAACTGAGGAGCAAGGACAAATCTAGACAGTGGAGCTCAGAGGATCCCAATCTGTGCCACTCACCCAGGCTGTCCCAGGTGGACCAGCTGGGGGGGTGGGTGAATCAGACTAGGATGGGTGGTCAGGCAAGCTTCTATGCTGGTTAGTTTGGGGCCCCAGAAGATTTTTACAGGGAAGCAGGACACTCTTGGGGTCCTGAAAGTCTCCTTCAAACCTAGGAGGAAGGCCAGATCTAAACAATGGGGCTCAGGAGACCCAGAACCTGAACCCATAACCTCTATTATTTTTTCTAGTTGCAATGATGTAAAATTTTAATTTGCAATTATTTCCTTGCTGAACCATTTGACATCTTAGATTAAAACAGAGTTTTACATGCTTCTTTGTAACCCATGTTAGTATTGATTGCCACTTTAAATCCAACTTTGTGTAACAAATTCCACAAACAGTGGCTCGTTTTTTATTGTTTCTGCATAATCTTTTGTGGATGTTCTGTTCCTGAACCTGTTAGTATCTATTGAGTCTTATATCTACTCATTTAGGTTGACCTAGACTTCTAGAATCTGACTGATGTTATATTTGCTATCTAAGCCAAAACATCTAATAAAATATGACCTTAATGAGCAATTTCAGCCTAACTTACAAGGCAGTATAATTTATGCTTATGAAATTTTATTGTTTAACCCAGAAGAAAAATAATGTTGGCTTCTTATTGAGAGGAAAATGACTTCTTAACTAAATTTATTTTAATATTGGACTAAGTCAGCAGATGGTTTCTTTTGAAATCATAAGGATCTGAGTTCCATCTCTGGAACCAAGTTGTTGTTGCTGTTGTTGTTTTAAACTGAAATGTTGATATATGTTTATAAGCCAATTGCTGGGAAGTGAAGACAAGCCTCCATGATGCCTTCAAAGAAGAAAATATTGAACAGTCTATACAATGACACTAACTTTCTTCTAGAACATAACATGAAATGATAGTGACAGAACCCAGCATTATGACTCTCTAAAGCCAACAGAGACATGGTGAAAATGCAAGCTTCAGGAAGAGAGAGAAGTACAATAAGTATGTTGAGGCAGAAAATCAGATAAGAACAATGAGACTGAATACCAGTAGGTATATCTTATCAAACTAAAGGTAGTTATATGGCAGGTTTTCTTTATATAATATTTTCAAATTGGGAATAATTAATATTTTTCCTGAGGAGATATTTAAGAAAAGTGAAGGAACACCTCCATGTGAATTTGATTCCATGCCATATTCATTTATGTATCTTTCTTTCTATTAGACTACAAATTATAAGAACATTCAGATTTTATGTCTCTGTATTCCCATATTCTTTCAGCTACTCTCAGCCTTGATTAGAGAAGTTTCTTTCATCAATGAGCAGTAGATTGTCCAGTCACTCACAGCTGGCCAAAGTGTTAAGAATAAATGACTGGTGTATTCTCATTTTTAAATGAGATATGTAGATCACTACCTCAATGGCACAGTGAAGCTCTGAGCAAAAGGAATAGCAAAAAGATAAGACCTGTGGGATGGGGCGGATTGCTGGGGTGTGCATCATTGTTAATAAATCTCACCCCTCCCAAAGGAGCTATTAGTAGTTAATGGTTGCCAATGAGAGTGGTATAGCTACTGGTAATATGCCCATGCTCCATGCTGTAGTAAATAACCCCTGGCCATGTTCATACAAGCAATCCCAATTAAACTCAGGGAAGAGAAAAAAAAGAGGAGGACTAGTTGAAAAGAAGATGATCAAAAGATTTAGAAGGTGATAAAGAGAGTAATAGAGAAGTGAAGGTGAATGTTATCATAATATATTTTATGTATTAAATTTATTGACAATAATGATGTATGTTTAAAATTGAAAACAAATGTAACTGGAGAAAATCATATACAATGTGATTTCCTCAATAATAATTGATTCATAGGCTCATATTTTTGAATACTTTGTTGTCAGTTGTTGGAACGATTTGGGGTGGGTTAGGATATATGTCCATGTTGGAGGAAGTGTGTCACTACAGGTGGTCTTTAAAACTTCAAAATACCGACACCATCCCCAGTGTACATTGTACCTCCTGGTTAAAGTTTAAAATATGAGTTCTCAGCTGTTCCTGCTGGCCATGCCTTCACTCCACTATCATGGACTCCAAGCCCAATTAAAGCTTTTTTTTGTTTTATAACTGCCTTAGTCATATCTTTTTATCACAGCAATAGAAAAGTAATATTAGCAACTGGGTTAGAGACTATTCATTTGATATTTTGTCAAATAATGTATCTGCTTTCTTCTCTATTCCTAAGAAGTATCCTGAGAACAAATTAAAAGGTAATGCACTAATTTCTATTCTGGAGGATATTTCAAGACAGCCTAATATTGATTCTGTCTTGTGGTTGTTAGTTATCAATTTGCCGTAGGTCTACAATAAAAAGGAGAAAGTAGGGAAAATAGAAATACAAAATGTGCAGTCTGGAGAGAGAAAGAACACCAGTAAATTTGATGTTGGCACAAAGGCTTTTGCTGAAAGAATAAAGAGATTAAGGAGAAGTCTAATCTGCATTGGAATAAAGGGGTACCCTCAAAGAAAAACCTAATAAGATATTTGGAACAACAAAGAAAACAATCAGAAGAATAAAGAGACTATGTATAGAACTGAAACGTATATGAAGTGTTTAGACTGTGAAAGACTATGGAGACTGTACAAGTTGAACAAAATGCACTTTACATTATGATGTGGCATAAAGCCACAGGAAGTGGAATGTGGTAGGTTAAATGAGAATGGCCATATACTTTAATACTTGGTCTTAAGGAGGTGTAGCTTTGATAGAGTGTTTCACTTGGGTCAGGCTTTGAGGTTTCAAATACCTTCTACAATCTCCAGTGTATTCTCTGCTTCTTGCTTATGGTTTGAGATATGAGCTTTTCTCACCATTATGGACTCTAATGCCATGAAACTATAAGCCGAATTAAATGCATTACTTTATAAATTGCCTTGGTCACAGTGTTTTATCAAGGTAATATAAAAGTAACACATACATTAAGTAAATTAAGCAAGTCCTAGAAAAATATCAAAAAAAAATAAAAGAAAATTTTTCTTTCATTTGCTGCTCCTATATTTGTGTAGACATATGAAATAATGAATGTATATGTTACAAAAGTAGAAGTGAAACCATCTAGTAGTTCAAACAAGGCCAATGGGAGATAGGGGTAAGATAACAAAGGGCAGGGCATATATCAGGGCATATGTTCAATATGCAATACAAAATTTATAAAAAATGTTAACAATAAAGTATTTTTTAAATTAATAGACAACTTATACATATGTTTCTCCAGTAGCTATAGACACGAAAATTCTGGTTTTATTTTTAAATTGGGAATTATATTTACATTTTAGATTTTATCCCCTTACCCCACTTCCTCCCACCACCCAGAAACTACCTATCCCATCCCCCCTCCTCATGCTTCTATGAGACTGTACCCCCACCTATCCCCCGCCCCCACTATCCCCTCGCCATCCTCACATTCCCCTCACTCTGTGTTTGTTTTTCATGGGACCAAGAATCTCCTCTTCCACCTATGCCCTACAAGGCCATCGTCCCCTACATATTCAGCTGGAGTCATGGTCCCTCCCTATGTGCTCCCAGGCTGGTGGTTTAGACCCTGGGGAGCTCTGGTTTGTTGGTATTGTTTCTTTCCTCATGAGGTCACAAACCCTTTCTGCTCCTTCAGTCTTTCTCTAACTTCTCCATTGGGAAGTCCTTGATCACATCAGCAGTTAGCTGTGAGCATCGTCCTCTGAATGTGTCAGTCATTGACAGACCTCTAAGGAGACAGCTATATCGTGTTCTTGACAGCATGCACTTCCAGCCATCCACATCAGTGTCTAGATTAGGTAACTGTACATGGGATGGATACCCAGGTAGAATGGTCTCCAGATGGCCCCTCCTTCAGTTTCTGTCCCATGTTTTGTTTCCATATTTGCTCCCTTGAGTATTTTTGTTACTCGTTCTAAGTAGAACTGAGGCATCCCCACTTGGTCTTCCTACTTCATGAGCTTCATGTGGTCTCTGAGTTGAGTCTTCAACTATTGCAAGCTTTTGGGCTAACATCCGCTTATCAGTGAGTAGATACCATGTGTGTTCTTTTGTGATTGGGTTACCTCACTCAGGATGATATTTTCTAGCTCCATCCATTTACCTAAGAATTTCTCAAATTCATTATTTTTAATAGCTGAGTAATACTCCATTGTGTAAATGTACCATATATTTTTTGTATCCATTCCTCTGTTGAGGGATATCTGGGTTCTTTCCAGCTTCTGGCTATTATAAATAAGGCTGCTATGAACATAGTGGAGCATGTGTCCTTGTTATATGTTGGAGCATCTTCTGGGTATATGCCCAGGAGTGGTATAGCTGGATCCTCAGGTAGTGCTATGTCCAGTTTTCTGAGGAACTGCCAGACTGATTTCCAGAGTGGTTGTACCAGCTTGCAATCCCACCAACAATGGAGGAGTGTTCCTCTTTCTCCTCATCCTCACCAGCATCTACTATCACAGGAGTTTTTGATCTTAGCCATTCTGACTGGTGTGAGATGGTATCCCAGGGTTGTTTTGATTTGCATTTCCCTGATGACTAAGGATGTTGAGCATTTCTTAAGGTGCTTCTAGGCCATTCGAGTTTCCTCTGTTGAGAATTCTTTGTTTAGCTCTGTACACCATTTTTAATAGGGTAATTTGGTTCTCTGGAGTATAATTTCTTGAGTTCCTTGTATAACATGGATATTAGCCCTCTATCGGATGTAGGGTTGGTTAAGATCTTATCCCAATCTGTTGGTTGCTGTTTTGTCTTATTGACAATGTCCTTTGCCTTACAGAAGCTTTGCAATTTTATGAGGTCCCATTTGTCAATTCTTGATCTTAGAGCATGTGCCATTGGTGTTCTGTTCAGGAACTTTTCCCCTGTGCCTAGGTATTCGAGGGTTTTCCCCACCTTCTCTTCTATTAGTTTCAGTATATCTGGTTTTAAGTGGAGGTCTTTTATCCATTTGGATTTGAGCTTTGTACAAGGAGATAAGAATGGATTGATTTTCATCCTTCAACATGTTGACTTCCAGTTGAACCAGCACTATTTGCTGAAATTGCTGTCCTTTTTCCACTGGATGATTTTAGCTCCTTTGTGAAAGATCAAATGATCATAGGTGTGTGGGCTCATTTCTGGATCTTCAATTCTATTCCATTGATCTTCCTGCATGTCTCTGTACCAATACCATGCAGTTTTTATTACTATTGCCCTGTAGTACAGTTTGAGGTCAGGGACAGTGATTCCCCAAGTTCTATTATTGTTAAGAATAGTTCTAACTATCCTGGGTTTTTTGTTATTCCAAATAAATTTGCAAATTGCTCTTTCTATCTCTATGAAGAGTTGATTTGGAATTTTGATGGGGATTGCATTGAACGTATAAATTGCTTTTGGCAAGATGGCTATTTTTACTAAATTAATCCTCCCTATAGAGGAGCATGGGAGATTTTTCTATCTTCTGAGATCTTCTTCTATTTCTTTCTTCAGAAACTTGAAGTTCTTGTCATACAGATCTTTCACTTGCCTGGTTAGGTTCACTCCAAGATATTTTATATTGTTTGTAACTGTTGTGAAGGGTGTCATTTCCCTAATTTCTTTCTCAGCCTGTTTTTCTTTTGAGTATAGGAAGGCTACTGATTTGTTTGAGTTGATTATATATCCAGCCACTTTGCTGAAGTTGTTCATCAGGTTTGGGAGTTCTCTGGTGAAAATTTTAGGATCACATAGGCATATTATTATATCATCTGCAAAAAGTGGAATTTTGACTTCTGCCTTTCCTATTTGTATTCCTTTGACTTCCTTTTGTTGTCTAATTGCTCTAGCTAGGACTTCCAGTACTATATTGAATAGGTAGGGTTAGAATGGGTAGACTTTTCTAGTCCCTGATCTTAGTGGAATTGCTTCCAGTTTCTCTTCATTTACTTTGATGTTGGCTACTGGCTTGCTGTATATTGCTTTTACTATGTTGAGGTATGGACCTTGAATTCCTGATCTTTCCAAGACTTTTAACAGGAAGGGATGTTGAATTTTGTCAAATGCTTTCTCAGCATCTAGTGAGATGATCATGTGGTTTTTTTTTTCTTTGAGTTTATTTGTGTAGTGGATTACATTGATAGATTTCTGAATATTGAACCATCCCTGCATTCCTGGGATAAAGCCTACTTGATCATGATGGATGATTGTTTTGATGTGTTCTTGGATTCTGTTTGCAAGAATTTTATTGAGTATTTTTGCATCAATATTCATAAGAGAGTTTGGTCTGTAGTTCTCTTTCTTTGTTGGGTCTTTGTGAGGCTTAGCTATGAGCATAATTGTAGCTTCATAGAATGAATTGGGTATTGTTCCTTCTGTTTCTATTCTGTGGAATAGTTTGAAGAGTATTGGTATTAGGTCTTCCTTGAAGGTCTGATAGAATTCTGCACTAAAACCATCTGGTCTCAGACTTTTTTTGATGGGGAGATTTTTAATGACTGCCTCTATTTCTTTAGGGATTATGGGACTGTTTAGATGGTTTATCTGCTCCTTGTTTAACTTTGGAACCTGGTATCTATCTAGAAAATTTTCCATTTCATCCAGATTTTCCAATTTTGTTGAGTATAGGCCTTTGTAGTAGGATCTGACAATTTTTTTTATTTCCTCTGTTTCTGTTGTTGTATCTCTCTTTTCAGTTCTGATTTTATTGAGTACTGTCTCTGCGCCCTTTGGTTAGTCTGGCTAAGGTTTTGTCTATCTTGTTGATTTTCTCAAAGAACCAGCTCCTGGTTTTGTTGATATTTTGTATAGTTCTTTCTGTTTCAAATTGATTGATTTCAGCCCTGAGTTTGATTATTTCCTGCTGTCTAATTCCTCTTGGGTATATTAGCTTCTTTTTGTTCTAATGCTTTCAGGTGTGCTGTCAAGTTGATAGTGTATGCTCTTTCAGGGTTTCGGTTTTTTGTTGTTGTTGTTGTTGTTGTTGTTGTTGTTGTTGTTGTTGTTGTTTGTGGGCACTTAGAGCTATGAGATTTCATCTTAGTACTGCTTTCATGGAGTCCCACAAGTTTTGATATGATGTGTTCTCATTTTCATTAAATTCTAAAAAGTCTTTAGTTTCTTTCTTTATTTCTTCCTTGATCAAGTTATCATTGAGTAGAGCATTGTTCAATTTCCACATGTATGTGGACTTTCCGTTGTTTTTGTCCATATCAAAGACGAGTCTCAGTCCATGGTGATCTGATAGGGTACAAGGGATTATTGCAATCTTTTTTTATCTGTTGGGGCCTGTTTTGTGGCCAATTATATAGTTTATTTTGGGGAAGGTACCATGAGATGCTGAGAAAAAGGTATATTCTTTTGTTTTAGGATGAAATGTTCTATAGATATCAGTTAAGTCCAATTGGTTCATAACTTGTGTTAGTTTCAGTGTGTCTTGGTTTAGTTTCTGTTTCCACGATCTGTCCATAGCTGAGAGTGGGGTGTTGAAATCTCCCACTATTATTGTGTGAGGTGCAATGTATGTTTAAGCATTAGTAAACTTTCTTTTATGTATGTGGGTGCCCTTGCATTTGGGGCATAGATGTTCAGAATTGTGAGTTCCTCTTGGTACATTTTTCCTTTGATAAATATGAAATGTCCTTCTGTATCTTTTTTTATTACTTTTGGTTGAAAAATGATTTTATTTGATATTAGAATCGCTACTCCAGCTTGTTTCTTGGGACCATTTGTTTGGAAGATTGTTTTCCAACATTTTACTCTGAGGTAGTGTCTGTCTTTTTCACAGAGGTGTGTTTCCTGTATGCAGCAAAATGTTGGGTCCTGTTTATGTATCCAGTCTGATAGTCTGTGTCTTTTTATTAGAGAATTGAGTCCATTGATATTAAGAGATATTAAGGAAAAATGAAGTTGTATCCTGTTATTTTTGTTATTGGCAGTGAAGTTATATTTGTATAGCTACCTTCTTTTAGGGTTGTTGGAAGATTACTTTCTTGCTTTTTCTAGGTTGTAGTTTCCCTCCTTATGTTGGAGTTTTCCACCAATTATCCTTTGAAATGCTGGATTTGTGGTAAGATATTGTTTAAATTTGGCTTTGTCATGGAATATTTTGGTTTCTCCATCAATATTGATTGAGAGTTTTGCTGGGTATAGTAGTCTGGACTGGCCTTTGTGTTCTCTTAGGGTCTGTATAATATCAGTCCAGGATCTTCTGGCTTTTATAGTCTCTGGTGAGAAGTCTGGTGTAATTCTTATAGGTCGTCCTTTACTTTACTTTTTTCCTTACTGCTTTTACTATTTTTTCTTTGTTTTGTACATTTGATGTTTTGATTATTATGTGGCAGGAGGTATTTCTTTTCTGGTCTAAACTATTTGGAGTTCTGTAGGCTACTTCTATATTTATGGACATCTCTTTCTTTAGGTTAGGAAAGTTTTCCTCTATAATTTTGTTGAAGATATTTACTGGTCCTTTAAGTTGGGAGTCTTCCCCCTCATCTATACCTACTATCCTTAGGTTTGGCCTTCTCATTGTGTCTTGGATTTCCTGTATGTTTGGGGTTAGTAGCTTTTTGTATTTTGCATTTTCTTTGACAGTTGTGTCAATGATTTCCATGGTATCTTCTGCACATGAGATTCTCTCTTCTATCTCTTGTATTCTGTTGGTGATACTTGTGTCTATGACTCCTGATTTTTTTTTTTTTTTTTTTTTTTTTTTTTAGGTTTTATATCTCCAGGGTAGTCTCCCTTTGTGATTTCTTTATTGTTTCTACTTCCATTTTTAGATCTTGGATGGTTTTGTTTAATTCCTTCACCTGTTTGGTTGTGTTTTCTTGCAATTCATTAAAGCATTTTTGTGTTTCCTCTTTAAGGGCTTCTATTTGTCTACCAGTGTTCTCCTTAAATTCTTTGAGAGTGTTACTTATATCCTTCTTAAAATCCTCTATCATTGTCATGAGAAGTGAGTTTAATTCTGAATCCTGCTTTTCTGGTGTGATGGGGTGTTCAGGGCTTGCTATGATGGGAGAACTGGGTTCTGATGATTCCATGTGACTTTGGATTCTGTTGCTTATGTTTTTGCTCGTGCCTTTTGCCATCTGGTTAACTCTAGTGCTACCTGTACCCGCTGTCTCTGACTGAAGCCTGCCTTTCCAGTTATCTTGCTTTTGTCTGATCTCCTCAGGTTCCAGATGTCTCTGTGATCTTCTCCAGCTGCTCTGAGTACAGTGGTACCTCTAGGATGCCTCAGGATATGGTGCCTCCTAGGTAGCAGACCATCTAGGTGTCTGCTGTTCTGGGTGCAGTGTCTCCTCTAGAATGTCTCAGGATCAGGTGCCCACTGCTCCAAGTGCAGGGTCTCCTCTAGGATGTCTCAGGATAAGGTGTCCACTGCTCTGAGTGCAGTGGTTCCTCTAGGATATCTCGGGATATGTTGTCTGTCGCTCTGAGTTCAGTTGTTCCTGTGCCACTCTGGGTTCAGTGGTACCTCTGCTACTCTGGGTTCATTGGACCCTTTACCACTCTGGGTTCAGTGGACCCTCTAGGTTGTCTTGGGAGGAGTCCGGTGTCCACACAGGAGCAGACCTGGTGCAGGTCTGCACCAGGCCTCAGATCTGAGAGAGGATCGGAAGGGGAGCCAACACGAAAATTCTTAATAAGATCATTGAAACAGAAAAAAAAACCAATCAGGAGAGTAAAGAGACAATCTATAGAACTGTAAACTATTTGATAACTATGAATCATACATAATACTCATGTAACAACTGCAAAAGTAAAAAACAAAAGCTCATCTAGTGGATATGTGATCTAATGAACTGATTAGACAATTCTTAAAAGAAAAAAATAGCCAATAAATATTTGAAAAACTATTCAACATCCTTAGCCATCAGGGAAATGCAAATTAAAACTGCTTTGAGAGTCTATCTCTCCCCAGTCTGAATGGATAGCATCAAGAAAACAAGTAGCAAATACTCTTGAGCCTCTTGGGAAAGCATAACTCTTATCTTCTGCTGGTAGGACTCTAAACCATGGCGATCAGTTATGGATGCTCCTCAAAGTTTACAAATAGAACTCATATAACTAAGCTATACCACTCCTGGGTAAACAACTGAAAGACTCTAAATCAGCATACCAGAGAGATATTTCTAGTTCTGTGTTTATTTTAGTACTATTCACATTGGTAAAGAAATGGAACCAGCCCAAGTACCAATCAACAGAAGAATGGATAAAGAACATGTGCTATGTATGCTCAATGGAATTTTATTCAGCCATAACAAATGGCATCATTAGATTTCAGGATCATGAGTGGAACTGGAAATCATTGTGTTAAGTGAAATTAGCCATATCAAAAAGATACATCATACATATTTTATCTCATATGCAGAATTGAGCAGAGGAAGGATGCTAAGGGCACCGAAAGGGGGTTGGAGAGAAGGTAACAATAAAAATGACATGAAAAAATAGAGATAACTGGAAAATATAACAATGAAAGAATGTCACATATCTGCCATTTCTCAGCAACGAAAAAAATTTAAAACTGACCAGAGTTTCATGAGATGCTGCCTCAAGAAAAAGAATAGGGGGAAGTACAAAGTAAAATTATATCCATGTATAAAATCTCCATCATAAAACTCACTTTATATGCTAACTTAAACAATTAATTTTTAAGTTAAAATGTATTTCTTTTTTCTAGGCCCTAATGGCATATCACATAACTTAGCTGACTGTAGTCTATCACTATATGGAATCTGCTACACTATATTAGTGCATCAATATTTGTACAGATATAATATCACTCTTACATACAAACCATGAAGATGATGATAAACTATGTAGCAATATTTAAATGCTATAAAAAAAATCTCATGAACTGAAAGCTTTCCAAAACATACATGAACTGTTTGTTATTCAAGGTATTAAAGCCCCCTGATAAGATAAAGGTGCTTTCTCAAAAGGACAAAATGTGGAACTCTTTGAGAGTCTCACCTCTTCAGCTCCAACTCTCCATCACATAGAGCAAAACAAACTAAACCCTGGGGCACATGGGATAGGTGTGGTAGGTGGAAGGGATCAAAGAAGAAAAAAATTCAGAGCTTTTTTGGGCTGCCCAACAGAACTGGTTACCACAGAATTTAGCAGTGTTGAGATTCAAGTACCCTGAAGAAAACATTAGGGCACTGAAAGCCTGGGAACAAATGGACTGGAAAAGTACTTCAAAGAGACATTGCCTCTTCCCCAGCCACAGGAGCTGATCTTTCCTGCTTTCAATACCCAGCTCATGTAAGGAGAAGAATCATTCCAATGGCGTAGCCTGGCTGTGTTGTAGCACTATACTGTTAGTATTTAATCTAGAGTGTGACTCAGAGGTGCTGTTGATTAACGAAATAAACATTTAAGCAGCAAGATGTTGCATCTTAAAAAGGTGATGTGTAAACGAAGACAAAACCACTAAATTACAGTCTTTCATAACTATATCTATAAATTGCATAGATGGTGGAGAAAAACCCAATTTGCTGAATAGCACTTTGCATTAGAAAAATACTAATTCATAACTGAGGTAGGGCTATTTACAAATGCATCATAACACAATGTTCAGAACTGGAATATCTTTCTGCCTAAATTTTCATCTGTGTATAAAACCCCTGCCTAAGAATTTGGTCTTTTATTAGCAAATGCTCAGTTTCTACATAAGGATCAAATGAGACCCAAACGTATCTCCAAATTGTGTCCCTGTAAATGTGTGACAGTTAGAAGAGGAAAATGTAATGTGATCATCTGGGCTAGTTACTATTATGCCCTCTTTTTAGGCCTCCCTCGTCTGCTTTTTACATGGCTCTGACTCTGTGTGGTAACTGAATATTGTCCAAGCTGTGCTGCTGTTCAAAACCAGACTCACGTTGAGCTTGTGAGATTGGCATGAGAAAGTGTTAGAGAATACAGCTTTCTTATTTGTGTGACTACGCACCAAGCACTGGGAGGCCTGATACAGGAGGCAGCCAAACATTGTACTAGTAATAGCTTTTATTTATCAGGGTTGAAGTGATCTTAAAATAAATCTTTAGTTCATGACATTCGTTATATCAAAACTAGATCCATGCCAGATGCTGAATAGCAAGAAACAGCCTCCTCCTCTGTGGCTACTACCAGAAATAGCCAATTAGAAATAATGCTTTATGAGGATGTCTCATGCTAAGCTGGATTAATTCAAAAGTGTTCAGAGAGTTGTGTATTTGTTTGTCTTTTCCAAGCCTATAAATGAGCCTTGTGAGGCCAAGTGAAATCTTTTTGTTGTTTTTTTAAACTTTAATTGTTGTTATATATATGTTGTTATCGCCTGTGTCTGTGAACCAAGTGCATGTCTGCTATCCTTGGAGGCCAGAAAAAGGAATTAGATCCTCTGAAACTGGAGTTAGAAATTACTGTGGACTACCAGGTGGGTACTGGGGATTGCACCCATGTTCTCTGAAGCAGAAGTCAGTATTCTTAACCACAGAGCCATCTCTCTAGACCCATGCTTGTTTTCTAAGTAACTTTGACATTTTGCTCTGACTTCCTCATATGTGTCCTTTGTGCTAGGTATTTTTATATAAACTTGACACAAGATAGAGTCACTGGAATGTACCTCAATTGAGAAAATGTCCCACATAAAATCCAGCTGTAAGATATTTTCTTAATTAGTGATTGATGAGGGATGGCCCACCCTATTGTGGGTGGTGCCATCTCTGGACTGGTAGTCTTTTTGGTTCTAAAAGAAAGCCGGCAGAGCAAGGCAGAAAAACAAAACCCATAAGCAGCACCCTTCCACAGCCTCTGCATCAGCTTCTCCTTCCAGGTTCCTTCCCTGTTTGAGTTCCTGCCCTGACTTCCTTTGGTAATGAACTAATATGGAAGTGTAAGACAAATAAGACCTTTCCCTCCCAGACTTGCTTTTACCCATGGTGTTTCTTCAAAACAGTAGTAATCCTAACTAGGACATCCTTCTTCACAATTTTTAAAAATAGCTTTACTGAGATATAATTCGCATATCATTTAATTCATTCATTCTGAGTCTATTATTAGGTGATTTTTTTAATACTCTTGTGGACTTGGGAAACTGTCATCATTGCCTAATTTTAGAACTTTTGTTTTATCATTTTAAAAGAAATCCATTAGTGATCACTCTACATTTCCCAACTAATTGACCAAATACCAAACAGACACCAGTCCTATTTTGCCTGTCTTTGTATGCAGGACTTTTTCAGTGCTAGATCTAAGAACAGCCTATCTGAGATAGCAGCCATTATGTACTGAAAACATTATGTAAATAACTTTTGTAAACTCTGTCTGAATTTACCACAATCCTTTTATGAAGTTTATTTTTTAAATTGCTCCAAATTTCAGATAAACAACTTGGTTTTCAGTATACTGTGATAGCATATCAAAGTCATACAGTTGATTGAAGTGGTATTATAATCCTAATGGGCATGCCCAAAATTCTGGAAATTTCCAGTACATTAAAATGAAGTATGGTAGAAGAGCTTAACTCTAAGATTAAACCAAATAACATCTCAACATTAAGTCTTTTGTTGCCTTCAACAGTGACTTTATAAGACTTAACCTAAATATACTAAACACCTTCCATAGAAACAGACCATAAAGGCAGAATAAATATATTATACCTCAAATGTCTTATTGCTTACCTATGAAGGACCATAGACAGTCTTTTATTCTCATTTAAGATACCTTAAATAACCTCATGTCTATAAAATTATCCATCTGGTTAAAAGTTACTCTAAAACAAATAAAGTAATTTTTAAGTGTTTATTAATGACTTATAACATAAAATTGAAATTTTTAAATGCTATATTTTATGTCTATATAAACATAAGAAAAACTACTGGTTCAACTTTAGTGTTGATACCAGATTCCATCTTAAACCTTCACCTTAGTCCTTACCAACACTTCTTGCCATGAAGAATAAGGCAAGATCCAGAGGAGTGAGTAAAACTGCCTCTTTTTCACATTACTTAGTAATAAGAACATCAAAGAAACCACATCAAAACTTCATGTAGACTTCAAAGTATGAACTCGTCTATTGGCACGGGATAGAACTGAGAACCTCATCTCATTAGTGTACAGCTTCAGACTCCTTTTCAATTTAACAAGGACTCATGGGCTACTAACAGTGAGCAATGTATATGGAGGGGACACACAGGGAAAAGAAACTGCTCACCATCTGAAATGCTGTATAATGTATATAGCTATATCTATTTATATATTTGTCTGTCTGTCTACCTACAAATCTTGTCTACAGAAGACACACTGACACACACCCCCTCCCAGCTTAACTACAATACCACAAAATGACACCATGGAAGCATTTGGATGATGATTTCGGGTTTCTGGAACTTGTTCCTCTCTCCTTGTCTTTCCTTCTCTCTGCCTTCTCAGTTTAGGAGGATTATCATAAATATTACTTTCTTTAGAGGGCTGTTTTCAGGATGTTCCTTATATTTAGCTGTTTATACTTTATAAGAATGCCTAACAGATCATCCTTATGTGAAAGAGTCAAAATATTAAAGATGGATAGCTACCTAACAAATTTTATTCTTGTCTGCTTTCTATCAAATGATTCTGTATAGTATTGGAGAATACTATAAACAAGAGGCTCAGCAAACTATTTTATTTTCCTAATATTGGTTTTGGCAGCATGATGATTGCTCTAGCTGCAATTATTATGTTAGGTATTATGTTATCCTGTCAATGGTGTCAGATAAGAGGAAATAAAAAAAAGGAAGTTGGAATTCTAGAAAGTTCTAAATTACCTCATAACACTTGATTCACTTTCATCTTATTCTTAAACCCCTAACAGTACAAGGAAAGTAAATAGCAGGTTGTGCTGTGATGGATTAGCACAGCTGGGCATAACTAAGACAGTTGTTGGAAGCCAAAATGTGGTGGATTACTCACATCTGTTTCCCAAGTTTCCTGGGTCTATTGACACTAATGGTAATTCTCCTTCTAAACAAGCTTAGCACATAAGGTGTCTCCAGGGACTTCCTCAGGAGAGGTGCTTCTTTTCTGTTGATTTAGAGATATACCATGACGGCATCCAAGCTACACACAAATTCTTTGTGGATTAGATGATATGATTAAAAGAACTATCAATTTTCTCCCTTTTGATCAGACATAAATCTAATGGAAGGTGCCACCAACAATCTGTTAGTACAATTACCCCCAAACTCTTTGAGTCATTGTGCCCAATGTCTGAAGAAAGTGCTCATTGAAGGGTTTTTTTAAGTTCTTAACAGTCACTTTTTAATTACCCTTTTAATGCTGCCAATTAAAACTGTACTCGACCAGGGTCTTTTCAGAAAGGCATGATATTTCTATCCTTTAGGCTTCCTGAAGTAGAGAATTTGCAGTTACTGAAGCAATCTCCTGCTTTATTCCTTATTCTCCACTCTTAATTCAGACTCGTAGATAAATATTAAACTCTTCCTGAAAAAGTCATAAATCTTCTGGTAACTCTTCTGGCAACATTATATAGAGTGATTCTTTCCTTCTGGGGGTTGAGCTAGCAGATCATAATTTATCCAATACTATTATCATCTTAAAATTTTTGTCATGTAGAGTCCCATTAGGTTAAAAAATATCTCATCATTTTATTATATAGAAGTCTTGGCTTCTTGCTGAGTTGGCTTCTCATCCAGTTATAAACCACATCAATGAAGTGACACTTCAAGATCAACATTGTGTGCACAGAATGAACCAGCTCTTATACTACAAAACCAGTTCCCTGAGAAACACTAATATCCTAATTATTTATAGTGAGAAGTTAGATCAGAATACATAAGACAGCAACAAGAAAATTTCTACGATTAAGTAATACATTCAAACCAGGCCCGAAGATAGTGTTAACCCTCTCTGCATATCCATTTTGCTTGTATCACTAATATGCTGTTATTATCGAGCTCATATTTAAAGCATTGTATAAGTAAAGCCAGCTTACACTTTAGAAATAAGAGTTTGGTCTGATTTTTTGCATCCTAAACTTATCCACTTCCCCACTTTATAAAAGCAATTCAGTAGATACCCACAAAGCAACTCACAATACAGCTAAATATTTAGGTACAAAAATTATTCAAATGTTATAGCATGGAAAGTAAATTTTATCTCTACAGGAACGTTTATAGCTCTGAGAAAGGAAGTGCTGTGCTTACTCATCGCTGTCAAAAGAATGTTTTCTTAAAAATGGTTTCTTTTTTTATTTTGAAGGTGTGAAAACCATACAAATGGCAAAAGAGACTGACTGTATATCAAAGCCTACCCCTCACACTTCAGTAGGTGATAGACTTTTTATTAAGCTAAATTCAGACTAACAAACATAGGAATATATATACCTCAAAAGTGGGGTTTTAGGACTGTGTAGCTCATACCTTGGTATCACTGAGAAACTACAAATCACAATAGTGATAGCTGACATTTCTTGAACATGTGAAATTATCCTGTGAACATTGCTAAATTCTATGAATAGGTGAAAGGAAGACTTTTCCCTCCAGTCTGTATTTGTTTGAACAAGAAAATGAATTTCATAAAACAACAACAACAAAAAAATAAGATTAGGGACAAAAAGAAGCCTCCTGTGCAGACCATGATTTCCTTCCTTTTCAAACAGGGTGTCTGTCCTTCCTTGACAATTGACATATAAAATTTGAACTTCAAGGAAACTTCAAGCATCATCCACCTGAATGCAAGACCTTCCTTGAGTGGAAAAGACACCTGAAACATTCAGGTATTGATGGACTATCCCCAAACGATTCAGCTAATAAGTATAACACTAGCTCTTAATTTCATTTTCTATTGTATTTCCCAAATCCTGCTTTGGATGCTTTGCAGGCATAAGGATACAGGATTATAAATAAATGGTGTTCCTCAAAAATTCTTGCTCTAATACTGTAAAGAAAAAACAGACAACTGCAAAATTCATAATTTGTTTTCATGGAAATTTTCCTGATTGTGGAGAAATTTAGATTACCTTTAAAAAAAATTTGTGGCTTTGACCAAATGTAAATGCCTGGGAAAATTTGGACATGGTACACAGGCTTTTCTCTATAGGACATTCATTTATGTTAAGTTGTATTGTGGTGGTTGTCTCTGGACTATACAAAAACTTCTCATAACTGAAAAGAAACTCTAGATTATGAAAATGTAGTGGTCTATTGGGAATGGATTCTGTTGGGACTGTTTTTTGAAACTATGGAAACAATAGAATAATCATCAGTTACAATTGATTTCCATTTTTATTTCTAATTTCACATTCCATTTTCATGATTGTATGGTCTAAGTACTTTGCAAAATGCTACAGCATGTCAAACAACATAAGCCAAGAATATTAAAAAGAAAAGAATAGCGTGAATTTGAATAATAGATGGGTATTAAAATTCTGATATTGCTTGCTTCTGACAAATGTTTAATGAAGAGAAAGTAGCACTATTAATTCATTCTCATGATAGTTTACAAGATAAAAACAAAACAAAGCATATGAATATGAATCCCTTTCCATCATAATTTTTATTCTCTTATGATAGCTATATCCCAACTGTTAACTTCATTTTTGGAAGAATCAATGTAATAATACAATTCATTTCAAATTATTCAGCCTACTGAGTGATATGTGGTCATTCAAAGGAAGAATTATTCATTCTTTTCAAAAACCCTTCGGGCTTCTGTGTTGTATTTGTTTTATTTCATTTATTTCCTTTTTTAATGGTTACCAATTCACTTGTTTCTGACATGAATTAAGTATACAACATTTTGTCATCATGACTCATAGCTTGTTTTTATGTGGAAAGTGAAATAACCAAAAACATATGCCATTTATTAAATTCCAATTATGAACTAATTAGACTCTTTACATGGCACATCATTTACTTCTTATAACAAACTTGGGGCACAGACAGGTTTTACTCTCCACATTTAAGTAGGCAAAAAAAAAAAAAACCCTGAAGCACAGAGAAGGCAATTTATGCATTTATTTAAAATTTGTGCCACTATTTCATCCTTAATCTGTCAAAGTCTCAAGCCAACTCTGCTTTTTCTACAGTTTGAAAATCAACATCTTAAACTTAAAGTTTGATTTTCTCAAAGAAATCCTCAAATCTTTGTGACAGAGGACTCATTAATGTAACATGCCTACTGAGGTGCCTATACAAAACTAATTCTACATTCTCTCTCCAGCTCTCTTTCTTTCTCTTCTTTGCTCTGCACATCTAAACACTTTTGATTCTTCTAGTTATTCTACTTTTTTCTAGAAAATTTCCACAGGATGGTCTTTCTGGAAATGTTTCAGTGATGACTGAAATGGAAATTTCTGGTTTCTTTGGAGACTCAGTTGTGTCCTGATTTTTTTCTAAAAACTTTCTTATGAGAAGATGTTTTTGCTGAGAACAGACACATGGTGCATTCTTGGAAGCAGAAGGGGTTATTAGAACTACTAAGGCTGGTTAGCTGAAGCTAAGAAATTAGTGATGAATTTGGAGAGACCAGCATCACTGAAGTGAAATCTTCTAAAATGTGTGTTCTGAGAAAACAAAGAAGCTGTGTTCCAGAGATAGACATCATACTGTCCCAAATGTGGTCATGTGTAAAAATCAGCCAGGTTGTACAAGTTTTGAATTTCATAAAGGGTTCATTGGAGAGTAGCTGAGGTTTGGCACTGTGAGATTCCAAAAAAGGCCATTGGTGAAGGTGCAATCTCAGTTGCAGTTGACAGCCCAGGACTGAAGGCGTCATGCAAAGTAGTTGAGGATAGGTATCATGAAGAGAGCCTTTGAAAGGCTATTGGTAAAACCTAGTTGCAGTGGAAGACCTCAGAATATTGGAGATGCCAGTACCATGGAATGACCACCACAAATAGCAGCAGCAGTTGGATGGAGTCAACCTGAGCCTACAGAGGGCAGAGCTGGAGAAGTGACCCAAGCCCTTTGGAGTAGCCTGGAATATCATGTGTGGATCCCAGACCTTGGAACAAGAAGCTGTGAAGTTGAAGTTGGCTTGGATACCCCAGGATACTAGAAATGCCAGCACCATAAATTGCTGCTGAGGAAAGATGCTAACAGGGAGTCAACCAGGCCAAGAGAAAGAAGTTTGTTGCAGTCAATAAAGCTGAAAGGAGTTATAGATCTGAGGAACACTTTAACATCTGACATAGAGATGCCCAGCTGTTTGGAGTTTGCCCAGCTGAATTTTTGGTCTTGCTTTGGTCTAGTATTTTCTCACTATGATGTTTTTGAATGATAACATATATCCTTTAATGGTGGAAGTATGTGATCTGCTTTTTTATTTTGATTTCATAGGAAATTTAAGAGATCATATAAATCTCATAAGGGACATTTGAACTTTAGACGTTTAAACATTGTTGAAACTACTATATACTATGGGGACTTTTGAAGTTAGATTAGATGTATTTTGCATTATGTTATGGCAAGGTATGGCCTTCATAGACTCATGTGTTTTAACAAGCCTGTAGGTGTCGGAGAGTGAAATGTGGTGGTTTGAATATGCTTGGCCCATGTAAAGTGGCACTATTAGGTGCTGTGGCCTTGTTGGAATAGGTGTCACCTTGTTGGAGGAAGTGTGTCGCTGTGGGGGTGGGCTTTGAGGTCCTATGCTCAGGCTCCACTCAATGCAGAAGAGAGCATCCTCCTGGTTGCCTGTGGAAGATATCCTGCTGCTACCTTTTAACCAAGATGAAGAACTTTCAGCTCCTTCTCCAGTACCATGCCTGCCTGGACATTGCCATCCTTCTGGACATGATGATAATGGGCTGAATCTCTGAAATTGTAACCCAACCCCAACTAAATGTTGTCCTTTCTAAGACTTGCCTTGGGCATGGTGTCTCTTCTTAGCAATAAAACCCTAAGACACAAGGTAAAAAAAGGAAAGAAAGGAAGGAAGAAAAAAAGAAAGAAAGAAAGAAAGAAAGAGAGGAAGGAAGGAAGGAAGGAAGGAAGGAAGGAAGGAAGGAAGGAAGAAAGAAAGAAAGAACAAACACATGATATTTTGAAAGGGTACAAATATAACCCAACTGACAATGGACAATGCTGTATGGCATTGGTTCACTTTGCCCATCTTTGCTGGTCTTCATTGGGGTTTGCTGATGCTGGTCTTTACTGACAATTTTTGTGCCATTAGTTCACCTTGCCTTCTTCACTGATCATTGTTTGTATGATGTCATAGAAAGAAGTTCACCACAGAACTACTGGCAGTATTCAGGCAGTTTCTTGCCCCTTCCATAATCTTGTGCCAATTGGCAGAGCCTCACAGTTTCTTCTGGGTCTAACTGCCATTGCTAATTCATGAATGGTGTTTGTAAATGGATTGAGCTACCACTGCTGATTGATGTGAACTGAACTGCTACTATCCTGACAATGAAGTTTAGAATCATCCCAAAGAACTATTTCTAAACAGGTCCATATCCTCTTTTGCCCTATTAACCTTTTTTTTCCCACTACCTATGGTGGATGGTGGGCTAGAAGGGAGGCTAAAGCATTTAAGAAGCCTTATTAAAGTAGGTATAGAAAAATATATAATCCTACAGATGACTTCTTTTTTAAAACTGCTTCTCTATTGTACATTTTTAGAGTTCTATTAACCTTGCTTTGATTATATCTATTATCTTCACTATTTGAGCATCATTCTCTCTACAAAGAATTGTGGAACTATAAAAAAGAAAATTCATTTCTCTCTTTTTTCTCATTTCCTTCACATGAGGCTTGTTTTCCTCTTTCTTTTTCCAAAATTGTGGTTGCTAGACTCTTTCATATACTCCATCTTTTATTCTATCTGGAGTCTATGTATGATTTTCAGCAATATGAAATAACAAAAGGTATCCCTTAAGCTTTCTCCTTTCTTGTGACAAGCAATTTCCATTTAATCTACACACAAATAAATGATCATCTCCAATATGAATATAAATATGTAATCCTTTCTGGATTTCAGTAAACCAGTTCCTTGAAGGTATAATTTTGTTAAATAGTGGAACCAAAGCCTTTCATAATTGCAGATTTCTTAGTGAACTGCCAATTTTTCTCAACTCTACTTTTACTGAGTTTTCTGGTTTCTTTCTGATTTTTTGCCTAATGAAAAAGGAGTTCTGATTAGTTATCAGGTGCTTCCTTAATGTCAGTAGATTTCAACTGATCATCATGAATATTTTGAAGGAGACTGCAAATTATAATCTGGACAGAACAACAGAATAAAAACCCAGGAGAATTTTATGTAACATATTTCTTAATTCTGATTTTCAGCTTTTGGCAAAAAGTCAAGATCTTTCTATTCATTCCAGACAATGACAGTTTTTTAAGGAAATTTAATATAATAGAAACAGACTGTAGAGAAGCTACAACAGCATGTATCTTTTTAAAAAAAAACACCAGTGAAAGGGTCTGGAAACATAGCCCAGTGGTAGAGTGCTTCCATAGCCATGTACTGTCCCTTAGAATGAATCCTCAGCATGGCAAAATAAAATGCAAAGGACAAAATTGAAAACAATAAAAGGATAAGGATAGAATCATGCAATCTTATGTCTATATTTTTAAGATGAATACTCTTTTAATGAGAATCAACTTTTCTGTATAAGTAATGGCAGAATTTAAGGAGTGTTTCTTCATAACCAATATTTTCATCACAAGTCATTGTTTAGAAATATATGATATAGTTTTGTGTCTTTAAAATTGATCCATCTCAATGCTAGAGACTTTGAATTTCTGGAAGCAAAACTGTTCAGGGTTAAATGTGGAATAGCAGAAGTATCCTGAGAGACAGAAAAGCAATGAGTGTAACTGCACAAGTAGAATGATGGCCCCACTGTGTTGTAAGATGCTTTGGGAGAGAAGGAAAAGAGCCTTGTTGAGAAAAGGTATTAATTAAATCAGAGTGTTATAGTGGGAGCCCCAGCTGTCCTGCTCTTAGTTAAGAGCAGCCACTGAGCAGCAATTGGGTCACTTTAGTGCTTTTGATTTGTTTTTAAAATAGCACAGCTTGAGCCAGGGATTGCTACTCTTTTAAGACACACCAGAAGATTATGGCCAGTGATGAGTTGGAGTCACCTACCAAGAGATGGTGAATAGTTTCCTGAACTCTCAAAAGGAAATCTGTTCTCTGTTATTTCACTTTCTCGTCACTGTTATTTGCAGCCTTGCTTAGTGCCTAAACCAGATTATTATGGTTATGTTCAAAACATTATTCATCTAAGCACAGTCTTTTTTAGAGGATGCTAAATAATTGAAACTAATAATATATTTGCATACTATTGATCACCAGAAACCTACTGACCTGAAAGATAGTTTTGTGGCTACTACAAAATCCAAAACAGCTCTGGAAAGCAGTATAAGCATTTCTTATGCCTCTAAGTCCTTAGCTATAAAATTAAATGTAAATTATCTGGACATATTCTTCGTTTCTCATCAGCATGTCACTCCCCCTGTACCTGCTACTATTTTATGCAAAAGTATAAGTTTGAAATTTAAAAAATTGCCTTATGTCTAACAGAAATTATTTTTTTTTAGATTTTTGCAGAATTAGCTTCTAAAAGCCATCGAAGTTAAGCCTAAATCAATTTTCAAAATTTGGAAGCTATCCATCTCAGTAGAACATTTTGGTAATGAAAGAGTGAATTTTTAAAATGTACCTTTGATTTCTGGGTAAGATAGCATACTCTATGTTGCCTCTGTGTGCCCTAGTGAAAGAGAAGAGTAAGTGAAGGGTTCAAATAACCCAAACCAAATCGATTCTAAAGAGAAGAGAAGAGGAAACACTTCAGAAATCTGCAAAGGTAGTACTAGCACATTTGAAAATTGCCTAGTGATAGATCAGTACAAAGACAAGAAACCAATCTAAACACAGCTCCAGCTGAAGTATGATTCCTCCAAAACATAAGGCCAGTGGTCTTGATGAAACCACATTAGCAATCATATCCTCAGGATAAACCCACAGCCCTCAGTAGCCAGAGAACAAGTTGTAGGATATCTGTGAGAAGGCAAAGATTCCTCCAACAAGACTGTGATAGACAGTTTTGAGGACACAGACAATGGACTAAGAGAAGATGCTAAACATCATTCAGCCTCAGTCTACTGCTTCCAACAGACCAGATTCAGCCCAACATGAATATCACAAGAGTGGAGCTCTAAATATGGATTGAATGGGCCTGAGGCATGTTTGGCAGTTTAACAGCACTTATTGGAGAAACACTCCTGACTGTTTCACTTGGGTACCTCAGAAACTTTGAACTGGAAATGGCTAGATCTTCCCTATTTCATCATTTAACTAATATTTAATGCCCTTAGTTTTAAAGATCACAAATTACATTTTTTTTTTAGTCAGTACCTAAGTCCCATTGTTTCTGTACCTTCTCAAGAAGAATTGAAGTACAAAAGAGATGTTGGCAAACCTCTCTATATAATCAGATTCTCTCCTAAACAGAATCCGGATATATATCAAAGTGAGATAACTTACAAAAGATTTATGTAAAATAACTAATAATCAATAATAAGAATGAGAAGAAGAAGATGATGATGATGAAGTAGATGGACAGTGAAGGAGAAAACTGAATGACAATCTCATCCAACAGATGTGTCATACACAGCAAAAAAACACAAATCACTTCAGAAAATAGACTGCTACAACACCTCCATAATGCCTCAATTCCTCAAGCCCTAAAACTAAAGATGATAAAATAGCTGAAATGCCAGAAAAAAAATTCAGAACTATACTTTTACAACAGATCAATGACCACACAAACAAACAAAAAATGAAGAAAGGATGAATACTCAATAGTCACTTTGAGAAGTTATGAGTCTTTTCATTCACTGCTACTCACTGCAGAAACTTCTCTGACAAAGGCTGAGAACAGCAGTAGTCTATGTATACAAAAGAATGAATATTTAGTATACAATTTAGCTACATGACCATTTAGTAAAACAATAGTTGTAGATTGATGCCTAGGGCCTCTTGACTTCTAAACAATTGGGTTTTGTTTTGTTTTGTTTTTACCAAATGACAGCATCAGGTATGTACTCTGCCTGGCCTGTAAAGTGAACCTCAAGTCTTAATAAGACAGCAGTTGGCTACCTCCACCCCAAACTCTCCTACCACTATTGTACCAACAAACATATCTTGGCAGGTCTATATCATAGCACCCAGGGTCCATAGCTATTTACTTCACTCTCCTGCACAGCATCTTTGGGTACTACAAACTATAGCCATTAGTGAAAGAACTCCAAACTCAGTTCCAGGTTAATTTCTTTGTGAACCAGTATCGAAATTGTATGACATCTTTAGAAGTAAGGTCTATCTAATTTTGGTAGATGACCTAGAGTAATGGCAATTGTCTGTATTGTTTGGGGAAGTCGTTGGGCCCTTCATGACCAACAGAGTATGGTATCATCATTGTGGTGATATTATTGCATGTATGTGTATATGTTCATACTTATAAAATGTATGTTTTTATGTAATAAATTTACACAGTAATCTTTATATCAACTATACCTTGATAAAGCTAAGAAAAATCCGTCTGGCCTATGACCTAGAAATTGAACCAAAATTAAAAGGTTGCCTAAAATAATCATGATAGAGGACAACAAGAGGAAGCACACCAAATTCAGGGCTTGTTTCAGCTATTCATACATGGAAGATAAGCAAGTCCAATGATACAGTATATTTGGAGGCATATAGGTGCTAGATGAAAACCAGATGAGAAATCTTTTGAGCTTGGGATATGAAATTGAGTTATATTCTAATTTTTATGTCATGTACAAGAATAGCTATAATAACAACCACTATAACTACTTCTCCTATTACATTGCAGCCACTATTTCTTATGATTCCACTATGGATCAGGCATTGCAATAAGCATTTTGCATGCATTATCTTGCTTAATTGTCTTTCATCACTGTGAGGTGGGTTCTATTTTTATCCACAGTTTAGAGATGAAGAATCTAGGTCACTGAAAGCTTCAGCAACATAGACAAGGTCATATAACTTTATAAGTGGCAGAGCATGGATGGAAACCCAGGCATATATCCAAGTCTTAGAAACACCAGTGACCAGAGTGATTGTGGAGCTTGTATGGGACTGTGATCTCTACCTCATTTGCTTCTGTATTCTTTCAATAAGTCTCTACACATGAAAGGAATGTGGGTATGTCTGTTTCTTGAAATTTTAAAGATGCTAATGTCACCAATTATATCTGACGTTCCAGAAACCTCTCTAATGTGAATCGGGAATAAATAATCAACATTGATATATATTAAATATGAACATAGTTCATGATATTCTACCACATTTTATGGAAGATACTATATAAAGATGCATTATTTATGGAGCATGATGCTATATAGCACAATCCATGGTAAAGAGTACTATGTAAGTATGTAAATAGAATACCCACATTGCAAAATTTGTTTTAGAATAGCACTGATACAGTGAAATTAATAACCACACCATGGGAGAAACATTAAGTGAAGTATAATGTGTTTTTTATAGTATTTAATTCTTATACAAATACTACAAGATAACAGCTATTACTTGTCCTATATGTACAGATGAGGAAACTGAAGCTTAGAAACAGCATATTCTGGCAAAAGTTATCCACCCAGTAAGTCATGGAACTAGACTAAAAACTTAACCATTTATTTGACCACACATAGTTGTTCACGATGTCTGAGAAGCATAGTTAAGTGCAGGAAAGGAAAATATTTTTTCTACCAAGCTAAAAAAAAGAAAACATATATTGGATATGAAATTTGATTTTCATGTCAGTTTTAGTTATACTTGGGAGTAAGCAAACTCGATATATCAAAATGGAAATTTGCAAAATAGAAACATTAAAATATGAGCATTTGCATTACAAAGAATTGTTACAGGTTTCCTCTAAATAAGTCTACCTAGTTGTATTCAGAATGTGATTGGGTCATTCAGAATGTGATTGGGTCTCTCCCACAAAGTAGGAAAGAAATTAATGTACACACCATTTCAATCATATGACTATTTTAAGCAACTGGGTGCAACTTTACCACATCCCAAATGCAAACTTGGAAGCTTCAAGCAAATAATAAACCAACAAGGAAAGAGAATACAAATTAGTAATGTCCATGTCAAACTCCTTTATTTTATAGATGAGAAAATGGAGACTCAAAAAAATGTGACTTAGCTGATTGTATATCTAGTTGTGACATGCTAGTTAATGGTTTGCTAATCTTTTGGTCCCCACCCTAAGTTTCTTTTGGCTTCACCATCCAATTGCTTATAAATTAAAAGCAAACATAACATCAATGAATATTAAGTAAAATATCCTAAATTTCTACTTTGTTGTTGACAAGATTGGAGATGGTTCAAAATAGATAAAAGATCCCATATTAACATGAATACTACTATTACAACAATTCAAGTGCCACTCACTTCTCTTCTCCCGGTTCTCCCACCTTGTTAATATCCCCAGAACGAATTCCATGTATATATCTAAAAGCTATAAGAGTACTTGCTTGGCTCTATGACAACATTCCTTTGTCAATGGAGACTTACATTCTTCCAGTGTGACATCAAATGAACACAGTTGCTTTGTATAAGTGGTTCAGAAAAGCTTTCTCTTTCAATTCATGGTGGCTGATGGATTTATTATGTAACTTATCAGAGTGATATTTATCAAAGTTTAAAGGTGAAACTTACTGTTTTCACTCTTGATTTGTCTGAAGAATAATATAAGCAATAAATAAGTGAAGTCTGAAAATAAGAGATAAACTCCTACAATTTTTTTTTAATGTGGATGAACATAGATGAAGTATAAGCACTTACTCTCATGAATTGCAGTGGATGTAATAGCCTACAGCCTATGTGATTGGAATTTCTATCAAGTCAGTACAGGTCCTCAGTCTCTGACGTGTTTGGCTCATACCATTTATATTTTGATCTGGTTCATTAAACATATAATTTATTGGCTATTAACATGCCCTGAAGTATTTTTCCAATACAGAAAAATACAAGAAATAATTTATGCAGCTCATGTGAAAATTGATACATGTCATAAAGATAAAAATTTTAATTTGTTTCCAAATAGTACTTCTTTACTATCAAAACTGGTTGTAGCTTTCAAAGCCTAATCATACTGAAAACTTGATTAAATCTGTCAGTTGTATTCGTTTGGTTGCAAAATATCTACTTCCCTAAAACTGGTTGGTCTAGAGGATTCATCCTACTGTTTTAGCCCTTAGCTTATGCCTCTCTATAAGCAGACACATAAAAATAAACAGAACTAGGAAAATACAGTGTGTTTGTTCACTTGAGGTTACATATTTCTCCCAGTAGTGATTTCTAGCAGCAACACATACAAGAAGATGAATCAAAAGAAGGAGAAAGAGAATGAAAATGAAGGACAAATACAGTAAGACACTTAGTGAGAAGCATCTCTTTGCTATTTTATCTATTGGTCATAAACAGAAATCCCAGCCCAGAGGTTATAGTTCTGGATCATCAAACCTCATCTTCACTTATAATGGCTTCCTGAAGTATTCCTCCCCAAACACCCATGTTTGCTTATTCTAAACAGAATATTTCACACAATAAAAGAGAGCTGGAAAAGGTCAGCTAGAGATGAAAATCCTCTGCCGTACTAATGACTTTTTTGATCATATCTCTCCTTTGAATACATATAGCTTCATCCCTTCCAGAATGTCCCTCTTTTGTGTTTAGCTTCTCCCTCAGCTGCAATGCTAGTGCTATGTATACCTTGATTTGAAGACAAATAAGAAGATTAGCATTCCAGGGACATAATGACAGTAAATATGCAGTCTTTGTGTTCCGATGCATTTTATTGTTAAATTCTCCACATATTTAGAACTTTTATACACCAGATAATATTTTGCATGGGGATTTTTAACACCATTTAGAATCCAGCAATATTCTGAGGAGCTGCAAATTCTGCTACTTTGCCTTCTGTAGCCATAAACTCATTCACCCTACCCATCCTAATGGGGTTGGATTAATGAAGCTTTCAAAAGTGCAGCATTTGGTGAAAATTAGAGAGGTACCTGAAGGACTGGTTATTTGCAAATTCACTAGCAAATGAGGTTGTGATTTTGGCTGCTGAGTAACATGTATGTAATATCCTGCTGTATTGTCTCCAAGATGCACCACATTCAACTCTCTATCATCCACACTAATGAAGGGGAGCTATAAAACTGATAATGTAAAGCAGCAGGTGACTTCCCCATTCCTTCATTAACTTAGGGAGCAGAGAGAAAGGGATCCCCTCATTAACCTGAGATGTAGAGAGAAAGAAAGAGCTGCTGCAAAAGAGGGATACAACAGAAATCTTATTTCTTAAAGGTTGCCATAAGAAAAAAATATCAAATACAAATGAGTTGTCTTTGAAAACTGCCTACCTTGCCTGTTACCTGCTTTCCCCATGAACTAGCATCCCTGCTAATCTCTTAGTTTCCCAGCATGCCTAGACAGCTATTTCTCCTGCTCTCTCCAAAGAGCCTTGTGCTCTGCATGCTTCCGTGTTCTAATACCCATCCCAAATCAAAGCATACCTGCTTTGTGTTGCATTTCATTTCATCACTGTTCGATGGCTCCCAAGGTGATGTAGCACACATGCTGCCATTCTTCCCCCCATGTGCCCATGGCAGATCACATTAATCAAATATGCCACTTTTTTGCTGATCCCGGAGTCAGCTTCAAAGCTATTACCAACAGTCCAGGCAGTCATTACTGCTTCAATGAAGCAAAAAAAGGATGTGATAAAAGTTATACAATGTGGCTAGAAAGGTACTATCACAGTTTGACGACAGTATCACAAGTATTTGCAGGGAAGCCCTGGACACAGTACCAAAAAGTCAGAAGGAATCTAGTTGGATTTTTGACTGTCACAGCAGTTATGTAGCTAACATTTAAAAAGTGGAAAACAAGAACTAAAACATTCTGAAGTATTCTTCTAGTTGATATAGAAAGTAACAACATTTAACAGATTTTTACATTGATATGTTTAAATGAGCACTCTTAAAAAGTTAAGTAGCTTCTAAACTTTATATTTAAAAGTTAATCAGTTTAGCCCACACTGCTGGAAGAATATATAAACAATAGAAATAGAGAAATAGAAAAAAATAGAAAATATATTGCACAATTTAAATAAATCCCAATATCTTAGAAACCACTATAAATATAAATGCACTAAACTTCCCAGCTGAAAGATAAAAATTGTTTAAGATAAATCATCAAGATAAATCAGCATGTAAAGGGAACTTTCAACCAAACTAGCAACCTGGATTTGATCCACATGGTAGGAAGAGAGAACAAAGCCACACAAGTTGGCATCTGACACCCATAGAAATTGACATGGAACACACAAGCCTATGTATACAATATATAAACATGTGCATGCAAATAAAAATAAATATAAGCAATGATTGTTCAGATGAACCTTTACAAACCCTGATTATGTATTTTGTTGCACATACCAAAGCAGTTACAAATAAACAAAAGGCATTATAAAATACAATAGAAAAGGGGCTGTAAGTACTTTAGCACAAAACAAGACAAACTCTTAAAAAGAAAAATAACCCATATTAAAAACATACATGTTTATATGGTAACAAAGGCCCAAGTCTTCAGAAATATAAAACAATTCTAATATTCTCTTTGTTGATCAATAAGTCTTCTAAAACTTAAGATGATGGCAGAAGTCTGTGACCCTATCATAGTGCCTAATCCTGTCTAATGGAGAAGCTAAGAAAACACAGGCGTGGTTAATGATGTGCTGGGAGAAATACGTTCAAGAGTTACATAGTATAATATCTTCATAAAAGATTATTGGCATCATTTTTTAGTAACTGACATTTTAAGCATAATTTTAAATGGAATACAGAATATTTGAATCACACAATTAGCATGTTTTATCGAATGAATAAAAATAGATTATTTGTTGAAGCCTGCTATCCCAGCATAGCTGTAACAGTTTTTACCACGCCTGCCCATCCTTGACACAGAAAAATAGCTTGACTTAGAGCAAGGTTATACTGATCACATATCCTGTTATGTTCTGTATGTTCTGAGATTTGTTAATTTTAAATTCTACAGCAATAAAATCTACTTAGGATCAATCAGAATAAAGGTCAGTTAGAATTTAAGTCAGGATGATCACCCTGCCATACTGTGTATGAACACCTTGTGGTTTTGGGGAATTTTTTCCTTTATAAGTTGTCCCTGAGAAATGTTGGCAGTCCAGTTTTAGTCCCCAATATGATGCTAAGACCCTGATTGATCAGTCCTGGGGTGTACTTTCAATAAACTATTCTAGCTTAACTGAGACCACAGTCTAAGTGATTTGTCTAGTGATTCCTGAAACCCAACAGTATTATATCTAAAAGTACACTGTCAACATTTTTGCAAATATAGAAGGGGCAATTAATCCAGTTGAATCCGAGTTGTAAGAAGACCTTTATCAAACTCAGATAAAGCATATTCCAATCACATACATTTCCATACAAAACTATAAACTAGAAGAAACTAAATAAACTTTCCAAAATCTAAAGGTCAAAAAACATTTTAAAAGAAAAATGAGAAAACACTTAGAATTGAATAATTATAAAGATTTATACACTCAAATTTCTGAACCCAAGTTGCATTTAGAAGAAATTTAAATCAGGATATTACAAAATTAGGGAGGTTGAAAAAGATGATTACACCATTGATGTCAGGAATGTAGAAATAAATAGCTGAATAAATTAAAGAAAATAAGGTTTGAAAATGAAGAAAAATACTAAATGATGTCAAAATCAAATGTATAATAGCAAGGAACAGCAAAGATGTAAGTTATTTGAAAGCAATTTTTAAATGACAAACTTCTAATTTAATTAGTAAAGAAAAATAGATGTAAATAATATTAGTAAGTAAAATGATACCAAGATTATAGACTCCAGAACACCACCTCCATTCTGCCCCTTGCTTCGTCCTGGTGCAGACATCTATCTGGTCTGCTCCCATGAAGATACCATATCCTGAACCATCCTAGAGAAATGGCAGGAAATAATCAAACTCAGGGCTGAAATCAATCAAGTAGAAACAAAAAGAACAGTACAAAGTATCAAAAAACCAGGTTCTCTGAGAAAATCAACAACACAAATAAACCCTTAGCCAGACTAACCAGAGGGTACAGAGACAGTATCCAAATAAATAAAATTAGAACTGAAAAGGGAGACATAACAATAGAAACTGAGGAAATTAAAAAAAAATCATCAAATCCTACTACAAAAGCTTATACTCAAAAAAACTGGAAAATCTGGATGAAATGAAGGATTTTTTTAGACAGATATCAGGTACCAAAGATAAATCAGGAGCAGATAAACCATCTAAACCATCCCATAACTCCTAAAGAAATAGCAGCAGTCATTAAAGTCTCCCACCAAAAAAAGTCAAGGACCAGACGGTGTCAGTGCAGAATTCTATCAGACCTTCAAGGAAGACCTAATACCAATTCTCTTCAAACTATTCTACAAAATAGAAATAGAAGAAACGCTATCCAATTTGTTCTATGAAGCTACAATTACACTCATACCTAAACCTCACAAAGACCCAACAAAGAAAGAGAACTTCAGAACAATCTCCCTCATGAATATCTATGCAAAAATACTCAATAAAATTCTTGAGAACCGAAAATAAGAACACATCAAAACAATCATCCATCATGATCAAGTAGACTTTATCCCAGGAATGCAGGGATGGTTCAGTATTCGAAAATCCATCAATATAATCCTCTATATAAACAGACTCAAAAAAAAAAAAAACACATGATGATCTCACTCGATGCTGATAAAGCATTAGACAAAATTCAGGATCCCTTCATGGTAAAAGTCTTGGAAAGATAAGGGATTCAAGGTCCATACCTAAACATAGTAAAAGCAGTATACAGCAAACCGGTAGCCAACATCAAACTAAATGAAGAGAAATTTGAAGCAATCCGACTAAAATCAGGGACTAGACAAAGCTGCCCACTCTCTCCCTACCTATTCAATATAGTACTGGAAATCCTAGACAGAGCAATTAGACAACAAAAAGAAGTCAAACAGATACAAACAGAAAAGGAAGAAGTCAAAATATCATTATTTGCAGATAATATGATAGTATACTTAAGTGACCCCAAAACTTCCACCAGAGAACTCCTAAAAAAAAAAAAAAAAAAACCTTCAGCAAAGTGGGTGGTTATAAAATCAACTCAAGCAAATCAGTAGCCTTCCTCTACTCAAAAGATAAACAGGCTGAGAAAGAAATTAGTGAAATGACACCCTTCACAATAGTCACAAATAATATTCAATACCTTGGTGTGAATCTAACCAAGCAAGTGAAAGATCTGTACGATAAGAACTAAGAACTTCAAGTCTCTGAAGAAAGAAATGAAAGATTTCCAAAGATGGAAAGATCCCCCATGCTCATGGGTTGGCAGAATTAATGTAGTAAAAATGGCCCCAAAATCAATCTACAGATTCAATGAAATCCCCATAAAAATCCCAACTCAATTTTTCACAGAGTTAGAAAGAGAAATTCTCAAATTCATTTGGAATAACAAAAAACCCAGGATAGCGAAAACTATTCTCAACAATAAAAGAACTTCTGGAGGAATCACCATCCCCGACCTCAAGCTGTACTACAGAGCACTAGTGATAAAAATAAACTGCATGGTATTGGTACAGAGACAGGCAGGAAAGATCAATGGAATAGAATTGAAGACCCAGAAATGAACCCACACACCTATGGTCACTTGATCTTTGACAAAGGACCTAAAACTGTCCAGTGGAAAAAGGACAGCATTTTCAACAAATGGTGCTGGTTCAGCTGGAGGACAACATGTAGAAGAATGCAAATCCATCCATTTTTATCTCCTTGTGCAAAGCTCAAGTCCAAGTGGATAAAGGACCTTGACATAAAACCAGATACACAAAAACTAATAGAAGAGAAGGTGGGGAAGAACCTTGAATACTTTAGCACAGGAGAAAAGTTCCTGAACAGAACACCAATGGCTTATGCTCTAAGATCAAGAATTGGCAAATGGGACCTCATAAAATTACAAAGTTTCTGTATGGCAAAGAACACTGTCAATATGGCAAAATGGCAGCCAAAAGATTGGGAAAAGATCTTTACCAATCCCACATCTGATAGAGGGCTAATATCCAATATATGCCAAAAACTCAAGAAATTAGAATCTAGACAACCAAATAACCCTATTAAAATTTGGGTACAGAGCTAAACAAAGAATGCTCAACTGAGGAAACTCAAATGGCCGAGAAGCACCTAAAGAAATGGTCAGCATGCTTAGTCATCAGGGAAATGGAAATCAAAACAATCCTGAAATACCACCTCACACCAGTCAGAATGGCTAAGATCAAAAACATAGTAGATGCTGGTGAGGATGTGGAGAAAGAGAAACACTCCTTTACTGTTGGTGGGATTGCAAGATGGTGCAACCGCTCAAGGAGATCAGTCTAGCAGTTGCTCAGAAAATTGGACATAGCATTACCTGAGGGCCCAGCTGTATCACTCCTGAGCATATACCCAGAAGATGCTCCAACATATTAAAAGGACATATGTTCCATTATGTTCATAGCAGCCTTATTTATAATAGCCAGAAGCTGGAAAGAACCCAGATGTCCTTCAGCAGAGGAATGGATACAAAACATGTGGTACATTTACACAATGGAGTATATTACTGAGCTATTAACAACAATGAATTCAAGAAATCCTTAGGTAAATGAATGGAACTAGAAAATATCATCCTGTGTGAAGTAACCCAATCACAAAAGAACACACATGGTGTTCACTCACTGATAATTGGATATTAGCCCAGAAGCTTGAAATACCCAAGATTCAACTCAGAGACCACATAAAGCTCATGAAGAAGGAAGACCAAGTGTGGGTGCTTTGGTCCTTCGTAGGAGTAACAAAATACTCAAGGGAGCAAATATGGAGACAAAGTGTAGGACAGAAACTGAAGGAGGGGCCATCCGGAGACTGCTCCACCTGGGTATCCATCCCATGTTCAGTCACCAAAAGTAGACACTGATGTGGATGTCAGGAGTGCATGCTGACAAAAGTCTGATATATTCAGAGGTGGATGCTCACAACTAACCATTGAGCTAATCAAGGGGTTCCCAATGGAGGAGTTAGAGAGAAGATTGAAAGAGCTGAAAGGGTTTGTGGCCCCATGAGGATAGCAACAATACAAACCAACCAGAGCTCCCAGGGTCTAAACCACCAGCCTGGGAGCACATAGAGAGGGACCTATGGCCCCAGCTGTATATGTAGGGGAGGATGGCCTTGTTGGGCATAGATGGGAGAGGAGATCCTTGATCCCATGAAGGCTGGATGCCAAGTGTGGGGGAATTCGATTGTGGAAAGGTTGGAGTGGGGGAGTGGTTGGGGGCACATCCTCATAGAAGCTGGAGGAGGGGGTGTGGGATAGCGAGGTTTCTGCCTCAGGGGAAGGGGTAAGGAGAAAGGGGATAGCATCTGAAATATAAATAAAATATCCAATATTTTTTTTAAAAAAGAATAAAAAAAAAACCTAACACATTAGAATAGGACAAAGCAAAGCCTCCAAAGGAAAAGAGTCCAACAGAAAGCACAAGAAACAGAGAACCACTCATTTGTACCCTCAAGAATCCCATAACACTATTATAGAGGAATTTTAATTTAGCAGCATGGCTGCTCTGATTGCATCCAAAGACCTAGATCTGTGTGCTTCTGCTGGAATGCAGACACAACCTTTGTAAACACTTTTAATCCCTCTGACTAGAATCCTTGAGTACATAACTTTAGTCCTAAACAATGACCTCTAATTGGCAGACAAAGTGACAAATCAGAGTAAGATTTGGCAGAATGAGTCAGAGTTAGAATATACCCAAATTTCAGGGGAGACGCTATTTAAGAGCACTGCAGAGATAGTCGGTTCAGTTAGTTCAATTGAGTGGAGCTGAGTTTCCTGGAGTCAGTTGGGAGTCAGTGCAGTGAGTGCTATGGAGTTGAGTTCATGCATGTATTCAAGTTCAGTGCAGGTCAGAAGAAGCAGTTGAAGCCAGAGAAAAAGATGAATACAGAAGATTGGGATACATTTCCAGAGTTAGTTTGACTTTAGTTAGCTTGGAGAAGAGTTTGAGCCAGAACAGCTGAGTTGCACCTTGACGTCAGATTAAATAATCGAGAGATCATGCGCAATCTCCTGATCTAAAATCTTACATCACTACTCCCTCCTCAACTGACATAACTACACCTGCATATACCTTTAACCTTTGTCCTTTCAAAAAGAAAACACTAAGGCAGTTCTTCACCACCGCTATTTCCTGTGTCCCATCATTTCATCCCATTGCTTGTTTGCATTTCATCCTGTATCTTCAGTGTCTCTTATCTCTGTATTGTTTTTCTCCTTAGAAAATGTTTATTAATGGCATCACCATCTATCCCTTGGTTTAGGCAAAAACCTGTGGAGGGTCCTTGTCTCCTCAGTTTTCCTTCTCTCTCTTTATCTTCAACTTCATACAACTTTTACAACAATACATTTGTTGTACAATACAACAACAATAATTTACTTCTATACTGATACACAACATCCCAATTGATAAGCCAGAAGAAAATTATAGATCGTGGAGTCAGACTATGTCCAGAGGCCAACAATATCTCCTACTGTAATTATGATCTTATGGAAATAAGCCTTTCCAAATCTTTCTCACTTGTTGTAGTTGCTATTTATCTTGATACTGTATCAAGATAACTGGTAGAAGTATGAAAAGGAATGGTTTCTTTTCCTTTTTTTTCTTATGATTCATCAAACAGCTTATCAGGGCAGCGAAGGATTAGCTATGGGAACATGAGGTAGTTGGTCACATTGCATCCATATAGAGGTAGTAGAGATAAATGCCAGTACTCTGTTTGCTTTCTCCTTTCTATGTGTTCTTGGATTCCAGGCAATGGAATGGTGTTGTCTATATGTACAGTGGATCTTCCTACCTCACTTAACTAAATCTAGAAACCCACTTACACACATACCCAGAAGTATGCATCTTAGGTGGTAATACACTCTGTCAAATTGCCAACTGCTATTGACTTGTAAAACAAAACTTGTAAAACATGGATAGATTCAAGAGTTTGATTTGTGGGGCCCATTACTCTGATTAAGTGAAAATGTAGATGAAAAGCATCTAACACTCTGCCTTTCCTATAGGAGGCACTCAATAAATATTACTTTTTTCTCTTTTTTTTTAATATAACTTAATCACCTATAGCTTGAACACAAGTTTGTGTTATTTCTCCTATGAAAACCCTTTAGAGGTTTAAAAACCAAAATCCATTAACTTGGGAGAGAAAACTCTTCATAAATTGACTCAAGTTTTGACACTTGTCTCAAATCCATAGGTTTCTTAAATAACTAAAATGACATCTTTCTATCCCCAAAACCTAACAGTAGGGTCAGGTACAAAATAGGAACTTTTAAAATACAGAATAAATATTCACTTAAATAAATGTTTAATTTTTAAATATGATCCAGTTCATAATTATAAAATCATAGATACTTGAAATTTTCTTAAGAAGATTTTAGTGGAAATTATAAGATGCTACTAAATTAAGGGAAAACAGGGTTTCTATTTTAATGTGTTTGTTATTTTGTGAACATATGTATCATCGGGTGTTGATTTCCTCTGAAGTTTCTTAAATTGACACTATAATGTCATCAGAAAATCATGCCTAAGGTAATCATGAAGGATAGATCAAAGGGGAATAAATGGCATGTAATGCAAGAATCAAACAACAATGCTACGTGGTAAACATCTCCAATAGCCTAATTTTCTGTGATAATCATAGCAGTATCACTTTGTATTAAGTACAGACTTTTCTTATAAGATATCAAAATAATTGAATATATTCCCTTATTTTTTTTTACTACAAATTCTCTGGAAGGCAAAGAGAAATTATAAAAGTATAACTCAGGCAAATAAAAACTTAATTTATTTGTATGTGTTTGTTGTTTCTAAATCTCAGATAGACCTGTTATGACTCTCTTGGGCTGCTAAGCACTGTTGATGAAAATCATACAACTAGAATTATAGATTATCAGTGCAAAGTTTTGATAGCTGATGATCCCCAACAACCTTGACTGTACCTCTTTGGTGACAATGATCTTGGTTTTCTGTCCTACATTGTTTAAAGCTATCCCGTCTGGGCTCAGTCTTACTAGGTAACTGATGCTGGTTTTGAACTCTGCCTCCTCCTGAATCTACATCTCAGTCCCAAGATTTTAAGTGTGTGCCACCATGCCTAAGCTGTGTTTTCAAAATGGATAATAAAATGTACATGCATCATTACTCATATAAAATGTACACATGCATATGTGCATGCATACAAAATTGGCATACTACATCAGTGCTGAATATTTGAAATTAATGAATATATTAATATGTAATACAACATTCCATTGATGAAAGAAAGGGCTTCATTGGATTTCTTCACCTCTGTTTTTATAAATCACGGTTGTGAACACATCCACTTTTGTATCGTGTCTTCCTAAATTAACATGCTATGAAATATAAACCTCGTTATTTCTTGTTTTATTTTTTGTGAGGGTCTACGTAAAAGTAGTCTGAGACCAGAATCATGAGTTTAGGGAATTTATATTTTTTTAACACAACTTAATCGTATCTATTCAATCTAAACAAGTTAGCATTCATATATCACTTCTTGTCTCTGTCAATTCCTTCAGGACAACTCCTGTGAACAGGATTAATGACACATTCATTTGAATGTATTTGAAATTTGCCCATACTTGTGACATTATACAAAACATTTTTCTTCATATTAGTGTTATATCTGCTAAACTGCCATTCCCAAGACGATAGGTATTGTGATGGCTAATGTCTTAGTAAGGGTTTTACTGCCGTGAACAGACACTATGACCAAGGCAACTCTAATAAAAAACAACATTTGATTGGGGCTGGCTTACAGGTTTAGAGGTTCAATCCATTATCGTCAAGGTAGGAGCATGTCAGTATCCAGACGAACTTGTGGCTGGAGGAGCTAAGAGTTCTATCTCTTATTCCAAAGGCAACTAGCAGAAGACTAGCTTCCAGGCAGGGTAGGATGAGGGTTTTAAAGCCCAAGCCCATGATAGCATACCTACTCCAACAAAGACACTCCTTAAAACACTGACACTTCCTGGGTTAGGCATACTATATAACTACAACTAATATTGTCAATATGATGGGATCTAAATAAAGCCTCTTGGTATGCTTTGCTAGTTCCCTAGTTTGCTTAGACGTTTGACCTGCTTATGAGGGATTAACTAGATTAGGTTTACTCTCAATGGAGGCAGTCAGTCCATGGCTGTGTTTCTAAATGGAATAAAAAAAAAAAAGATATGCTCAGTACTAGCTTTCATTTCCTGTGATTCTTGCCTGTGGTAGATTCTTTGCTTTGTTTTTCTAAGACATTGCCCTTTTTGTTCTGGAACTAATTATGAAGACCAGGCTGGTTTTGAACTCACAGAGATCCCCTTGTTTCTGTCTTCCCAGTGCTGGGCTTAAAGGTGCGCAGCACCATGTTGGCTCCTGTGGTGGTTTGGATGAGGAGTGGTTCCATAGGCTAAGGGAATGACTAGTTGAACTAGTTGAACTAGTTGGTTCACAGTTGCTAGTGCTGTTTGGGGAGGGGGGGGTACAGCCAAAACAGTAGGTTTGGGTTTTGAGAGCTTGTAGCCCCACCCTTCTCCCATTTTGCTCTCTCTGCTTTGTGCTTATGAGGGAGGCTGTGAGCTTTCTGGTTCCTGCTCTTGCACTGTGCTGTCTTCTTTTTGCTATGCCAGCCAACCACAATGAACTCTTATTCCTGAGGAACAATAAACCAAAATAAACCCTCTCTTCACAACAATGGAAAAGTAACTAAAGGTTGCAATATAACCAGGTGCCTCAAGCTTCCTCCAACATGCCTTCAGCACCGTTATGTATTATCTCCTCAAATTGTGTGCCAAAATTAACATTTTCCCTCTTAAATTGTTTTTTGTCAAGCATTTTATCATAGCAACTGAACAAGAAACTAATACAGGTACATTGTTCATTCTATATATTAGATGCCTAAGCTATTCGTGGCCATAATAAACTATCAACTAAGAATTCATAATTATCACATGATGCAGATAGGTATGTTTATCATATTTGTCATAGCAGTGTTTGGATATTTGATCAGAGTGATGAGAAAATAGACTGAATCTTCCTCCAATGGCTCTCCACTCACTTGAGCTAGTTTGACATTACTTCCCTGACATTCACTGTTCTCTTTGTATTACTTTTATCCAGTCAAAACGTAGTTGAGAATGAACGTGAAGATTCCACACTAAGACCTTTGAACCTCATATTCCTTACATATATTTCTCACCTCTTTTGTGTCTTCATGATTCGATTCTTTCTCAAGTCAGCCTATCATAGCCATTCTATTTAAAATTTTATATCAATCCATATTTTCTTCAAAACTTCACATTTCCCCTATTACCAATCATATACACTCAGCACTCTATAGTAGCAGATTCAACCACCCATGAATCAAAATTATTTGGAAATAATGTCACATCTCTACTGAACATATTACAGACTTCTCTCTCATCTTAAATAATTTATCATGGTAATCATTAATACCATGAGTATGTACAATGAGTATTATAAGCAGTCTAGAAATGATTTAAATTATATAGTGGGGATGAACGTAGGTTACTTGCAAACACTATGTCATTTCAAATTAATAACTTGTACATCTGCAGATTTTGTATTTGCAGGAGATCCTGAAACCAATGGAGACTGAAAGATAACTGTAATATATTCAATATGCATGCAGATTATCATTTTGTGTACTCTTACAGAATGAAAAACTTAAGAATAAGAATTCATTTTGTTCATTCTTATATCACTCACACCTAAAGTAGCTTCTGACATATATAGTAGGCTCAGTAAAACATGTAAGAACTTAAATATAATATATAAATACATGGATATGAATATGGTGTGAACATGTAACTAAATACACACACATTGAAAAGTACATATACCTCTGGACAGGCAGAAATTTGAACCATATGAATGAACTCTCATTTGAATAAGTATATCAAGGAACAAGTGAATTTAGATCTTATAGACTGGCTTTACTTCCACTACAGAATCCTCCAAATATTATGGCCTCTCAAATTCAATGTTAGTAGTATCATATAAAAGTAGATAAGCATCTTGAAACAGGTGTAAAGGATTCATTGAGACATTGAACAGTATGGAATGCTCTGTATTAAATAAATGTTTGCCTATAATCAAATGTACATGTACTTTACAAACTAGTGTCTGCTATTGTTTTGATCTGGAGTGGTCCCCAAAAGGCTTATGTCTTGACGGTATGGTACCCATCCTTTTGTAAATTGGAATTCAGTCAAACATGAAAAGGTGGAGTCTAACTACAGAAATGTTAGTATTTTAGTTACTTTTCTATTATTATGACAAAACACTATGACCAAAGCAACTTATAAAAGAAAAAAAAACGTTTAATTTGGGGGGAGGGGTCTTACAGTTTAAGAGGGCTAGTCCCTGACCATCAATCATGGCAGAGAGCATTGCATCAGGCAGGCAGACATGGTAATGGTGCTGGAGCCATAACTGAGAGATTATTATACCTTAATCTGAAGTCAAGAGGCTTAGAGTGTAAAAATGTGCCTTACCCACCTCCAGTGGCACACCTCCTCCAACAAGATCACACCTCCTAATCCTTCCTAAACTTAATTCACCAAGTAGGAACCAACTATTCATAGATATGAGCCTATAGGGCACATCCTCATTAAAACCACCATAGTTAGTCCTCAGAATATATGCCTTCAAAAGAGTCATTGGACCACTGTCCCTTGCTTTCTTTCCCTCTATGTTTAAAAGCTTCCTCACCATGCAATAAAGTTAAATTGTACTACAATATCACAGGTCCAAAGGCATCAGGCCAGTGAACCAAAGACCAAAACCTCTGAAACCATGAGGGAAAATAAACCTCTCATCCTAATTAATAGTTATGTGTCAAATATTTTACCACAGTGACATAAGTCTAACAAATTTCCCCAACATATTCAATACATGTTCATATGATAAAAGGAAACAAATCTGAATTTAGATGTATAAGCCATCTTTTTTTTTATAAGCCATCTTAATCATATTTCACAACATCTCTATGTGTAAAATGTATTGATAGGCAAAAAAATTCTAAGAAGAAAATATTTGTATGTTTTAGTTTAGAGGCATAATTTCATTGTTAATAATTATAAGAGTAATAATAGCACAAAGTATACCCACATGTCATTTATGTGGATTCAATTATGCGCACATTTATCCCATTTTCATTATTGTTTTCTATTTCCTTTCCATATGCATGCTACACACACACACACACACACACACACACACACACACACACACACACA
>JANHMN010000005.1:47190122-47226748 GCA_030674055.1 Rhabdomys pumilio
ACACACACACACACACACACACACACACACACACACACACACACACATTCTTCAAGTTCATTTGATACTGATGTCTTTTTTTCTGGAAAGTGACTGACTCCTTCCAGCTTCTTTATATTTCTGACTGAATAACAAAATGATAACCAATACTGGATCTTGGGACAACCCCAACACTTAGTCAGAAAAGTATAATTCTTCATCAGTACAAACTAAAGTCTTTTCAAGACTACAGAACCATTTCATTAAGTCAAGAAGATGTTAAGCAGTCCTTGGTCTAGGTTTGTGGAAATTTCTTAAAAACTAGCAAACTACCTCCATTGCCCTGATATAGTCATTGTGTCATTCTATCCTTCTTAAGAAGAGAAGCATGAGCATTTAGGAGAGTACTCTACTATTTGGAGTCTCGTCAGTGAATCCCATCTAATACCCCTTCCCACATTCTCTCTTTATCCTTGTGGTTATCCGAATCTAACACTACTTCATATTTTAATACCACGATGTATCCTGGTATTTGAACCTGGACAGCTTTATGAGGCAACTGCAGCCAGATAAAAGTAAACCATGACCAGAGCTTTAGAAGTACAGTTTCCTCCCACAAAGCCTTCAGAAATTTTTATGTGTCATCATAAACATTATTGGAATTAACAAAACTCTTGATTTTTAAATTTCAGAGAATGAAAAAGAGCGATTATGTTTTCTTCTGAAATAAATAAAACAAATGTTTGACTATAACAGTTAAAGATGAATTGAATGTATTTAGAGTAGTTTGCACAGGGCTTAAAACTCTAGCTGCATAAGCACTTTATTGAGAAAAAATAATTTTGAAAATGTATTCATAGAGTCATTAAGAAAGTGTTTATTGAGCCATTTGAAGATAATCAGTAAAATCACTAGCCATTTCTACAAAACCTCATATCAGAAAAGAGGAGAGCACAGTCACTAAGAAGTCATTATTGTCGCAAGTTAAAATTCCATATATGTAGCATATATTAGCTCTTTTCATTAAGAAAATTATCCTATTATCTATACAGCATACAATACGGATTAAGGCCATTGGGGTAAGTTTTATAACGTTATACTGACAGAAAAATAAATTTGAATTTAACCACCTAGGAAGTACTTTACTGAGCCATAGCACGATAGTACTGAAAGTGGAAAATAATGTTGAAAGTGACCGGACACTTATTTCTGTCTTCACTGGGGAGTGGCAATATGTAATCAGGAAATTTCTCAACATTAGCAAGACACTCCACAGTAGGAGGATTGTAAATGGGAGCAATAATCAGTTAACTGGAGTATGCTGTAAGGCACATTTAAAGACCAGGAACATAAGACCTGATGCATTAATAACTCGTATATTACAGGGGCCCTGCAGGTACAAATGGAGCTTGCAGGTGACTGCCATTCTGTCTTTCTTGGCCTAAACTTTTACCAATGTTTTCTTTGTTAAACAAAGAAAGAACAGAGAAAGGGGCCAAAATGAAGATAAAGTTTTCCAACACATAAATAAAGGTAAATAGAGAATCTCCCCCAAAGATCCTGGGTTGAATTTAAGGACATTAGTTCCGTCTCCCATCCGCTGGTGAGTAGGATGGTACATATTAAATCTGCGGATTAAAGTACACTAAGTTATGGGTAAGTGCAGAAGTCTAACAGAAAGAAGTAGAGACAAATGTAAAACTCTGTACTTCTATAATATTTTTACTTGCATAATCCATTCCACTGATGTCATTTCACCCACAAACATAACTGTTGGCTGCTACTCATAGCAAATATGCTTCAAAGTTTGGTGATAAAAATTGGTAATCACTTTACTTAGTTGTTATATTCTCTTTTCACTTGAGAAGTTTTGTTCCATTTTTATAAGGGGTAGAAAAGCAAGGCAACTCTATAACAAATGATAGACTAACAATTCAAAGTCACAACTAATTTATTGACATGCACACAAGATTCATATAAAATTATGATAAGCTGAACCTGAAATTTGTCTTCATAGTGGAGAGACAAGCAGAGGAGTCAGGAACTGATCACAAGTCAGTTGAATGGAACAAAACATCATATTCAACAAAACCTTCAGTATTAGGCAAGGAAAGTCCCCCCAGAAGACTAGATCTTACAAAGATTTTTTTCTGGGTATTGTGATGACTTTTGTTTTCCTAATGTATCTGTTTAACCTCTCCTGGTTATTTAATATGGTTCCCAAATAGAATATGGGAAGACAGCTATATTTCTTTTTGAGTCAGCTTCCCAAGTCACAAAAAGAAATTTTGGAAACAGGGCCCTTGTGCTTAGAGCAGAAAGTGGGAAGGTAGCTGGGCAGTGGTGGCGCACGCCTTTAATCCCAGCACTTGGGAGGCAGAGGCAGGCAAATTTCTGAGTTCGAGGCCAGCCTGGTCTACAGAGTGAGTTCCAGGACAGCCAGGACTACACGGAGAAACCCTGTCTCAAAAAAAAAAAGAAAGAAAGAAAGAAAGAAAAGAAAAAGAAAAAGAAAAAAAGACAAAAAGAAAGTGGGAAGGTTAGACAGACCTTGATTCTGAGACAATTACTTCAACTGAGCAGGACAAAGCACAGTGTTTTTTTGTGGTATCATTTTCCTTGTCCCCAAAATATATTGGGACCATACCAGAGTGGTGGTTTGAAAAAAAAAAAAAAAAAAAGGTCCACATAGGCCCACAGAGAATGATAATGTTGGGAAGTTTCATCTTGCTGGAGTGGGGATGGCCTTGTTGGAGGAAGTGTGTCATTAGGGGCAGACTTTGAGATCTCAGATGCGTAAGTCAGGCCCAGTATAGGATGTCTCTTCCTGTTACCTGTGGATCAAGATATAGAACTCTCATATCTGTCTCCAGAATCATGTCTGCTTGCATGCAACCACACTTCCTGCTATGATGATAATGGACTAAACCATTAAAATTGTAAGCCAGTCCCAATTAAATATTTTCTTTATAAGAGTTACCACTGTCATGGTGTCTCTTCACAGCACTAAAACCCTAAGATATTCTGTAAGACACCAACCACTCTACCTTGCCAGAGATTGTGTACTGGAGCTACTTTTCTTTCAGAAAAAAAAAGTATTTTAATAAATTAAACTTTAGCATTAGGTCTTAATTTTAAATAAGTGCTTTAAAAGAATTTAAACAGTTTAACTACAAATACAGTGCATTTCAAATATAACAATGTACTTCAAGAAATTTAAAAAGTGATAAATGCTCAACCCATGTCACAAATGAACATATATATTAAATATTTATATATTATATTAATCGTATCCATCTCTTTCTCTTCATATGATGACTGGGGACTGTATTAAAACGATTTTCTGCACTCTCACTTTGCAGCTAAATTCCATTTCAAAATGAATGAATACAAAAATATAAACCACTTAAAGATTTATCAGCACTTTAGTTCAATAATATGTGAGAACTCTAAATATCCCTTCTAAATCTAGTAACACAGTATTGTTCAAATTAATTTATTTAATGGAGTTTAAAATTCAGCCTGTATGCCTCACCTGACGTACTCAACAGCCACATGCAACTAGCAGTTCCTATAACGGAGGCACAACATTGACAACCTTCCAGATAGTTCTGTGGGGCCTCACGGCTCTGGAGGTTAAAATGAATATTGAATGATCCTCATTAACTGCACACTTCTCTGACTCTCCTATTATAATCATTATTGCTGATTATAGACATGATTTTGGTTGTCCATTTATTAGAAAACTCTGATTCACTACAACAGAGAAAACTGACAAGAAAATGATTTATAGAGATCATTTTCCTATTATAATTTATTTATATTATACTAATAAAGTAACTCTATTATTTCAAAACATGTAATCTTTAAATGTTGTATACTTGAAATGGTCAATAGATAAGGTGCTGCATAAGAGAAATTTTCATCTGAAACTTAAGTAATTGAACATTTCATTACAATCCACATAATGATAAATTTTTGTCAAAGTATAGAGGAACCTATTTTCCCGTCTTCTATTTTAAATATAATTAAATTGTCTTTTGAATGCTAATACTGTTCTAGGGCCTTAGGCTGTTCATACTGTCAATCTATTATCCTTGCAGAACAAACCAGAGAGTGCCTTTAGTCAGTGATCTCTCAGAACATAAGCTGAAAGTGATATTTGTAATTAAGTACACTATATATGGATCATTTTATAATAATTTACCCTGATCATCTAAAATTTTGGATTTCAAAGACTCAAAAGACACTTATACAATGTGAGGTTTATACAAACTAAGGACTGTTCATCCAAATGTTTGCTAAAATTGGGACAAGGTACAAGGCCGTGCACATTAACCCCAGGCCTTGGGTGGCAGAATAGCCAGATCTCTGTTTAGTCGGCCTAGTGTGGATATTGAGCTTCACGATAGCCAGAGCTACACAGCAAGATCTTATCTCAAACTATTACTAAAATTAGAAAGCCTAATCATGATGCTATGTTCCAAAAATAGTTCTTTGTGTTTCTTGCTAAAATTCTACATGATCCATTTTAGCATTTAATCTTAGATTTCTGCATTAATTTCCCAAGCTATTTTATTGAATTTTCTTACCATATTAAAAAGTTAAAGTAGAGAAAAATGGTTTCAGAGACACAAAGAATAATGAAGTCTGATGAAAGGGGATTACAAAATTATCATCATTATCATCTCAACCTAGGAATATTTCCCTAGATGGAAAACAAGATATTGGAGTGAAAGAAAAAGAAAATAATATACTTTTATGTATATAAATAAAAGATACTGGTTAATTCATTTTTCTTTTGCCTTATTCTCCCATACAAGCATTGAGCCAGAACCAAAATAAAAGGTGATGGCTACATGAGGAAAGTATCTCTGCTGTTCCTACTAACACCATCAGCCCATGGCACAGACACAGTAAGCAAAATTCACTGGAGTTATCTGACATAAAATTGATGTAAACTGTACTTCATACAGAAGCATTTCATATACATCTTCATTGAAAATCTGTCTTTAGGCACAATAGGAACAGGAAGAAGAGAGTCCAGACATTAGCCTGAAAGTCAGCTGCATGAGCCAGAAATCTGTTAGCCTAACTGGGCTCACTTCTACTCTGGAAGCACATTCAAGTTAAATAAACAAACAAACAAACAAACAAACAAACAAATAAATAAATAAATACTACCTTTTCATTAACTTTGGAGAGGTGGGGACTATGCAAATAACCCATAAATGGGCATGCTCTTTCCAACCCCCTCTTTGTGTTCTTAGAGCAATGCCTCAGGTTGAGTCTGTCTCAACTTCTAAGTTCATCTGTGCTTCTCATTTAATAAGTTCTCTTATTTCATCTAATGCCCATTTGTCTGTGTATAATTTACTGTAGGGACACAACAACTTGGAAACACTAGCAGTTGCCCTCAGAACTTAAACACACATGTGTATCATTTTGGCAAGCAAGCCAAAAGAAAAAGATAAGCACACGATCCTGCCAAACTTCTGTAGCACTCAAAAATGGCAATAACCTACTCTAGCTCCAATTTTTGAGTGCTTGAAAATGAGAGACAGATTTCTGTAAATTAATTTGCAACATCCTGGGAAAATATGATTCAATACCTCTTTCCTTCCCACTCCACTACTTATACCAAGTACCCCATGTTGAAAGGGATTGAGGATTGAAAGTGAGCCTTTTATTAGTTTCAGTGTGAACACAGGTGTGTGGGTACATTTCTGAGTCTTCAATTCTATTCCACTCATCTACCTACCTGTCTCTGTACCAATACCATGCAGTTTTTATCACTATTGCTCTATAGTAAAGCTTGAGGTCAGGGATGGTGATTCCACTAGAAGTTCCTTTATTGTTGAGAATAGTTTTCACTATCCTGGGTTTTTGGTTATTCCAAATGAATTTGCAAATTGCTCTTTCTATCTCTATGAAGAATTGAGTAGGAATTTTGATGGGGATTGCATTGAATCTGTAGATTGTGTTCAGCAAGATGGCCATTTTTACTAAATTAATCCTACCAATCCATGAGCATGGGAGATTTTTCCATCTTCTGAGATCTTCTTCAATTTCTTTCTTCAGAGACTTGAAGTTCTTGTCATACAGATATTTCACTTGCTTGGTTAGATTCACACCAAAGTATTTTATATTATGTGTGACTATTGTGAAGGGTGTCATTTCCCTAATTTCTTTCTCAGACTGTTTATCCTTCAAATAGAGGAAGGCTACTGATTTATTTGAAGTACTTTTATAGCCAGGTAGAGAGTGGGAGGGACTTGTGAAGAAGAGAGGGGGAGGTGGAATATGGGGGCAGGATCAGGTATGGGAGGAGACGCAGATGATATACAGAGGGTCGGAAATTTGAACAGAGGTGTGTAGCAATGGGGGATGGGAACTGGGCGTAGCTATCAGCAAGTCCCAGATGCCAGGAAAGCTAGAGGCTCTCGGGATCCAACAGGGATGAGATTAGATGAAATGTCCAACAAAGGAGAGATTAGAGACCATATCCAGAGGTTAGGCAAGACACCCGGTTTGGGGATGGGCCCATCCACCCATCTCCAAAATTTTAACCCAGAATTGCTCCTGTCTAAAGGAAATATGGGGACAAAGTGTGGAGCAGAGACCATGGAAAGGCCATGCAGAGACTGCCCTACCTGGGGATCCATCCTATATACAGACACTAAACACAGACACTATTGTTGATGCCAAGAAGTGGTTGTTGAGAGGAGCCTGTTACAGCCGTCTCCTGAGAGGCTCTGCCAGAGCCGAACAAATACAGAGGCGTATGCTCACAGCTAACCATTGAACTGAGCACAGGGACCCCAGTGGAGGAGTTAGAGAAAGGACTGAAGAAGCTGAAGGGGTTTGCAACCCCATAGGAAGACCAATATCAACCAACCAGACCTCCAGAACCTCAAGGAACTAAACCACCAACCAAAGAGTACACATAGAGGGACCCATGGCTCCAGTTGCATATGTAGCAGAGGATGGCATTGTCGGGCATCAAGGGGAGGAGAGGCCCTTGGTCCCCAGTGTAGGGGAATGCCAGGGCAGGGAGGTGGGAGTGAGTGGGTGGGGGGAGCACCTTCCTAAAAGCAGAGGGAGGGGGGATGTGATAGAAGGTTTCCAGAAGGGAAAACCAAGAAAGGGGATAACATTTGAAATGGAAATAAATAAAATATCCAATTTTTTAAAAAAATTAAAAATTATAAAAAAGAAAGTGAGCCTTAAACCGTCAGAGAAATTTATACAATGACAATGGCTGCTAGGCCTAGATTTACAATTGAGTGACAGCTGTGGGGTGATGGTCCACATTTAATTTGTGAAGTGCCTGGATCACACAGATACTCTTGCCCTGATAGTGAATGTCCCCATGTTATCATAGAACTGCCCTTACTACAGACAGAAGTAAACATATATTGTTGCCTTCTTGGTGAGTGATGTCACTAAGATAGTGCTTATTATTGAGCCAGGATAGAAATGCTCATGTAAGCCAAGTTAGTGACAATCACATGAATCATGATGGTGATTGTGAAATCACTAGCCAAGATGCCAGGTATCTTGTGATTAGCCAAAATGGTGGTTCCTACAAAATTCCCTAAGTTCCTTAATGTCAGTGTGGGCCTCAGTAATGATGACACCACTAGAATTTTCCATGCCACTAGCATTTATTTGCACAACCTAATATATTTCTCCATCTTTCTTCCTTTCATTTTCCTTCTCAGATATCTTCCAGGAAGCAGAAGCAGAAAGATTCAGAGTCAGTCTTTCAGGGCTTGAAATCTTGGGTCCTATCTGCTGTCTTAAGAATTAACATAACTGGGGTGACGAGGAATGAAGAAATAGTACACAGAAAAGCTGGGATCATGTAGGTTGTACACTCTGATGGAGTTGCACCAACAGCAACTTGGAAACTCTGAGAATTATATTTACATCTAAATTGAGTTGGGGAGCAGTCTCAAGCTATAAATGTCCAGGAGGAGGAGGATGTTGTTGTTGGTAGTTTCCGTGTACACAGGTTTTAGCCAAAGGTGAACCATTCGTAACATTTGTACTTGGACCAAAGGAAGGCATTGGCATTTCTCTGAGCCTCACCTAGGAAATGTTTTGCCATTTCTCTGAGTCTAATGCATTGGGGTCCTTGATGAGGTGGTTCTTATGTCCACAGCACACATTCACTAAGTACTTCATCTACTTTTTATACATTCACCTAGGGCTACTTCTGTTCCCCACAACTCTTCCTTTCATATTTCTTATATGTTGATGATGAATCTCCATATTTAGTTTTGGGATAGTTCACAGCAATGCTCAACACTAGATCATAAAGATGATATAAGAAAAACCCTAACAGCTGTTATGCCTAACAAAAGTAAGAGGGACTATTTATTTAAAGAGTTAAAGGGATTAGAGCCTCAAAATATGTCAAAGATTGTTTGGAAATACTATCAGGAGAAACAATCTGATCAGAAGCCATTTGCATTTCTAGGATGTGGATGCTACCTATGATGGTTTTGATAGGCTTGACCCATCACTCATAGGGAGTGAGTGGTACTGTTAGGAGGTGTGGCCATGATGGAGAGAATGTGTTACTGTGGAGGTGGGCTTTGAATCTCAGCCCAGTGCACAAGAATCAGATTCTCCTGGCTGTAGTCAGATCAAGATGCAGATCTCTCACATCCTCCTGTGCAATGCTTTCCTAGACTCTGCCATGCTCCCTCCTGCCTTGATGATAATGGACTGAACCTCTGAACCTGTAAGCCAGTCCCATTAAATGTTGTCCCAATATAAGAGTCACCTTGGACATAGTGTCTCTTAACAGTAATGGAAACCCTAATTAGGACATAATCACTATTGTGGGTCAGAACACCCAGAGATGGGCCCCTGTTTAATTCCTAATTATATCTTCTTTCATTATAAATAGTTACTATCATAAACATATGTTGGTCATCCATATGACATATTACATCATGTCTCAATCACAGGTATCTAGCCTGCCACAAATACTCTTAACAGAGCCCATTGGAACCCCGTATGGTTAGAGAAGTGCTTCCCAAAATAGAGAGAGTCAGTATGAACAGGTATGAAAGGAACAGGTATGGCCAAGTCACTAAGGGGAAAAGTGGTGGCAGAAGCACATAATTCTAGTATGCATCCGTCCTAACCTGATTCACCTACATGAATATGATGAACAGACACATCAGAAATATAGATGCTGAGTTATCTCCTAGAACAAGGTGTGCTCCCTCCTCTGCCATTTGTATTGCATTTTTTAACTGAGCCCATGTTGGTGGTAATATCTTCGTTGTAGTTTGTTCAGAAGGTCTCCTCCTGTAGAACCACACAATCACCTTCAAGAACTACGCTTTTGGTTCTCTTAGGTTCTATCAGCTCAATCATGCTTTTTGCCAGATTCATAGATCATTGTGTACCATGAAGGTACCCAAAATGGCCATCCCATACCATCAGGGAAGACATGTCATTCCTACATCAACATGGTAGATAGGTCAAATTATTTTCCTACCATGACATCTTTCCATAGCACTCTAGGTTTTACTCCACTATTCTTTGGAGACCAGATCCATTCTGCATAGTAGGTCATCTTCTGTGCAATATTTTTTTTCTGTCCAATATTTTAAATTTAAGAAAAAAAATAAGGCTTTATTTAGAGAATTGTTAGGAGGAGAGAATTCTCCCATTTTTCTTTTTCTGATTGTTGTTTGAGACATCTGTGGGATCTTTGTATAATAGCCTGTCCCTTGGATTGTAAAGAATACCATATTGTGAAATTATTTTACGTTGTGCATGGAAATGTTTATAAGCAAGAACATGTCCATCTGAGGCATCTGTGCTTCAACAGGGAATGTGGCAAAGCAGTGAACAGTAGAATGGTTTGTAGCTTCCCTGTGTGAACAGAGGCATAAACACAATAAGAGTATAGGTATCAACAGAAACAAATTGTACTCTCCCAAAGGGGAACACATGAGGAACATCCATCTGCCAAAGAGCACTGGGATGTAACCCTCTGGGGTTAACATACTCATGCATGACAAGCTGGAAAGGAAAACATTGGCGCATTGCTTAATTAATTATTCGCCTAATCTATTCTCAGGAAAAGACAAATTCTTTACATAAAAAGGAAGAGTTTTCATATTATAGAGTATGCCTATCACTATCTTTTATCCCTGCATAGCAACAGTGTGACAGAATAGGGACAAAGACCAAAGTACCTACTCATGTATTACCTTTAGCCAATGACTAAAGAAGACATGAATATGACCAAATATGGCCAACACAGCAAGCACACTGACAGTGGCACAAGAATTCCTAGATCCTATGAAAAAGATGCTATAATTCTGACCAATGTAGGCTCACATTAACCCTTCTACATAGGATATGTCACTATAAATATGGGAGTAAAAGTCAAACTCTTCTAAAACAATGGAGACTGCAGAGAGTTATGCTTGTTGAGCTGAGGAGTAGGATTCACATTGCTCTTTACAACTTGGTAAAGAATGGTAGGTACTATACTATTGCCAGAAACCTCTGTAATGATAATCTTAACTGAAGCAAAGGGTTGAGAAAATGTGACCTTGGGAAAAATAAACCCATGACAATATCTTGGATGGCTAAAGCTGAGGATCAAGCTGTTCAGGGTAATTAGCCAAGGAACATTGCCAGGCAGTAGACTATTACTAGAGCTGACACTGATGTCCTGAATATGGGATGCTAATTGTGTCTGTGGTTTACCTAAACTTTCTATAACACATTTGTGCCCACTGAGATTAATTTTGTCATCAAGTCATAGTGAGGATTTAGATATAAGAGGAATGACCCAAATATATTCATTCCGAAATGTTCTGCAGTTACCAAAGCACCCCAGTGAGGGCCATGTATGGTTATAGGAATCCAAGCGAAAGATATGTGGTTGGGTCCCATATCTGTACTCAACTATTGGGCATAGCTTCTTCCACTACAGCTATAGCCATCTTAGCCTTAGACATATAATAGCATGGAGAAAAGGGACTGGTTTCCCCTTCTAAAACTTGGAAACGTGGAAAAGCTTCGTAGGTAGTAAACTTAAGTGAGGGTGCAACCCAATTAATATCTCATAACAGTTTTTGAAAATCATTAAAACTTTTGAGACAATTCTTGTGAATATTTAGCTTTTAAAGGAATACATTACATCCCTCTGTAATTTTGCTGAACTGTTGGAATGGAGATGTCTATTGAAGCTTTTCTGGTGTAATTTGAAAGATATTTTGGAGGTTGACAAAGATCATTGCCAATTTAGAAGAATCAGGATGGCTGATTAGAATATTATTCATATAAGCTGTAGGGGCTTTTATCACATAGAGCTTGATAGCTTCCACAGCAAATTCCTGATACATAGAAGAGCTGTTTTCCTGCCCTGAAGAACTTTCCATCAAAAGTGCTGTACAAGTAAACCATGATCAGGCAAAGGGGTGAAAGCATATTTCTCAAGATCACTGGGTTGTTGACTTGTGAGAACTATCCCCATAAGCTCATATATTTGACAATGTAGTCCTTAGTTGGTGCAACCATTTGGGAAGGATTGAGAGGGGAGGTATTGTTGGAAGGGGAGGAATGTCACTGGGGAACTCAGCCATTCCCAGCTCTCTCTCTCTCTCTCTCTCTCTCTCTCTCTCTCTCTCTCTCTCCACACAGCTGTAGATCAAGATGCAAGCTCTCAGCAACTGCTTCAGCATCTTGCCTACCTGCTGATCTCCTGGCCATAATGATCATGGACACTAGTACTCTGGAATCATGAGATACTATAAACATTTTATAAGTTGTTTTCATGTCTCTTCACAACATTCAAAAAGCAACTAACACAGCCAAAATACAGTGAAATGATGAAAAGCACAAGTTCTTTAAGTCAAATATAATTAAATGAAAACGGAATGGTGTGATAGTAGGCAATGGCAGTCCTAGTTCTAAGGCTCCCATTGCCTGCACAACTCTGTTTACAGTCCTTAATTCCTCCAGCAGCCTCCATTTAAATGACTTCCTTTTTATGACAAAGATAAGGATGTTCCAATAACTAGTAGGTGGGGCTTTGTTTCCTATGTATTATTGTTTCCCCACAAAAGCAGCATTGATAGCCAATTCTTCTCCCAGGAACAGCCACTGATAGACCTAGGGCAGTTTCTCTGATAATCGAGTGGTCCAGAAGGCATATTACCATGAGAGTTGCCTTGTAACATCAACCATGGCCATGAGAAAAGTGATCAGTAGTGCGATACCCCATAGTTGCCATTTATAATTACCCTAAGGATTTATTGGAATATTGTACCTTATTGAGGTTTACCTAAACTTAATGGGTAAAATTCTCTGTGTATCATCTGATGAGAGAAAATATGCTTCCAGTTATATAAAAGAACTTCTGTTTGTCTCAAAATATCTTGGCCCCATAAATATTAAGGCATATCGGATAGAATATTTGACCCAAAGACAGCTTAATGACCTTTGGCATTCCACAAGCAGAACTTTGTAATGGTGTCTGTGCCTCATTGACTCCCTGTAGATATAACCAACATCTGGCTGAAGGGGCCACGGGGAGGGGGGGGGCATCAGTGTCAGTCTGTAATTATGGGCAGATCTTAGTATCAGAAAGCCCAAGGTAAGTTTTATCATTAAGTGCAGCCTTATTTCTGATTCTCTATTACTCTTTGTATTGAATAAACACAATTTCAGGACCCCAAACCTCCATCTTTACAGGGCTGAGAATCTTTCCTATTTTAACAACGGGGAATATCACCAGTAGAGCTATCTTTTATTTGTTTACTTCAGTGTAATACCAACATAAGTTTGGGGCAACTGAGACAGGACCCCAATATATAATCTTTGTGTATTATCCCAGGTAACTCTGTGTTCTCTGTAGGTTCTGACTGCCTATTCCTCAAATAAGTCTTAGTGTGCTTAGAGGCAAGAACCCACATACAACCACAGTTACAGCTAGAGTCTCATGTTATGGGTGTGTATAAGTCAGGTGGTGGAACTGAGGTTTGGGGTTGCCTGATAGAGCTGATCAATGATGCACTTTGGCCACTGAAGTTTATCAGTTTGCTATGTTAGTTCATAGGGCCCCATAGAATGATATAACCCACTCTTTGACAGGAACTGAGAGGGCCTCATCTCTCACTTTTCAACCCTCACCAGAATATCCATTTGTAATCAGTATTCATAATCAGCCCAGTGTATTCCTATCTGACACCATAGGCACAAACCAAGGATTGTATAGACCATCTATTGGTTACTGGAGCCTGCTGTTTTTTTATTTTAATTTGAAATCTCTATGATAACACTTATATGCAAAATGTCCCATTTTACAACTTGTATATCAGGTATATATATACCATTTTCTCCCTTCAGGGCATATAACTTCTTTAAGGGCTCCTGCATGAGCCACTCCTTGCAACTGGCTAGCACATATGTCTTTACACAATCTAATCATCTCTTATAAATGTAAGCACTTATAAAAACCCCTAAGTGCCTCCTTGGAATCTTGTTAGCAATTGTTTCATAAGCACCGTCCCTGCCTTGGGGTCAGCTATAAGACATCTCATAACTCAAGTTTGATCCTGAGAACCTAAAGAAAAAGAGGTTAATACTTTACTATAATACTGCATGGCCTCAATGCAATCTGAATGATGGTGAAATTTGACCCAAGGGTGGAAACTTAAATTATACCATCCTGCAGGTTGATCTGGTTTGTAAAAATAAAGAAAAATGGTATGAACTTATGTTCAAGTCTTTGTTGTTCTCTAACAAGAAGGTGGGATACACAATGAATAACTAAAAAGGGGGAAACTCTGATGTCATAAATGATCCCTTTCTGTGTAAATTTTAGTCTTCAAATGAGAAGCATTAAGCAACAGGATCTGAATAAAAGTATCTCCTTCCATTTCACAGAACTCCATGCTAACACATTCTTATACTGACCCCAAGTAACCATAAAATGAGAGAAAGCAGCCCTTCAGGACACCCAGAAAAACAGCTTCTTATCAACCACCCTTTCCTAGGCATACAGAACTCCTTAAAGGCAGAACCTGGAACATAAAGACAATACGTGTCAATGGTGCTTTTTCAACTGCAGATCTCCAAATCATGCGAGAAAAACTCAGAGCCTTCTTTGAAGACCTCTCCAGATTTACCAGTAACTTGTAAACCGTAACTTTCTCTCTTTACCTTCTATGGAATAACTTGTACTTAGTCTCAACTACTTACTCTACTCCATGGAGAAGACTAAAGGACTTTCAAGGAGGCTAAACATCATGCAGACAAGTTACTTTGTCAAAGCCCTAATGTTCATCAGCCAAAAACATAGGTCATCAAAGATCAAGAGTCCACTTATTGGAACTATAACAGCAGGGACACCAAGGTGTAGAGTGATAATATAAAGTCATATTTCAGGAAAGAAAATGCATTAAAATATGTGAACTCTTTCAAGTCAGAAAGTTCACTCAAGCAAGTGAAGAAAATCTTGTCTTAATTTTCAATAAGCTAACTGGAGGCCTTCAGAAAATTCACCAACCTGAATCCCTTATCTTCAGAAAAGCAAGCCTTTCCAGGTCAGCACTTTATTAGTCTGAAATATACATAGACAGCTTCTGAAACTACAGCTAAGACCCCAACCTCTCAGGATCAGCTGTTGACAGTGTCTTTTAAAAATGCCTCTGCCTGCCTCTAGAAGCATTGCAGGAATGGCTCCTGTATCACATATGCATCAATAGGTGGCAGAGAGGAGAGAGGCTATGTCTCCATTCAATGTCCTTACCTATATATGAACACTTGAATGATTAGTAGCCTAACATTTCCTGAGAAAAGCAAGCCTGAGAAGACCACCAGACCACAAGTCTGGCACCACTCAGGCCCTGACAGCTCCCAGGACTAAGAGGAATCTGGAGACTAGAAGAACCCAGCCTGAGCCTGAGAGCTGTTGGTGGGAGTGGGTCCAAGACAGACAATCCTCACATGGGGTCACTCAAGTGGGTCAGGTGAGGAGCAAGCCTGAGATGACCACCAGACATGCACCATGGGGCTTGGACAGGGAGCTAGCTGAAGATGTACACCAGTCGGGCAACCCACAGGCCTGGAGGTAGGGAACCATGTATGAGATGACACCAGCCTGGCACCAGAATGCATGAGTGAGGCATAGAACTCCTGAGACCACTCCAGAGATGACCCCAGACACTCAGAGACTACAGACACCTGGAAGAAAAACAAGTTAGTGATGGAGAAATGGAAGAAGAAAAGAAACCAAAGCATGTGGGCACAATGAAGAAGTTGAACTGGAGACCAAAGAGTGGTGAGGAACAGCAGAGGTGAGGAATAGCCTGATGCGAGTAACTAGTAATGTCACCTGGGACCATGGTAGGGTCCTGGCCTGTGCTGCCACCAAAGGACATGTCTGTGTCCATGGCCCTGAATCATAAGGAGTCTGTTACCACCAAAGACCAGGCAGAAGTCCCTGGTCTGGGCTGCCACCTAGGGACATTTTGATGTCTAAGGACTGTGCAGAGCTAGCCCCACCCCTTACATGGGTATTGTGGGAATGTGGTGGTTTGAATATGCTTGGCCCAGGGAGTGGCACTATTAGGAGGTGTGATCTTGATGGAGGTGATGTCCTGTTTGAAGAAGTATGTCACTATGGGGGTGGGCTTTGAGAACCTCTTCCTCGCCAGCTGCCTGGAAAACATTAGTCTTCGCCTATTTGCATTCAGAACAAAATCTAGAACTCACAGCTCCTCCAGCACCATGACTGCCTAAACACTGACATGCTTCTTGCCATGAAGATGATGGACTGAACCTCAGAAACAATAAGCCAGCCCCAATTAAATGTTGTCCTTTATAAGAGTAGCCTTGGTCATGGTGTCTCTTAGCAGAAATGAAAACCCTAACTGAAACAGAGAGATATGGCCCTGGGAACATAAAAACAGGATAGCTGACCTTGTCCGTAGCCAGCTACAGTACTCAGGAGAACAGACCCCACACATTGAGGGAGTTGCAGGTGAGAATAGCTCCAGGAATAGGAGCACCGGAGGTCTGGCCCTACCACTTGTCTCATATGTGGTAGCATGGATGAAGGAGAGATACCCTTCTCCCCTCACCACCTGTGGCAGGTGAGTGGCCTGGTCCTGAGATCACGAGATCAGGAGAATTGGTCCTGCTCCTCATCAAGTGCAGAACTTGAAAGACTGGGCCCTGCAGCTCACCTGGGCAGCACAGTAGAGCTGAGCCTATTGGCAGGTGTGCAGGCAAGTCAGCCCTGAGGGCATGAGCATGGGAGAAATCGCTCCACCACTTATCTGCCATGCAATAACATGGGTGAGGGCAAGATAACCCACTCTTACCCCTTACTACCTATGGCAGGCAAGAGAGCTGGCCTCCACGGTCATCAGACTGGGATAACTGACCCTGACCCTCACCTGCTGCAGCATGCGGGAGAGTAAGCACTGTATCTCACCTGGGCAGCACAGTTGAACTGCGGGTGGTGGTGCTGATCAGCAGTCCCTGAGGGTGTGAGTGTCAGAGAGCTGGCCCTGCAACTTGTCTCCTGTTCAGTGACATAGGTATGGGAGAGATGTTCTCCCCTCTTCACCGGTTGCCACCAATGGCAGGCAGGAGAGTTGTCCCTGCTCCTCTTCTACTGCAGCCATCAGGAGATCAGGCCCAGCATTGTAGGACTGTGGGTCCTGAGTCTACTCCACCACAGGGTAGCCAGGGGGTGGGGAAGCATAGTCTGTGGCCCGGGAAAGCAGGAGCTGGTTAGGGGATCCCTGGGCCTGAGATAAAGCCAGGGCCATGCGGTTCTCAGACCCTTGGACACCCAGGCACCACTGAAAGTTCCAGAAGAGCAGAGAACAGAGTCGGGGCATGAGGGCTGGGTCTAGCATGACGCAGGGGGAGGGAAGAGAAGAAGGGCGCTCCAGCGGGTACTTCGGTGATTGTCCTTGGCTTGACAGGTGGCAGGCTTGATGATAGTTGTGACTGAGAGTGTAGAAAGGCCTTTTACAGGAGATTAGACAGTGGCTCTGTGGACGAAGGCCTTCTCCATGGATCCCTATGGCACAAGCCCATGAAAAGAGACAGTCTGTGGTTCCAAACCACTTATTGTCATGGTGGAAAGTGGATGTATAAAACAATACCCCCACTTCTCAGTGTGAGCCTAAGATTAAATACCTTTTGCAGGGAGAAAAGTCTAGGGAGGGGAGCTTATTGGCTGCTCCCTCTGGGCCTCTAGGTACCTCATTAGCATGGAAACCTTTGTCTTGAGCCTATAAGACCTATGGTTGCATTTCTTTTGTGTGAGAAGCATAGTACGTGTGTTCCAAGTCAGGAGACTGGCAGAGAGCTGGAAGTCATCTAAGCCTCAGGTGTGTGGCCACCAAGTCTCCGGGTCTTGACCCCCTCTACCTTACCAAACTTCCTGGCATGGTTTTATTTCCCACACAGCACGTAACATGGGCAGCACAGTAGAAATGGCCCTGGATGTAGGAGTTGTGGGTGAACCAGCCCTAAGGGCATAGGTGTTGGAAAACTGGCCTTGCCTCTTGTCTGCTGGATAATGATGCAGATGAGGGAAAGACAGCCTCCTCCCCTCCCTTGTCCCTTACCATTTATGGCAGGCAGGATATTTGGTCTTGGTGTCATGAGAGTAGTAGAACAGGCCATGGCTCTCACCATTACAACATTCGAGAGAGTGGGCCCTGCACCTTGCCTGAAAAGCAAGGTAGAGCTGGCCCCGGAAATGGAGGTTGCTGGAGAGCCAGCCCCAGGGACTTCAGGGTGGAAGAAGAGGTGGTTTCACCAGCTCAGATTCTTCTCGGGCTCAAATCCTGGGCTTTGAAGTGGACCTCCACAACATCTACCCTATCTATAAACTGTTGGAGTGCATGAAGGGGCTGGTCTTACAGATCCAAAACTACAGGATCTCCAAGACACCGTGCAACAATAGCACGTCTGAGAGGAGTACCAGTGAGGCTTCCAGTATTGATAAAGTAGCAGAAGCCAGAGGCCTTGAACTACACCAATGATTCATTGCCATGAACATTTGCAAGCAAATAAATGTAGACTGAAGGGTATACTGTGGTACATGCTATGACACACAGATACTGGTTTTTTTTTTCTCTTTCTCTCTTGTGCCGGAGGTTGCAAGGGTAGAGGATGGGTAGGAGGGGAGGAAGAAATGAGTGGCATTGGGGTACATGATATGAAATTCATAAAGAAGCAATAAATTTTTAAATGCCTCTAGAGACGATCAATAGGAAAAGAGGAGAGAAGAGACATTTAAGCTTGAAGATAATATTGGCAAGACTTATCCACCAAAAGATCCTCATTAATATATGCCAAAGATTAGAAAGCCAAAATTAGGCCTGCTGGACAAAATCCCATTCCACTAGCCATGTATCTATATCACCCCACCTCACCCACTTTATCCATGTCTTACATATGAAAATATAAAGTCTGGCATTGAGAGGTGGATTGTCCCCATACTCAGAGTAGGAAAAGACCAATGCTCAATATTATGGCTACCTTACAGAACTAAGAATTCCCAGGAAACAGGCTAGTTTCAATTCCTGACATTTGGATCTCATCTGAAAGTGCTCAGGTTACCCTAAATGTAGCTAGTAAGAAAATTAATTTAATGGATATTAAGACAAACTACTATATCCTCTTATTTTCTGGAACTTTCCTACTAATTTATAGATACAGTAGAAGGACTCTTCCAAATATAATACTTTGTTCCTTCAATACTCTGTCAATTTGAAGACAAGTATGTATCACTGTTCGATCTCAAGTGCCCTTCTTGCTCTTTGGGAAAACATTTATTGGGCCTCCTAGGGACAGTCTTGCAATTTCATAATGTCTGTAGATGTACAAGTATCCTATGCAATTGTCTTAGTTAGGGTTTCTATTGCTGTGAAGAAACACCATGACCAAGACAACTCTTATAAAGTACAATTAATTGGGGCTGGCTTACTTGTTGGGAGGTTCAGTCTATTATCATCATGGCTAAAAGCATGTCAGTGTTCAGTCAGGCATGGTGCTGGGGGAGCCGAGAGTTCTATGTCTTTACTGGAAGTCCACTAAAAGAAGACTGGCATCAACAAGCAGCTAGAAGAAAGGTCTCATAGCCCACTCCCCACAGTGACACACTTCCTCCAAGGCTATACCTACTCCAACAAGGCTATACCTCCTGATAGTGCCACTCGATGAGCCAAGCATATTCAAACAACCACAGCACTGAAGTGCCCCTAAGAAATAGTAGCAAGAGTAGACCCAACAGTCTGAGACACAGGGAATCTATGATTGAGCCAAAACTTCTTGCCCAATAAAAATCCACTTAAAACCTGGCTAATTTCTTCCATTCAAACATAGTATACATTGAAAAGGGAGACTAGATCAGGATTACAAACTATCATTGAAAATTTTCCAAAACATGGCCTGCCAAAAGTCTGAAAATGACAAAAACTGTTGCCCATCACTCTAATGAGTAAACAACTCTGAAATCTAACACCAAGTTCAGTTCCTACAAATTATACATAGAATTTCCTTCTCTGCTAGCTCTAATCTTAGATTCTGAGAGTGATCAGATGATGCAATACTTTAATTTCTCTTCCTCCTTTTCCAGGAATAAGACATTATCTTAGTTACTGCTCTATTTCTACGAAAAGATACCATGGAAAAAACTTTATAAAATAAAGCATTTAATTGAGGGTTTGCTTACAGGTTCAGAGGGTAAGTCCTGTGCCAGGGCAGTAACTTAGAGGTTACATCTTATCCAGAAGCAGCAGACAAAGAGAGACTGCTTTTGGTGTGAGCTTTTGAAACCTCAAAGTCCATGTCCAGAGACACATCTTCTTCAACAAGGCCATACCTCCTAATCCTTCCTAAACAGTTTACTGACTAAGAACCAAACACTTATATATATGAGCCTAGGGGTCCCATTCTTGTTCAAACAACCACACATAGCCACAGGTTCCTACTTTAAACAAGGTTGCTGACCTCACCACTTCCTCTGACTATTGGATTTACCTGAAGCTGTAACAACTGCTGCAACTACTGCAACTAACCTTTTTGAAACCAGTATGGAGGAAATAGCCCACACTGAGGCTTCTATGTATCTTTCTAGTGTAATCCATATATTAAGCCATCAACAGGAAGATGAGAAGCAGCTCAGGTACCCAAATTTGAAGGATTTGATACATCTTTGAGTCAGAAGGCCACACAAATTTCCTTCATAAATGGATGAGTTTCTCATTTGGATGGGGCTGACACATTTACAGTGATACTAAATGTTCCGTTTGCACTATCAGTGTGTGATTTGTATAGGAAGGCAGAGAAGAACCACACTGGAAACCAAAGTGATGGAGACTCAACCCATAAATCATCCTTTGATCTATGATTCTTATGTCCTGTATCCTAGGGAAACAGAATGTTTAACTACTCTCCTAGTAACCATTTTCTTCATTCCACCTTTGTAATAGGTGGTAATAGGGACAAGCCCTTTTCACGCCTCTATCAGATAATGGGGTTTTGTTACCAATGATCAAAGGAAAGGGTATTCAATCTATTTTTCTCATTTTAATCTTCTAATCCTTGTCACTCTGAATATGACCCAGAGTGACCCACTACTGTACCACCTCTTCTCCTCTGGGTATGTAGTAATAATTTTCATGGAAACTGCCTCTTCTTTTGTATATCAGAAAATATAGGATTCCTCTCTTTCACCTCAAACCTTTTTCATTTCTACAGCAAATGCTTGAGTGCAGGGATCAGCAACTGCTGTAAGCCTTCTGGACACTGGATCCTTTCTGTCTTACCCAGAAATGATGAGGTTAATATACTGTTGTGTCCACTTTCCCAGACTTACCCAAATATACCAGAGAGAATTTCCAACTTCTGGGTATATTAACAAGCTGCAGTCTTTTCTCCATTCCTCCCAGATATAGCCTCCTACAGAAAAAGAACAGATATTGCCTCAGGGTTACTAAGCAATCCTGAGTTCTGTGGCATAAATACTGACAACCCAATGTTAGTACTATCATGATAGAGGTGGAGTAGATAGAGGTTTATTCATACCTACAGGAGTCTTGATTCAAAAAGGTCAATCCAAAACCTCACCTTAGCACTAACAACAAACATAGGAGGCCATTTAAATTGCTATCAAGACACAACAGGAAAGTCCTCACTGTCTCTCACAAATGTTCCTGCAGAATTGCAAGGCCTTAGACATTTTGGCAGTCAAAGCAAGGAGAATTTATGCAATGCGTAATAGAATATTTTGCTTTTGGATTAATGATTCACAAAAAAAGTTGAACAAAATTTCACGAAATTAAAGATGATTAATATTGATTCAATTCTTGGATGATAAAGAAATAACTCACTGGTTGAGAGTTCTGGCTTCTCTTCCAGAAGACCTGAGTTCTGTTCTCAGTACCTATATTAGTTCCAAATCTTTTGTAATTCCAGTGTCGTGTATCTAATGCTCTCTTATAGACTAGACTCCATCGTCATTTTCACACATGGAAATACACTCACAGAGACATACACACAGAAATATTTTTAAAATTTCAAGATATAGTCACATACACTCTCTAGTATCTATAAAAGTTATTACTAGTCATTCTTTTTGGATCCATGAGGAGCTGGCTATAAGAAAGTAGCCACAGTGACTCTAACAAGCACATTTTATTAACTTGTGCTTTTGCTCTCTGTATCCTAAACCTAATGACTTGATTTGTATCTCCTAGAATCTAACAATTATTACAGATTAAAGTGTTGACATCCAAGACTACCAAGCAGTGGCTGACACAGAAAATGAAATGAAATCTCCTCTCTGGTCCATGGACAGAACAAGGAGAATACTGCATGTTCATTTTTAGACAGGACACCTACCTTTAGAAACAGCCATGAAAGATAAACTATCAGTCCTCTCAACCCCAAAAGATTTCGGGGACAATTTTCACTGATGAATTAAGGCCAGAGAAGAGTAGAGTGAAGAGGCGTATTTCAGAGATTAACATATAAAAAGCATCAGAATGGAAAAAGTAGAGGCCTTTAGCCCCCATAGGCTTCACTCAACTAAAGGAGTATGATCTAAAAAGCCCACCTCATTATATAAACCTTAGAGAGACTGGTACTATATAAGTGACCCCCAAAAAGGTCATGCAGCTCTCCCACTCCAGTCTTTCTCTTGGAGTCAGGCCACAGGCTGGGTCTGGTGCACCTCCTTTAATAAAATATCTCCTTTCCAGTAACTATTTTTATATCTCTGCACAATTCATTGTAAAGAGGCAGTAGAACCTAGATAATCTACTCCAGTGGCTGTCCTCCAGATTCAGATCCATGCCTGTAACAGTCTGAACTTCTGATTTAGATAATCATTTTCTTCCCTGAATTACTAGAGGATTTATTGACTATATGATTCATTTATTAATTATTCATTCACTGCCTTCAAACATCTTTTTAAATCAATTTTATTATTTTTCTGATCATAAAAACTAAATGTGTTATTCTTTAAAATATAACTTATGGAATGTTCTAAAGAATAAGATAAAAAATCATCTATAAGCCAGTGAACAGGAAATAATCCCTATTAATATTTAGACAAATTTCCTCTTCATGTTTATATAGTATGAATATATAAGTACTTCTTTTGTTTCTAAAACTGGCATACATTCTGTTCATTGTCATTTTTTACTTAGCATTACTGCATAAACACATCTTATTCTTTAAAAAAAAAAACATATAATGGGAGCCTTACTTCCAGTATGAATGAGTAATCTTCTAAAAATTATCCTGTGACAAATTAAAACCACAAAGTAAAAGCTTACAGATTTCAGAAAGAAGTCAAAGTTTGGAGGAAGTGACCAACACTGAATAAAAATCAAAGGGTTTTTTTTCTTAATTAATCATTTAAATGAACATAAAAGAGTACTTTCTTAGGTTCTTTGAAATACATCATTTTTCTTCATTCTGATTCATTTACATAAATAACTCAAAGGACAAAGCCGCTTACAGATAGCAGCCCAAAGGTCATAACCAGAATTTTTCATCAAATCAGTAGGACTAAGCTTTTCTTTGAGACTTACATAGGGCCTAGACATCTCTAGTCACTGGAGACTGGGATGGAACTGGAAAAGAAGGCATAGCTGGAGGCAACACTGTTGTCCGAGCCTGAGTCTTGGTTGTAATCTTGGCCTCACCTTAGTTTTTCAGAAACTGAGACCCTTTGCAATGAAAGCTAGAGCATATTTCCACAGCTCAGGGTGAGCACACAAGCAAGTTGATTCAACTTGCAGCTTACCGCCTTACCATCTCCAGTTTTCACTATTAGGATCGACAATTGCCTAATTAGCTTCTGCCTGTGGACAGAGTCTTGGCCTTGCTGTCTCACATGCTCTTCATTGTGCTTTCTCTTTCTTTGTGCTTCTTGGCTACAGGTATGTTTTTCTAGAACTCTGAGCACATTCTTTAAGAGACTCACATTTTTCGGATTAGAATTTCTTGATGGCATTTCTATGTATTTTTAAGGACTGGTAGTGCACGGTGTGGCTGTTGAATGTGGCCGTGCCTGCACTATAGTCCACACTCTCTATTTGTTTTACGTATAACTCTTTGGAAAACAGAGTATATCATCCACATGCAAAGTTAAAATTCATTGAATAAGAGAATACTAGGATTTATAACAAAGGAACCTCAAGGCTACCGAGGCTTAAATCTCTCTCATGGTCAATTTTGGACTTCACCTTTCTTTGCCCTGGCAACATTACAAAGGTACATATCAGCTCTGCTACTCCTTAGGATTTAAATTACAATATGAAAAGTGAAGTTAGCTGGAGTTTGTTGAGGTTCATTAAGACAAAGCTACTTCCTTGTGATCAAAAGAAAAGAATCTAAATTCCAATTTGGGCCCTGGATATAGACTTGCCATTCTAAATGTCCAAAACATTATATAATATTGTCCCCTCCTATTAGGCATCAATCCAACTAGACTTGTGAATCACAGGCCAGAAGTCTACACATCTAGCAAGAAAATTAGTTCATTTGAAGCCAAACTAAGATGGGAGAAATAAGTATCCCTTTGATGTGATTTATCTTCCTAAATACCACCACTCCAGGTAGGCACTTGCTTACACCACATAGTGCTATGTTTCAAAGAATCCCAGGACAAGTGTTACTCTGTATCTGTGGCTTCTTCCAGCACTTATCACCCCACCACCTACCCTAAAACTCTCCAGGCCTAGGGTTTGAGCTCCCTTCCCACAGCTTGTCTTTAACCCATATTGGTCCATAGGGTCTCTTGGCTCCTGATTGGCTCCACTCCCGGATTTCTTTGAGTCTACTTACCTCTCTTGATCTCCTTCCCCCATTTCTCTCTATGTCTTCTCATGGGCCAGTTCAGTCTGCTGTCCCAGCTTAGTCAGGACCCTTCCAGGTCCCTCTCCCTTTATCTAAAATAAACCAGAATTATCTTCATGTCCTCATTTCATCCTTATAGCACTGCAGCTTATCTGCTTTTCTGGGAAAAGATGACTGACCATCGCTGTCTGGGATGCTCTGAGCTTTCTCAATCTTTTTCTATGAAGTTATTCAATTCCACCCTGCAAACTGTTTGGCTGCTTACAAACAACATAGCTTTCTTACTCCTTCTTCATAAGCTTTCCTTTTGAGACTATATCTAAATTGGTTTATTAATGAAACTAAGAAATCAAAAAAAAAGCAATCCCAATTTTCTCAGTAAGAATATCATAGGATTACCACACTTTATATAAACTATATAATGTTAGACTTTAAGATACTATCAACTTCAGAATGTTCAGCTATAATCCCTAAAGAAACTACTAGAGGCAGGGTAGGGGATGGGTGGGAAGAAAGGGTATAGGTTAAAATTTAATAAATGAAGTAAAATCAAATTCTAAAATGTATTCAAGTAATCTAAAAGATAATAAGATAGTCATAATAGAAATATAAAATTAAGAAATGACAACAGAACCCCCAAATATTAAGGTCATAGTCCTAAAGACAAACAAATTGATAATCAAATTGAATAATGGAATAATATATACACAAAAGCAAATGTCAGAAATGCAAAAAAATAATGACTCAAATATAACCTATTCATAATAGGCATGCATTAAATCCATGATAGATATATGGGGAAAATTGATTGTTTTAATATTTTCAACTGGAATGCCTAAGAAAACTGCATAAACTGTATCAGCTAAATGAAACTTTAAGATAAAAAGTATTGCAAAAGCCAAAGAAGAATATTTTGCAATGGTAATATAATTAGTTTGTCTGGAAAGCATGCCCAAATGTACATGAAGAAGCAAAATAAAAAACTCATAGTAGAAGACTTAAATAAACCAGAAAGATCTAAGATATATATTCAAATATTAGGTATAAATATAAAGGATCTTAACAGCACTAACAGCAATGGTGAATTACTTTATATTTATAGATAATTATAGGTTATTACCCAAAAAGTGTACATTTATTTTCATAACCATAGTATACCTATGAAGACAGTAAGCAATTGAATAACCATAAAATAGATCTCAGTGTATCTAAAAAGCTTTGAAATTATACAGAGTATATTCTCTGACTACAATAGAATTTAATTAGAAGCCAATAACAATAAAAATAGCAGAAAATGAAGAAGAAAGTTGGGGGTTACAATACTAAATTACACATTACAGAGCAGTAATGCTTGAGTATTATATGAATTAAAGAATAGAAAGTGACCAATAGAATAAGAACAGAAATAAGTCATATATAGGATTGAAACTTTCTAAACAAGATTGCCAAGGCACTCCAATTATGGGGCAAAAAAACATTTCAACAATTTTTCCTAGAATAACTGCAAATAGAAAAAAAAATGTTATCCATTATAGGGCAAAATTAGTAAAATAAGCCAAATCCCTGACTATTAAGTACTGAAAGTAGAAAATGTGATATATGTATATGATACACTAGTATATAGCCATAAAAAGGAGCAAAGTTATTTCATTTTTGGGAAAGTAAGTTAACCTGGAATACATCAAGTTACCCTTTATAATTAATATCTATTAATACTTATAATAAAGAGACTTTCTAAGTTAAAGATAGCAGATCTGTAAAACCTTTAGAATAAAATATTTAGAATAAAGAAAATATTTTTGAGGTTAGTCACTACAAAATGTTTTTTGAAAAGCCACAGGTAACAATAACTACAAAAATTTATTAGCCTCATCAGAATGAAAATATTGTTCTTTAAAATAAACCTTTAATAAAGTAAAAATTGTAAGCCACAGAGAAAAACATATTAAATAGTTACCAGGTTCTAACAAGTAACTCCATAATATAAAAACCTTGTTTACAAAACAGAAAAGACAATATGATTCTTAACCAAACCAAATATTATGAGGAAATACTCATAATACTCAACATAACAGTCATTAGGGAAACACAAATTATGCTATAGTGATTTACTACTAGGGCATATAAAATGACTCATACAAAATAAAATAAAAGTCTCAACAATTCAAAATGTTAGTGATGTGGTATAACTGGAATTCTCATCGATAGCGGGAATGTAAATTGTCTTTGGAAAGCAGTGACAACTTCTTATGATGTATTTTATATTTCTTTTTAAGCACATACATAGTAATTCAACCATTCTCTTGTTAAGTAATTACCCAAGAGAAATGCAAATACATATTTATAGAAACATATCTACAATGTTAATAGGTGCATTTATTTGTAGAAAAATGTTGAGATAATGTTTGTCCTTTAGTGAGTCAATAAATAAAATGTGGTATCAACATAGAATACTATTCAGTAATAAAAAAAGATTTTATAGATTTGTTTATATAGAACTCTATCAAAAACATACTAATGTAGAGGAACATAAAGCAGATAACTGAATGACTTGGACATGATACACAGTGCAGGATGGATTGGAATGTGCCACAGTCATTTATTGATGTCTTAGTTACTTTTCATTTGCTATGTCAAAAAACTGAGATTACTGCAAAATATAGAAAAAAATATTTCATCCAATTTATAGTTTCAGAAGGTTGGAGTTCATGATGGCATTGCAACAGGTGGCAGGAGCAGAACCTGAGAGATCACATCTTGAGACAAAAATCATGAGGAAGAGAGAAAACAAATTGAGAATGGGTCTTTTGAGACATCAAAGTCAGACACCAGTGTCACAGTTCTTCCAACAAGTCCATTCTTCCTATTCCTTCCCAAAGAGTTCTACCAACTGTGAAACAAGTATCCAAATATGTGAGCCTTTGAGGGTCATTCTTATTGAAAACAAAACATTACATTCTTGTGCCTTCATAGTCTTGTGGCATATTATAATACAAAATATATTTAGTTCATACAATAGTCCCCAGAGTCTTTCAGTTCTTATTTCAATTTATAAGTTCAAGTCTCTTCTGAGACACAAAGCAATCTATTAATTGTAACTTCCAATAAAATCAAGAAGGAAATTATATCTTCTCAACATACAATGACACAGAATATACATCACCATTCCAAAATGGAAGACTTGAGCCACAATAAGGAAATATTGGACCAAAACAAGAGAAAAACTTACCAAGGCAAATTCCAAAACTGGTAGCTTCATCTCCAATGACAGCTAACATGGCTCCACTCTTCTGGCTTTGCTGTTTGCAAGATGAATCTCTTTTTTTAGCTCATTACATTGTTTGCAGCTCTTATTGGTAAACATGCCACAGCTCTGTTATTCCTGGTATTCTCTGATATTCAATTTCTGTCTTAGGAATTTTATTGTTGTGATAAAACACTATGATCGTAAACAACTTGAGAAAAAAAGGATTTATTTTACTTAAGCTTCCATATCACTTTCTATTGTCAAAAGAAGTCAGAGCAAAGACTGAAACAAGGTAGAAACCTGGAGGCAAGAGCTGAAGCTGAAGCCATGGAAGAATACTGTTGAATGTGCTATAAGAAAGCAGGATGAGCAATTCACAAATAGACTGTGTATAAAATATTTCAACAGGCTTGATGTTTTTAAGTAGGGTGATAGTTGTATTTTGTTACTTGTACATGGATAAAGGTGTTCAATCAAGAACCCATTAGTAGCTGTTGGTGCAAATATACCACATTCTAAATGAGTGGAATCAAATATTCAAATCCCTTCCAAAAATCCCTAAGCAATATATGAAAGCAATACTATCTATACTTGTAATGGTGGCCAAGATGAAGACTACTTACAAAAAGAGTAAAGTCTCTATATATCCAACAACAAATATTTTAACAAGTATAGGGCAGGATCTATATATGAGAGAGAAGAAATAGTATTTATCTTTCTGATTATGGATTATCTCACTAATATGTTTCTCTGTTCCATCAAGTTTTAAAATTTTACTTTTCTTTACAGTTAAATAAAATTCTGATGTGTGTGTGTATCACAATTTTATTATCCATGTGTCAATTCTATTTTTTTGCTATTGTGAAAAAAGAATCAATAAATACAAATGTACAAATATCTCTATGAAAGGATACAAAAGTATTTTAAGAATATGTCTGGGATTAGTGTGGCTGATTTATATACCTAGTTTTAACTTTTTTTTGAAAATTTCTACACTGGTTTCTATAGAGGCTGTACATTCCCAGCAACAACTATGAAGGCTCTGCTTTCTATACTTTATCATCGCCATCTATTGTCATCTTGTGTTCTTGATAGTAGCCACCTTAGCTGAAGTGAGAAAGATGGTAACTTTTATATGCATTACATTTCTCTAATGGGTATGAATGTTGAACTTGACTAAAATATTGGCATTTGTCTCTCTCTTTTTCTTTCTTTCTTTTCTTTGAGACTTGTTTATTCAGCTCTTCAACCCATTTACTGATTGGATGATTTTGTTTTGTTATTGCTTAATTTTTGTAGTTCCTTATATAATCTAGTGGTTCTTAATTTGTGAGTTACAACCCATCTGGGATCAAAGGATTTTTCAAAGAGTTATCTAAAACCACCATAAACAAGGCCCAGCATTTTGCTGCATACAGGAAACCCACCTCAGTGACAAAGACAGACTCTACCTTAGAGTAAAAGGCTGGAAAACAATTTTTCAAGCAAATGGCCCTAAGAAACAAGCTGGAGTAGCCATTCTAAAATCTCCAGCCAGAGAACACAAAGGGAGGGACTCATGGCTCCACCTGAATAGATAGTTGAGGGTGGCCTTGCCAGGCATAAGTGGAAATGGACAGCCTTGATACCTGAAAGTTCGAATTCCCTAGAGTTGGGGAATTTCAAGAGCAGGGAGGTGGGAATGAGAGGATGGTGGGAGCACACCCTCATAGTAATTGGAGGGGGGGATGGGGTAAGGGGTTAGGCATCAGTGGAAATAGAGGGCCTTGGTGCCTGAAAGTTTGGATTCCCTAGTGTTGAGGAATTTGAGAGCAGGGAGGTGAAAATGGAAGGATGGTGAGAGTATACCCTCATAGAAACTCCCAAAATTATATGGATTAGACATGACAGAGGCAGGCCGCCAGAAAACTAGTTTCCAGAATTCAAACAAAAAATTATCTTGATACTAAAATTTGTTTTGAGAATTGTATATTGCAGAATACACAGCCTAGGTGTGTCTACTCATCAAGTGAGCTGAGCAGACCTGCTCAAACCTCTGTCCTGGAATTCCAGCTGGATACAGTGAAGACACAAACAAGGCTTATCAATTTACTCTTCCCCCTGCCCCTCTTCTAATATTTCAACACCCATAATCAGCTTGAAGAAGTTAATGAAGAGTTGGTGCCCGTATTCCCTGGACTTGGGGACTGAGGTGGTTAATATTGGGCTGTCTTTCTAGGGAAAAGTAGTAGTTTTGTTGGAACAGGGAGGATTAGCTAGGATTTATTGCATAGCCATAACCTATTGGTAAAAATATGTATAATTGTTATTAAGATAAAGTTATAATTTCTCTTTTTGTTGTTGTTTTGTTTTTGTTATTGTTATTGTTTTTGTTTTTCCCGAGACAGGGTTTCTCTGTGTAACCCTGGCTGTCCTGGAACTCACTCTGTAGACCAGGCTGGCCTTGAACTCAGAAATCTGTCTGCCTCTGCCTCCCAAGTGCTGGGATTAAAGGCGTGCACAGCCACCGTCTGGATGAAGTTATAATTTCTTAAATGGTACAAAATTTACTTTGATTTCTAATTTAAGGTTTTCATTGGTAAGAGCTTCTTACTGATATAAAGTGAGATTAATATTGTTACTCTCACAGGCATTGTGCCTATATAACACACTTAGACCCAGTCCTTCTTTAAGTTTTTAAACTGGTTTGAGATGGTTAGCCTGTGAGTTAAGGGCCTATAGCAAATTCATGGCTCTGAGTTTATTTTTCGGGTGTTTTCTATATTTTATTTAGCTGAGAGGAGTTAACAAACAATAGTCCAGATTGCCTTACATGGATAGTTGGTTTTCAAAACGTCAGAAGTTCACAAAATTGATGTTACAAACATTTCTGTATTAATGTCCATTTTGATTAGAGACCTGTCTGCTCCTGACAGCTTCCTGTCTTGGATTCTAAGAAGAAATTGAGCATCTTTGGAGTTACTCCAGTAGTGGTGAGACAGCCACTAGACAAGTATTGCCTCTTTTCATCTACAGACAAATCACTGTCCAGAAAAGGACACACTTGCAGAATAGTCAACTGATTATATCTGCCAAGACAGAGTAATCAGCCCTTAATAATTCTGCATCACTTGGTCTGTCAGATGATCCTGAGCCAGAAGGCTGAAGATTGAATACTCCAACGTTTTGTAGTATAGGGACTGTCCAGGTGCTCAGTGGTCTCTATAATTTGGCTAAGTTTTAGAAGTTATGCTTTGTGCTTCCCATAATTTCAGTTAACTCAGTCATTCTGGATTTCTAACAGGTTTGAAGACTTATAGTCTCATAGCCAATCCCGGCTATTTACTTTGAGAGAAAAGGTTTGAGAGGATGGTTTTCAGCTGACATTCATTCTAAAGCCAAGAAAAAAAGCCAGGTTCAGAATTAAGTCTTTTAGTTAGGAGGGACAGTCTTTTAGTTAGGAGGTTCTGTTTAGTCACCAAAATGATGCACTGGATATTAGGTCTATCTTGTACCTTACTGATACAAGTTGGTATAGTTATGCTCTAATTGTATTCTAAGAAAAAAGTTTTATTTTAACAGGAACGGTAATATGTAGGAGGAGCTACGGTGGAAGGAGTAAGGAGAGGAAGATAAAGCATAAGGAGAGGAGGAGAAGGACAGGAGGAGCTAGGTGACAAGAGTGGTGGGGGGAACACTGAGGTGGGTGTTTTCGTGTCCCCACCAGTCAAAGATAGTTGATATATCTAGGTTGAGTATTGGGTTAGTTACACTTCTGATTGATATTGAGCATTACCAAACTTATAAAGCCTTTGGTTAACATAAAAAAAATAGTATAAAAGCAAAAAGGAGAAGTGGGGGTGGGATAGGGGTTTTCTAGGGAGGGGAAATGGGGAAAGGGAATAGCATCTGAAATGTAAATAAAATATTCAATAAAGATTTTTACATTTAAAAAAAGTAGTGGCATTAGGGAGGTTGAAAATCACTATTTTAATCCACTGTGTGATGTGTAGTTTGCCTCTTCCCTGTAATGATAGGTTCCCTTACTATGCAGAAGCCTTTCAATTTAATGTGGTACCACTTATCAATTTGTACTATTTCTCCTACTATGGTTGTTCTATTATAAAAACATCTTGCCTATATTTACATCCTTTAGCAATTGCATTGTTTCCAGTTTTAAATAAAGTGTCTTTGCATTGACTTTTGTGCATGGTGAGAGATATGGATCTAATTTCACTCTTCTATAGATGTATATCCATTTTTGCCAGCATTGTTTATAAAAAGACTGTCTTTTTTCAGTGCCAGGAAACCACAAAGGGGCCCAAAAGTTGTGGGGGTAAAAGAGGCAGGGGCTTGAAGCAAGGGGATTGGAAAGACAATAGAATACATAAACTATGAAAATAAAAAGGGGGATATTTAGAGTGAAAGAATACAGAGAAAGGAAGAAGTAATGGTAAACAGACAGAGAGGTGGAAGGAGTGGAGTCAGGTGAGGAAGTAAAAATAAATCAAAATAAAGTGTGTATGAAAGTGCTATAAAAAGAGGCCTGGAGAGACTTCTCAGCAGTAAAGAACACTGGCTCCTAGTACAAGGTGCCCAGGTTGAATTCCCAGTTCCCATATGGTGACTCCCAACCATTTGTAATTCTACTTCCAGGGAACCTGATATCCTCTTGTGACCTTTGCAAGCATTATGCACAAAAGAGTTGTGCAGACATAAATGCAAGCAAACACTTGTGCATATAAAATAATAAGATACATTTTGTTTTTTCTCTGACATAAGTAAACTTGTTTCATTGTAAACTGCTTTTTAAAAAAAAAAATTCAAAAAGCACACTTTGACAAGCGTTTTCACCTGCCATCTGTTTGCCTTAGGCATGAAAACCTCAAAAAGGGTCATATTTTTTGTGGTTCACATGGTTCCCAGAAAGGTAGAGTCACAAATATACTTGACAATAATCCATTAGATAAATTGTCTTGAAAGGCTTTCATAACAGATATCAGAGATTGAAGTACTGACTGAATCCTATTTTGAGGCAGAGAGTTAACATTCTACTTGCTACAGCCTGGCATATGCCCAGCCTCATTAGCTGTGTCCCTTGTACTGTCTGTATTTCTTGTTATAGGGTCTGCAGATGAATTAGGTAGCACAATGTCTTCATTCTGAGTTCTTTGGAAAAGAAACGTTATAAATTTAAGACATTTGTTGTTAGCTGGAAGAAGGAAGATCTATTTACTCTGTGCTGGTATTTTGGGAAGCCATGGTTACCTATAAATCACCTAGATACATCAAAGAAAAACAAATGGAAGAGCATAAGGAATGAATGTGAATCAAGGCTTCACTAATGTCTGGAGACAAACAGTTAGACATCAATAAAAGTTTTTATATTTTTCTGAACTTTTCTTCCTATCTTCTCTGAATAAGACAATTACTAATTCTATTCAGCTCTTTAATAGTACTCAATATATATTAATAAATATTCTTTCAGTGTCTCTACTCATAATTCATTAGTAATGCACCATGATCTGGATGGAGAGAAGATAACTGCTGATTTCATTATTTACATTTGTTATTGGTAGGGATGCTGTCCGTAATCATGTTATTGAAACATTTTTTTAAAAGGCTTATCTATTAGTCTGCAATCTGATGAAATTTCTAATTGCTACAATTTGTATTTACAATGATAAAATGTTGATTAAATTTGGGTACTGTTTCTTTTAGTGTCTACTCCAAGTGATGTTTTTGGAATAATCCATTGATTTTTGAAAGAAAAAAAACTGAATCATTGTCTCAAGAAATGTTACATCACTGTTGGCTCTTATATTAGAATGGCATTAGGATTTAGTTTTCAAGTGAATAGTGGTGATATTCAATAGTAATACAGTGATTGATATTCCTATAGAGTGTCAGAATTTGATTGAAGTAGAAATTTTTCAGCTTCTTTACTCTTTTGATAAAGAAGCATGGAAGAATTTGAAAAGCAAAGCCTAACAGTTTAACAAAATGTTTGGGGGCAGGGTGCTACTGATATGATCAATCTACCCTAGCAGAGTACCAACTGCTAAACATAGTCCGGCCCTGAACTGGCACAGCACTGAGAAACTGACTTCACCATCTGGCTTTCTGGCATTTTTATCAAGTCTTTTTAATTAGGCTCAAATCAGTGATCTCCTTTCTCAGCTTCTACCTCTCTCGATGCTATTAGGATGGAACTCATTTCCAAAACACTGCAGAGTGCTCAAGTGAAACTTCAGTTGAATAGTATTGTCCCTCAGGTTTTCACACCTTACATATGCTAGCAGCAGTCCTGTTGTGCTTGTCCAGTGGTGCATATAATTCAATTTTTGTTTTATTAAGATATGAAGATGACCATTGCCAAGAGCCAACAAGAAGTTAAAATCTAGCAGGTGATCTTCCTGAAATTGTTCCACCTTGGATTAAAATCTACGATGAATTTGCTCCTGTAAACAATGTCCATGAGGATTTCATTTTAGGAAAGATTGATGCTATTAATATGCTTTTCCTGTTATTATTAAATATATATAATAATCACCGTTTTCAGCAAATCTCTGCAGAACAATGAAAATGTACTGTCTTATAGTGATGTTATATAGTTTCTTAACTCTTAATGATGATCCTACAAGAATTCATAAAATTATAGTAATTATTAAGCTCTTTTATAATAAGACTGCTATTATATCTTTTCTGATGTCAAAACTGCAATGTGAACCCTGAAAGTCTTCAGTTAATTGCTTCTAAGATAGCAAGCAGGCATCTATTACTCAGAGTACATTCCAAGAGGTTGTGAAAACCATTAACCAAAGGTCATAAAATGGGAACTAAGCATTTACTACAGGTGCAAGGACAGAAGATAAAATATTGACTGGCTTTATCTATACAAAACTTCATTAATACCTTAGTCTCAAAAACTATAGTTTTTAATTTTCCATGACCTGTTGAGCTTGTGATATAATGAATGTTTAGACAGATAGTTACTCTTAATGGATATGCATGTAAACATTCTCTGTAGTAAACTTACTATTCTACTCATGATTTGAATTTATTTGTATACTTGTGGTGAACTTTTTACCATGTAATCATGTATTCCAAAAGATGCATAAGTGATGAGGACAAAGAGAGGAGACAGGACTAAGGGGAACATTTTAGGCAGAACTGAACACAAGAACTTAGAAGTACAGGCATTGGAAGTAAGAATATTGTTACATCAGAGCAGGAGAGAGTAAGAATAGAAGGAGAATATAGAGTAGAATAACTTAAAAATTATAAGGCAACTTATAAAATTAATATAGCAATATGCAGAATGCAAGGGGAAAGAGGAAAAAGAAGCTGAAGATAGAGCAGAAAGAGCAGGCAGGCTTCTCCTTACCATGGGACAGAACAGGTCTTTTCTTAATAACAAGGCAGGCTTAGTCTTATTAATGAGAACAAAGCTTTCTTCTTACAGACTTGGTTTAAATTCATTTAGCAATAACAGGGTAGAAGCTTTTTCTTTCTTTATGCAATAAAGATTGGAGCTCATTTTTCATCCAGAATCAGTGAGTTCTTTCTGCACTGGTGCTTGGTCTTTTGTTCCATATACATATGTAAGTATGTTTTTTTTTTTTTTTGTGTGTGTGTGTGTGTGTGTGTGTGTGTGTGTGTGTGTCTGTCTGTCTGTCTGCCTGCCTGCCTGTCTGTCTGTCTGTGTAAGTATGTAATTATGAGATACTATGAAAGCTGAGCCCAACTGGTTCGAACAGAGATTTAAGAATATGTATGCATGAATCTGTATATAATTATGTGAATATAATCCATATTAGCTTGTGTAAAAGTTTTTCCTCTGTGAGCATGACTCTCTTCTCCTGGTTCAACAGAAGTATATTGCTCCAAACTTTCCCCTAACCTGACAAGCTAGAGGCATCTGGACCAGAGGGAAAAGTTTCTAGCAATTAATCCATTTCTTAATCCCCTGCTGTTTTAAGATGAGGTACTAATGCCAATGACTGCAGCTTCTGGCCTCAGAGGAAATCAAGACAGGCAAGTCATCTACTGCAACAAGGTGACTTACACTTAAGACAGGTAAACATGTTATTATTATACAGCAACCTTAAATATCTTGCCCCTGCTGACACTCTTCTGCATCACCTTACCTTCAAGAGAGAACCAAGACAGAAGACTAGCCATGCATGGCCCCCAACAGACCATTACATGCAAAGCCAGGCAGACTTAAGAGACCTACATGAAAAATGGAGCCACAGTTAGAAAAATTATAGGTCTCTATGGAATCAAGGAAAAGGAAATGGGAGCACTTAGATAGCACCTGGAACTTAAACCACTGAAACCATGTGCTTAATAGAAATATTTAAAAACATTTTCAAGGTAGAACGAGTATTGCACTCCCTTACAAAAATATTTACTCAATGTTTGAACAATTTAAAAGTGGTCAGATTTGCTCATGTCAACTCTCTGCTGTTAGTTTACAATGATCCCACTTCACTAGAATTTGATATTCTGTTCAGGCAATTGGAGCACATTTCCCTACAGAACTAGCTTTGTATGTATAATCTGAAATCATTTCACTCTCTAGAGACAGATTATAGTCATACCAACCTGGTATGGTTGCCTCCTTCATAAATGTGTCCTCATATTCAAATAAAGAAGATTTCTGAGTACAAAAGAATGGATTTCAAGGCTGGAGTCAGAAAGACTAAGATACATTCTAAAGACATTTCTAGCAGCTGAGGAAGTAGGTGGGTGAAAGAAAAATCCACTTGTCCTGCAAGCATGAGGATCAGTTTGATTCCCCAGTACCCAGTAAAGCTTGAGTGATGATGGATACATCTTTAGTTCCAGCATTAGGAAGTCTGAGGAAGGAGAGTCTTTTTTAATTCAAGGCCAATTTGATCTACATAGTGAATTTCAGGCCAATCAGGGCTGTGTGATGAGAAGCTGCTTAAATAAAATGACAGCGAGAGTGAGAGAGAGAGAGAGAGAGAGAGAGGGAGAGGGAGAGGGAGAGGGAGAGGGAGAGGGA
>JANHMN010000005.1:47231080-47258427 GCA_030674055.1 Rhabdomys pumilio
TGTGTGTGTGTGTGTGTGTGTGTGTGTGTGTGTGTGTGTGTGTGTGTGTAATCTTACAGTCCAGCAAAACATAGAAGATCCCCAGAGCCGGGGTTACAGATGTTTGTGAGCTGCCTGATATGGGTGCTGAGAACAGAACTTGGGTCCTCTAGAAGAACTGCAAGTGTTCTTCATCATTGAGACATATCCCCATCTTATGGTTAGCCACTTGATTCTGGACAAAGTGTTTTATACAGATTTCTTCATTCAGTAAGCAATTTCAATCGCATCACAGCTTTCAAGTCTTTTGCATAAATTTTTTAACCAATTATAATTTTTCAGGTAATTTAGCAGTGCTCACTTTAGTAGGAAAATGGAAAGGAACATTTTTTTTTTTTTAGTTAATCATCAGAATTTTTGGTCTCTATGGCTCCAGCTACATATGTAGCAGAGGATGGCATAGTCTGCCATCAATAGAAGGAGAAGCCCCTAGTCCTGTGAAGGCTCCATTCCTCAGTGTAGGGGAATTCCAGAGAGGTGAGGCAGGAATGGGCAGGTGGGAAGGGGAGCATCCTCATAGAAACAGGGGGAGGGGGGATGGGAGAGAGGGGCTCCAGAGGGGAAACTGGGAAAGGGAATAACAATTTATATGTAAATACATAAACTATTCAATAAAAAAAAGAATTTTTGGTCCCAAAATTTATACTTCTGAACACTAAATATGTAAATTTTATGCAATTTCAATTATGGTTAAAAAATGTTTAGAGTAATACAGTGGCCAACAACCGATCTTTCTTATTTCCTTACTGTACTGCAACACTTAAACTTCCTTTTCTAAGATGATGTTATACAATGGCATAAATTGTTTCCTTTGGTTTGGATATCACCAACACTGTTATTGAGAAACCCTAATATCTTTCTTTGTATGGCTCCCTGAAATATGATTGTGATAATCTGCTGATGCCATATGAGCCCTAAAATATAATGCTATTTTGTCATCCTAGTAAAAACTATTCTGACCTTCCCATTTCAGTTCTAATTGCTGAATCTCAAGTATTCAATGAACACCTGTGTGTATCCTACTAGCCCTCAGACATAATAGAATTTGGGACTGAGGGGATAGCTTAGTTTCTAGAATGCTTATCTAACATGCATGAAGTCCTGGGTTTGGTCTCCAGCACAGCATCGTTTCCTGTGGTGTGGTACCCCTGTAATCCCACCACTCAAGACATCAGGAGGATTAAAAATTCAATGTCATTCTTGGGGATTTAGCACATTTGAAGCTTGGAATACATGCGACTCATCTCAGAAATATTTTTAAACATGAGATTCTGATGTTAATTATTTTCGTCAGAATATCTACAATAGCCTTCTCTGCATTTGGAGTGGATTTTGTTGCACCTCATCTTCAGGCAGCAAACAAAATGAACTTTCTAAAACTAAAGCTAACTGTCATTTTTTTTCTGTTTGTTTCAGATTCTTCAGACAGATTCATTTTGGAGTCTCCAAGGTAGTCTCAATACACTACCTCGACTTCTATCGTACAGTGTAGCCTTCATCCTGAGCCTGCCTGCACCTTTTCATATTTAAGATCTATGTGTGGTAACGCCTTTCATTTTACTAGCTCTGTATAGTATCATCCACATGAGCTGCTAGTTTCTTCGTTACTCAGTTCTCTCTCATTATCCCACTTCCATATTATCAGTTTTCAGCTTAAGGGTTATCCTAGGGCAGCATCACTCCCGAGTTTATAATGCAAGTTGAATCACATTTGGTTAAATTGCAATAATCTATTGATGTGTTTGTTCAGAGTGTCATGACAACATCAGGATGGGTCTAAACAGAAGAAATTTAAACTACTAATCCTGACATGGTCAGAATAAACAAAATTTATTTTGAATAAATAAAGAAGAATAAGGCACTTCTTTCCTCAAAAGTATATCTAGTTTATGAATTAGGTATAGTGGGTTATAATGTAGTTCGTCCAATTAATTTTAATATTATTAAAGATACATTAGAAAGAATCCTTGTTAATTCTGATAAGGATAAAGTAAGTTGGGGTAGAAGCCAGAGTCAGAGCAATCGCCACCAAGGTAAAATTGTGATGTACAGGTGTTCTGCCTGCATTTATGTCTGTGCACTACATGCATGCAGTACCTATGGACCAGAAGAGGGAGTATTGGATTGCCAGAAACTGGAGTTACAGATGGTTGTTATTTGCCTTACAGGTGTTGAGAACCAAACCTCAGGGAAAGCAACAGTGCTTGAAACACAGAGCCATTTCTCTGGTCCCCAGTTTTTCATCATTGTGACAAAATAAGAGAAGGCAAAAACTTTTAAGGACTTTATTGGGGTTCCTGGTTTAGACATTTCAGTCCCTCCTGCATGAGGAAAGTAGGTAGAGGAGAGACCAATCATTACAGGGAGGAGCACATGTGGAAGAAAACTATGTACTTCTTTGTGGCTAGGAAACAAAGAACGAGAAAGAAAACATTTGTGGACAGGGTATATCTCCTTCAAACACACTCCAGCTACCTACTTCCTCCAACTGGGTACCACCTTCTAGTAAAACATATTCAGCTCCAAATTTATCAATGGATTAATTCATTGATGAGGTTTCGGCACTCACTGAATATTGCTTCCATCTGGGAAACAAGCCTTCGTGGCATGAGCTACTCAGGTGGATACTTTGTATCCAACCATAACAATAAGTTAGATTTGTTTTCCCCTAAAATACAATAAAGTTCATGATAACTCTTAATTGTTTTTCCCTTGAGGTTTTTATGTTTGTGCGATCTTATAAACAAAATACAGCACAGCAGCCATGGGCTGCATGTGGGTAGTTAACATTGAAATTAATTCCATTTAAATAAAAATAAACATTTAGCTGTGCTAGCAACATTTACAATGCTCAATAGCCACATGTGGCTTTATCGTTTGGACAATGGAAATTATAGAACATTTCCATCCTTGGAGAATGCATGTTATAACACATGCAGCCATTCATACATTTCATAAATTTATACTAGGCCATTGTTGTTTGTCTGGTAGGTATAGCACTTGATATTAATAGGCACAAAGATGCAAATGACAAACTTCTGATTACCCGAGGCTCTCTCTAATCTATTGACCTTCCTTTACTCAGATTGCCTATATTTCTCTCTTAAATTTTTATGCTCTTATAGATTGCTGAACATTAATTACTCAGCTGCTCAGCGATCAGAACCATAGCTCTGAGTGGAACTTTAAATAAATCCTCTATTTAGTATGTACCCATTGTATGACCACCCTATGCTGAGGCCTGTAGGAAATATAAAAATGAATGTAAAACAACATCTCTCCTCTCAGTGAGAGTTTAACTTAATGAACATTTGAGTTACAGCTGCTGTGTAAGCCATGAATGTACTTCTATTGTTAAAGTGGAATTAGAAAAAAATGTCTCAGTAATTAAAAGCACTTACTTCCCTTGTAGAGGACCCAGGTTCAATTCTCAGGACTCACATGGCATATCACAACCACATTTTTTCTACATCTCCAGGGAATCAGAGGTCCTCTTCTGGCCTCCATGGGTACCAAGAATGCATGCAATGCTCATATAAACTTACAGGCAAAACACTCATACACATAAAATAATAATAATAATAATAATAATAATAATAATAAATATATACATATATATATAAATTAACAAAATCATGATTGGAAAGACTGGATTTACATAAACATAATAAATAGAGAACAATATACCATATTATATAACCAAGTGCTTAAGTGCACACTATCAATTTATAAGTCCTTTGCAAATTCAGGACTGAGAAAGAATATCATGTAGGAAGAGAATAACCGAAGTCCTTACAGCAGAAGTGGTGCTAATCATAAAACTGTTCATGGTACAAGCAACAGAAAACCCAAACTAGAGTTAGCACAAAGGAGCTGTATCGATTTATGTTTGGGTGTAGGATTCGGATAGATTTATCCAGTGATTCAACCCCTTTGTCAGTCACCTTTCCTCTCCCTTTTACTCTCTGCATCACATTTTGTTCTGTATCTGTTCATTCATAAGGAGGCTTTCTCTTCACAGTGGAAAAGGACTATCACCTTCGCCACACACTCATTCCTCTCATTCAGCATCTTCAGTGTGAGAAATGAGACTATCACCCATTCCCTCTTCTTGGGCCACATTGTCATCTGTGAACAATCACTGTGACAAAGAGAACATGCTCTCTCTAGTCAGATCTGCTTCACAAACTCATCAGAGGAGAGAAAGGAAGGAGCTTTTAGAGATGGATAAGTATAATCCCACAACATCCTGGATATAAAATAAGAACAAACAAAAGGGCTTACAAGGTATCTCAGAAGATAAATGCACTTTCCGCCTAACCTGATGACCTGAGTTTTGATCTTCAGGACCCTCATGGTGGAAAGTAGCCCTCCAACCTGCAAATGTGTGTGTGTTTGTGTGTGTGTGTGTGTGTGTGTGAGAGAGAGAGAGAGAGAGAGAGAGAGAGAGAGAGAGAGAGAGAGAGAGATGCCTGTTTGAAGGTTTCAGTCTATAATTACCTGGCTCAATTCCCATGGACCTATAGTAAACAGAGTGTCACTGAAGGAAGTGTTTATCGTAACACCTGGCCATCAAGATTTCAACACATAGGCCCTTAACGGAGAGTTCAAATCCAAATCATAACACTTGCTTCAGCAGAGAGTGTCCCAGACCAAAGGACCAAATGTCCATAATGTAAGAAATAATCAGCAGAGGAAAATGAAAGAATAGGTTCAGTTCATCTTCAAAATGGCAAGAGCAGACTTTTTTTTTGATCTGAGAGGTCCCTAAACCCTGCTACTTGTTATCCAAGGGTACCAAACAAAACAAAATATAAAAGACAACAACAAAAACAAACAAACAAAACACTGTAAAGAATCTGACAAACAGTTCTTGCAGTGGAGAGTAGGGAGATGGGGGGGCTTGGTTTTGTCAGGCCCTGAAACTGGTTTTTAAATAAACTGTTTTTCACAATTGCTCAGTTGAAGCTAAATAAGACAGCCTGTTTTTGCAACTTCCTGGCCTTCAGAGTCTGTGATGGAAACTGGCTGCTTTCCAGAATTCAACGGGCAAAAGAGTTCTTGAAGCCTTGAGTCTGCTTGGTGGCCATAATTTTGGGGGTAGACGTGTCCTTTAAATAGTGCTAAAGTGGGGAAAACTTAGCTAAAGTAATGATTCCCAGAATTACATAACCTTTCAGAGCCCCACAAAAATAAAGAATACAATCCCAACTAAAGGAAATGCTGACAGAGCTGGGCCCTTATGTAATAAAACACTCCCACCTCCCATTTCCGCCCACCTTGCTAGTTGTGTGCTCTTGCCTGCATTCGCATCTAATCCGTGTCAGCATGCCCCCTCAGAGTGGGTTTGTGTTTTTAGGTAGGGTTTCGTGGAGGAATGATCATTATCCTCTTTCAAACCTTCTCCAAGCACAATAGGTGAAAAGTGAAATTTGAAAGAGAGAAGGACACTCCAAATCAAAATATATCTTGCCTTTATTTCCAGAGAAACTGTAAAGCCACATGCAATCAAGTGATGATTCAAGCCTAGAAAAAGGGAGATTTAGAAGTTTTAACAATGCAAACAAAAAACTCTAATTAGGCTTCCTAAAATGCCCCTATTATGGAATTTTTATAATCCTCTTTTCTTTCATGCAAATAAAAAGTAAAATCTGGATCATCTACTCTTTGATTCCACAGATAAAGCAATAACATATGAACCCCAAAACAAAAGTCTTTCATTTGTAAATAAAAACAAATAAAATTGCATTAAATGGAAGAAAAAAAGTGAAGTAAAAGCAAGAAAGAAATGGGGTGGGGAGAAGGTATAATATTTGAATAGGAACTAACTAGAAATAAAATTTCTTTGATCAAAACTCAGTACTCTTATTGCCTTGATAAACTCTCTCAGGAGCTAGTGGTGAAAGCTATTTCATTTTCATTTTAATTACAATGAACTACTCATTAAATGAGAAAGTCTCCAGTACATATCTGTCTTCCATACTAGTTCTCTTTCTGCTAGGGACCAGTATATAGCCAATCCTATTTTACACCATCCATGGCTACTTTATTAGCATATTATCAGTGCAGGTTATTCACTCAGTCCGCTGTGCTGCTTCAATAGATACAATGACATCATTTCTCCTGTTGTGGAGGCTATATTGCTATACTGCTTCCTATTTTTGTGCAGATAAAGGGAGGTGGGAGGAGGGGAATCTTGAAGTTGCATTTTCATCTTGTGACTATATTAATGTCATGAGCTCAGATTCTTGATCTTATATGGGATTTTTGGACAAAAACCGCCTGGAATAAGTTAAATATAAAGACATAAAACAGAGTTAACAAAAAAATGTATGAGAATTTGAATAAACTGAGCCCCAGCCTGCCACCTATTTTATTACTTCTTCGGAGGTAAGGTTATGTTTACAATAATTACTTTCTTTAATATGCTACACTTGAACTTTTTAATAAGAATTTCTAATTTAAAGCAAGTCAGCCCCAAATAATTTGTTGCTAGAAATTTGATTAACCCTTTTTTTTCCACTAAGGATGTAGTTTACAGCAAGTGGGAAAGCAAGGAAGTGCAAAAAGATAATGACCGTTGCCTGAGCTAAAATGCAGCTCCCCTCCAGCTCACCTCTAGGAACAACAGAGATTTAAATACAAGTTCTAGCCAGATGTCACCTGCTACTCATATAACATTTTATGTGTCCAATACACATCATTAATTCTACATACAATGAAGTATAGGTTTGATATGTGCTTTTACTACACTAACTTATGACAGCAGCTGTAAGCACTTAGAAAATATTAGTGATCCTATCATTAACCCCTGGATGAGCTTGTTTAGAATTGTGGGACACAGCATAGAAACACAGCATGAACAACAGCAGCTTGCAAAACCGAAGATCCAATTCCATGCTTTTTTCTGTATCATGCTCTGCCCTCAAAGTTAGCATCTTCACATTTATAGCTTATTGGTGCCTTTAAAATAAATAAACCTTTCCTTTTGATAACTTCACTCAGCATTTGCAAGAATAGCTAGTTTGAATGCCCGTTTCAGTGACCTAGACCAAATATATGAAAAGTCTGCATAGTAATTGGATGGTTTAAGATGCCTCTGTAGTATCTGAAAAGCCCAAATGTGCCACGGGTTTACTTCTTACTTTTATAAAAGAGTTCCTCAATCTTTACACCATGAAGCTGTGATCCCCAATTTTATTGTGTAAAAACTCAAAAGGCGTAGAGAGAATGTAAGATATCTTTATTGACTCAGTCTGGGAACATCACATTACAGATCTGTCAGTTCCCTGACCATTAGCTACAATTAGCCCCACAGCTCCTCCACCATAACTACTAGAGGAAGTAGAGAGGTATAGAAAACCGTTGTATGGTGAGAACTATCTCTGCAAGAGTACCTTTATCTGCACGTTCTATTCATTGTCAGTTTGGTAGACTACTCATCCGTTGTTGAATTTTAACTCCATCTTGGCTAGGTCCAACAGGCATGAATAAACTTCCATGTTCTCACCAATATAGCCAGCAAGAAAATCTTAAGTGAAGTTTGTTGTGAACAAAGTACTTGGACTCATTAGAGACCCATGGACCAATTTAATTGTACCTTACTTAGAATACCTTGCAAAAATGCTTTGTAAACCAACACACCTTGCCTGCTGATATGCTGCAACCATCTTGAAATTGGCTAAGCGTATTAATCCTTAGGTTGTCACGAATGCCTACAGGCTGCCTTCAATAACATTGATTTGTCTGTCAGGTTGGGGTAAAATGTCAACATCTCATACTACCCAATTAAGGCTTTGGAGACATACGTTTTCTTGCAGAGAAACAAAAGGTCTGTCTCCTCTTATGTCTCACATAACTCAATGTATGCAGTGTACACAACGTCATATTATAGAGATACAAATAACTGTGGCACATGACACAGCTGGGACACAGATTCTCTACCCAAGTAAAGTACCTATGTCACTGACATGGCAGAAGATGCCCTCATTAGTAATGATGTACAAGGACAGTAGTGGTATTTTTTTTCCTTTGCAACACAGCTTGTCAGAACACAGAATTTTTGCACATGTGCTTTAAAAAATCCTACTTGAAGCCTTCCAATGTCCTATGTTTTTTGTTTGCTTGTTTTGTTTGTTTGTTTGTTTTGTTTCTTATTACAATAACATTTAAGCCCTGGGAAAAAAATGCCAAGAGGAAAATAGTGCAGTCTCAGCTTGTGGAGCCACTCTATTTCTCAGGCCTTTCTATGGTCAGTGTCAGCAGCCCTTAATAGGATTGATAGGATAATCACTCTCGGCTGTTCCTATTTAAGACCATGGGAATAATTACTTGTTTTCTGGAAGAAATTGTTATGGTAGGGCCTTGGGTATGTTTGAACCTGCTAGGTTTTGTTGTGTCTTTGAGACTGCTTTGAATCTGAACAGTCCAGAAAATTCAATATGAGGGAGGTTATGAAATCACTAGTTATCTCTCTGTCTTTAAATTCCTCTGTTCCCTTCTTACTACACACAGATTGTTGACAGTGTGAAACAGCATTTCAAAGATTTCCTAGCAGACACTACTGACTTGTTCTTATGTTCTTACTAGTGAAGTAAGAGCGCAGGGGGGGGGGGGATATTTTTGATGTGGCTCCCTTGCTCAAAAGAAAATAGCTTAAAGTACTGTTCTGGCTAGTTTTATGTCAACTTGACACAAGCTAGAATCATCTGACTGGAAGGAGCCTCACTCAACTGAGAAAATTTCCCCATACATTGGGCTGTATGGAAGCCTATAGGACATTTTCTTTATTAATAAAATGTAGGAGGGTTCAGACCACAGTGTGAAGGACCACCCCTCTGTCTGTGGTCCTGGGTTCTATAAGAAAGCAGGCTGAGGAAGCTGTGGACAATCTACTAATTAGTATACTTCCATGGCCTCTGCTTCAATTTCTGCCCCGAGGATCTTTCCCTGACTTTAATGATAAACTATGATATAGAAGAATATGTGAAATACAATCCTTCCCTCCCCAAGATGTTTTTTTTATCATGGTGTTTTATTATAGCAATCATAACTCTGCAAATGCTTCCTCTTTCTGCAAGGTAAGACACAGTTGTATGAGAGAATGCAGTTTGTGTCAACCATCTAAAAGGGGTGGTTGGAGAAAGCAGAGCAGCAAGACAGAAAGACCTGTCCCTGAAAGACCTAAGTAAGAAAAAAAAAGCCTCACTGTTAGACTTTGCTAAAGAAACCACATATTTAGTCCACTGTGTGAACTAAACACCTTATTATTTACCTGTTGGAGTCTGTGCTACTCTGTATAACATTCCCTTGGCTGACTTCTGATTGTAGATATAGCCTGTGGGATAAAATTCCTCATGAGCTCATATCCATCTCATAGAGACCATTCCCTTCTCCAATACATGTTGTACATTTTCCTAGTCTTTGCTTGAGACTTTTGGAATGTCACCAATGCCACTTTTGCAGTCTTCTTCAAACAGTCAAGTTATGGACTTAACCTAGGTGCTCACTAACAGAGGAAAGGGTACAGAAACTGGGCAGATTACATAATGGAGCTTCATTCAGGTATCAAGAAGGACAAAATTGGGTTCTTTGTGGGAAAATGGATGGAGCTAGACACCACTGTAGTAAGTAAAATAAGTTTTTGCAAACAATTAAGTATAACTGGTATTTTCTCATATATGGACTGTACTTTGTTATACATATATAATCAGTATGTATATGTAACATGAAAATAATAGGAGGAATATTGAAAAGAGGATGGAGACTAGCCCTATGAGGGAAAGGGAACAGGAAAAGACCTAAAAAGGTGAGTATAGTCCAAGAAAAGGATGTACATACGTGAAAGCAAATGTCATTTAAATCCCATCACTTCTTCCAATCAATATATACTAATAAATTTAAAATAAAAACAAAAGCATGTGTGTGTGTGTGTGTGTGTGTGTGTGTGTGTGTGTGTGTGTGTGTGTACATGCAGTGACTAAATATCCTGGAACTCTTCTTCCTGGTGAGGATAAAGGAGTTCAAAAAGACAAAATTCTTAGGCCCTAGGAGACCTGCCAGAACCTAGTTACAATTAGTAGTATGTAAATTCCACATGTGCAAAATGAAGATTACCAAGAAGACATATTGAAAATAATCCTAGCTTTATAAATTCAAACTTGTTCAAAGTGAAGTCTCTAAAACTCACTATTGGGATATAGTGACAGACTACTTAAAATTCTGTATTGGCTCTCCACTTCTCTCCGAAGACAGGAGCCTACAGTATGTGACTTCCCCTGGCCCACACAGAGCCCCCAGTACCAACAAACCGTGACAAACTGTGCCTCTAACATGCCAAGTTTTTTTCAGCTCTTTGCCTCTACAGTAGGTAGTTCTTTCTGCCCTGTTTGTTTCCCCAGTAAACCTTCCTCAGCCAAATTCAAGTCTGGCATTTCTTCCTCTGCAGAGCTAGGTCTGAGTCTTGTCTGCCCCAACCAACCACTTCACTGTCTGCTCTGTAGTTTCTGATCCATTTACTTTCTTGTTGTTTCCCAGAGTTTTCCAAAGGGTCATACAATAATCTAATTGCTTGTCTGTCAACTCTACTATACTGTAATTTCCTTAGACTCAATGGCAGTATCTATTCAACTGTCCCTCCTGTCTTGTGTAGGAAGGTATCTGACCTGTGTTAAGCACACAATTGTTTGAACAAATGAGAGCAATAAGGGGTGACTTTTGTGGGATGTTAAAAACACTGAATCATCAAAAAGGTGGCTTGCTGTTCTGAAATATCCTGAAGATTTTCTCCAATTTAGGCTTTTTGTGATTTTACTACAAGAAAGCCTGGTAACTACTTAATGCTGATTAAACTCACTTAATGAAAGTTAGCCTCAACCATCAGTCATCTAACCATGAAGGAATTTTTTCAAAGGAAAAAGAACTTTATTATAGTTATTGGGTTGTCCCAATAAAAATCAACTAGTGAAAATTTGGGATTTTATGACATTTTTTTACCAGTTTTGAACTGATTTGTATCTAATCTTTTGTCAATAAGACCCTGGAAATTGTAGAGGAATGTATACACTCATCTATAAGCATGCACATGCATGTCTGTGTACATACATATGTGATATGTCATTAGATCTGTGATATAATCACATAAATAAATCGTAATACTATGAAAATAAAGAAATAAATTAAATTGGATAATATATTTACTAAATGCTCACTATTAAAAAAAATTGTAACATTCCTTATCAATATAACTAGCTCCTGATTATCTATCTTAGGTTCTATAACACATAAAAGACATTTCTAATACAAGTGAACACCTCAATCACTGTTTTTTAATTCTTAATGCTGTCTATAGCAGAGCCCTGGGAGGTACTTGTCAGAAAGCAGTTGAGTCTTGCTTTGGTTACTGTTGGCATTAATTGTCATATGTAAGCCATAAAGCCTCATATCAAAAAGAAAATCTCTACCTTGCTCACTTGTCCTAGGAAAATTTGTATTATTGGTAGTATCTCCTGTAGTATCAAAGAATCCTGAAATGGTCAAAAATAAAAACGTAATTTTTTATTCTAGCTTTCTTGCACTGTACTGATTCTGAATGCTACTGCATTTTTGTACTTTAATCCTAGTAGTAATTACTAGAACCAGGCCTTGGCAAAATGGTGGTGATATGAAAGTTGTACCCTTAGCAGCTACTTTTTATGTGGCCTTGTATTCTCTTTTGTTTCTTTTATTTTTTAAGGATGCATTTATTTTAAATTTATATGTATGAGTGTTTTACCTGGAAGCACCATGTGTAACCCTAGTGTCCTTGAAGTTCAGAAAAGTGTATGAGATTCCCTGGAAAAGGCATTAAGGATGGTTATGAGCTTCCGTATGGCAACTGGAACCAATCCCAGATCCTTTACAAGAGGAACAAGTCCCCTTAACCCCTGAGCCATTATTTCGGTCACCCTACTCTTTCAATTCATTTCTAAATATGCAGATTCCTTATCATTATTCTTGGTTGAACAAGACTCTATACACCATTACATTTTGTGTGTCTCAACGACTTACTATAACATTTATCACCACTAAAAACTACTCAAAATGCTGAATGGATAATCTCACCATTAGTTCATATAATTATACTCATAGATAAAGCCAACTGGAGTTAAACCCACCCTATTAGTGTGTCTTATTTTGTTTTATTTGTTTGAGTTTGGTTTTAGATAGGGGCATCCTAATTTGCCCAAATTATCACAAACTCACAGTCCTCCTACCTCAGCCTCGTGAGTGTCAGAATTATAGATAAGTGTGCACTACCATACTTTATTTATCATTTTTGCCTCTGTTTCTTTGTTGGTAAAATGGTGCTAATAAGAGCATCTGCCATATAGATCTCTTAAGAGAATTAAATAAATTAGTATGTATAGTAGTTAACATATTGTCTGGCACATTAAAAAGTGCCCAATGAATGTTTACTACCAACAATTGTTTCTTGGGAGCAACTTAGGTTTTGGCTGAAGCTTCAAATCTTTTACCAAACTCTTAGGATTTCATTATGGTAACACAGATGCTGCCTGCTCTCTGAGGGGAGCATGAATAGCTATTCTCTGCACAGTTGTACAATACAGAAACACCATTTAGAGAATTAGAGTTCTTCCACATGACTGAGAGGTACAGGTGTATAATTAACACAAAAAATGAAGAATTTCTTTAAGGTAGACAAATACTCTAGCCAAGGACACCCATGGGATCTAAATCACTCATCAGTTTTCTAAAACTCAAATGTCTTTGGAAAGGTTGTTAAAAATGCCTTTGGCTGCCCTCTCCAGATCCTCTTCAGTAATGACTCTTCTTCCTTGTCTGGAGTGCACATGAGGACACACCTTATCACACACAACTTTGTTTCTTGGTTTGGCCCCGAACAACTTAATGACCACCACTATCCAAAACAACCTAGGAAAATATATGATAGTGCAATGTTAAGCACTGAAAGTCATTTTTCTTCTTCCCAGGGATCATCTTGGTTACAGAAAGTATATTTTTAAGTGTATTAAAGGAAATTCCAGCAAGTTTTGAAATCTTGTTTGAAATCTCTATTGACTCTACTTTTGTACTAGATTGGCATCCTTTTTAATAAAACAAAATAAACAAAAAATGCTTGGTTTCTTTTCTTCATTTCCCTTCCTTTAAATAAATGTTGCCTAGCAAATAAACCCATTGTATAAAGCCAAAGAATGAGGGTAAAAACATTGGACAGGAAAATGGTTACAGAGTTCTCCATCCTAAAGCCGACCTCAAAGAGACATGAAACTGCTACCATTCTATTCCAGCTGACTCTTGACCTTGCTGGCAGAGAAGGCAATGCTGCTCACTTCCTAATAATGGATGTTCCACAGGACTTTATTTAGCTCTCCTACTTGTCCAGTTCTGTTCTTTTGTTTTGAAAATCCACGTTGTTGCTTTACTTCTTTTTTCTAGAGAAGTTCACACATTAATTATTTTCCATTTAAGAATACTTTGACCAAAAAGTTTTAGCTCTCCTCCCTCCCAAGCTCAGACAGCAGTCCACTTGCTCCTCATTGAGTGACACATATTGCTGGAGTTATTTCTGTCCTGGAACTTGAAAGCACCATTCATAAGTCATTCCCTATTTTTTTCTCACTCCCTCTCAGTTCAAAGTGTATGTTCTCGTGGCAGAAGCGAATGATACATCTCAACAGAGAATGCTTTATAAAATGCCTGTTAGAACATTTTTTATTATATAAAGCATTAAATGTTCATATCTTACATATTGGCCAACACTGGATACTTCAGAATTGAGGTTATATAAAGCATGGCCCAAATAATAGCTTTGTGGTATGTCATAGAGTTAATTTAATGGTATTATCTTCAAATAAACATTTCCATCCATTCTGCTTCTCTTACCCATTTTCAATTATAAACTATAAAGTAAAATTGAAATTGTCAAGTCCCATCAACAAGCATTGATTAAGCGCATCTTGGCTCTTTCAATTCAAGATAAGACTGTAGCAGTGAGAACAAGTACTTTAGTTCTTTTATTTTCTGTATTTTTCATCCTGTTACTGCTTTCCCATGTGTCTTTGTGATTTATAATCAGGAGCTGTAGAAAATAGCCATGAAACAGCTATAATGTTTGACTAAATCTGGGGGGGGGGATCAAATGTTGCTTCTAAACTAATTCACAAAAAGAAATGGCCAAGGGCAAATTTTAAACCTTAAGTACAAAATTTTATGTATATCTTAACAATTTATTATTTTCAAGTACAGAATACCTGCAGAAAAAAAAAAGAATCAAGTTTTGCTCTCATTTATGGTTCCTAGGTTTTATGCAGATTTAGGAATCATGTATGTATATATGATGTGGGACTGTGAAATGATCGTTTGGTTTCTGGTGAACCACTGGCTAGAGATGGCTGGAGACCCTGCAAGGGATGACATACACTTTGCCATGCTCCCAGACCCCAGGCGGCCAAAGACTTCCATTGTTCCATGCCTTTTAGTCATGTCAGGCAAAGCCCCTACCAACCCCTCCACAGGTAGAGGGCATGACTACAGGCCTCAGGGCTTCAAGAGATCTGCATACTAATAATGAGATACCTAAAGGGCAGAGGGTCTAGCCAATTAAGTATTCCTTCCCAGACTCTCCTCCCTCCTCTCTCCCTATTTAACTCAGGTCTACCCTGAGAATCATGGGGGCGCAGCCTTCCCACACTTCTGCTCCCCAGAGCTGTGGGATTCACTACTCTGCCCAAGAGGACCCACGCCTGCCCTCTCGTGAGCTAACAGCCCCACAGCTGGTGGAGGATGTGGACAAAGCCAGCTCCAAAAGTATTCCCGCTGGCACCCATGAAGAACCCCTCCATGGAGCTCAAGAACAGTGAGTAACTCTGGCCTAGTTCAAAAGACCTAGGCCTCTCCCTCTCTCTCTTTCTCTTTTCACCTGTTCCTGGTCAGCCAGCTTCTCCCCTTTGACTCTTAGCTACAGCCTAGCTCCTGCCTAATTCAAAACTAGGTCTCTCTCTCTCTTTCTCTCTCTCTCTCTCTCTCTCTCTCTCTCTCTCTCTCTCTCTCTCTCTCCTTCTCCACACGTTCCTGGCCAGTTTCTTCCCTTGACCTTTAGATACAGCCTCCAACTCAAGGGCAAGATGACAGAGACTCCCTGGCCTCCACTCTGTCCATCCCGCAGCCCCACAGAGAGGGCTCCTTCACAGCTAAGAGCTGTCATTCAGGCCACAGCACCTTCTGTGACACTTATTCTAAGAGTCTTTCCCTTGGGTGAAAAATTTCATTTCCTTTTGAGACAGTTTTCTTTCTCGCTGCTGAGAACTCCAGGCCAGGCCTTGACAGACTGCTCTCTCTCAGAAGCACCAGCTCTGAGTTCTAGTCCCCAGCGTGTCTCCCCCAGGGGTCAGTCTTTCATGCACCGACTGCTAGCGTAGGCTTCTTCCCCTCCTCCTCCTCCTTCATTTGCGGCCAACTACAGCCACCTAGTTCAGCACCTTGCCTGAAACTGTGGGTTTGAGACTCTGCTTACTCCCACAGTCCCTGTGTTGCTTAGACCCTCATTCTAGAAACATAGGCTTCTCCCCACCTTATTTGCAACCAGCTGCAGTCACTTAGTTCAGCTGGCTTGCCTGAAGCAGCAGGTCCAGGACCCTGCTTGCTACTGTCACCCTTGTGTTCCTTAGACTTCTCCCCTTGAGTGAAAATTTTACCTTTCATTTTGAGACAGTTTCTTTCTTGTGGCTGAAAACTCCAGGCTGAGCCTGGAGGAATTGCATGCCACCTGCTAACTGCTCCCAGGAGATGCCAGCTCCAACCCAGCTTCTACGTGTCTCCCCCATGGCTCAGTCTTTTACAGAGTCTCTCACTCCTTCTGACTCTGACTGTCCTATCAAGCCTCTACACTTCTTCCTTTAAGCTTTTCTTCAAGGTTGACCTTTCTTCTCTTTCCCTACATTTAGGATTTACCAGCTAAGAAAAAACAAAAGAGGAATACAGGAGACCTCTCTGCTAGATCACCCAGCCACCATGTGGCAGCATAGACACCACATAGAAGAGCAGGCCCCTCCCCACTGCTTCTAACCTTCAAAGACAACAAATAAGCATAACTGAGACCCTTAACCTAAGTTCTTAATGCTTTTGTTCCCTAACAGGAATACCTGAAACAATGTTCATGCTTTTCAACCCAAAATTTCCTTGTTTTTTATTTAAATGTTTCCTTTTCTCTCTAACACTCGTGATATATGTCCAAAAATTTTCTCAACCTTTTTTGAGATTTATCTAAGGTTCAAAAGTCATCCAATCTATTTCCACAGGTCAAATCAACTATGCTGATCACCATTTTTCAGTCCTTAATTAACCGGTTTTCTTTTACAGACAAAATGTTGCTGCCTATCCCAGATACATAATTAACATGGTGTTTTTTTTCCTCAATCAGCCAGAACAGACTCAAAGGTGCCTTCTAGGACTAAATTTCTTCAAACACCCTTGCCTTTTTAGGACCATAATGACACACTGTGATATGCTCCCAAGTAGCCTAATGCTTGCTACCCACCCTTTACCAACATCCCCTCACTGAGGTGCTGCTTCCTTGTTGTGATCAATCTACAGGTGCTCCCACAAATCCAGTGGAGACAACACCACCTACTGGAACCTGCCTGGGACACCAAGCTGCCTTCCACCAGATACCTCATCTGACCAAAGACTCCCGAGACACATGCTGAGATCCAGGGATACCCACTGAGTCCTACAGAAGATGGACCCAGCCCTTCCAGCTATAGATGAACTCTCTTGCCAAAGTCAAATAGCTAAAAACTTACGTGTTGGTAAGGAAAACATAATGTCTGTCTAGATTAATCAGATGTTATTACCCTCAAACCATTAATTGGTTCAATGATACCTTGCCTTCCCAACCCCCACCCTCAACTCTCCTTACTCTGTGACATGATTGTGCTACCACTTACAGCCTACATAGTGTTTTCTTTTGACTTCCTCATCCAAAATTTTCACTACTAATGACACAGTCACTCCAGTGACTCCCCTCCTTTTAAAAAAGAAAAAGGAGAAGTTGTGGGACCATGAAAAGATAGCTTGGTTTCTGGTGGAGCACTGGCTAGAGATGGATGAAGACCCTGGGACAGCATACATTTAACTACGTTCCCAAACCCCAGGCTTCTGACACACAGCCAAAGACCTCCATTGATCTGCACCTTTTAGTCATATAGGGCAATGCCCCTACCAGTCCCTTCACAGGTAGAGGTCGTGACTACAGGCCTCAGGGCCTCAAGAGATCTACATACCTAAAGACCAGTGGGCGTGGCGAATTAAGTATTCTTTCCCAGACCCTCCTCCCTCCTCCCTCTCTATTTAACTCATGTCTGCCCTGAGAATCAGGGGAGTACAGCCAAATTCATCTACTTTCCACCATGGCAATAAACCCTTTAAAACTATGGACTTCCTCACATCTTTGGGACCCCACCATGGGGAACCATGGAGAAGGCCTTTGACTAATGAGCTGCCTCCGATGCTGCCTAATCACCCTCCAGAAGACTTCTCTATGTTCCCACCATGGAGGTTGCCAATTCAACCAAGCTAGCCGAGCCAGTCAAGTGAGTCTCAGTAACCAAGAGTCTCAACCTGTGGGGCACTGTGGGTGCTTACTTTCCCCTTGTTCTTCTTGGCTGTGGGCCAGTCCAGGCCATATGCCTTCAAGTCTCTGTTCTTCTGGGGTTCTCAGCAGCGTCTGGGGGACCAAAGATTGAGACCACTGGTCTCCAGGTCAGCCGTTGTCCCAGAGACCTCTCTCAGAAGCCCTGCCCCCACAGGACCTCAGAAAAATATATCGCAGGGTAACTAAGGGAACAGACTGTGTTAAGGGGACAGTCAAGGAAGAAGGGAATAGGGAATATGCTCAACAAAATATATATGCTTACATGATACAGCAGAGTTATAGATGATAGAACAGAATTGATCCTCTTTATTTGTACATTACAAATTTATGAATTTGCTTATCCACCGAAACAAAATTAAGAGACAAATATCGCCCCACTCAGTGCTCACTGGCCATTTCCAGATGTGGATAAAATAATGACAAATATAAGTTACTCAGTGTACATGTTTCCAGATGAGGTCAAAACAAGGTGACAGTTCTCATTCAGTATCCAATGCTTTTTCTAGTCATTTAGTGCCACATGTGTTTTTTGAATGTCCCAGAAGAATAAAGAATAATATTGGAATACTTTCAAGTGCTCTAAGTGCAAGAAAGCTGTTATGTTTCTGAGAAAAACAATGCATGTATTAACTAAGCATTATTCAGGCATAAGCTGTAGTGCTGTTGGCCATGAGTCCAATGTTAATGAATCAACAAAACCTATTAAATAAAGTTTACTAAGCAGAAATATACATAAAACAAGGTTACATATTGATTGCTTTATGAAAATGTGACCACAGGCTTATAAAAACCTAAACTTACATTTCCTTTAGGAGTAATAGTTCAGTTCTTCATAAAATGGAACTATAATAAATAACAAGAACTAATTGTATTTTAAACTCAGGTTAAATTAGAGCTGCCAAGAAATCAGCTAGGAAATAAAAGAATATCTTTCTGTGTCAAAATTGTTGGGTCATAGAGAGTGTGTAATGGGTCCCTAAAATAGAGAGTTTTTAAATTGTCTTTTTTTTCTGTTATTATTTTCTGGAGGAAATATCACATTGGGAATGCAAGTGACTCAATTCTGTAAGCCCTGGCCAGGGTCCCTTGAGAAAGACTCAGTTCCCAACTCATGTCTTCTAGATAAAGTTAATTATGTATATTTCCTGGTTCTTGTTCCATCTCTTCTCTTATTTGTCTGTCTATCTGTCTGAGTGTTCATGAACACATGTATATGTGCCACGGTCTGGAACTGGTGGTCTAAGAACAGTTTGTGAGTCCCTCCTTCCACCCTACAGGACTATGGATTGAACTCAAGTGGCCAGGCTTGAACAGTAAGTGCCTTTTCCCACTGAATACCATTTTAGCAATCCTGATCCATCTCTCCTATATTCTGTATCACTGATGTGGACAGGGAGGTTAAAAAACAAATTCAGATTGGCATTGTGAAGCAAAGCTATAAATAAATTCATTTTTCTACAGATGAATGAATAGATAAACAGACAGACAGACAGACAGACAGACAGACAGACAGACAGACAGACAGATGACAGATATGTGATTATCTCTTCTTGTGGGTAAAAGCCAAGTCCAGAGTCAGGTTTTATGCCCAAGGGACTGGAATAGCAGACATATTGAAATTAAATTAAATGAATTATTCAGTTTTCTGTCTTGTGTTTGTTTTGAAACAAAGTCTTTCTATGTCATCCCAGGATGACCCATAATTGTGCCTCTCTTAATTTCATGAACCACAAAACCCAGTTTAACAGATAGACTTTAATTTGAGATGGGATTCTCTCCATGTTATCCAAGTGGGATTTGAATCAAGATCTTCTCATCTCAGTAGTTGAAATTATAGGCATCCAGGCCACTCATTCAAGAAGGCTTTTTGTTTCTTTAAAGGACTTTGTGTGTGGTGCTGGAGACTGAACCCATCTACTCTAGATGAGCACTCTACAACTGAGCTACATTCCAAATATTTAGGTATATTTTGATAAAGATAATTCTCTGTTTTAATGCAATAAAAATGTTCTGTGATAAGTAGATTTTTAGAAACAGAAAAAACATCAGTTTTTTAAAGTTACCTCCAAAAAGTAGCACAGCAACAATAAACATGTATGATTAGGTTACCGAAGTAATTGTTGCCAAGATATGCAACCCTGAAGAACAAAATTACTTTTAAATACTTTTGCACCACAGATATGTTTCTCTTCATTTAAATTCATGAATGCATATAGCATAATATATGAACTAAGAAAATTTAAAATGTACATAGATGTGGTTATGCTGTGGTAATAAAATGTTTGGTTGTTGGGTAACCCTTGAGGCTAATTCTGTTTCTTAAGATAGGACATGCCTTGGGTAGGGGGCATTGCTACACAATAAAATGGAAGCTTCTTTGTTTTGTAACAATTTCCTCTTTGAATAATCTCCCATCTTAGAGCACTGGGCTTGCAATGTTTGGATGCCTATAATGAGTTTCACCCATGATTTGGGGTACAAACAAACAAAGCAACATTTCAGCCATTGGCTGATGAAGTGCAATGATACACCAAAAGCTAGCAGGGTTCTGCAAGAAATAACACAGCTACTTCCACTTTTCCATAGGCAAAGCACAATATGTGTTGATTAATGGGAGATTTATCGACAGGCTATATACCAATGAGCCAAAAGGGGAGCTAGTTGGTTACTGCCTAATGTTTAAATTGCTGTGTCCTAATGATTTTTTTTTATTCCTCTAGCACATTTCCTGTATTCCCACTTTAATTCATTGCAGTAATAGATTTCCTACCAGTAACCTTTACCTGCTCTTTGGACATCCAGAGAAAAGCTTATTAGGCACTAATTCTAGATATTTTTCCTACATTTTTCTTGGCTTTACTTTTTCCCATTATGCCTTTTAAATAATAAATGTAATTAGTGATTTCATAAGGCTTAATATTTAAAATACTTTCATACTTGTTAAAAAGACCATCCTTACCATATCTGTGATTTAGGCAAGATCCGGTCTATGTACTCAGATAACTTCCTGTCCAACATGAAACCTTTACTATTCTGCAAATTTCCTCAGCAGAGTAGGCTGTATGCTCTGAGGCCTTCCAATGTGTTTACCAAGAACAGAGATATGTGCTACACAACTGTTGAACATATGCCACTTAGAACCAGGGACATAGTCTTATTTTATTAAGCTTGCATATAATACATAACATGATGCCATACACACCTGGGCAATCCAAAGAAAATTGATGACGATAAGTAAGGTAAGTAAAATAGACTCCCTCCTGAATTCAAAGTGATCATCTAATTGAGGCAAATTGCCTTCTGCAGGATTTGCTTATAATAGAAAAATGTAGCTCCTGAAAGGCTTAATGATACTGAATTGGTACCCTTTTGATCTAAATTATTCCTTTGGAGTGCAAAATGGTCTTCCTGGAAGAGGTAAATTATCTTAAATGTATGAGCTCTTACCTCAAAGAAAAAGTACCAATTTGCTCTGGGAACTCCATTCTTCAGTTGCCCACATTCACCTGCACAAAGACTCTGCCACTGTACACTGTTTGTCAACTGTGGTTTATGTACTTCAAACTGCAGCTGAAGTGTTTTCCTACTTAAAGCAGCCATATTGGAATGTTATCTCTTTGGTGAAAAGGATGCACTTTGCGTGGGAAGTATACAGTTAGGTAATTAAAACACCATCCTTATAAAAGGACCAGCATTTCATGAGAGGAAGTCATCTATCACAAAGAAGGTGGAAGCGGTTGACTTCTCATTGAACAGGTTGTGAAAGCACATGCTTATAATCCCTGCAATCAAGCAGCCTAGGCAAAAGAGGATCATGAGGTCAAAGACAGCGTGAGCTCTGTGGCAAATTCCAAGCCAGCCTACGGTGCATAGCAAGACCCTGTCAAAAGAAGAAGAGAAGGGAAAAGAAAACATTCCTGCTAGTGAAAGTCTTTCACTGATGCCTTGCAAAACAGTAATATGAATGCAGATACCATCCTCTCCAAATAAAACTTCATGTGAATGCTAATAGCCTCCCTTCATATTTTGTGTGTGCTCTAAGCAGTGCTGAAGGAGTGATAATTTTGCATAGACATTCTTCAGTACCTTTCTGATATGGATTTACTACTTAGAATTTTCCTCACATTTCAATGCTGCCCTTCTGCATATAAGCCATATATGGCTCCAATAAACCATATTTCAATAAGCCATACTTCAATCTTCTTTATTGCTAAGATCGTTATTGTTACAGATGCTGCTTTTTCAGAAACAGAGTTGGAGGAGGTCAGTAGAGGAACATATTGTATCTATATATTTTTGTGTGTATTTGGGGTTGTCCATTTAGATGTTCATCCAGGTGTGCACGTATTTGCACATGCTGGTAACCATGGTTGGGTATCTTCCTCAGTTGCTCTCCACCATTAAGATATCAGATATCTCTCAAAGTCTTTGTTTGTCAGTGAGTTTCCCTGAGCTTCAGGAATCCTTCTGTGTGTCCACCAGTCTTAGTGTTAGGCACTGGGGATCAAAACTCAGGTCCTCATGCTTGTATGGCACACCCTTTGTCAACTGAGCACTGTGCCCAGCCCCACATATACTTATTGCTTTTCCACTCAGTGTTTACTAGCAGCTCTGTTGCATCCATGGTATCTATTTGCCTTCTCTGAAGTTTGTAAAGAATATGACTTAACTCTACATAAGTTTTCAGTGTAATTAATGGCCCTTGATCTTTGTTTTGTTTTGTTTTGTTTTGTTTTGTTTTGTTTTGTTTTGTTTTTTTGAAACAGAGTTTCTCTGTATAGCCTTGGCTGTCCTGGAACTCACTCTGTAGACCAGGCTGGCCTCGAACTCAGAAATCCACCTGCCTCTGCCTCCCAAGTGCTGGGATTACAGGAGTGCTCCACCACTGCCCTGCTTGTTCCCTGGTTTTTAACAAGGGTATTGAAGAAAAAGATGGCTTAGAGCAAACTATGTATCACCTTCCTGAAATCCTTGCCTTTCTATTGTATAATATCTGAAATGATTCTGACATCACTTAACACTGTCTAGGTCCTTGATACTGCTTAAATGAACTCTCCTGATTGTCTTGGTCACATCACATTGATTTGCTGGTAACCATTTTGTTGTCAGATCATTACAGCCTAGACTTTTACACAATTCTGCTCCTTGAGGCTGTTGATGTCAGGATTTCTATCTTTGTCCACTTCAAAACACACTCAAGAGCATCCAATCTCCCTCACAAACCCCTTCCAACTGTACAATGTGCTTAACTTCAAGGTCCTATACTTAGATTGCACATGAGTGTCTCAATAATGTCACACATCCTTCTCATCTGTACTTTTTGCACAGTTAAATGAATTTTTTACTTAAGGGACAAGGGTTTGGTAATTGTGTAGCCATAGGTTATGTTTACTCTCAGGAAACTGAGTTCATTTCTTTCTTTCTCTTTTCTACTGTAAACACTTTCAAGACAATCTGATAGATTACAAAACCTTATTCTATTGTATGTCAGGCACATTGCCTTCTCCACTGGATTGTATCTTTGAAATGGTAGAGTAATGCAGAAATCTACCCAGCACATGTTTAATTCATTGGCTGACCTTTCCAAACATAGATTTTTGTCATTAAACTCAAAGTGATCCAAACCTTTAAATACATAGTAGAATAATATTAGACCTATAATAACTCTACTTAGGACCCATGCTTTAAAAAAAAAAAAAGCTTTTGATCTTAAATAAATGGATTTCTCTCTTTTTCTTCCAAGTTCCACTCTGTTTCTATCTGTTTCTTACTCCTGAGAGCTGAGGTAAATTAACTCTTTACAGGAAAATAGAGTGAGAGAGTCTAGGAGAAAGTGGCCATTTTTTTTTTCCAAAATAACTTTTATTGATTGTAGACCTAAGTCACTAAACAGACTTGGCTGAAGTGAGGATTGTCACAAATGGCTCCTATCGTTTTCCCCTCTTACACCCACTTCATCGCCCAGCCCCAGCTCATACTGAGTAATTTTACAACTCTCCTATATCATTCTGAGATTAATACTGGAAATGTAACCTCCTTGAAAATTATGACCAGGTCAATTAATCTCTTTATCCCCATGGCTTCTCACAGTGTCTAGGATATGTGTGGGCTCACTGAATAAATGTCTATAGAGGGACCAGTTAAATAATTCATCAGCTTTTAAACTTTTCTGATGCTCTTCCATGTTTCTCCAACCCTAATACTGCAGTTAAAGGTAAAAGAGGTCAAAGTCTTAAAACCACATGGACACAAATTCCCTTCGTGTTTATTCTGTCAAAACAAGAAAGGTCATAATTCGTAGAATGCTAAGATGCATTGGTCGAGTTCAATCCTATCTTTACTATGGCATTACTATCTAAATAGAACATGTCTGCATTAATATTTCAATTAAATTATTTTTAAAATCCCAGACTTCCACTCAAGATACTGTAGTCAATAGGTTACTAAAAAACATTTGCAATTGTTTATTGATGCTGGCAGAAAAACAAAGATAAATAGACATACTAAAATTTACAATCATGCCTTCTTTCACGGGCTCTACATTTATCTGACAGTATCAATAAATCTCCCTCTACAAGTGCACTAATATTCAGGGCTCATCAGGAAAAGATCTTAAAAACATTCTCACATCGACCAGAAATAACAGACACATGTAAGTGAAAACTAACTTTATTACAAATGTAATTGCCTTGAATGCCTGTAATTGGGTGGCTCTAAAAAATCACCTGTTTCAATTACTTAGGGATTTTGATAGAATTTTACCTAGTGAAGATTCAGGGAGCTAACCAAATTATTTATTTCTTTTAAATAGTAGGTAACATGAATAAAAGTATTAGTATGTTATTTAAATCTAATTTGAAAACATGATTTACATGATGAAAATTGCTCTACTTCTTAATCAGAGTCACCCGGGTAGAACTGCTTTAATAAAAGTTTCTTTTTAATATAATTTAACATTCCTATTAGAAAAAGAATTCTTCTATCTCCGAATTAAAATTTGCCTTTGAGATTAATGTTTTCTCAGCTCCTAAAGCTTGCCTGAGATGGAGTGAAAGAGTGTTTGGCCCAATCACCAAAGGTGATGACCTCATCACCTTCATTTCTTTCTTTCTTTCTTTCTTTCTTTCTTTCTTTCTTTCTTTTTTTTTTTTTTTAGGCCAACACAATTGTTATGCTTTTCTCGGGTTTAACATCACTTCTACACAGTGAAACGTGCCAAAAGATAGAGGTGTAACAGAACATTTTCTAGATTGCTACCCTTACCATGGATTTTCATTTGCCAGAAAATACCCAGCCTCCCTTAGTTTCTTTTTGCATGTGAAATATTTTTCTCATCACCAATAGGGAGCCAAAGAAGCATGAAAGAAGATATGCAACTGTGGGGTAAAGACAGAAAATATGCAAACTAAAACTTTGTTTTGGTTTGTTTTGGGTTGGGTTTTTGAGACCGAGATCTCTTTATGTAGCTCTGGCTATCCTGGAATTCTATATATACCAGGCTGTCACCAAGCTCACAGAGACCCACCTGCCTCTGCCTCCCAAATGTTGGAATTAGGAGTGTGCATTATCCCCCATGGCTTAAACAGACTTTTCATACGTACTTTGTAATCACCTCTTTTGTTCATTCCACCCCTGACTAGATAAATTTGTCTAGATTGGTGAACAAAAATTTCTGCTAGTAGAACATAGGACCAAAATCCTGAAAGATATATGCTATCATGTGGGTAGTGAATATCTCAGATCACGTCTTAAAAGCTTGCTCCCTAGGGGTTGCTTCTGAGACGTAATGGAAGCAATAGATGCTGTGGCTTTATAAGAAATCCTCATATCTTTGAAGGCATTCTCCCAAAGGATACTGGGACACTTTGGTCCATCTTCTTCTCTGTTTTCTTCCTAGCCATTAGTTGAGTAGTTTTGTAGGCCCAAAGCAATCACATCAAACAATCATGAACTGGTATCCACGAATGAGTTCCCAAATAAACGTTTTCTTTCAATATGTGAGCTATCTCATTATTTCATTATGATAATACAAAATTGAAAAATGCACTGCCTTACAGGCCAGATCATCCTAGACTATGTTCACAGTGAGAAAACTCAGGCTCACGAACCCTTTAAGTTCTTTGCCCAAAGTAGCACAGATATGTTGCCCATAAATATTTCATGGTAAACTTAAAGCCATATATATTTTTGAGGATCAGAACAGGACCTCTCCACTTCATTAATCTAGACATGATGAATAAACTAGAGAGTTTCAATACAAACATTTCATTCTCACCTCCATAGTCTCAAAAACTCCCACCCCAAGAGAGTTCCATTTGCGTATTAGCTGTCTCTTCCAGACACACTGACATTTGAATGTGATTGACAGAATACAACCCTCCTCTCTAAGACTTTTTTCTATTATTTACTACAAAGCCAAATTTTGCCAAGCCTCACAGCCTCTCTGCTCCCACACCTCACAGACACCTTTCTAACATGTGGCCAGACTGCCCTATAAGACTGACAGAGCTAATAAATGTCAATGTCTGGTGTCAAAATTCATAGTGACCTTTCCAAGGATATTGTTAGAAGAACTGAAAGATGATGCAGCAATTTACTTGATTAAAAATACACTTGTAATGAATCTGAAAGAAAAGGAAGCATTTTCAAACAGGATCATGATAAAATATAGATGCTATGAGACTATATGCATAACTATTTAATCTTATAAATATGTCATTTTAATTCAAGCTAATGGATATGGACAATTTAAAAAATGTAAGAGAACTGGACATTAATTGATAAACTGCCTCACCAAAGCAGGCCATTGCATATAGGATTCTAGGCACTATCTTGATTTTACATACTGTGTTAATGAATATATAAAAGGCCTATTTAGATTTTCATTTAGATGTTTTATTTAGGATGGAAAATTAGATTAGGTGTGTAATAAACTGCCATTGAATTATAATTACACATAAATCATTCAGAGTCTGAAGTTTTAAAAGTCTTATCAGATAATATAAGCTTCAGAATGCTAAGAATAAATAATAAAACAATGAGAAGTAGTAATTGCTGTGAATTGTATATTAAATATATCAAAATTAAATGACTACATAATACTAAGATGTTTAAATTTCTTTCTGGGTTAGTTTCATTCTCTTCTACTTTCTTAGCTTTTCTAATTGCCCTGCCTATATCAGTAATATTCATATTTTAGGGTGTCTTCCCATGCCATGACCCCATTTTCTACTATCTTCCCATAGGAGTAGGCCTCAGCTGCTATATGTGTAGCACATAAATGATAACAACCACTCCCTCTGAGCCACAGATGATTGGACATGTAGAAACCTTTGACCTCAGCTGAATTGATTTTTCTCCTGAGCCAGCATCTAAGCCATAACTGATCAGGTGAGGATGAACACTTACCTCAGGGTGTGCCAATTAGATTCTTCTTTTAAGAATTTGAACTTCGAATACAGAAATATGAAACTGGCCTCTGACAATCAGTCAAATGAAAATTTCAGAAATCCAGAAACTATATAGAGACCGTGCTATTGTATTTTCTGATATCATGAAACACAACCTGAGTAGAAAGGAGAGAGAGAGAGAGAGAGAGAGAGAGAGAGAGAGAGAGAGAGAGAGAGAGGAGGGA
>JANHMN010000005.1:47258827-47301485 GCA_030674055.1 Rhabdomys pumilio
AGAGGGAGAGGGAGAGGGAGAGGGGGAGGGAGAGGGGGGAGAGGGAGAGGGAGAGGGAGAGGGAGAGGGAGAGGGAGAGGGAGAGGGAGAGGGAGAGGGAGAGGGAGAGGGAGAGGGAGAGGGAGAGGGTGAGGGAGAGTGATCAATTTCTCAACAGCTTCTCAGTGGGTGTTTCCAGTTACTCATGGGGAAAAATCTGTCTTGTCTACTTTGGGTTTCCTTGAGACGTTGTGTTCCTTTCAATAAATCCGTTTATGTTTATGCTAATTTTAGTGAACTTATGTTGTTTACAACCAAATTCACAACAATTAATACCCTTTTGGCTATTTGTTTTCTTTGCTTCCTCCCTTTTCTTCATAATTATGAAAACAAATCAAGAAATATAGAATTTCATATGCTAGAGGAATCGAAGAACTTCAGCTTTGCCAGATGATACCTTTACTATTTTTCTTCACATTTTCTATACTGTTTCTTTAATGAAAAAAATAAGGGGGGGTTGGGGGTAATGATCATCCCCAATCCAAAAGGTGTGTAGTACATTGTCATTATTTTGTCTATCCTCACTAAGCTTTCTACTAATATGGACTCATTCTACTAATATGGACTCCAGATTTACATACTTTATTGATAGTTCTAATTGTTCATCAGGCATATGTTGCAACATATAACACACAGTTTCAGTGTAAATACTGATTATACTTCGAAGCTATTTCCTGTCTGCTATATATGAGTTAATATGTTATCATCCATCTTCATAGTTCCACAGTGTAGGTAAAGGACTTTAAGAATAAACCACCAAGTGCCATTTTTTACTCACAGAGACTAGATGGGGTTTGCTATTGTAGAATTTGCATGCCATGTAGACTAGGTAGAATTAGTTTTCTCTTGTTTGCATTGTTTTAATCATTTTCACAAGTAATTATAAATGATCAAATAAATATATTATTTAGTTATCAAAGATGGCTAAAGTACAGGGTTAGATAGGCTACAGAACATTGGTGCTGTTATTTAATATTATTGCTTAGAGTTCTGTAGTCCAAACTGATACCACTCCTAATAGAATCAAAAGCAGAGACAAAGGTGCAAGCAAGTGAATACACTGCATATGTTATAGGGACACTGACTACATTATTTGGATTCCTATGGGAAAATCATGTGATATATGTAGGGCCTTCTTTCTTTATGTTAGGTGAAAAGATATTGAAAGCTGTAACAAAGAGTTTGACTTTCACTTTGGAGAATGGAGATAAGCCACTTGAAGGGTCATGCCAAGCAAAATTTTGAACAACAACAACAAAAAGAGACATAGTATCATGACATTTTTAGAAGATAAAGTAAATTAGAGAGATAATTGGCTCAGTGTAGATGGTGTTTGAGACTTAAGTCAAAGCTTGAGATCACTGAAGCAGACAAAAGTTGAGCTGATAATTGCTAGATTTGTATCCTGCAGCAAAAGAAAATGGAAAGGAAAAAATTTATTCTTTGACACTTTCATACATGTATACCATGTATCTTCATCATATCTACCCCCAATTCTTCCTCTCTAACTCTTTCAGGCTCCCACCACCACTTTGTCCTCTCCACTTCATGTCTTTATTTTTATTTTGATAACACTGAATCTAAATAGTGTTGCCCATGTGTTCATAGATGTAGGGCCATCCATGGGAATATGGGCAACCTACTTGTAGACACACTACAAAGATGTGTAACTCTCTTCCAGTAGCTGTCAATTGCCAGTAGCTCTTTAGTTAGAGATGAGGTCCCAAAAGCCCCTCTCCTATCTGTGCTTTCATTTTGAATTGGCTTGATCACATGCAGGTCTTGTGTTGGTAACAATAGCTGCTGAGTTCATAAATGCAGCAGTGATGTCATATCCAGAGGATAACATTTTCATCACTCGTCCTCACCCTCGGGCTCTCATATTCTTTCCATCCCCTTCTGCATGATGCTCCTGAACCTTGAAGGTGGGCAGGCAGCCGATATACAGCTTGACACACACAGCAACCTATTCTCAGCACTTTGTAGATAAGAAGCTCCTCTCACTACTTGCAAGCCCATGCTCAGGGAACTCTCTTCACAGTAGTTAGGAACCTGAATCAACCAAGACACCATCAAATGAGAAGTGGATAAGGAAAACATGGTTCATAGTCACAGATGAAGTCACAGTAGAATATTATTCATCTGTGAAGAAAAACAAAATCATGGAATTTGCAGGCCAATTGGATAAAACAGGAAAAATTGTTGTAAGAGGCAACGATAGCACAGATATAACTGGTTATGGAGGAAAAGAAAAGAAGAATAGAGTCAAGTGCTACCAAGAAATGTAAAGTCTATGTGGCTAAAGAAAAGAATGTGTAAAAATATATATAGCAAATTTTAAGTATACACATGAGTTTAGTTTTAATCATGATGAAATAGAAACTACATCAGGGCATCAAAACAAAAGTACCAAATTGACTAGTAAATGATGGAGAGAAGAAGTTCTGAAAACATAGATTCTAGAGTCACATAGGTGAAACATTGGCTACTGTAGAATTTATCCTTCTAGGAAATGTTTGGCTGGTGACAAAACTAGATAGCTCTGCTCTCAGGAAATAACAATCCTAGTAGGGTATTATTTATATTCATAAATCAAAACAATCATTCGAGGCTTTCTGGAAAGGTGGCTTTGTATCTGTGCTAAATAAATGCCTACAAGATTGGTGAGTATAGCGTCTCATCATAACGATGCGGTTCAAAATAGTGATAAAACCATGTTATTTAGTCTTAATAAATTCATAGTAATAATAATTCCTCTTTCCAACCAAGAAAATGAATAGCTCATCATCATCAGTACAGATCCTGAAAATACTGTTGTAAATAAAACAGAATGTGGCAATAAAGTTAAAGAAAATTAACCACCAGTCCAAACACAGTCTGGACAACTCAACTGCTTTTTTTCCTCTCCCTTCTCAATCTACATTTCATGATGCCATTTCTGAGAAATGTCATTAGGACAACATTACTGAGAGGTGTTTAACTCTCTTAGTTTATGACATGGGAGAAATTTGGGGTGTTTGTTTGTTTGTGTTTAAAGGAACTACCTTAAATCAGAAAATAAGTGGAAGAAAATATCATCTACTTTTAGCAGCTACTGTCAAGTGTTTACTCTACACCAGTAATCAGCTGGGCCAGAGGAATGGAGAATAGAAGGTAACAAAAACATATCAAGTCACAGCCCACAGCCCCTGCCTGCTAAAGGAGCTTTTAGTGGAGGTGATTGATGGGGCATAATACAAAGTGCATGGGATCAAGAAACAAAAGCAAAGGTCTTTGTGAAAGGTGTGAGTTGAAACCCTTATGTTATAATGAAGGTCACCTACTAATCTCAGTTCTGGTGACAAGGATCAGCCAGTATGAACTAAAAAAATCAAGTAAGATTGTGATGGGCTTGTTTGCCAGTTTAAGAAAAGCATGTATGTACAAGCTGTAGTCTGTGTTTCTTAACCCACTATTTCTACATCAACTGGAATTTGATGAAAAACAAAGAGGTTTCTTTCTTTTAAAGTATAATTTCTGATGATGGTATGATCCAAAGCCCCAGAAACAGTCCTTAAAATGGACAAAAAAAAATATGAGTTTCTTCTTAACGGTTATTTTACAACTCTAATATTTCAAGTCAAGACTTGGATGAAAGTAAGAAAGAGGATTCAGTAGGATTTTGGCTGGAAAAGTCTGGCGAGCTTCCACCACTTGCCTGCTACAGGAGCCAGCATTTGATAGAGGAGGAGCTGTGTGCTTCTCCATGCTGCTCTGGTGGTCCAGGAATTCTGGCTTTGGACAGCACCATCTGGACCAGTGTGAATGGCAAAGTCAAACCTCCTATGTGCATTTGCCTAGGTGGGCAAATCAACTTTGGAGCAAGGGCACAGGCTGCTTCTTAGACTCCATCAGCTTTCTTCCTTGGTAGTGTGGATAGCTTCAAGTTTTCACTGCTATCACGAAAAGACTAAAGCAGATTTTCCTGTCACTGTGGATTGTAAATTGCCCAATTTTGAGTTACTGTTTATCTGGGGTTTTGGCAGCAACAGTCATTCAGCTTCCTGTATCATCTTTTCCTCTGTGGATGGAAGAGCTTTTCCTGCATGTAAATCCCAACAAGTGTTTCCTTGGCAATCCTTCCTGAGAAGGTTTTCCTGATTCTTTTGTGAATCGGGATGAACATGTCTAGTGAACCTAAACTGAGCTCTACAGACTGTTTGGAATCTGAAATCTCACTTATCACCTCATTGTGTCAGTTACTTGGGTCATGTCTTATTTACTATTTTACTATCCTTAACAAAATTTAAAGTACTGAGGTCATTACAGTAGATCTTGAAACCAAACAGACTGGTCTTTATAAGCCCATAGTAATGTATGCTCTGTTGTCCACACCCCTTTGACATTTTTGTTTGTATTTGCCAAAACATTTCCACCTAAAGTCAAGCTGAAAAAGAAATACTGTTATCTGCCCACAATTTGCTAATGATCCTTTCTTTCTTCATTTGTTATTTTTTAATTATTTTTGTTTTTGAGATTATAATTTCATCATATACCATCCTTCCCTTTCCTCCCTCCCAACCCAACCATATACCTGTAGGTTTTGGGGCATGCAAGTGGGTGACACATGCATTTGTGAGTTTAGGTCAGAAATAGGTTCTCTCCTTCCATTAAGTTGATTCTGGGAGCAGAATTCAGGTCATAAGCCTTAGCAACTAGCATCTTTATCCACTGAACTATGTTAACAATTCCATGAAAGCATTTATTTGTGTATAAAAATAAGTCAGTTTTGACTCTCCACATTAGGCAAATTCAAATTCCAAAATGAAGCAAAGATGGTGCTGATTATCACAACTAGCATTAACAAATAACCAGCCGATTTGATTTGATTTCCAAAATACCCAGACAGGTTTCTTATACCGTGATATTTTGTTGGAGTACCTTATTGGTTGAGATATCTCCAAATAAGATATACACAAATACATTGAGATACTACTCAGTTTGTCAGTATATAGGACAGAGGAAACTGATACTTCTAGTTTGTACACTTCTATATTAAAAGATAACATTTGCCTGGAGAGATGGCTCTTAGCTTGTTGCTTTTCCAGAGAACAAACCCAGCTTTAGTTCCCAGCATCCATTTTGGCTGATTCACAAATGTCAGTAACTCCAGCTTCAAAAGATCTGATGCCACCTTCCGGTCTCCATGGGCTCCTGCATTTAAGCATACACACACACACACACAGAGAGAGAGAGAGAGGGGGGGGGGGGGGGGGGGAGAGAGAGAGAGAGAGAGAGAGAGAGAGAGAGAGAGAGACTCATGTTTAAATAAAATGTAAAAAAGAAACATTTAAAAGATAAAGAAACTGTCACTTCAGTTTCTCAGTTGAACTGAATTCTCCAAAAGAAATCACATTTTATTTTTAACTTTATCAAGTTATCTTCTAGACTGGGTGAGAATGCATTAGTCATTATATGTGTACCTTTAGAGAAATAAGAAAAAGAAGAGGGGGTAATGTTAGATATAATCACATTAATCGAAGTTAATAGTCAACCAACAGATGAAAGCAGGCCACTTTAAAAGCAGGCTTATAAATTTGTTACACACATTAAAAATGCTAAATCTCTCAGGAATAAGATCAAATCAATGACAGCTGTCTCTTGAGTCACCTTGGGATTTCTCAGAAAAAAAAAAGTGCCTATGATATATAATATAGTTGCCTATATGAAATCTACAAGAAGAATTGGCTAAAAAGCAATTACTTGTGTTAACTAACTCTGTCTGGAAAGATAGGCTCTATATATTGCAATAGTGATGATGATAATGATGGAATCATAAACATTATCATTTATTGATGTCTAAGTGAGTTACTATATGTAAGGCACATAGAGCAGTGTCTGGCACAGGTACATGTTCACTAATTGTAAGCTATACTTATGATGCTGCAATTGCATAATAGAGCATTTGCCCTAGCACTACTTAACAAACTAGCTTAGAACTAAAACGGCAGTTAGCCTGCAACCTTACCGTAACAGCCATCACAAATTTTCCATCAACCCAAGTCTGGCCCCCACATAAGCATAACTATTCAAGCTGATCTCCTATCAGTTATCAAATTGCACAAGTTAGGCATAATCTTGAACTCAATTTCCCTTACTTTCTAACTCTAATCCTACTGAAGAGTTTACGATTTTATTTTATTGGTTTATTAAACTAATTAAGCTCTCCTAATGCACTGTTAGCAGCATAGGCTGAGACACCATACTAGACTATAATTTCTACTGGCTAGACTATAATTAGTAGCCTCATACTCTTTCATACACAACTGCTTTTGTGAATATTCTTCACAGTTCTCCATAGACGGTATGATTTGTTGTTGTTGCTGCTGCTGCTCTTGTTAAAACCCAAGTGTCTTAATTTGAGTTTCTATGCTGTGAGAAAACAATGATCAAAAGTAACTTGAGGAGGAGAGTGTCTTTTTCATCTTATAATTTGTAGATCATCATCCAGGGAACTTCAGTGCAGAGACTAATGCCATAGAGGAGGGCTCTTACTGTCTTGCTCTCCATGGGTTGCTCAGCTGCTTTCTTTCAGCACTCAAGACAACTCAGGACACCACCCAGAGTGAGCTGGGATCCCACAGACATTCAACATCAATCAAGAAAATGTCCCATAAACTTTCCCACAGTCCACATGATGAGATTATTTTCTCAATTGGGTTTCCCTTTATCCAAATGATTCTTGTTTGTGTCAAGTTCATGTAAATCTAGCCAACACATCAAGTATAATCTCTGTTACTCTCTTTAATGCCTTTTTATTGCATGTAACCTACTACTAAATAAACTGTCAGTATATCTGCCAATGAGACTCTGCTTCATCTGTCCCACACCTACCTCTCCAACCTTACATTAGATTGCTACTCTTGCTGCATTTGCTTCAACTATACTAGATTCCTTTCAGGTCAGAAAAACATTCTTAAAGGAAAATTAGGGAACACTTCCAAGAGAAAATGAAATGTGAGCTGAGAGCTAATGGTAGTAATAGTAGGATGAGTGTGGAAAAGTTCAGGAAGAATAGGATACAATTCTAGTAAAAGAGAACAAACAAAAGGAGCAAATACCATGGTCAGGGAATGAACTTGATATGAACCAGAATGGGAAAATATGCCTTAACTATGATGGGCAAGCACAGACCTTAAACACATTGGAAGTAGACCAGAAAGAGGAAGTCAATGTGCTGAGGTAAGAGACCAAAATAGGAATTTGAAAGGGATCATGAATATATGGGCTAAACTGTTACGCTTTCATTATTTTATAAACATAATGTTGTTCTTCTAATTTTAAAGGTTTGCCTTTTGGGGGGCAAATATAATCCTGTGTTCTTCATAGAGTAGTCAATGAAATATGTTGGACCTGGCTTGGCAGATAATGGCCACAAAATGCCAGAATGCAGAGAACAGAGTGTGTTGCTGGTAGGCTCTCAGGTGCACTGGCACAGACATGTAAGAGGAGAATTTTGCCCACAACATTTGATATAGGCCAATGTGCTTTTGACTCCAGTAACTATTACTCAACAGTTGAGAGAATGGAACCAAAAAACAGCTTGCCTAGATTAAGGAGTTAAAAGATGAGCCTTTAAATTGGTTTTGAAAAATAAACAGGGAACAACTTAGGAACACAAAGAAATAAATTGCATATTTGCAGTAGTGCAATGTTATATTTAAACATACACCCAAGAGCTCAAGATTAACAGACCACAAAATGAAACAAAAAAAAAGAGCTAAAGAAAAGAAAAACTTCAAACAAAGATGAATAGACTGAGATATCTGATCATTTTGGTTTTTCATTCATGGAGTTTGTATCTGAGACCTCTCCAGGAAGAAAACAATAATAAAGAAAGTACCTTTTACAACATTGCTTCCGAAAAAAAAATCAAGTATATCCAGAAACATGCTCACTTTAATAAGAGCTGAAACAACTTGAAATTCTTCATCTATTTATCCATCAGGAACATACTGTACTACATATTTTAAAACTTTTGTTGTTCAAAATATTCAAGTCACTCTTAAAAGAAAGTGAACTGGAATTTAGGTTGGTTAGTCAATCTAATTTATTTTGCCTTTAACATGTAAAAATTGCTTAAGGATGAGAGTTTTAATCCAATTGCATTTAGTACCAACTGCACAGTATTCCACATAGTAGATGCTTTATAAATATTTATTAAATGACTCAGTAAACCACTCTGCCCAGCTCAGAAGTGCCATTTGCTCTTCATTTGTTGGAGCTTCTTCCAGCTACCAATAGAGAGCAATAGAGAATTTGCCAATATCACTGTCTTGGAAACAGAATATATAGCAATTTGGCACATTGTATTGTCCCAGTTATACTTTAGAAAATAAATTTCTTTGTAGACATCTGTTTGCTCAAAGCTCTTGGGTTTTGTCAATGATAGTATTTAAAGAAAATTATTTTTAGTTGGCACTTCCCATTTTAAGAAGGAATGAGCAAACTGCGTCTTATAGTTCTATCTATCTATATGTCTATCCATTTTTATCTCTCTATCTCTCTGACTTTTAGTGAGGATACTCATAGACTCTGGTGTTGACTGATGAAATGTGTTGCTTGGGTCACCCTTTCCATTCTACTGAGCTTTCAAACCACAGTGGAAAGATTGGTCTTGCTGTATCAGAGGCTGGAACACTCTTTGCTTTCATGTGAAAAGCAGGTTTTTTTCAAATACCAAAATGGCATAATCTAAGTATCTTCCAATCCACCAATGTCCATGTGATTTCGCATTCAGATGTAGTCATGGTGTCTATTAAACACATGAGCATGAGGAACACGGTACTAGGCCAGTTTACACACTTAAACTTTACACAACTTATACACTCTAAAAAGCTTTAGGAAATTGGTGCTTTTATTTACTATCACAAATGAATAAAGAAGAATAGATAATTTGTGCTAATCATAAAAACAGTGTACTCAAAAATCAGTGTTTCTCAGGCAACAGTACCATTATTTTGAAAGTTTGTTTTATTTACTTTACCTTTAAAGTTAAATTACAGTTTTATTTTTAAATATTGTTTTAAGAATTGCAGACATGAGTAACTGTATTGGCAGCATTTCCTCTCCTCCCTCGCCCCAGATTAACTCTTCAAGTGTCCTCCTCACTCCTCAAATTCATGACGTTTTCTCCTTTAATGATTGTCAGAGAGTGGGGTAATAATACCTACAACATGCAGAGTCCATTTGGTGTTGCTCATATGTGTATGTGTTTAGAGCTGACCACTTAGAACTGGATAACCTATCAGGAAGCTCTTCCCTTAGAGAAGACTGATTCTGCCTCTCTTAGAAGTCATTAATTGCCTATATGTCTTCATCCAAGAGTGGAGCCTTGTTAGATTTCCCTCAGCTATATCGATAATATCCACTGATGGTGTCATTGTACAGGTCTCATTCAGACAATCATATGGTTGAGATTTCATAGGTACAGTTTCTCTATATCATGTACAGAGAAAGCTATTTAGCAGAAGCCATCCTGTTCCTCTGACTCTTGAAATATCTCCACTACCTCTACTGTGATGTTCCCTGAGCCATAGATGTAGGTGTTGGGTTGTAGATATGTCCATTGGGATTGTTATACTATAGCCAGTGTTTCTCTATATTTTGACTAGTTGTGAATCTCTGTAAGGGTCTCTACAGCAAAAAGAAGCTTCTTTGATGAGGAGTAAGAATTATATTTTTCTATGGGTATAAGGATAAGTATTTACAACGGAGTTAGAAATTACACTGGATTAGTAAAGTGGCAATAGTTGGTTGTCTTCTAGGACCCATGATCTCTCCAACATTTTATGTCAACAAAAACTAATGCATATAGAAATCAGGAAATGAAAATGTACTGACGACAACAAACATTCTATAGAGGTCGTTAAGTTTGGGGGAAATTTTCTTCATATATTTTTATGTTGGTAGTTTTATAATCCTTCTCCTCTCATACAATTTTGATAATATAAAATTATGACCAAATAGAATACATTACAGCTTTAATAGCTGCATTATATTCCATGTTACTGTTAAGCCACAATTAATTTAATCAATGCTGTTTCTATCTTTTTTTCTGACTTCAAAAAGTCATGTTCTAATGAACTTGAATACATCTGTGTTTTTGCTAGTGTCTTGTCACTTTACTACAAATAAATTTCTAAAATGGAATATGTACAACAAAGAAAGAACATCCAGATTTTAAATTCTTTTTGATATATATTAATTGTGTCTTTTAATTTGAGCTTAATAGGTAAAGTCCAGGTCTTTGGAACCATTTTAAAAAGAACAAGAAATGATGTCAGGTTTCTTTCTCCTTTTTGTGAATCCCTTATCCTCACTTGACTTGATATCATTCCCCAGTCACCTTCTCTTCCAGTCAGTTGCAGTCTCTGATTTTGGACTTCATCAGTAATCTGCTTATGACAGCCAAGAAGGCAGAGCCAGAATCTGACTTCTGTTTATACATGAATGATGACTAGTCATATGTATCACAGAACCATGAGCAGGCAGCTCTATAATTATTAGCATTTGGTAGTTGAATGGATGCTTCTGAAATAGGAACTCCTGAGTCTAATAATATAGCGATTTACAATTTAATTCTATTTTCTTTCCATTTCTCTAGATTTATCTTTCAGGTTCTGAGACCTGTTTTCAGTCACTGTCTGTAATACATTAAGAAAATCATTATACATATTTTTCTTTTTACATTTTTTTTCTTGGAAGGAAATGTGTTTGTACATTGTCTACAAATACAGTTCAGGTTAAGTGATTGAATACCTAGTGTTTAAATGCAATTAGAACTCAAAATGGCCTGCAAGACAAGCCATATTTCAGTACCTTTGAGTAGACTGAAGCACTATGTTTTTCAAAATGAATTCCTCTCTGACAAATGAAAGGAACATATTTGATGCTTTTTCAATCTCCATTAAAGGCCTGATTGCCCAATGTCACAACCTTTTTTTTTACCATCTTCTGTTAATGGGAAAGTCTTTCCTCTTTAGCACATTAATAAATGAATGATCATCATGAAAACATAGAGTATAAAATGCCATGCCAGGATCAGCAGATACAGTTACAAGTGCTTCAGGGGGAACTTTGCTACAATAAGTGCTACTAAAATACAATGTCTGTAGTGAGATAAGCACAAAGAAACCCAGCTCCCAGGTGATAACCCCTAAACAGACCTAAACAGACTCAGTGCTCAAGCACTGGAGCAGGATTTCACATGCATATAGATTCACCTGGTGATAATCTGAAGAGTAACTTTCTCATTTAAGGCTGCCTTGTTTTTATACCATAGCAATATGTAAAACATAAGCTCTACAAAATAGGGAAACAAGGTTTCCAGAAAATACCCTCTTTTTTCTCCTTCTTGCCACAGTCAAGTCTTTGTTCTGAATTCTAGTCACCTGCCCCCCTTCCTGGGTGACCGCTGTCTTCTCACAATCCTCCCTACATCTGGATGCATTCCAGTACAATAAATCCTGTCACTCAGGCAATGGCATAAATACTTCTTCCCTGGTATGTTACTGGCAGACAAAAGTGAGAAGTCATAAAGGAAGTGGAAAATTGAAACAGTCAGGGAAGATGGGAGTTGAATACGTAGGAGGAGGCATGATTTGAACGGATAAAAATGTACAATGAATTGTGCTCCATCTGCACCGACATGGATAGTCCATAAGAAAATTGAAGAAGAAAGAGAGTCAGACACACAGACAGGACACTGAGCTGTAATTTCCCTGTCAGGCGTCTAAGCCAAGTTGTATTTAAGGAGCAGCTAAGCAGTAGCTTAATGCTAAGAATTTCAGTTCCTATGCAGGCTCCTCCCTTGTTCAGCACTCAACCCCCAGGAACACTCAGCAAGCTCCTTCATCTCTACACTCCCCTCCATACTTTCCAGCAACTGACATTAGTAGTAAAAAAATAAAAAATACTAGTGCAACTCAATGGAAATTTCCCAGCAAATGTTAGAAAAGAAACCATCTACTTTCTGAGCCAGTGTGTTTTTTCAGAGGCTGTTTCACTTTCAGGAGTAGGAAGGAGTGGGGTGCCAGTTCCTTTGGGGTTCAAATGTCCCTTCCACAGACCATCAGAAGACCATCCAAAAACATAGCTCTTTACATTATGATTAGTAACAGTTGCAAAATTACACTTATGAAGTAACAACAAAAATAATATCATGGTTGGGGGTTACCACAGCATGAGGAACTGTTATTAAGGAGGACATAGCATTAGGAAGGTTCTCAGATCACTGAGAACCAGTGATCTGGGCTCTCCCAACAGACATATCAGTGATACTGTGCATATATCTATATATGTCTGGGTGATTTCAAGTTCAACTCTTGTTTAGGTAACACAGGGCAAGCAACTAAAGGCTCTGGGTTTTAAATTGGGCAAATATGATATTAACCCAAAATTCTATCATTTATTGTATATGTAGTCTGTGGAAAATATATTTAACCACCTTCAACTTTAGTGTTTCATTTCATAGAATTATTAGGAATTCTAAATGAGATAACCATGTATACTCCGGTTCCAGGGACCAAAGTAAGGAGTTAAGGAATGATTGTTATTACTCTGTTAGCTGCAGTTATTCTGGTTTTATCACTAAAAGCATAAAATGTATCTGTTTTTTTTCCATTTTCCTTCCCACTGTGTTGGAAGGGTAGGCAATAAAAATGCCTGACTCATTACAGGATGTAGCATGCAATCAACTTGTGAGCCTAGTAGGGTTGCTCATTCATTGTCTCAATATCACATATTTAAATATATTCCAGTCCATTCTCTGAAAATTGTTCACCCCTACCTAAGGTACCAGCAGTCCCAGAACATTCATTCCTTAAATATGGCACAGATTCCTAGTATATTCCAGGTTTGGGGTCCTAGAGACACAGTTTTAAGCATGACAGGTATGACCTGGAAGAATCCAGTTGGTTTTATTATTAGGAAGAGAGAGGATGTAAACAGAAATAAGGGTTGTAATAAGTGCTAAAACAGAGTTATGTTCTGTGAAAATGATATGACAGCATGGAATACAAAGGGGGAAGACAAAGAAAGTTTCTTAAAGAATTATCTCAACAGCTATGTTAAGCATAAGTAGAAATTAAAAAGAGGATGTTTATTCCAGAGAGATCCAGCTAAATATACAAAGGGTTATTCAAGATCAGAGAAAATGAAAAACAAAAAACAATGAATGAATCAATAAGGACTGGTGAAAGGAAAAGGAATTTGGGGTGTAAGAAATATTAAGCGTGGGTCTTTTCTATCAAATACTATAAGCCTTGTGTTAAAGACAAAGAATTCATATCCTTTTTATCTCCCCCTCCTTGAAAGACATTTATAAACACATTTTAATCTGGCACCACCACCTACAAAAGCTAACTACTGTTTTTTAGGACTTCAATGACCTGAATCTGTGACCCTTGGCCCCTTGGAGAAGTGGCCTCTTTCCACTTCCTCCTTCATTTCTGTGCACCAATTCTTCAGACTATCCAATTGAATTAAGACTGTAAGGTTAGACACAGTCAGTGGGGAAAAACACACTCACTGTCTGAGTAAAAGTGAAAACCAAATACACTGTGTGTTTACTTTCTTGAAGCCACCTTCTTGATCAGGAATGAACATTTGCTTTGTTGAGACACTTCAACCTGACTGGAGTGGTATGAAAGTAACTAGGGTTTAGACCAATAGAAGTCCTTAGGAGCCATTGATAATGAGTGATTTCTTATTCCAAAGAAAGTAGGAATTTGTTGAGGTGACCATAGGAATAACACCCATGGATTTATAGTACATGTGCATCAGGTAAGAAGATGTTTTATAGATAAACCACAAGGCCTGAATTATTTTAGAGAGATGAGATTATGTTGACTAGTGAATGAAGAGGTAAAGTCAACATGGTTAGATGCATCATTTATAACTATTTGATACTCTACAGTCTACAAATACTTACTAAGCAGCTGCACATTCTACTCATGTAGGAATATACAAGGCTCACTAATATACAAGCTGTTTAAAATACAAGAGAAGGAAAGATGTGGTATGAGCTAAGTGCTGTAGGAATGGGGAGAAAGGCGTGACATTTTGTTAGGTCCAAAGTAGAACAACAAAATGGTGGTGCTGGTGACTCTGTCCTAAACAGGGGAACTTTGGCCAGGTAAACAGAAGGATTGCTATTGGATAAACAGAGGCCTAAAGGTAGATTTTTGTTTACCAAGAGCCTCCCTTAAACTACAAGGAACCGCCTTTAATCAGCCCCAAAGGCCAACTACCTCAGGCAAGGGCTTCAGTGTAATGGTATTAGGAATGGAGTCTTCAATTAAGGACTATATCATAAGGGTGGATCCGTCAAAAATGGCAGCAATGTCTTTATCAAGGAAAAACTGCATCCACAGAGCTTCCTTGTGGTTTCTTTCTTAAGAAAATCCATTCTCTGACACCAAACCTCTTGGTACCTGCCTTTGTTTGCAGTACCAGTATTAGAGGCACTTGCAGCCTCTAATACTTGGAGAAACAAATTTCCGTTTCTCATATGCTATCTTGTCTATGGTATTTTCTTACGCTGCTTCAGCAGCAGTCAGTTCTACAAAAGAAACAACTCACATATCTATCCCCAAAATCAGTGATCCAAGCAGGGAAACAGCATCACTGAAAGACACACTATAAGAAATTCTTTGCATGACCAAAGAAGAAAATGATGGAGAAAGTAAGGACAAATGAAGATGAACCAGAGAAAGCTTGTAAGCTATGTCTGATTATGGACTTGACTCTAAAAGTAACCACAGTCTGCTAAAGTGTTTTAACAGTTGGACTGACCTAATTAATATTTTATTTTTGAGTCACTCTGACTGAATATTGGAGTGGAATTTGAAAGAGAATTGTATGAAAAGCACCAAGACAAGACAGGAGCCTCCACTCTCTTGTAGGCAAGAAATAGAAAATAACCCTACTGATGAAATAGAAACCCAGCAATGCTTTGAATACATAGTGTGGAGTGAGCCAAATAGGCTCCACGTATCTGCCTGGAGGGATAAAATGAAGAGCAATACCATTCTCCATGTGGGAAACACTAGAACAGAATGAGGCTCCTCAAACAGAAATGTCAGTGAGTTCTGTTTAGAAACCATTGCATTTGAGTTGTTTGTGTGACTTCCAACTAGAAACACAAAGCTGACAGTTGAATGTAGAGATCAAGGGCTTGAGACAGAGGTCTAGACTCTCGAGCTCCACTTGAGAGAAGTGGGAGACTAGTGCCAATCTCTTCTGTGGATGACAGTCTTTATTATATTGAGAATACTCTTATTTCATGCCAATTTAGTACCATACTCTTATTTCATGCCAATATAATCATCAAGAAAGCCCGCATGGAGAAGGTGGTGTTTAATCCAGGACCTACAAAAGACAAAGATTCTGATGGGAAAAAAAAGTGGAAGAGTGATGACAAAGAGATAGCAAAGGAGGGGGAGAGATAACAATGTGGGAAAGATGAGTCTTCCTAATTGAATATTCTATTAAAATTTGTGACAGGAATTATGCCAGGACCAGGGAAAACAAAGTTATAAAAGATACAAGGTCTAGACCCCTTTAAGAAGCCCTCCCTCATCTTTCAGGCTACGTGGCAAATATTTTCTCTGAGAACCCCATGCTTACTCTTATTATTGCATTTAACAACAGTATATTGAAAACAGTATATTGAAAGTGTTCCTCTCTTATATCTGCCTCCTCTGCTATAGCAAGAATTCCTCCGGTCTTACTCACCTCGTTATCACCATGTCTAGCATGGTCATTAGTCATAAAGAACACTCAATAAACATCCATTACAATGAACTAAATTGCAACCAAGTAGCTTCAGTCTAGAGGGGACAATGTAGGAGCAAAATCTGTAGAGAACCATTTGACACAGGAATCTAAATGCCAAGGAAAAATATGGGATTAAATTGGTAGGCAATGGGGAGTCTGCAAACATTTTTTGAGCAATGAGGTGTCAAACATTTATGAAACAATCAAAGTGTGTTTTCACAATATTGATTGGATAGCCATGTCTGGAATACAGTGGAACAGGCAAAATGTTAGTCAAACAGGTGTCCAGTAAGTATTGCAACCCAGTTGGCACATAGTAGGTTTGCCAAATAGATGAATTAAAGCAAGAGCAAAGAGTAAAAAATCCATTCCAGCTAGTAGTTCAGGCATCTGAAGCATGCTTTTTGTTAGCTCTCTGTAATAAGTGTGCTACCAACAGCATTATTTATATTTTATACAGCTGTAATGCTAACCTGTCAAAACAGGGTCTCACTGCAGCAGCATAAACGGCTTTGTTCCCCACATTTCCTTTTAAAGGTTCTTTCAAAGAATTAATTTTAAAGACATAATGCTATTTTGCATTATTTGGTTGGGGACTCCGGTCATTTAGCTGCATGCATGGTTAATAACTTTATCAGGAGCCTACATGCCATCAGGCAACTTACCTATCCACTAATGTTTCAATTTGGCAAAGGGGGACAGCTTTAATAGTGATTATTGTGTTTGAAAATTTCCAGGGGAGGGAGCCTGGCTCTTACTGATCCAAATGGGCATCATTCTGCTGTCTTTGTTATTTTGCTGTGGAGACTCCTAGGCATTTGCATTTGATTATGGTTGTTGCACAGCTGTTCTGCTTTCTCTCTTGCTTGCTGTTTGGTACCAAATATCATAGAAAATCAATCAAGCTATCAAAGCACCCTATTTCTAGATTCCTTCAGCCCAGTAGCCCTGTGACAATAAACTGAGGTTTATCTCTGGATCTAATTAATGTACCGATCCAATTATTGTGCTGTTTGGGTTTGGTTTTCGTAAGTCAAGCCTGTGGATCTATACTGCACCTTGCTGAGCTTTAGAATGTTGCAATCAAATTGGCCAGTCAAACGGAATGGACAAATTGTATTTAACAAATACCAATGAAAGGAAGAGAATGCAATTTTCTCTTTCCTTAAGAAGCCACTGTCTTATGTAACTAATATATCCTTGTGAATGTTGTAAGTTTTCATTATGAAGACATTGGATTTATTTGAAATCCATTAAAAAAATCGATGTGTCTATTCCACCTGAGGGTTTTTTTTATGCTGAAAACAAATAGCATTATTTTTCTAATATTGAAATGAGAGCTTCCACTGCTCAAATAAATGATTTATTTCAATAGAAGAAAATTGACATGTGTCTAAAGCAGTTTCATTTCTTATGATTGATTTTATTTCTCTTATACAATTTTATCTTTTTGTTTATGAATGAAGTTAAAGTTGGATTTTTACCTTTATATTCTGCTTAGGTCTTGTAATTTGGAAAATTCTGCCTTAAACCTGACTTTGTTGTCTTTCATACATTTGTATTGAAAACCTAAGATCTAAGTTAGGCCAGAATGGAAAGCTGCAGGACTGTCTAAGCTTTCTGTAATAAGCAGATTAGGACATGCTCATGTGTTCAAGCCCTAAATGTAACCAAAAAAATGTATGGCTACTAAAAATCTGGCAGAGAATCTACATAAGAAAGCAAAAGTAAGAAGTGTATTTTCTTCATTTTTTATGAGAATTGCATTTGTGACCTACTAATATAGAAATTGTGGAATAGAATGTAGAAAACTGGCTTAAGGAAATTTTCCTCAATCTTGAGATCAAATCTAGTTCCAACAGAAGGAAATAAAATCTGACATGGCCTAAGAGTCAGACATGGCATTAGTCACTTGTAATATCAGTATTGAGGAGGCTAAATTACTTGCAAGATAGAGGCCAGCTTAGGCTATAGAATGAGACCTGTTAATCAGTCAATCAGCAATAAGTAAATAAATACTTTTTGAAAAAATATAAAGTAGACCTCGGGACTGGAAATGAGAACCATTCAATTATACTTTCTTTTATTTTTATTTTTTTTTAATTTTATATGTATGGGTATTTAATCTACAAGCTAGTATGTATGTGCAGCATTTGAGTGCCTGGTACCCTCTGAGGTCAGAAGAAAGTGAGGTCAGAAAGTCAAATCGCCTGGAAATAATGTTATAGATGTTTATAATGTACTGTGTAGTGCTGAGAAATAAAGCCAAGTCCTCTTTATGAACAAGTGTGTTTCCACTGCTAAGCCCAGTTACACTTTCTTAAAGTCTCTATCCTTCCTGGCAAAAAGAGAAGTATATTTTTAACCTCACCTGTATAATCATGGAAATAAGAAAAGATACATAAATACACTAATTTGTGAAAAAGAAATAATAATTTGATTGGTACATAAACATAAAACATAAATGATGGGAGAAAAGAATACAATAGAAGAATTAATGATGTCACTCCTCTCAGTTACTTTTCTTCTGTGGTGAAAAATAAAAAAAATAAAAAATAAAAAACACATATAAAACAAATCATTTAATTTGGGGCTTATAGTATCAAGTAGTTAGAGTCCATGATGGTGAAGTAAAGGCATGATGGCAGAAACAGCTGAGAGATTACGTCATGATCCAAAAATAGGAGGCAGACGGAGAGACTGAAAATAGCACATGTCTTTTGAAACCTTAAGCTCATCCCCAGTGATGTACCACCTCCAACAAGGCCACACCTCCTAATCCTTTCTAAAGAGTTGCACCAAGTATGGACCACATATTCAAAAAGAAATGTATTTTCTTTATTTCGTGAGAATTATATCTGCGACCTACTAATATAAAAATTGTGGAATAGAATGTATTCTCCATCAATAAATATGTACTCCTAGAAGCTATTCTCATTTAAGTCACAATATTGTTTATTTGTTTTGTTTTATTTTCTTTTTTATTTGATATTTTATTTATTTACATTTCAGATGCCATCCCTTTTCCCCATTTCCCCACCCATTAATACCCTATCCCATCCCTCCTCCTCCTTTTTTGCCTTTATACTGTTTAAATTACATGCAAGTGTTAAGGTCAGTCCTAGGTTGAGGAACTAGCAATACAATAGATGCAAATGGTCCAGGAACAAGGAAGACAATAAACCCAGATAATCAAAGAACATGCATGGCAATAAAAAGAGTCCTGTAATCACTCCTGTGATCACTATTTCTAAGGGCTTATCAGGATGATCAAAATATCTAAGCATGCTTCCCTATCCTAGTCCAAAATCATATTCATGCCTGAAGCCTACTTCTTTGTTCCAGGTTAAGATTTAGATTTCTGCCTATAATTACTTCTTTATTCTAGTCTAGGATTTAGATTTCTGCCTGAAATTAATTCTTTGTTCCAGCCCAATGTCAGATTCCTACCTGCAGTCCATTTCCTTGTCATTGGCCTATGTCAGATTCCTGCCAGGCAGCCCCAAAAGCTCTCTACATCTCCCCCCCTTTTATTGCATATACCAGACTGAGCCTGTCTTAAGTCATTCTTACAAGAAAACCTTCCTTACCCATCATGGAATATGCATCACCATAAGCAATGCACCTCTGTCCTAGGTTGGTAAGGCTCTGTGCAGAATCTTACCTGTCCTTGGCTTGCCAGCCTGTTAAATTAATAACTCTATCTAGGGGGGGGTCCATTATCAGTTTCAAGTCATGTACTTTGGTTGCCAGCCTGTTGATGTAGTTAGAGACAAGCTTTAACATGATGGGCAGGAATAAAATTATTCCCAGGACAAGAAAGGCTATCCTAATCAAGCTATATATGCCATTCCTGAGATTTGACTAAAATGGAAATATTGACATCAAGCCATGGATAATTTTGTTGGCATTATCTGCAGCACCAAAGCTCAACAGAGCAGCATTTTTAAAATTCATAATCTCACTATGCAAAGTTAATACACCCAGCAAGGTGTTAGGATTATGTCAAATACCCTACAGGTGTCTTTTAACTTTTTTCTAATTATAATGACAATCATTGTAAATTTTAGAAGCAACATTACTCCATTTATATTTGTTATGACACTTGGGATAGCTGCAAACTCTTGAACCCTGAACCTCCTTCAGATAATTTAAATAGGCTATAGAGCATTATCTGTTGTTCCCCATACCTATATAAATCCTTTTGTATACTCAATACATTAGTTACATTTCTTTTTGCTAGATGGTTAACAAAAGTAGTTGTCTTAACTCCTTGTGTCAATGCTATTGCAGAAGCAGTGGTGCTAGCAATTAATGAAAATAAAGCTGTTATACAAGCAATAATCAAGCCTGCTACTCTCTTGCTTCTGCTTAAAACCTAACTCACTTCTTCCGGTACTTTCAAGCCTTTTTTCAGAGAATCAGTTTTATAATACTCAGGGCAGTAAGTCGAAAGCTGGTTGATAGACCCCTACAACTGACATGCCAGGTTTCAACACACTAACACAGTTGGAAATTAAATAGTCAGTGCAACTTACAATAAATACTGTAGAAGAAACAAAACCAATTTTAGCTTGCAAGTCACCATATATTTTTCACAGATTCTGACTTTTGAACCATAAACATGTTTAACATAACCAAAATATTAGAACATCTTATGAACATTGTGTTGGTTTGAGTAGGAATGTTTCCCCATAGATTCATGTGTTTGAATGCTTGGATACAGTGAGTGGCACTATTAGGGGGTATGGTCTTCTTGGAATATGTATGACACTGTGGAGGAAGGCTTTGACATCTCCTATATTCAAGCTATGCCCAGTGTTTCACAGTCTCCTTCTACTGCTATAGATGAATATGTAGAACTCTCAGCTAATTGTCTAGCACCATATCTGCCTGCAAGTCACCATGTTTCTTGCTATGATGATAATGGACTAAATTTCTGAAACTGTATGTGAGCCCCAATTAAATGATTTTCTTTGTAAGAGTTACCATGGTCATACTGTCTCTTTACAGCAATAGAAAAACTAAGACAAATATATACACAACATACTCCTTTGTATTGATAAAGATAACTTATCATGTTGTTAAAATATAACCATTTTAGGGATATGGTCATCTGGGTAAAGAGACAATAAGAATTGTTTGTGCAATAGTCCTCATTTATTGATGGAGAATACATTTGAAGAACATCAGTGAAAGCCTGAAATTATGGAACATACCAAACAGTACACATCCATTGCAGCATTGTCAAATATTTAATGTGTCCTTCTATATTTTGTATCCTGATGTTTCCTTTACATCATTCTTTGTTCTATGATGCCATTATTATTATTTAGTAACAGTAGCAGCAGTTGTAGTATTATTATATAAATTAAGGGTTACTTGAGTACAAGAACTATGATGGTACTGCAGTTGATCTATTTAGAAGACATAAGTAAGTGATGGAGAGACAAATAGCTTTATATTGGGGTGGCTATCATAGACAATGAAAAAATTCAAATTCTAGGTAGGATGGATCATAGGGGCATAGATTTCTTCATAATACTCAGAACAGCACATTATTTGGAGGTTATGAAGAACTTACTTTAGGAGTTTTCTATTTTCTATTTTCAGAACATGGTTAACCATGGGTAACCAAAGCTGTGAAAAGCAAAACCAACATTTTAATTTCGCTGTAAAGACTAAAATAAAAAGTTAGAAAATATGAAAAGAATGCCAGAATCAAGAACCCAGGCTAGCCTTTTTGTTCTCTGCTCTTTTTCTTTTGATTATAACATAATTACATCATTCACGTCTTCCCTTTCCTCCCTCTAAGCCCTCTTATATACCCTTCTTTCTTTATTTCAAAGTCATGGCTCTTCTTTAACTGTTTTATGTGCATATATGTATATATCTATATTTTTATTATAACCTATTTAGTCTGTATAATACTATTCATCTCTATGTTTGAGAGGGGCTTAACACTGGGTATTAGATAACCAGTTGCTGTGCTCTTCCCTCTCGAAGAGTATTTTCCCCCTCTCAGCACTCTTTAGTTGCCTATGGTTCTTTGTGTAGGGTTGAGGTCTCATGGGCTTTCTCCCATCTTTTTTGTTCATCACCCTTGTTCCACATTAGGTGAAAACTTACACTTTCTAAGTGAAAGTAAAAATATTGCTTTCATTCTAAGTGTTTGTCTGCTGTTGCTATGTATGAACTTTTAGAACCTCTCAATGCTTAATGCTGCCTAATCTTAAAATAAATGAGGGTAGTTAAAGATAAATGAAACTGAATGGCTCCCCTCAAACTAAGCGTCAGCACAATTAAGAATCTGGACCAAGCATTTTCTCTTGTTAGAGAAAAGTAAGCCAAGGATAGCATTTTATTTATTATTTTAAAATGTTTATTACATTTATTTATTATTGATTGAGTCTGGGCACACACACACACACACACACACACACACACACACACACACACACACAAATGTGTACGTGTGAAGGTCAGAGGACAACATTCAGGAGCCAGTTATCTCCTTCTACCTGCTGGGTCTCAGGGATTGAATTTGGGTTATAGTTGGGGACAGGGTCTTTACTCTCTGAGCCATCTCACTTGTCCTGGGAAGGCAATTAAAATAATTTTGTAAAGTAAAATCTAAAATAAATTCCACTCGGCTCCTAACTTGTAAGTATCTGAGCTCTGGGAATAGAAATGAGGAAGACATAAAGAAACAAAGGATTACGTGGAGCTATCTGGCTCTTTCTCAACCCAGGTCCAGGGTAATTTGTGAGTCATGTAATATTTCCTTTTGATGTCTCCAGTACTCCCCATTCTCTGAACATTTAGTAGCCTCTTTCCTTTTTGTTGTTGTCATTGTTTCTTTTTTTTTTCCTGTTTTAAATGTAACAGCCTTCCTGTTACTAAAGAACAAATGACTCATACAACTTGAACATGTTACATTTTGAAGGGGCATTATGACTTTTAACAATTCATAATCCAAACATTTCAAAACTCTAATAGGAGACTTTAAGCTTCTAACACCAGGTTAAAGAAATAGGCAAGAGGGGATTCCCAATATATCTGTTATCACAAACTTTTGTGTGAGACCAATTTTAACTTAGTCAAAATGTTACAGATACTTTCTATCCTCAAACATGCTCAAAGCTCACCCTAAAATTGGATAGCCCAACTTGGTAACTGGACTTTCAGTTTCAAGTTACTTTGCTTACAGACATATCAAAACTTTTAGTCTACTTACACTTACCACCATCTTCCATGTTGGAAAATCTATTTTTCTATTACTTTCTTTGCAATAATCAAACTCCTACAGAACATTGAAGCATCATGTTTCCTGTTCACAGATAAGTATAATACAAAATACAGAGTCACCATCAGCAAACAAAAGTCAGTGGCAGGAATGGCATGTGATGCTTCTGTCTTTTTCCTACCAGAAAAGCAATACTTTTACAACTTGAACTCTATCTTAGCTCCTCTGGATCTGCTTTAAAACCAAACCACCCAAAGCCTAAATAACTACATTTTATTTGAAATGCCATTTGGCTTTATATCATTTGCCATAATCTCCTTCCCAACTGGCCTGATATTCTCTCTTACAGATGCTGTGGGGAGGATTCCAATGCTGAATGCAAGGTTGGACCAGATGGCCTTAAAGGACCCTTCCAAATACAAGATTCTCTAATTCTCTGATTTAATTTTGATGATTCAATTTTGTGACTTTGGCTATCACCAGATGAAATTATGTAGACATTCTGTCTTCCATCTGCCCTCAGATATATGTCAACTTATCTCTATCCAAATTCATCACGTCAGTCAATGATTAAGCACTCATTTACATGCTATATTATACAAAGCCTTTCTAAGGGCTCTGACCCACAAATATCAGAACAGTTGGGATCAGTAGGTATAGCTGAGACATACAATAAGATTAGCATAGCTTGAAGACACAAGGGACTGAAATCATCTAAGTAACTCCATAGGCTGATTTCAGGCCACTCACTCTGCAACCTTTTTACTGTAATTTGGTGGCTCTCTTAAATTAATTAATAGTATTAAAATCAGGGGGTTAAGTAACTCATGATAAGTACCAATTACTGAGCTAGTGGGTGATTACTTTTTTTTTTTTTAAATTTTTCAAGACAGGGTTTCTCTGTATAGCCCTGGCTGTCCTGGAACTCACTCTGTAGACCAGGCTGAACTTGAACTCAGAAATCTGCTGCCTCTGCCTCCCAAGTGCTAGGACTAAAGGCATGTGCCACCATTGCCAACTAACTAGTGGGTGATTACTAGCCATAAAAATAGGAACTTTACACACACAATCTAACTGTCACAGATACTTTCTTGAGTTGGGGACTAATATGACTGCCATATGTTATCTACAAAAAAAAGTCATAATATGCTGACTTTAAGTGTCCAACGTCTAACACGTAGTGATAATGCTGAGTTTCAAATGTAGGCGATTTGACCTTAGCCTATAAAGTGTGTTAATAAAATGTGCCACAAATATGCAAATTACTTGATAGCTCCAATTTGTTTTTTTCAGTCACCCTGTGTATTAGTTACTTTTCTATGGCTGTGGTAGAATACTGTGGCCAAGGAACTTACAGAAAGAAGAATTTATTTCACTTTTAGTTCCAGAGGGATAGGTACCTATCATGGGAGAGAGGCATGCCAGCAAGCCCTAGACATGAGAGCAAAAGCATGAAGCTCAGTAATCACAGTCCCAACTGCAAACATAAAGCAATGAGCAAGTTGCAAGTGTTGTGATTCTTTTCATCTCAAAGCCTCTTCCTAGTGACATTCTTCCTATAGGAAGGCTAACCACCTAAACCTCCCCAAACAGCACCACCAACAGCACCACAAAGTGTTCAAATATATGAACCTATAGGAGACCTTGTCATCTACATCCAGTTATCTCTAAAATGAAAGTAAGGAGCAATGAGTCTTCTGATAGCTTATGTAGTAAATAGAATACTTGCTTGAGAATTAACATCTCTCTGGTCAGTTCACTCCAAACTCACAGCTATTCCAAACTTTTTCTGAACACGTCTCTTCACATCTCAAAGGAGGAGAATATCTCTTTGAGTTTTCAGAGGAAAAACAAAACAAAAAAATACAACCCAAAAGCTCATGTACACTAATTTTCAGATCTCTTAACAACAGCAAATATGCCAAGCTACTGTTGTGTAAATCTCGGCAGCACTCAAAGCATCCCTTCCTCCTTTACATTGCATCTTCCTCTCTCCTGCCTCACACTTCACTAGCAGCTACTCCTCATCTATTCCACTTATTTTGCCTCCTTCTTTCAAATGGATCATTCTAAAATTTTGTTTTGAACCTTTTGGGAAAAAAAAATGTAGCTCCAGCCAGTTTTTAAATTCATGTTCCTTTTGCCTCTGCCTTAGGGTGCTCAGCCTTCCTCCTGATTTTTTGTATGTTCTCCAACTGTCCAATACAATCGCCTAACATCTTGACTTGACATCATATCCTCATCACCTAGTGGTCCATCACTCTTCCCTCCAATTACTCACAAATGATGGAACTTCGCTGTATCTGTTTTTATCTGCCCACTACTCACACAACAAACCCAAATGTAATTCATATCCTTCTCACTTTACCAAATCAGCTCTTATTAATTCCAAGTGCCCCCCCAACACACACACAACTAAATCCCCCAACATTTTCATCCCTATTAGGCGATCGTTAATTAGCTATAGACAGTCTCTGCTTACCACTCCTTTCTTGCACTTCAATCAAAGTACACTTTCCTGGTTATTCTCTTACACTTCTGACTGTTTTATCTCTGTTAACTTACCCAGACTTTTCTCTTACCAGTCATTATGAGTTCCTCAAGATGAACACATAGATAGGTAAATATAAATGAACACATTTTTCTCTTAATTTATTTAAAATACATGTGTCTACTTAACACAAAAGTGATAACATTGTCTAGTGAGGTTTCTAAGGTATGTAACTGTAATACCCATGACAAGTGTAACACAAAGGACACTGGAGGGGAGGTTAATGGACCGATGTGGTTTCAAAGCTCTACATTTTTCATGAAGTGGTTCCATATTAACTCTAAGTAAACTGAGATGTTAAGGATATATATTGTGATCTCTGGGAAACCATTAAAAAAGAATAATTCAGAGATAAAGCTTTAAAACACCAGTAGGTAAAGAAAAATGGAGTTTGAAAATATTCAAATAACCAGAAAGAAAGCCAGACAAAGAACAGAGATGCCAATAACAGAGGAGACAGATAGAACACAAAGACTACAAAGGTAGTCCTAAATGTAACCATATCCATAATTATATTAAATATTCATTTTAATGAAGTCTAATTTATCAATCTTTGCCTTTAAGAATCAGTCTCTAAATGGTACAGCTGAAACTCACAATCAAGACCAACACTAGAATTATATCTTTACAACTAATGCATTGCTAAGGATTCCTAATGCTGAGTTACAGGAGATCTCACCCAGCAGCCTTGCACAGAGGACACCATGAGAAATCTAGAAGAGAGAAACTTCCAGAGTCCCTGCTAATAAAAGAAATCCCAAGAAACCCTAAAAGGCTACAGCATCAAGTTACACTAGGGTATGCTTTTGTAATTGGAGTTAACTTTTCTCACTGCCTCAGTGAGTAATCTAAATGTCTGTATTCTGATCACAATGTGGACTGTTGTCTTAGGCAGATTCAGAAGAACAGGAACTGGATGGAGCTGCTATTCGCCTAGGGCAACACCAGCCTCACTGTAATCATTGTTTCTGGAGCTATTCACACACTTTAGCTAAAGTTCAATTAGGACAGTGAGTTTCTTTCAGTGCACTGACTCTACACTGATTGATTTTTGGTGGGAATCCAAATTAATCAATGAACCACATGTATATTGAAATTCCCTGCAACTTCTTGGCCTTCTTCCTCTATCCTAATGTTACCTCCTGCTACATATGCCATCTACTCCTAGGTTCCATTCTGTTAAACTAATTAACAGTCAGCCTAGGACTTCCAATTTCTCTTTTCTCCCTAAATCCTCCAGTGACCCTGGATCTTGTTTCCATGGGAACAATTAGCATTTGGTTCTATGACTTTTCATTTGACTTCCTTACCAGTAACTTACTCAAGTAATTATGACTTTTACCCTACCTTCCAAGCCCCACACACCTTTTCACAGAGAATTGATTTAAGGTCATCAAGTGCATCCATGTTGCTAAGGAACACAATGGACGGGTTTTGTTCACTATGCCCCAGCAGCATCGGCGTTGCTGAGCACATTCTTTCCCCTCAGCTTTCCTTATACTTGCTCTCCAGGCTTATTTTCTACTCTGGCTGAACACTTTCAATCTGCTTTATAAGCTCCTTTTGCCTTTATCAGTCAATTAACTGTTGGTGTTTATTTGAGCAGTCTTGGAGTCTCTGCTTTTATCACCATACACAGTGTTTTGACAAGCTTACAATTGCCTACTGTGCTAGCCTCAATGTGGCTTCCAAAGTGAATATACTGTAAATTTGATCCCCAATACATTGATGTTAGTAGGTAAGATCTTTAAGAATTGTTAGGATATACATGATCTACTTTCACAAATATATTAATGCCATTATTGCTGAAGTGGGCTCTTAAAAGGTGACACATTCCTCTTCCTTTCCCTCTCCCTCTCCCTCCCCATCTCCCAGGTACACATACTCCAATATCATAATGGATTACCAGAAAATCCTCTAGTCTTACGCCAATTAAATCATTGCTCACATCATCAGCAGAGTCACCTTGGTCATACAGCTTTAAGCCTTTCAGTGGATTCCCATTGTATTAGGGGAAGTTTAAAACTCTATAGGCAAAGTGTTGACTCTTAAAATCAAGGGAGTCTGTGATTATCTGGGCCTAAAACTTGTATTTGCAAATAACAAGGCAGGTGAATTTGAGCTAACCTCAGTTTCCTTATCTGGAAAAGGAAGATAACAATAAGAAGATAGGCTTAGCAGTGTGTTGTAAGCTTGTGATAAATCTGCATATGAATAAAGCACAAGGGATGCTGTCTTATAATTTAAAGACTTATCTTTGTTGTTATTCAACAATGAGATGGGTAATTTTTACTATGTGACAAAAACTACTGTAGATAATAGCATCAACAAAATGGACAAAGCTCTGGCCCCAGGGGAACATTCCTTTCACATTAGTCTCCCTCCCTCCCATTGTTCTGTTGGCCTCCCTTTATACACTGCATCTCCAGCTGTTTTTCTCTACTCTTGGGCATTCTTTGTTCTTCCTGTCTCAGAAAAAAATGATTTCTCCCACTCATCCCATAGCTGTATAACTCTTCCTTCTTCTAATTTTGGCTTCAAAGTCAATTCCAAAAGTGCCAGAACAAAACGAGGTTCCTTTTATTTCTTAGCTCTCCCTCACCGTAGCTCATTTTATGTATGTGTATATATATATATATATATATATATATATATATATATATATATGTGTGTGTGTGTGTGTGTGTGTGTGTGTGTGTGTGTGTGTGTGTGTGTGTGTTTGTGTGTAGATATATGTGTGTGTGTACATTTCAATGTTCTAAACACCAAACATTGGAACTTATAGATCTTCTTTAGCAGTATTTTCTTAATATCAAACATATGTCTGACACTTGTAGGCAACAAATGTCTATTTATAAAAATCAAAGAGTTATTAAATACCCCAAAGGCACTATTACCACAGATACCTTTATCACAGTGGCACTGGAGTCATAGTTTATGGTGTAGGCACTTACACATAAACTGATTGTCACCATGTGTCTTGCATTCTATAAGCTAAAATGTCTTTGACATCTCAAATCGTCAACTTGCCTAGTACACTAGAAAAGAAAAACTGTGTTAATATATGCAGAAGACGTCTAGCAGCTATTACTTGAACTTGTAACTGTTCATGCTTATTGTCTTTCTGCTTTGTGATAATGGAAAGACTTTTGCATAAAGACTCAGGAGAGTAATCAACACTAGCCAAAATGTTAAATAACAGCAGCAGCAGCAACAGCAGCAACAACAACAACAACAACAGCTATCATGTAGCCTGAGATATTGGCATCACACCCTAATGTAGAATCCTAGCTGTACTCCATCTTATTGAAGAAATGTTTGCATGGCTCTCTCCTAAGAACAATTAATGTCATAGATCTACACATGGTTGTAAGAGAGAGTAATAAGCTATGCCACTCAGGAGAGTTTCAGAAATAATTAGAAACATTAGTGAGCTGTCTGACCAGAAATTCACTTGGCCATCAAAGAAACATGCTAAGGCCAGCAGTGATAAGTCTGCCAAAAGTTGACAAACATTCTCAGCCAAGTTCTGGCATCCATCAAGTTTCATAGCTACAAAGATACTTCAATATTTTGAAAGATGTACTCACATATGGCAAGGCCTTCTAACTCTAATGCATTTCTGGACAGCATTACAACTGAATTGCATTATGGTTCACAAATCCTTTTCACTAAGAAAAATCTTTTCAAGATAAACAATAGTTAAAATAGCAAATACTAGTAGAGATTCCCTTCAAAATTCCCCTCCATTCTCTTGCAACCCAATGCCCTTTGAGCATAAAGTAGAAAGATAATGTTAGAGCACAAGAAAACTCTTACAGGTTGAACCTCTGTCCTGGGTAGAAATATAACATTTCAGCTGAGCCCATTCAGTCACTTGTCAAGGGACCAGCCCTAGGAAAGCTGCTTTCCCTTATGCTGTGCTAAAGAGATGGGATGGATAGTCCTTTAATGAGATACTATGCATTTACTTCCCAAAACTGCCACCCCTATTGCAGTCCCTCACCAAGCTGTATCCATAAAACCTTATAAGTATGCAAAACTTTTATTCAGAAAAAAAGATAAAATTATTTCTTTTTTTCTTTCTTTTCTAAACATGCTCTGTGACTTAGTTGCTTTTTTATTTCTGCAATCGCACACTACCAGCAAAGTAACCTATAAAGAAAATCTATTCAGTGATTACAGTTGCAGAGGTTTAGACTCCATGGCCATCATGGCAGAAAGTGTGGCAGCATAGAGGCAGGCATGGCACTGAAGCAGTACTTGAAAGATTATTTCCTGATCCACTAGCATGAGACAGAAAAAGAAATACTAGGAATGGCACCTAGTGACTCATCTCCAACATGGCCACATCTCCTAATTATTTCCAGAACAGTTCCACCAACTGGGGAACCAAACATTCAAATATATGAGCGTATGGAGCCATTATTCAAACCGTTATAGTTTCCTAAACATTGTGGGTTTCCCCTACATTTGGTACTTCCTTACTCTTTCCCTAAAGCCTCCCTCAACACCATTCACTGCTTACTTACCGTGTCCCCAACCTCCATGCAAGCTAAAAATTCCCTGTGTCTTTCCTTGTCTCCTCCTCCAGACAGCAACTATGTTTTACTGGGTTCTTTTTTTTTTTTTTTTCTTTTAAATTCCTGATAAAATTGTCCTTGACCTCTGTTTTATTCTTAAATTCTCTTATAAGTAAGACTGAGAACCCCAAGAAGGGACTTCAACTTATGTATCAATAATTGTTCTGGAAATCAGAAATTAAGCTTGTAACAACACTGTACTTGAATTATTTGCTATAACAAGAAACTTTCAGGCTCTTTTCCTGAAAAGCGTTTATATACTTGGACAATCCATTTCCCCTCTGGAGACTTTTGTCATTCCATGTACAAGAAAGAAATCTTTAAATGCATCTTTCCCAAAGTCCTACCATACCATAAAAATCCATAAAAATACATGACTCAGTAGAACTCAGCACATACAGAGGTTATGCCCCAGAATGCCAACCATTAAATCTATTCTGTTCTATATTGCAAATACCTACAGTCTATAGAAATGTGATCTGAGAAATCTTACAGGACTATGGATAGTGTCAGAGATTCTGAAACCACTTTGAATTGCTACACAGAACTACAATATTCTTGTAATAATGGCCCTACCTTTTATTAATATTTTTGAAATTATAGTGTAATTATATTGTTCCTTTTCCTGCCTTCAAATTCTTCCATATCATTTGCTTTTTCGAATTCATGGCCTCTTTTTTAAATTAATTGTTATTGTATGTGTGTGTGTATGTGTGTGTTACTAAATGCATAAATATAGCCTGTTTAGTCTGCATAGTGTTACTTGTGTGTATATGTTTTCAGGGTTCACCATTTGGTATTGGATAACTAATTGGTTTTCTCTTGCCATCAGCCATCCTTAGTTGCCTGTAGTTCTTTGTGTAAGATTGAGACCTCATAAGCTTTACCCAGACCACATTAGCATGACTATTGGTGTAGTCTTTGTTCATAGTCATGTTGGTGAGACTTTTATGGGTATAGCTTCTGACATGATATCTATGAACCACGATGACCAGAGTGACACAACAATGCTAAGGATCTAGTCGTGGCACACATAACTTGACAATAACCAACAACTCTTTAATTAGACTTAACACCCACTCAACAAGAGAAAAACCATGGGTATTGAAAGAGAACCTACAACCATCACTCTACTAAACCAGCAAAATCCATGACTACATTCCAAATGTCTGTCCTTTTTCCCACAGATAAGAGTAATCCTCATAACAAAAAGAAAACTTTTTTCTCACAACATGAGACCATTACAGAAAAACCACAACCAATAGAAATGCAGAGTTGTGAAATTCAGTGCCTATAGACATATCTACAACACAATTCTGGAACTTAAGGCACAGAGATTATTTAAGAAGAGGGCAGGAAAATAACTGTAAGAGCCAGAAGATCAGAACATTTGCTGTCATTAGTTTTTTGTTGCTTGTTCTTTTACCTTTGAGTTTCAGTATGAAAACAGTTATGCCTTCAAATGAAAGTGAGTGCCCAGAGTGTTCTTGTAGGGTTTGTTGTTGTTGTTGTTGTTGTTGTTGTTGTTGTTGTTGCTGTTGTTGTTGTTTTGTTTTGTTTTGCTTCTGTCCCATTTCAACTATTGTAGATCTCCTTTGAGAATTTGAATTTGGCAAAAACTTGTCTGTTTTCATTTTTCAAAGCTTAACTTTTACTTGTTTTTACAATTGAAAGCTACAAATGTTCAGTACATGACCATCTAAATGGTGCTGAAGAGGTCTCAGTACTTTAAGTCCCTGAAATCTTTGGTTACATAAAGATTTTAAATGTGTTATTTAAAAATAGCAGTGAAGCATTTATTAGTAAAAAAGACTAGCTTGACATGTCACAAAATAGCTCATTGCCAATTGCTGTCCTAATAGCTCTGGCACTTAAAGTCACAAAGGGAAGCTGTGTGGTGAGTTAGTTCCAATCTTTTTCAGAATTCCTATAAGAATTACCACATCTGAAACATAGCATCAAACTTTCCCTGGAACTCTTTTTCTTACTATACTTTTTCACTAGATAAAGAAAAAAAAATCAAGTATTTTTTATATACTGTAGGATTCAGCAAGTGGGTAAATGGGTTGCTGTGTGAGCCAGATCTCACTGTGTGAGAAAAGAACTACAAAAAGAAGTGTGAGATGACAAAGTTTGAATTGGAGGTATCAATATTGTAGCCGAATGCAACAGTATTGCATCTTGGTAAGTACAAAGCTAAAAACAATCACAACTAAGAAATAAAACAGTAAAGAATGATTTATTAGAACCACAATAGGTAAGAAGAGCAAGAAAGTTATTTCCAAATTAATGACCTTCCCAGAGAAAGGAATCCTAGAGATTTTATGTGTATATATAGTCATATAGGAAAGCACTTTAAGGATGGGCACATTTCTGAGCATATTCAGTCAGTTAAACATATTTCTAAGCATCGTAGGCTTAAGTTTATGATTCAAGAATAAGACTGTGAAAATGCTTTTTGTCGTGTTTAACTCATGGTCATGCCACACATGTTCAAAAGCGACTTATACAGTTTGTGTCTTAGTGTTAGCAAACGAGAATTCCCATAAGTATGTTCAGTTCTATACAGTAAGTTTTAGCTGAAAATTGAGGATACTTTGAAGATATATTAATGTTGGAATTTGTCCCCAATGTTATTGTTTCTCTTAGTCACAACCTGGCCCTAACAATTACAGTAGCTATATGTTACATGTAGATACGATATTGGCTAATTTTATGTTGGCTTGACATAAGCTAGAGTCATGTTGGAAGAGGGATCCTCAATTAAACAATATTTTAAACACATTGGCTTGTGGGCAAGCCTGTGGTACATTTTTTTTTGACTGATAATTGAAAGGGAACAGCCCAGCTCATATGCAATTCCATCTCTGAACAATTGGTCCTGGATGCTATAAGATATCAGCCTGAGCAAGTCACAAAGAACAAGCCAGTAAACATGAACAGTGTCCTTTCATGGCTTCTGCTGCAATTTCTACCTCCAAATTCCTGCCCTGACTTCCCTAGATGATGAACTGACTACAAGTGGTAAGATGAAAGAAACCCTTTCCTCCCCATGTTGCTTTGGTCATGGTGTTTATCAGTACTAGAAACAAAAGCATGGCAATTATAGAGGAGAGTCGGGGAGGAGATACACTCAGATACAGAGAAGCAAGGAAAATGATAAAATGTCAACTGGGTAGTATGGACAAAATGGATAGATTTATAAAGGAATCATTTTGTAGCCATCATAGTAAGGATGCGCTTAGGAAAGAATTTTTAATTGAGATTAGATGTACAGTGGGGAGATACATGACCAATAAAAGCTATTTTCATGGTTATAAATGGCTCCCCTATACTTTATTCACTGACTTCAAGGAGATAATAGTATTGTATGAGTAAAACATATGGCATTTTTGACAAGCTCATGAAAATTACCCTTTTCAGGTTTTGTGAGATGGTTCAGCATATAAATGTGCAGGCTACCAAGCTCAACCACCTAAGAAGTTCCATCTCCACAACCCATGTGGTAGTAAGACAATAATCTACTTTCAAAAGATATCCTTTGACTTTCATTTGTACAACAGTGAGAGGTATAGTACCCCAGCATGTTTCTCTGAGTGTGTTTTTCTGACATAGACTTATATTCTTTCTGAAAGATAGAGTCTCACTTAATTCTAGTTATGGGAAACCTCAAACCAACTGAAGCACATTCCACAAAGAAAAAAAACAACAATTAGACGTTTTTTTTTTTTAAAAAATGTAGATATCATGAAAGAAAACTAAGGCTAAAAAATGAAAGAAGACCAAAAAGACATGACAAATAAATGCTGTTTGTTGAAATTAATGAATCAATTGATGAAGTTAAAAGGTAGATAATAAATTAAATCAAAGTATTTTATCAATATTAAATTTTGTGAACTGCCGGGCAGTGGTGGCACACGCCTTTAGTCCCAGCATTTGGGAGGCAGAGGCAGGCAGATTTCTGAGTTCGAGGCCAGCCTGGTCTACAGAGTGAGTTCCAGGACAGCCAAGGCTATACAGAGAAACTCTGTCTTGAAAAGCCAAAAAAAATTGTGAACTTAAAAAGATTGTATAGTTGTGTAAATGAATTTTCTGTTCTAGGGAGAAATATTTTGAATAATTCAAGTGCTAATAGGACATACTCTCAAATAATTCTTTAAAAAAAAGTTTCTACAAATGTTTATAGGAACAAACACAGATATATAGAAAAATGTTTATGTAAATAATCACCAGCCTTTCTTTGAAAAAAAAGAAAAAGAAAATCATATAAGACAAATGTGATATTTGTGAAAGATGAAGTTAGGTAAAGTATGAACAGAAGTTCTCTGGATGATGCACACCACTCTATGGTAAGTTTGAAATTGCTTCAAGATAAAAAGTAGAAAAAAAACATTACTAGCATTGATAGTCACCAAAATTTTGAATGACACACTGATCTCCTTTTAAATGCTTTACTCATAAAAACGATTTATTAAAAAGTGCTTTTTACTCAAGTACATTTGTTTTCCTTGCTGTAAAAATAAAGGTGGCAAGAAATGTGGGAAGCAACCAACTTCAAAGCATTTCGTTAATACTGAAAAGAAACTAGCCATGAGAGCACTAAGATAACATCCTAGTACTCAGAAGTGTTACAGGTTGAGGCTGACTTTGTAGAGTAAAACCCTATCTCAGAAATAACCCAACATGGGCACAAAAGATAGTTTAGGGTTAGGAACACTCACTGCTCCTCCACAGGGCCTAGACATTTTTCCCAGCATTCACAAAAACATTGCACACACATCCACAAATCCAATTTCAAGGGATCTGACTTTATGTGTCCTGTTGGCACCAAGTAGACATCTAGTGCACAGCCCTACACGAAGGAAAAGCACTAATACCCATGAAATAAAATAAATAAATCTACCAAAAAAATAATAATGAAAGCCTTTAAAGAAAAAGGAAAGAGATGACCATAGCATGGAAGGACTATACATTTTCATACACACACACACACACACACACACACACACACACACGATTTTTGTATTAGGCTACTAACTAACCCTTTTTGCTTTTCTGAAAGTTACTGGGCTACCATTACTGAGCTCCTAGTACTTTACTTCTGAGAAAACAGACAGAACACTGGATGTGATGACTCACACCTGTAATCCCAGTAAGCAAGAGGTACCAGAAATGCAAACACAACAGTGACCTGGAAGCCAAAAAGACTGGTATTTAAGTCCCAACTCTGTCTCTTAGTTGTTGCAGGGTATTTGATCATATGCAAACCCTGAGATTGTGTTATTTACTGGGGAAAAATCTATTTCTAGTTGTAGTGTGGTTCAAGCTTTCACACACACCTTTAATCTCAAACAATGAATGGAAAGTTAGACTGTAGAAGGAAGCACCTATGTTTGAAAATGATGTCTTATTGAGTGTCAGCAGACAAAATGATGAATCAGAGAAAGATTTGACAAAATAGAATATACTAACTCTCGTGAGTAGAAACAGAAAAGGGACGCTATTTAAGAGAGCAGTGCAGAGACAGAGAGAGAAAAGGAGGAGACAATTTTACTGGGACAGTTATACAGGGACAGGTTTCAGAGGGAGAACAAACTAGACACAGGTGAAGACAGATCAAGCCAGAGAATAAGGGGCTAGGGTAGAATATATTGCTAGAGGTAGTTTGAGGCCAAGCATAGCAATTCAGGAGAAGCTGAGAGAAGCCAGATCGAATCACTCAGTTTAGAGAGGAGTTTTGAGTCAGAGCAACTGAGTTGACCAGCCGGCAAAAGTTCAGAAAGAGCTAGAAAGAGTGAGCTTATTCAGCAGTAAGTCTCAGAGGCTGAAAACATTCTAGGCCTACAATAGATTCTACAGAGGTTAGAAGCTTTCAGGAGTAGGCCTAGGTTAGCAGACAGATGCAGTAAGCCTCTAAGAAGATAATTACTTCTAGTACATAAAGTATCTTTTATACTTACTTGTGTAAGAATCGATCCAGAGCCTCCCCTTCTACACAATGAGAATAGGAATAGATGAGGAACACAAAAGTGTCTGCACTTGCATTGAATAACTTTATACACGTATGTGAACCCTGTAGTAAGTGATAGACTTGATTATCTACCTCTCTTTCTGCTTACTCTCTTTAAAACTAAGGACAAGTTGGGAAAGGGGACCCTTCTGCAAAATACACATAGTCCTAAACTTTGCTCTTAAAGCTGGGCATACATTGTGCAGCAACTTCCTCTTATGATTAAAAATGAAACTAAACCTCATCTCTGAGAGAAGTTTATTTAGATACCGGATGTTCTAAACAGAGGTAAAAATCTTTCATTTTGCAAGATTATAAAAGAAAGCTGCCAAGGTTTCTCCTGCAAAGAAGCCCCTTAAGGTATAGAGTGTTCTAAGGGAAGGTAAAACATTACACTGCAAAGGGAGGCTATTGTAGTTAGGGTTTCTATTGCTGCAATGAAACACCATAACCAAAATGCAAATTCGGGAGGAAATGATTTATCTAGTGTACATTTCCATATCACTGTTCATCATCAAAGGAAGTTAGGATAGGAATACAAACAGGGCAGGAACTGATACAGAGCCCATGGAGGGTGCTGCTTCCTGCCTTGCTCCACAGGAATTGCTCAGCCTCCTTTCTTCTAGAACCCTGAACCACTAGCCCAGGGGTGGAACCACCCACAGTGGGCTGGGCCCTCTTGTTAGGATTCTTTCTAGGTTCCACCCCAGAGTTACCTGGCAACACCCTGGTATGCTTGACTCAATATAAAAAGGGCTGTTTGCCCCCTCTTCACTTATCCTCTTACTCTCTTACCCTCTTACTCTCTTACTCTTCTCTCCCCATTCACCTCCCTCCTCTCTCTTCATGTGTTCCTCTCTCGCCCTCTCTCTCTCTCTCTCTCTCTCTCTCTCTCTCTCTCTCTCTCTTCCTCTCTCTGCCTTTCTCTGTCTCTACTCCCCCAACTCCCCTCCCTATGCCCTAAATAAACTTTATTCCATACTACATCCGTCTATGGCTGGTTCCTCATGGGGAAGGTTTGTCTCAGCATGGGCCTGCAGAGGCACCCCCTTTCACCTCACCATACCTCACTATACCAAACATATCCTCGTTTGTTCTTTCTTTTTTATAAAACACAACAGCTCTCCCATTAATCACTTATCAAGAAAATTCCTTACAGCTGGATCTTATAGAGGCATTTCTTCAATTGAGGTTCCCTCCTTTCATCTAACTCTAGCTTGTATGTCAAGTTTACATAAGACTAGCCAGCAGAGAAGATCTTTCAGTGAATGGAGTAAAGAACTGGAAGATTTCAGGAAACCCCTAAAACTAACCAGATTCACTAGGTGACGCCTTCTTCCCCAAACATATGTAAATATAAGCAATGAAGACTGTTGAACGATACTCTTAGATCAGATAAACTGCTAGAGGACTCTTGAACAAGCTGAGCTGCCTGAAAGAAGCACAGACCAACTTAGCTACCTGAGAGGATTACTCCGGGACATGTTGAGATACTTGTGAATTGGGTATTGCATTGCTAGTCTCCAGCTTTTCTTTTTTTTTTTTTCACACATGCTGCAGTAAACTTTTGGTAACATAGCTGTCCTGGGGTCACTTCTGCTCCTGTAAATAACCCTTCATACATTTTTCTGTAAATGTCCCAATAAATATTGGCTTACTAAATTGGAGTTTGGTAGTAACTGTACTTTGGTCTATTATTGTTTCCCTGTCTGAGATGAGTAGACATTCTTTCATGTGTCCCCAGGAGCTGAGTCACACAACAGCATGGTGACCCATGAAAGTAATAATAGCACCTGGGAGACAAAGACAGAATAACAGTGATTCCAAGGCCACAGAGCTGCAAAGTGAGTTTGAGGCCAGTCTGGGGGACACATAACATGGCAAGACGCAAGACTCTGTAGAAGAAGAAGAGAGGCAGAAAAGGAGGAGAAGGAGGAAGAGAGGAAGGGAAGAAGGTGGAGGAGGAGAAGGAGGAGGAGGAGGAGGAGGAGAAGAAGAGGAAGAGGAAGAGGAAGAGGAAGAGGAAGAGGAAGAGGAAGAATTGTTGATGATGGTGATGGTGGTGGTGGTAGTAGTGGTGATGGTGGTGGTGTTTAGTTTGGTCAATGAAGTAACTCCAGTTATGAGTCTATAAGTAGGAACTAATGCAGAGACCTTGGAGAAACATTGCTTACTGGCTTGTTCCTCATAACTTGTTCTGTCTCCTTACCAACTAACTGATCAATGGTTGCCCTATCTTGAGAGGGCTAGACCTTCTCTCATAAATCATTAGCCAAAGGGGGAAAAAAATTTTCCTAGAGACTTGACTACAGGCAATTGAAGTTCCTCTTCACTGGTAACTCATCTACAAACAAAAACAATTAAACAAGCAAAACACACAGTAAGTTGTGTTTGGACTTTTTTGCATAATGTGTCTGAACTTTTCAAAGTAATGATTATGTTGGTCCAGAAAATAACAGCATAGAAAATATGTCTGATGTCCCCAGCTAAATCTTTCTTGTGTAACTTTCAGATCTATTGTTTTTCAGTCACTGAAAAATACTATTTTTTCTTCCTGCTAGCCCCCACAGAACCAGTGTTACCGTGAGAAAGCAGGAACCAAATTGTATTCCACCATCAGCAACAATGATTCCATCACTTACACTTTGACTGCTGATTCTTATTCCTGGCGAGATGGTAAGATAAAACAACAACTTACAGATTCATAATCAGCTATTTTCAGACTTAAATAAAAAACTTGTGCCACAACTGACTTGTCAATAAATGCTTGTCCTTAATACAAAGCAAGTGATGCCCTGATACACAAACATTTTTTAAAATTCAGTTTGCTTTGTATATCTTTGTCTGCAATAGTTTTCCCTAACTGTGCTACCAGTTTCATAGAAAAAGAAACATGACTCAGAATAATAAATAAGTTGGGAAATGAGGACTGCTTTTTTAATTTCTGACTTAGTGCTTTAGGCCCCTATGCCTCCGAATGACCATTTGTAAAAATAAGGCTAAGGATTTACATGACATACGATTAAAGGTTCATGAAAATGTTGAATATGATATAAATTCAAGATAACAATGTGACCTACACGATTATTTTTATTAGATTCATTGAAACTGATATATAAAATAGAAGGTAATACTTGTAAATGTGACACTGTATAATTCGTAGCTCAGTACATATGGGCATTGTATAATGTATAAATTAAGATAAATATCTCGCTACTCAAACATTTACCATTTCTTTATGGTGAAAAATGTCTAAATTGTTCCTGTTAGTTTTTCTATAACATGGAGTATATCATGGTTGGTTTTTGTCAACTTGACATAGGCTAGAGTAGTCTGGGAAGAAGAGCTCCAGCTTGAAAAAAAATGCCTCCATCAGATTGCCTCTAAGCAAACTTGTAGGGCATTTTCTTGATTAATGACAAAGGTGAGAAATTCCAGCACATAGAGGTGCCACCCCTAAATAGGTGATCCTGATCAAGCCATGGAAGAAAAGGCCAGTAAGTAGTATTCCTCCATGATGTTGCTTCAGTTTCTACCTCCAGGTTTCTGTCTTGGTGTCCCTGATTATAGACTGTAGCCTGTAAGCCACATAAACCCTTTTCTTCCCAAGATGCTTTTAATCATTGTAGTTGTTTGATTAGGATGGCCCTCAAAGACTTGAGTGTTTGAATGGTTAGCCATAGGGAGTGGCACTATTGGAAGCTGTGACCCTTGCTGAAGGAAGTATGTTACTGTGGGGGTGGCTTTTGAGGTCTCAGAAGCTCAAGGCAGTTTTCTTCCTGCTACATGCTGATCTGGATGTAGAATTTTCAGCTCTTTCACCAGTATCTCATGTCTGCCTGCATGCTGCCATGTTTTCCACCATGAAGATAATGGACTAAGCTGTAAGCAAGCCTCAGTTAAATATTTTCTTTCCCACTATGAAGATAATAGACTAAGCTGTAAGACATCCCAGTTAAATATTTTCTTTTACAAGAGTTGCCATATAGTCAGAGTTTCTCTCCACAGCAATAGAAATTTTAAGATATGAGTAGGTATCAGGGACTGTGTATTGCTATGACTGGTTTGACTATGCTTTTATTTGGAGGAAGTGGACATCGGGAATTTGTATTAGAAAAGTAGTTGAACATTTTATGTGGTGGTTAATAAGCCATTCTAGAAGGTCTAGAAGACAGTGTTACTGAGAGTAAATTGAGCTGTGAAGGCCTGGCTCAAGAGCTTTCAGAGAAGAATGTTAGTATGTTGCCTAGAAATTATTCTTGTAATATTTTGGTAAAGAATGTAGCTGTTCTCTGCCTGAGGCTAAATTTAAAAGTTTTGGGTTGGTATCATTGGCAGAGACAATTTCTAAACAGTCTATTATTGACTCTGTCCTGTGGTTATTGGTGTTCATTCATGTGCAGGTCTATAATGAAAAGCTGGGCAAGGAAAAATACAAACTATACAGTTCAACAAGAAAAGGGGCACCAGGACATGGAATGAAGCAAAGTCCTATGCTCAAAGAGATAAACAGATTAAAGACAAGCCTGATGTTAAATGGACTCAGTGAGTAGTAACTTCAGGGCAATACCAAACCTGGCTAATTATTAACTTGTAAAAAGGAATTAAAGAAAAGTTTAGATCCAGGTGTGATGGAAGGTCTCAGCACATGGGAGGCAGAGTTCAAGGCCAGCCTTGTCTATAGAGCAAGTTCCAGGAAAGTAAAGTATACACAGTAAAAGAATCCATCAAAAACATAGAGCTGGTAAAAAAAAAATGTAATTGTTTCAGTTCCAGTAAGTAGAAAAACTTGGCAGCTTCAGCCACATGGTTCTGGGTTTAGAATCAAAAATAGAAGAAAGGAGTTATGGAATTTCTCTTTGCAACTAAAGAAAGATGCTGAAGCCAGGAATGTGTCAGGGGTGTCCCTGTATGGAGGCCTAGAGATGCCATTGTGTGAAGCTGTGAAGGTAAAGCCTGAATTGATTCAAAGAACCCAACATGTTGGAAATGCTAGAGTCATGGGATACTTGCAGAAGAAAGCTGCTAACAGGAAATAAAACTACCCCAAGAGAAAGAAGTATGTTGCAGTCAACAAAGCTGGAAGGAACTGAAGTTCCAAAGAGCATGAAGATCAGATATGGATGTGCAGAGTTTAAAGTTTACCCAACCGGTTTTTGGTCTTGGATTGGTCCAGTACTTCCTCATTGTGTTTGCTTTTGTCCCTTTTGAAATAGTAATGTATATCCTATGCCAATATATGTCGGACATATGTGGTCTGGTTTTTTCATTTTGATTTTGCAGAGAGTAACAGTTAAAATATTTCATGAATCCCAAAAGAGACTTTGAACTTGGAGTTGTAAACTAGTTTGAAATTGTTATAGACAATATGGTCTTTTGAAGTTGGACTAAATGAACTTTGCATTATTTTATGGCTATAAGCCTGAATGTGATGGTTTGAATAGGAATGGTCCCCAGAACCTCATAGGTTTGAATGCTTGGCCCATAGAGAGTGGCCCTATTAGGAGGTAAGGCCTTGTTAGAGTAGGTGTAGCCTTGCTGGAGGAAGTATGTCACTATGGAGGTGGACTTTGAGGTCTCGGAAGCTCAAGCCAGTTCTCTTTCTGCTGGCTGTAGAACTCTCAGCTCCTTCTCCATCACCATGTCTGCCTGCATGCTGCCATGTTTTCTGCTATGACTAAACCTTTGACCTGCAAGCCAACCCCAATTAAATATGTCCCTTCATAAGAATTGCTTGGTGGCCATGGTGTCTCTTCACAGCAATAGAAATCCAAACTAAGACAGTCATTGTGTTTATCACAGCAGTAGAAATCTAACTAAGACAGAAATTGGTACCAGTACACAGTATGTTATCTATAATGGATCTACTGTGCAATAACAGTACACTATAGATTCTTACACCTACCTAGCTGTCTCAGTACTCAACAATGAACCTTGCCTCATCACTCACCCATTCCACTGTCCCTGGTCTCTGATAACCACCATTTGATTCTTAATTTTCATCAAATCAACTTTTACAAAAATACATTTCTTTTATGCAGATGTGTGTGCCTGATTATATATACTCGTTCTGAGCCCAAGGTAATCAGAAGAAATATTGGGTCCCCTGAAACTGGAGTTACAGAAGGTTGTGAGCGGACATATGGGTACTGGGAATTGAGCTTGAGTCCTCCGTAAGAGCAACAAGTGCTCTTAAACACAAAGCCATCTCCCCAGCCTCAAGAACAACTTGATAGAGAACATATATGGGTGAGATTACATGGTAATTGTACTTCACTTTCTCTATTTGCCTCATTTCATTTAACCTAATGGTCTCTGTTTATATCTATGATTCTATCCCACTTAATTGTTTGATAGTATCCAGTGTGTGTGTGTGTGTGTGTGTGTGTGTGTGTGTGTGTGTGTGTGTG
>JANHMN010000005.1:47301495-47327841 GCA_030674055.1 Rhabdomys pumilio
GTGTGTGTGTGTGTGTGTGTGTGTGTGTGTGTGTGTGTGTGTGTGTGTATGTATGTATGTATATGTCTTAGTTTTATCTATTCATCAGCTGGAGGACACTTATGTTGTTCCCATTACTTTGTTTTTTATAACATTGGATGAACATGGTCATGCAATTACATCTTTGGTAAACTAATTTGATTAACTAATTTGATTTCTTTTGCATATATACCCAGTAAAAGGGTTGTTGGTACCCATTTTAGTCCTGATTTTAGTTTTTAAAGGAACCTCCTTACTTTTTTTTTTCTAATGTTTTTACTCATTTTATATTCTAACAGTTTGCAAAGGTTCCTTTTTTTTCCTTTGCCAGCATTTCTTATCTTTAGCTTTTTTGATGATAGTCTTTTCACAGAGGTGAACTGATGTTTTATTGTGGCTTTTTCAGTTCCCTCATGATGAGTGATGTTGAACATGTTTTCATGTACGCATTGGACATTTTTATGTATCCTTTTGAGAAATGTCTGTTTTATCTACTGTCTTTTCAAACACTGATTTATTTGTCATGTCCCTAATGAATTACCGGAGTTCTTTATGTAATCTGGTTATTAACATTTTGCTAGATATATACTTTGCAAACATTTTCTCTCATTATGTAGTGGGCAAGCATTTTAATTGTCCACTTGACACAGTCTAGAATCACCTGGAATGAGAGTGTCAATGAGCCTAGGTCAAATGAGCATATGAGTGTATCTATGGAGAATTGTCATGATTGCCTTAACTGGTGTACAGAGATCCAGTCTGAATGTAGGTATCAACATTGCTTGGATTGGGGCCTTGGACTGTATATAACAGTAGAGAAAGCTAGCTGAGCATTAAGCCTGCTTGCATTCATTTCTCTCTGCCCTTGACTGTGATGTGACTGGATATTTCATGGCCCTGCTTTGACTTCTCATGATAAAGAATTGTAACCTGGAATTGCAAGCCCAATAAGCCTTTCTTTCCTATGTTTCCTTTTATCTGGATATCGTATAACAATAACACAAAAAGTTCCAGTTGTCCTTTCACTCTCTTCCTTGTTTATTTTGCTATACAGAAACTTCTTGGTTTTTCTAAATTTGTTTTCTGTACTCTGAGGTTGTTATTTAAAAAAAAAACAAAAAACTTTAAATTTATTTTCCAAATCCTTGCCATTCCAAGTGTCCCAAAGCATTTCCAAGATATTTTCTTCTAATAATCTCAACAATTAGATCTTACATCTAAATTGTTAGTAAACTTTGAATTTGATTTTTGTCTGGTGAGAAATAAAGATCTTGTTTTATTTTTCAGAATGTGAACATGGAGTTTACCCAACGCTCCTGAAAATACTATCCTTTCTCCGATGTATGTTTCAGCACCTTTGCTAAAACCAAGTTGGCTATAAATGCATTGCCATCTAGTCTTCTGGCTCTCAGTCTGTTCTTCTGAATTTACATCAGTCATCCAATGATGATTTGCATACTACAAATAGGAAAAACTGCAAGGCTCAAAAAGCCCACAGCCACCCTGAGCTAATTCATATATATGAAAGTGATATGCCTTGAACATGCCAAATGTCTTTAAGTCCAAGGAAAATGTATAATATCATACTTAAACATCTTCGTGTTAGAATGAAATGTATTAGCTATCTACAAATACTACTAAAAATGTAGCAACAGAAATATAGTAACAGAAGGCACGGTGAGACAGCAGAAGCAGAGGATGAAGTAATGTCTTTTAAAACCTCAGGAAGGGAATCTGGAGGCGAGGAATACAACCAAAATAGATAGGCAGACAGACAGACAGACAGACAGACAAAGTTTTCCCCCAGGATTCTCAGAAAATATACAGCTGCAATTCTACTTTGTGTTCAGCCTTTAAGGTCTGTGTTAGATTTCTGCTACAAACTTGATAAATTTGTGTTGTTCAAAGCCACCAAATTTGTGGCAATTTATTTAAATAAGGTAGGAAATGAATATAAGCATAATTCATTTCCTTCCCTTTTTGGTTTTTAAAAGCCACCTGCATTCCCTGGAGTCTGGTCCTCCATCTTCAAAGTCAGCAATACTGAGTCTCTCTTCATCCCCTTGTCTCTCATCATGTTTTATAGGTCTAGCCAAAAGAGGTTTTTCTGAGCTTAAGACTCCTATTATTAAATTGTTTGTTCCCACCTAGATAACCCAGTAAAACATCTGATATCAAGCTCTTTGACAGTTTCTACATCCATGTCTCTTTTGATATGGAAAGTAATTTATCTACAGATTTCTGAGATTCACACATGAGCCTCTTCAGGGGCCATTATCCTCCATACCAGAGAAGTTTCAGACTTTATGTAGGTTATCAACTCTCAAGAAATATTATTTTAGGGGAGAAATGTTTTCTTGGGGGCTAGAGAAATATCTCAGTGGATAAAAATGCAAAGTGACCTGAACATGATAGTGCAAGCCTTTAATCCTAGCCTTTATGAGGCAGAAGGCAGGTGAATCTCTCTATGAGTCTGAAGCCAACCTAGCCTACATAGCAAGTTCAGACCAACTAAGGCTATATACAGAAAATCTTATCTCAAGAGAAAGAGGGAGGGAAGGAGAGAAAAAAGGAGGGAGGCAGGGAGGGAGAAAAGCAGGGAGGGAGGGAAGTAGGGAGGGAGGCAGGGAGGAAGGCAGGGATGGAGGAGGGGCATTGTGCTCTTCAAGACGTTCAGTTATCAACACCCATGTCTTGTGACTCCCAACTGCCTATAACTATAGCTCCATTGGATTCAATGCCTTCTTCTGGCCTCCAAGAGAACTGCACAAACCCATCCACAAACACATCTATTCTTTAAATTTGTAAAATCATTTTAAAAAATGATTTTGATTTTTTTATGTTTATAGTTATTAAAACACTGCTAAAATTTAAGATCAATGATCCCCCCACAAACTATGATTGTAGGAGAACACCTTATAATACCCAAAGACCACCCTATTCTATTCTAGTGGTTTCAGCTTGTTATTTTGTGAAACTGCATACTGCAACAGCATACATTTACAAAGAATTTTTTTAATAGTGATAATATCTGTACCAGGAAAAGAACAGTTCAGAGAAAACTTATATCATTTAACAAAGCCACCTCCATTTATCATATTTTCCTCCCCACCTCTTGCAAATGCCTTCACCGCCACCACCATCTCAGGCTCAAGATGCTATGGAAGTTTCAATACTCTGACCCTTCCCTTGAGTTTCATACATTGAAACTACTCTGTACAAGCACAATATTAAAATTGGATTTTTATATCTCTTTTAGCCAATTCATAGACCCAAGAAAGAACCCCTGAAGGTAGTCGATAGCAAACATATCCTCTCTTGTAGCTCAGTGTTAAAAAAGTAAATAAACCTAAAAGCATGTTGTTAACTTCAAAGGCTACATGAAGATAAGGCATAGTGGAGGGAGAGTAAGAGTAAGGTTCCTGTCCAGCCTTCAGGCTTCACCAACTATTCCTTGATATACTCCAGGAGTACTGGGGAGTTTACTAGTGAACCTCTAGTACACACTTCTCTGGGCATCTTTCTTGACTTCATGAAACTGAGTTGATGACTAGCAAATAAATGCTTGTGGCCCAGCTGTTTTGTACAATGACACCCTTTATGTCTGCACTACATTCTAAAGCTGGACAAAAACAAAGAGATTATATAATTCCTTCAGTCCCCATTGAAATGAGGTCATACTATACCCATTTAAATGGTCTTATTTCTCTATTTTCTGTCATGTTTGGCCATGTGACCACAATGGCTAAACCATGGAAGACTGGGGAGAAAATGATGACTTCAATTTTGTTCCATGCAATTAGAAATACACAGCTCTCACTTGCTGTCCAAATTTCTTATATAAAAGATGCCAGAAAGTCAGTGATTGATGCATCCTATGCAAAAGGAGTGATCTGTAAGCTTTGAAGAGTCAGGTACCATGAACCTGCTATGTATTGTATTATTTCTTCAAGGGAGAGGCCCTGTAGCATTCTAAAGGCTAAAGGCCACAGATCATTTTTAGTGAGATTCTCAGTATCCCATAGCTACATACTTCAGTGTTCTGTTGCTTGTTGAATCTCTAAGGCAGCCTGAAGCCCGACTGTAGCATATGATCTCATGTGTCACGGTTCTTTGTAAGTACAGGTCTTTCTGCTGCCTCTAACAGGGCTTCTATTTAAAACTTAAAGGTAGAAGTCATGTCCAGTGGAAAGAACTGAACTTTCTTCTCTCCCTCTGTCTCATCTTTTCAAATTAATTACCCATGTTACAAACCCTTCCTGACATTTCTTGCTTTCCTTCTCCTCACCTCCCTCCCTCCCCTTATCTTTTCCGTCTGCCAGCCCTCTTCCCACGTTACTAGACCTTTGTAAACAGGCCTGTGGATCACTCCTATCAGCGAACCAGATTCTCTCTGATTTGTTTGCATATCAGTTAGGCTCAACTGAGACATCTGCTAAAATTATGTTTTCAGGCAATTACAGGTAGTTATAGTCATATAGTAGGTACAGTTCATGACTTAAACAAAAGAAAAGGTTCTTTATATCCTGGAAACAGAGAATCTAAGAAATGCAAAGAATATTTCTCTCTATATGAGGTCAAAGTCAGCATGGAGGCACATCAACTGGAACTTTCAGCAGAACTGATTAACCGAGATCCTGCTCCACAACCCCAGAGATGTGGAAAGAAAATCTGTTCCTGTCACTAACCAGAACAACGGCTGACTGGTTTGACTAAAACTTGAAGTATGAATGGCTTAGAAAGGATGCTTCAGCCACACAGAGAAAATGCTCTGTCAAAGAAACATCCGCAATCTCAATTTCATGGTCTGTGGGAAGAACTAGGCGTACATGCAAATGTACGAATGTCTTCCACATCAAATATAAATCTTAAAATTGGTATACCCTTGTAGCCTGGTAAACCCATACAGTCAGTCCAGAAAACTCTTACAAATGAATATGAAAGGAGTGGTGAGCATAACTATATAATTTCTAAATTCTCCTGGAGCTGCCCAGTTTCAATTCTCCTCTTTAGGGTATTACCTCAACCACTCTTCCTGTATGCCCAGGGTGAAGAGGACCCATTGAATCATCTGTGTCACTAGAGTGAGTGAACTCTTACCTCCATGATGGGGCAGAGAAGGAGACTGCTTGCCACTGCAATCTAGTCACTGGAGTCAGGGGTTTCCTTTCTGAGATAAAGCTAGAGATGTGCTCTTCCTGGGTACTAGTCCTTACCACGTTGGCTCTTTAATGCTGAGGTCATTTCTCTTGGGAAGAAGACATAAATCCAAAACATTTTGTTTTATGCAATTTCATGCCCCAGAAGGGCCTGATTGCACTGGTTCCATTCAGCCATGTTGAAAGCTTCGGCTGCACTGCAGTGATTAATGAACTTTGTAGTTTGCTTATAACAGAAATTGGGAAAACAGGGAGCAGAGCACAGGGTGGCAAGTCTTCTGTTATTGAAAATAATGCAGAAAGACACTTGTGGCACCTTGACAGAAGAACCAGGCATCAATTTACCTGTATTGGTGGCAATAACTGACTCCTTCCTTCCAGCAATTTGTCTGTGACTTAGTATAGTCCCTTAAACAGTCGTGTGGGTAAAGGCTTGATTCTTTTTTCTTGTCTGAGCTAGGGGATAAACCTAGAGCCTTGCACATGCAAGTGTTCTATTTCTGAGCCACACTTCCAGCCCCAGTTGTGTTTTTTCCTAGTAAACTAGTGCAAAGATTCCTCTTTAAAGAACAGTCTTTTTTCCATAAAATATATACTGAACATATTTTTCTGAAACATTGCATATAATATACGCTGTATGGTCTTGATGATTCCTTATAGTTAATACTTTATAAAATCTTTTCAACATGCTGTAATTTTGCTTAGACTCTTAGACTACAGAAACTGAGTAAGTCATACCTATTGCTTTAATTCCCCACATTTTTCAACATCAGTTGTATTGTTGTCTAGCATGTGATATACTCTGGAAATGGCCAAGAGTAATTCTGAAGTCAGGGATGACTCTCTAGCCTTTTCAAAACACATTACATTTTCAGTAACTGAAAAAATAATGTGAATCAAAAATATCAGAAATGTAACATGTGTTGAATCCCTTTGTGTCTCAAATGTCACTGTCCCTTACAGAATTAGCAGGTTGAAATCTCTTAGTAACAAGTAAAAATATATGTACGTATATAAAAAATATATGAATGATAAATAAAATATTTGTCATCAAAAGCTACCATTTTGAAAAGTGAAGGAAGACTATGGTCAGAGCAACAGTAAGTGAGACATTATTTATTAGCTGTTCTCTGCTCAAAAAAAAAAAAAAATGCCAGCAAAGAAACATCTAAATAAACTAAGGTAAAATATCAGTACTTGAATAAAGTCTAAACTACATTTCCATTGGTAGAGTTCTTTAAACAGTTATTTTACACAGATTATTTTTTTGTTTGAGACTATGGATAACATTGACTAGACACTGGCTCCTGTTATTGTGTAATAAAATAATTGAATGTGCACTATTACAAGAGATCTTAATGTATATAGACATTACATTAAGGATTTATTCCAGAAAAAAAAAAAGATAATGCATGTAAAGTAGATATGGGAATGTTTCATACTAGAAACCCACAAAACTTGAAAGTGTTATTTCTCCCTATGAATACATTATTGATTATCCAATATATTATTTTGATTTTTCTCAAGACCCTACAAGTAATACATCAGCATGCCAAAGTGGCAAGAAAAGAATACACATATCTAACTGACTCTCCATTATTTTCCCAGCACTTCTGTGATGAACACTGGATGAAAATTTATAAAGATAAGGAAATCAGAGTGATCAAGGATAGACATAAAAGATTTGCAGGGAAAATCTCCAACATATGATTAACTGACTGTATTTCCTAATGGAAACAGGAAATTGATCACATGGAATTCTCTAGAGGCTGTTATTTAGTATTCTTTGTTGCTGTGATAAATGCCATGACTAAAAGCAACTTGAGAGCAAAGATTGTATTTCATTTATTTTATCTAGTGCTTTATAGTACATTACTGGGGAAAGCCAAAGCAGAAGTCTAAGTCAGAAGCTTGAAACAAAATCCTCAGAGGGTCTCTGCTCACTGGCTTGCTTCTCAGCTCACATTCAGCTAACTACCTTTCTTATCTAATTTAGGCCCACATACCTATAGATGGCACCATCCTCAGTGGGCAATACCTTCCTACATCAATTAGTAGGAGAGAAAATTTCCCCATAGACATGTCTACAGGCCAAGCTGATGGAGGCAATTCCTTCATTAAGACTGTCTCTTCCCAGATGTGTCAAGTAGACAGCCAATATTAGCCATCACAGGTTGGAAGACCTTGCTATTAACATTACAGTCCACTATGGAGAAATGATCCTAGCTTGGTGAAACGTGAAGGACTCCCTTTCTCAGTGGGTCTTCATCTTCTCTGTCTGATCTTATCTGGTGAGTGTCTCTAAACATAGGTGCCTGACCTTATCTAGAGGATAACTCTACACAGTGTTTCCTGCAAAGACTGCATGATTCAGCACAGAAATCCTGCTCAGCCATTCCTACTGTATGATAATTAGGTTCTACCATTCAGTCTTTCCCACTTGTAATGCCCCCCCCTAAAAAAAAACCTCTGAGGAAAGTCACATAGCCTATGGCCAAATTACTGGTTCAACTTCCACCCCACCCACTCCCCATAAGAACCTGCCCAGCAGGTTCTAGGAATTCATCTTTATGTAAATAAAGCATTCTAAGACCTCTGCTTTAGCCAATAATGTACACTCACCTTGGAAATCTCTACTGACTCCCTAAAATCTATGGAATCCTTATTTGCCTCAAATAAAGTGAATCTGGCTTATTAAAGCTGATCCTGGGAGTCGATCCATCCATCCTCTTCACTCATGCCATCTGAACCCTGCACTAATCCCTACCCACCAACCCCACCCCCAACCCCACCCCCACTCCCTTTGTCCTCTCCAGTGGCCAGTGGCCAGTGGTCACAAGAGAGAAGAGAGGGTCATAATCACAATTGTCATTAAATTATTAATGAAGGCATCCTCATTGCAAAATCATTTAATATTTCTGAACGAGTAACAGTCTTTAAAAAATGAACAGACTGGGACCGGAGAGATGGTCCAGCAGTTACTAGCACTGACTGCTCTTCCCCACATCCTGAGTTCAATTTCCAGCCACCACACGGTAGCTCACAACCATCTATAATGAGATCAGATGCCCTCTTCTAATGTGTCTGAAGACAGCAACAGTGTACTCAAATGCACAAAAATAAATAAATAAATAAATAAATCTAAAGGAAAATAAAAGGACTGCTTCTGGATATTGCTGGAGCGGTGGTTTTTATTGTTGTAGATAACATGATGGTTCTAAGGATGTTCTCTGAATAGTGAATAGATTTTAGCCTTTCAGTGAAGATCACACAATGATCATGCAGTTCCAAAGGAAATATCATACACACCGTGTTAACAGGCTAAGTAGCTCTGGGATCGTTGTTTTTCTCTTTTTTTTTTTTTTTTCAAAATGCTGTAAACTTTGGCAGGCATGTGTTGTCAGGGCCCCGATAACAAGCAAATGAACATGTTTAACCTCTAGGCCAGATGAGCTATATGGAAGAGTCATGTCAGATTTTGTCACAACGAAAAGAAGCTACACAAGATGTCAGTACCAACTAGGATGGCATCCATCAAATAGTAGATTTAGTAGCTTCTAGAAAATGCACTACCATCCAATTAAGTGACTTTCGGAAAGGTAAAAGAATATGATAATTCTGTTTCAGTGAATTATGACTTTTGGAAAGTATATTTCACGAAATGCAATATTATCAAGTTACGAAAGACTTACTGAGCTAATATAGATCAAGCTGTTCAATTTTTATGTGAGTAACTGAGATTCAGACAAAAAAAAAAAAACAAAGAAATTTTCTCAAGGAGCATGTACAGAAAAGCATAATTATCTGTAGCTATTGCTAAATCTCAACACTATTCCAACCACATTTTCTGGATACATTTTTAAATGTATGTCCAATTACCTCAAAGCTCTTATAATACAAAGTATTCCCTCACGTTTCTACTCAGGATATTTCATGACAAAAAGCAGACTTCTAGAGATTTGTGTAAGAGCTAGGATCAATGTACTAGCTACTTACAACTGAATGAAAGAAGAACTTAGTGGTTTCAGGTCTGAGGGAATACAGTCTACTGTGACCTGGCAACCACAATATTGCTTCTGCATTCAGGAAGTACAGAGAGATGAATGCTGATAGCCAGCAGGCTTTCTTCTTTTCCCTTTTTTATTCAGTCTGAGATCCTATATATGCTACTATATTTAGGGCATGTCTTCATAGTTAGATCTATCTGGAAACACCTTTACAGAGATGCCCAGTGATGTGTTTCCATAATGATCTCAAATCCGATCAAGTTGACATAGAAGTTTGACTATTTCAGTCAATCAAAGGTGATTTCTGTTTACTCATAATCTATATTCAAACTAACCCCCAATGGAATAAGTAGTATTCTCCCACTTTTAGCATCAAGCTGTTATCATACCTCTTCTGACTTGCATAAAGCATACTTTTCTCAGTAGCAGTTTTCCTATTTAAAGACTCAAGGTGGGGCTGGAGAGATAATTCAGTGGTTAAGAGGACATATTTGCAAAGGACCTATATTCAGTTCTTAGCACCCACATCAAAGATTCTCAAGCCCCTGTAACTTCAGAGGATTTTATAGCACTGGCCTCCAAGGATGTCTGCAATTAAGTACATATATTCATATACAAACACACACATATACGTAATGAAAAATAAAACAAAACCTTAAAAAATAAATAAAACCAAAATAACAAGTTAAAAGCGTACTAAATCAAATGAATAATTATATTTTATATTATATTTTCATTATGAACCAATGGTAACCTTTCGTCTTAGTTAGGATTTTATTGCTCTGAGGAGATACCATAACCATGGCAACCAAGGAAAACATTTCATTGGAGCTGGCTTACAGGTCAAAGGTTTAGTCCATTTTCCTCATTGTAGGAAGCATTGTGGCATATAGACAGACATGGTTCTAGAGAGGTAGCTGAGAGATCTACATCTTAATACACAGGCAACAGTAAGTGACAGTGACACACTGGCTAAGTTTGAGTTTCTTGACCTGGAAGCCTACCTCGAGTGACAAAGCTCCTCCAACAAAGTCACCTACTTCAACAAGGCCACATCTCCTAATAGTGCCACTTTCTATGGCCCTATGGGAGCCATTTCAATTTAAACCGCAATATTCCATTCCCTGGACCCAAAAGACTTATAGCTATATCATAATGGAAAATGTATTTAGTCCAACTTCAAAAGTCTCCATAATATATAACAGGCTCAACCTTATTTAAAACTCCAAAGTCTCTTCTGGGACTCATGGAATCTCTTAACTGTATTACCCTGTAAAAATCAAAAGAAAAAGCAGATCACATATGTCCAACATAAAATAACACAAGTAATACATTATCATTCTAAAAGGGAAGAAAGAGCACATAGTAAGAAAATACTAGACCAAAGCAAGACAACAACAATAACAACAACAACAAAAAACAACAACAAAACACTCAGCTGGGCTAACTCCAAACTCTGCATCTCAATGTATGAAGTCAAAATGCTCTTCAGATCTCTAAGTGCTTTAAGTTTTGTTCACAGCAACATACTTCTTTCTTAGACTGGTTCTACTCTGTGTTAGCTTTCTTCAGCAGGTATCTCATTACTCTGACATCTCCAACATGTTGGTATCTCCAAGGCAATCTAAGTTTCACCTTCATAACCTCAAACAATGCTTATTCTCTAGATCTCCACACAGGAACACCCCTGACACATGACTGGCCTTAGCAGCTTTCTTTATTTACATAGGGAGATTCTAAAACCTTTTCCTTCTATCCTTGACTCTAACCCCAGAACCATATGTCTAAGCTGCCAGGTTTTGCTGCTTGCTGGGGCAAACATATGCCTCACCTCCTATCCCACTCACCCCTGCCCCATTCAATTACATCTTCATGAGCTTTTTGTTTTTGATTGGTTCCTTCACTGTTTAAGCTTGGCTGTCCTGGGACTCTATCTGTAGACCAGGTAGACCTTGACCTCAGAGATTTTCAAGCCTCTGCTTCCCAAGTGCTGAGATTAAAGGTATTCATCAACACTACCTGAACCTAACCTTTTCTTGAATTCCTTTTTACAAGTTGAAAGATTACCTGTGTGGAGTCTTGTCCTGAGGGCACTACTCCCTTTATTCCATTTAACATCATTCTTGTTTTTCATTTCTTTATCACCTTGAACACAAGAGTTAGCTCCATTCCATTACCTGCTGTCCCTTTTCTCCTCAATCTGTACATCTTGTGTTTTTTCTTGCTCAGCTTGCTCCTTTTCATTATAGGTCTTCATAAGGGTGAACACCAATAACCACAGGACAGAGTCAAAATACTGGGTTGTTTTGAAATTTCCTCTGCCAATGCAGTTAATCCAAAACTCTTATTTAGCTACATTTAGCTACAAAAGTCAGGCAGACTTTTCAGACTTGGCCAAAACACAGTCACATTCTTCACCAAAGTAGCATAAGAACAGTCGCTAGGCCATATCCTGAAATTCTCTGAAACCTCTTGAGACAGGCCCCACAGTTCAAAACATTCTCAACGACACTGTCTTCTATACTTCTACTGTTATGGCCCATTAAGCCCTGATTAAAGCATTCAAGTGCTTTTCTAATCCAAAGTTCCAAAGTTCACACTCCTCCAAACAAAAGCATGGTCAGGTCAGGTCAAGTCTTTCACAACCATTCCCCACTCCTAGTACCAAATTGTATCTTAATTTGGGTTTTATTGCTATGAAGAGATATCATGACCACAACAGCTTTTTATAAAGACAAACACTTAACTGAGGACATCTCATAGTTCAGAGTTCTAGTCACTATCATCATGGAAAAAAGCATGGTGGCATATAGGCAGACAAGGTGCTGGAGTGGTAGCTTAGATTCCTACATATGGATATGCAAGTAGCATAAAGTAACAGTGACACACTAATTAGGCTTGAGTTTCTGAAACCTCAATCCCTAATCACAGTGACCACTTTGTCCAATAAAGCCAAGCCTACTCTCGCAAGGCCACACCTCCTAATAGTGTTATTTCATTCCCTTTGGGCCTATGGCGACCATTTTAATTGAAACCACAACACCTTCGTAATATTTTAAATCCAAAAGTTCCATTCTACTTTTAAAAAAGTGGTTACATTTATTTGTTTAGTCTGAATGTGTGCTGGTGGTGGGAGGAGGCATGCATTGCCACAGCAGGGTTAATGGAGATTCAGAGGACAACTTGAAAGAATCAGTTTCTCCTTTTACAGTGGATCCCAGAGGTCCAACTGTGGCCATCAGCTTGTCAGAAAGCTCCTTTTCCCACTGACTCAACTTACTGGTCCTTCTATTCTATTTTTACTTTTTGTTCAATGTTTCTATACTCATGGTTGAAGAGAGAAACAGCCTTTTAATGGCAAAAAAAAAAAAATACTGTTACGTCTCGATGTTCATTATCTGTGCAACCCTGGGGAAGACACTTAATTTTGCTGTTTTAACTTATTCATGTGTAAAAGACTTTGCCAAAAGAAAAGTTAAATAAAATCAGTGTGCAAAAGTACTTGACAAGTAGTAGGTGTTGAATATATATGAGTTGAATATAAATGTATGGGGAAATGCTTTCTCTTCTGGTACCAATGTGGAATATAGATTCATGGAGAACAAAACAAAAACACTGCAAATGTTCTTTTTCAGACTCATGAGTGATATTAAAACAATGCAAGAGCATGGCAGTAAAAACAGAAATAAAATCATATAATTCAGAAATAGGACTGGGTTAATCAGTACATAACTATTTCTATCTGTACAAGATTATGTGTGAATATTGTACCTTGAGATGAACCAGTTCTGAGTGCATTATAAATAACATAGACATTAGTTGATAGTAAATAGTCATAATAAACTGTTACAGAGCCATTTGCTCCCAGACAAAACTGTTCATCTTGGAGGGGAGCTCACTGTGACACTGGGAGTTAGATGGGAAGTGAAACAATGGGATGTTCTCATGGGAGGTAAAGTGTGCCATCCTGCAGGGAAGCTTTTTAAACGAGGGAAGTAAACAAAATAATGCCTTCAAGAAGTCACTGAACCTGACCAGATTCATTAGGCCTCTCCTTCCTCAAGCGTATATATGTTGTAAGAGCAACTGAGAAACACTCTCAGACTAACCAAGCTACCCAGAAGACAGCTAGACCAGTCAAGCTACACGGAGGAGGCAGATCGGCCAAGTTACCTAGAAGAAGCAGAAAGTAGCTGAGCTACCTAGAAAAGACTCAAATCAGCTGAGCTTCCTGGAAAAGGCATTCTGTAACTCATTGAGCTGCCTACAGATTGTGCAGGATACTCTAGGTTTCCAGCATTCATGAGCTGTCACCCATGTTGGGGAAGGCATTTCATAATGCACCTGCCTTTGAGTCATTTTTGTTCCTGTAACAAGTAACACTTCAGCCACACTCCTGTGAATAACCACAATGAAAGTCAGTCATTCCCCAAGTTGTACTTTAGTGGAATCTTCACTTTGGTCTGTCTTTGGTTCCTTAGCTGGGGTGATTAGGTATTTGCTCCCATCTCCCTGAGAGTAGTGTCACACAACATAAAAACTCACAGACAAGAGAGTTTATACATGTGGAAGGACTTGCTATGAGCAATACTAGCCTGATGATCTGAGCAGAAGCCTTCCCAAGGAGTCTTGAATAAGAATGAATTTAATATAAGGTTGCATCAAGCAATTTCACAGTTATCCCAGGATAACCAGAAAAGCTCAGTCAGAACTCAAAGAACTGGAAGTTTGACTTAAAAAGCCTCTCACATTTGAGCCCTGCTCCTTCTCTCAGTTTACGTTCTCTTCTTGCATATTCCTCAATTTGGCAAAAGCTGTCCTTCCAGTTCGTCACTAAATCTACATATTGTATTTAATTCTCTTGGGAAATAAAAAAAAATTTGATTGACAGTGGTTGTCCAAAAGGTTGGCATTATGAGGTTGCCATCTTTAGTTCAGCTGAGTACATAGAAGATTGGTGCAGAGTTGCCAATACAATGTTGTGAGCAGCACTCACTAGGCTAATAGAAGTGTACTGTGGATCAAACTGACTCAGTTAATATGGAGGCTTCACATATCTGCAAGGCAAGATTTTGCAAATGAAACACATCTCAAGGCTATTGAGTTTTTCTTATCCTAAGTGAAATAAGCCTCAAAAATAAGGTATTATGTCTATTGGCAACATTGTATATAACTAAATAAGTTCCCAAATATTGATTATATTCCATCATTATCAATGCCATTGTTGTGCTAGGTATACTTTAATCTACAAGAAGGACTTATATTATAGTGCACTGCCTAGGCAAACAAAGCAATTGAAAATATATTACACATATTAAATGTGATACTTTCACAAATATTTCTCAGTAGCAGAATGCTCAGTGGCTCACTTCTCTCTTTTAGTAATCAAACAAGTATATCATAGAAAACAATTTTCTATTAATTTTTTTCTACCTTTTAACAGTTTTCTTAGGAAAATATTTACTTTTGAGGCTTTGTAATATCTTTCTTTTATAAAATATCTTCAAAATAATTTACTGTTCATATTTCCTTGAAATGGAAGAAGAATTAAAAATTTGATGATGATTAGGATGATGGTGGTGGCAGATGATGAGCAATGATGATACACTGAAGAATCAATGTGGTGTCTGAGATCAACTGTTAAAAGATTCTGTCAGAAGAGTCAGTAATTGGGGCCACCTACGCATATAAAAAATATTAGCCCAGAATTGTTCCTGTCTAAAGGAAATACAAGTGGTGGTGGAGGCGGGGAAGTGGAGCAGAAACTGAAGGAAAGACCATCCAGAGACAGCCCCACCTGGGGATCCATCCAATATGCAGACACCAAACACAGACACAATTGCTGATGACAAGAAGTGCTTGCTGACGACAAGAAGTGCTTGCTGACAGGACCCTGATATAGTTGTCTCCTGAGAGGCTCTGCCAGAGCCTGACAAATACAGAAGCAGATGCTTTTAGCCAGCCATCAAACTTAGCACCGGGACCAGAATGGAGGAGTTAGGGGAAGGACTGAAGGAGCAGAAGGGGTTTGCAACCCCATAGGAAGAACAACAATATCAACCAACCAGACCCCCCAGAGCTCCCAAGGACTAAAGTAACAACTAAAGAGTACACATGGAGGAGCCCAAGGCTCCAGCTACATATGAAGCAGAGGATTGCTTTATCCGACATCAATAGGAAGGAAGGCCCTTGGTCCTGTGAAAGCTCAATGCCTCAGCATAGGAGGATGCTAAGACAATGAGGCAGGAGTGGGTGGGGGGGAGCACCCTCATAGAAGCAGGGGGAGGGGGTTTGGGAAAGGGAGGTTGCAGAGGGGAAACTGGGAAGATGGATAATATTTGGAGTGTAAATAATTTTTTTTTTAAAAAAGGAGTCAATAAGGTCTTAATGCAACAACATTGGACATGTAGTGATTATTGAAAGTGGATGTTGAGTCTGTGATGTTCATGTCAGTAGACTTTCTAATTTTAGTTATGTTTCAATTTTCCTAATAAAAACAAAAATGTACTCTGTCTGTAGAATCTACTTTTTTATACTTTTACCCATCTTTTCTTATTCATTCACTGACATCAAGTTTGACAAATATTTTCCACCCTCTACTTTTGCTGAGTCTCCCAAAGACATGCATTTAAGATTTCATTCAAGCCAGAGTGATGTTTGCATTAGCACTTCAGTAGTTTACATAATGATAAATTCAATCATAAATCACATTATCATGTACATGTGTTGTAAATAGATTCGGAACAAACTAATTCTTGATAAGTATCTAACTCAAGTAGAAGTACTGGAGCAAATGAGACAGCTCCTATTACATTACCTTTAACCATATAATTAAGATTAAGCAGTAAGTAGATGGTGTCCATTGGTCATTGGGCTGTCTTACCAACTCAGTAAGCTGAATAACTAACTGATAATAGAACAAGACTCTATCATACACTCTGTTGGGACTGTTGTACATTTCCCCCTAGTTTTCAACCTTGAATGGACTCCATGTTATTGTCTTTCATAATTATCATCTTAGAAATATTAAACACTTGCTGGAGAGAAGATGGCTGAGTGGTTAAACAACACCAGTTTCTCTTCCAGAGGTTCTGAGTTGAATTCCCAGCAACCACATGGTGGCTCACAACCATCTGTAATGGGATCGGATGTCTTCTTCTAGTGTGTCTAAAGAGAGCCACACTGCACTCATATACATCAAATAAATAAATCTTTAAAAACTATATTAAACACAATTGTGATGCCTCAAATAATCTGAGTACATTGGAAACCATGTGAGCCCATGGTTTTCAATTTCTTCTATTTGGCATTGTGGGGTAGTACAGTACTTCCCATAGTCTTATTATGTTGATTTTCTGTTTCCTTAAAACTCTCATTAGCTATACTCGTTTTTAAAAAAAAAAAATGAAAATAATGTTTAAAATAAGTATGTGTAGTAGTCTGTTTTACAGACAGGCCTGATTGCACTCACTAAGCTTCCTTGCAGCAGTATCAAGGAATTCATTAAAAGACTGAAAACAGAGGTCTACCAAGAAAAACAAGAAGTAAGCTTGTAATCATGGACTTAGGATGGCATGGGTGATACGGCATAGCAATGATTTTAATAATAAAACTGTGCCCTCTTTTGCTTCCTCCCTCCATGACAAACACAAGAACTTCCAGTAAAAAGCACTGGTCATAGTGTCCATTGAGCTTCTTTGCTCACACTTATAATTGTGGCTATTGAAAAGGCCTCTTTCCCTTGGGCTAAGCACTTTAGTATGACTAACTCATGAACACATAGGAGCAAAGCAATTTGCTCCTCCGGTTTTGTTCTCTAGTCTGTGGTAGCAGCATGCATTCTGAGACACACAGAGTCCACTCTTCAGAATGCATGCTGGAAGCTCAGAGGGGCTAATAATCAAATTAGGCTTCTAACAAATGGCAATTTATAATGCTGAAACTAATGAGAGGTCAAAGAACTAAGCTCTGCAAGGAGTTTTAATTATCCCGTCCTTTGTGACTCCACCAGAACATTTTTAAAAGAATACTGTCGCACAGTATTCAACTGGTACTTTTTAGTTTCATTAAGAAGATTTACATAACCTATTACATAAATGGAAAATATGCACTTTATTTCCAAGAAGAGTAGGAACCTAAAAGCTCTTTGGAGTTGGAAACCAGTGGCTGACTTAGTTTGATGTTCAATTAGAAGTCCATTCATGAAATACTCTCCTCCCACGAGCACTGCTGAATAGGAGATTCAGACAGACAATACCACATCTCTAAAGCTGTAGAAAGGATGATGACATAAAGAGGACCAAAGCAAACTGCTCAACTACACCTAAATCCTATTTTGGCTTCCTATGCCATTGCTTAACTTTTCTTATTTCCACTTCTCAAGGTGATCTGTATGCTCACAAGCACCACCCCACCACCACCACCACCACACCACTGCTACCATGCCTATCATTTCTACAGGTCAAATGCTCTTGTCTTTCATGAACAAATTTGAGGGTGTCTCTGTTTGCAGAAATTTGGTTTGCTAAATTTGAGGTAGACTAACTAGACATTGTGAAAAAAGATCAACGGAATGATGGCCAAGGGCTGATGTACCTGCAGAGCTGTATCACAGTAAGACATCGTGTGACTGCACAGATGGCAAGAAAACACAGCCACTCACAACCAGTTGCAACCCCATATGGCCAACTGCTAGCTCTCCTTTGCTTTACTGTGGTGGCATCCCTGAATCATTATCACTGTAAAACTCCCTGCTCCCATTATGCATCTGACATCATAACACATGTAAAAACCTCAATTAAGGGGAAAAAAGGAGCGTAATTCTATTTCTTCTAATCCCTGCCCTTTACTCATGAGTAATCCTCCTCTCCATTAAAGGTTTCCCATAAGACAGCTATCCAACGTCACAGTCACATGGCTGGAACTTGAGAAGCACAGATTTCCCCTTGAATATATCTTTTTACCCTGCAATAAATTGCTTCCCAATTCATTCTCCTCCAATGACAACAACTGTCAGCTTTTATCATAGGCGACACATAAAGTAGTAGTAAAATTAAGTGAACAGAGCTATGATCTTAAATTGCCCTTACAGGCAAAAATAAAACCCAAATGATACAACATCTGAAAAGCTAGAGAAAGGATTAATTAGGAAGTATTGGAGATTGTAACATCAATCAGTTTCCAACACTGCTCTAGAAAGGCTTTTGCTGCTGAAGGGGTTAACTGTCCAAAGGTAAAGTCCACCAGTCAAGCCAATTTAAAGCCAAAGACTGCATCTGGGCAAAGGGCTTTCTTTTATCAATAACTCTGTCAATAAAACAGCAAATGGAACACAAGAAAATCGAGTATATCCATAACAGCAGGGCAGCAAGACAACTTGCCCAGAGCACTGAGGGGTCTAGGTGTTGAACTATTTGCCCTTGTTTTTGAAAAAAAGAGAGAGGAAAGTTGTTAAAGTACAAAACCAAAGACTGAGAAATTGGAAGCAATGCAAATTTCAAAAGTTTCCTTCCAAGAAAAAAATAAGACAAAGTCTGGAAATTAAACCTGCCATTGTCATGACCTTCCATGTGGCATTGCTTTATTGTTCTTTTAAATTATTAGTCCATTGTTTTATGAGACAGGATAGCTTAAAGGCTTAAAGCATGTGCCCTAGAGTCAAACTAAATCCTAGTTCTGTCACTGATGAGCCATGGAGTCTGAATCAGGTTACTTTTTTTCCTGTCTAAGACAGAGTCTTGTTTCCAAAACTGGAATGACAGTAAGTCAGCTAGAGGACAGGATTTGAAGCCTAATATACTGAGTTCAAATTGTCTGTTCTATCACATACCAGTAGTGTGACCTTAAGCAAATATGACCAGCCTGGCAGGAATAAAGATATTCTTAAGATAGACACTTGTGTTTCTTCCTTTGGCCATCAGACTCTTGAACAATCAGCTTCAAGATTTTGGAATTTCCCAAGGAATTCCACACTAGAAGAGGGGAAAGTGTTAAGCTTGACATGAGCCAGAGGGGGCGCTTATCTTCCAGGAAGATATTTTGCACAGTTCTGACATGTTTCTTCAACACTGTTAAACAGACTACAGTGGAAACAGTGATGAGTCAATGATGGATAGAATCATATCTCAACAAGGATTTCTTTGTTATGCATACTTTTTGCCTTCTATGTTAAACTTACCTTACATCATGACCTAAATGCTGTACCGTAGAGAGGTCACTGGGTATCATATCTTTAGTCATTCTCTTCCTTGTGTGACCACATTGAATAAATCTTCTTTTCAGTGTTATTTCTCTGTTTAGTTCACCTATTTAGATGCACGATCAAGCTTAGTGAATTAGGGCTGCCAGGACCCAAGTTCTGATCCTAACAACCCTAGCAACACAGATTCTCTAACTTTCCTGAGGCTCAGTTAAGTGGAGCTAATAGTTGTGACTTCAAGGGATCAGTTTGGAAATCAGAGAACACGTGTGCTGCATGCAGTTAAGGTCCAGCAACTACATCATCAACAAGTATCTCAGAGATCAGTATAAAGATGAAATGGGATCATAAGTGAAAATATGTAAGTAAAGTATATAATTGCTGGTTAATACATGCTGAAGAAACGCTGGTGAGAGAAAGAAAAATATTTCCTGTACCATTTTGTTCTATATCTGCAGACATATGAATTAAACTAACACTAGGCACATTAACAAGCAAAAAGAATACTTTTAATTCATATTTATGTGTGTAGTATTTCATAGAAATAAAAATGATCAAAAACCTAGAACTCAAAGAAATGCTTACTTGATAGGCTTATATATCATTTTAACAACAACAACAACAAAGACCAGTTGAAATTGGATTTTAAGGGATACTAGATCCTGGAGAACTGGCTAGGAAATAAATAGGAACCTAATGGATGATAAGAGTAATTTTTGTAATGTCTATAAGCTTTGTTTACACAAACTCATCTTCTCAATTTTCCGTCCCCAGTCCTGAGTGGCTCTTTACTTCCTGGAACAAGAGAGAAAAGCATTCACAAAGAGGTTACGTCCTGCTTTTAGGCAAGTAAAGAATGGGCAGAGAACACCTACTATTTGTTTACTGCTTCATTTTCTTTCCAAATGAATATTTCTTCTCAGTTTCTGTCTACTCAAAGGAAAGAATTCGGATGAAAGACAATTTAAACAAAGTTATTTTAGCAAAGTGAAGCAAAGAAATGGAGCCTGTGACAGGCTGACCAACGGGAAGCTAGCAGTAGGAGAGCTGGAGTGTGCTGTTTTGTATGAGTATTTATGAGCTGGCTACCCTTAGTCATGGAGTAAAGTGATCCTTTTCTCATCCCAAATCATGGCTGTCAATCTCAGTAGCTGCCAAGAAAATGAAGAATGGAGAAAAGGAGGGGGAACAAAACCAAAGCTGCTCCAGTTAAGCTGATGGCAAAGTCAGTCACGTGATGGCAAGCAGCTGTATGGCAGACAAAGTGTTAAGGAAGACGTGCTTAGGACAGATAGAAAGTAGGAAAAACAAGATCACACTTTATTGATATACGAAGCATGGCTGAGACTCTAAGACACTGTACTAGGGGGCAAGAATTCTAAAGAAGAAAAGTACATTATCTCATTAAAAGAATAATGATTCTGCCTACTTGTGGCACATATAAGGTGAACTTGCCTTATTAAGAGTTATCTCTTACTCAGGACATGCTTCTGCCAACCTCTTAAGGGAAGAATGAGACGATGGCATGTTTCCTCCTAGAGACTGATTCCATTTCTTACTGTTAACTATCATACAAATAAACAGTATTACTGATAAAGAGACAACAATTCAGTGATAAATTGACTTGAAAAGATTAAATGAAACAATAGATGATGCCAAGGAAAGTTGAAAATAGCTAATTTAAGTGTTATGGGCACCACTTAAAGCTCTCTCCAACTAGATGTGTGTGAAACTTCATTAGGTCTTCACCACCAAAAAAGGTCCTTATTTTCCATTTCTATACAAACTAACCTATTTTTATATCTTTTGTTTTTAATTTCTCTCAAATTGTTTTCACTTGTTTATTTGGATATGTGAGTTTATCTCATTACAGTAACTGGAGATTTGCCATAAATAGAAGACAAGTGTAAAAATGAACAAAGGTGCAAAGAAAGCAAAACAATGATCTCAAAATTGAGTTAAATAGCCTGTGGCTTTGAGACCTGCTTTTTCTCTGTTAAAAGGTTTAATTAGAATGCGAAGAAATGATCAAGAAAATCTTGCAGCTAAGAAATGAAAGAGAATTCAAAAAGCAAGATACCTTCATTATATGATTATGTATGAATTAATGTCTATATCATTTATGGATAATCTGAAATTATTTTGTGTGCCACCAACACCTATAGCAAAGCACAGGCATCGCTGACCAATAAAGGATGCTTTGGAGCTGGAGAGGTGGTCCAGTGATTAGAAGCATTTGCTCCTCTTGAAAGGGTCCAAATTCAGTTCCCATTGCCTAAACAGAGTGCTCTACAACCAATACACTCTTCTGGAATCTATGGGTCCATATAAACACCACACACACACACACACACACACACACACACACACACTCACACATACACAAAGAGGCACACATGCACACATGCATGCACTTATACCCATGTACATGATTAAAAATAAAATAACATTCAATATAATGATAGAGCCAGGTACAGTAGCTCACACTTTTAGCCTTATCAATTGGGAAGGAAAAGCAGAGAGATTTCTGTGAGGTCAAAGCCAATGTAGTCTATATATAAAGTCCATGCCAGACAGAGCTACATACTGAGGTCCTATCTTCCCTCTCTTTCCCCTTAGCTGATTGATCTGGAGTAAATTCTTTTCTTTGAGTGTGTGTGTGTGTGTGTGTGTGTGTGTGTCAGAGGACACATGTCATGGCTGTTGTGTGGAGGTCAGAGAACAATCTGGGATGTTTGTAATCAGTTTACATCTGGTTTGTGGTGAGGCCTCTTATTTGCTGCTGCTTTCACCAGGCAAGGAGGTCGGCAATCTTTTGGGAATTCTCTACTTTTTATGTTGTCATGGAAACACTGAGATTATAGACACAAGCTACTCCATCCAGTTTTGCATGGGTTCTAGCAATCTAAATTCAAGTTCTCAACTGAGCCATCTCCCCTACTCTATTTTTTTTTGTTTGTTTGTTTTGATTTAGTCCTACCAGTCTACCAACTCTATTATCTTTATAGCCTGGTTCAGGGCCTTGAGAAAGCCCTCCTATTTTTTTTTTCCTGTTTTCAAGGCTTGTTAGTCAGTCCTTCCTGGAGACAACCTTTTGCCTAACAGTGACTCATGCATGCAATCCTAACACTCAAAAGACTGAAGCAATAGAATTGCTTGTGAGATCAAGTCCAGCCTGGGCTACATAGAAAGTTCTAGTCTAAAAAGAAAACAGAAGAAATAACTAATAAAGAATTAGTCACTACTTGGTATAAGGATACAAACCCAGAAAACTACTTAAAAAAAAAAAACACAAGTTATTTTGATGTAGAATAAAATCTGAGAACGAGTGCTATATTGTAACCAGGATTGAAGATAACATCAGTCTCATTATAACTCTGTAGACATAAAAGAGTTGAAAGAGTGGAGGGAAAATCCTCTAAAGGAAACAATATGTTCCAGACCCAAACCAAGGTATATAACATTGAATTTAACTGCAGCATTTCCATCCATAATGAAATGAAGAGGAAAGGGGAGGGGGTGGGAAGGAGGAGGAGAAGCTTCCAGCAAAAACTAAAAGAAAGCTCAAGGAAGAAGGGAATTGATTTACAAGAAAAGATGAAAAGAATTTAAAATGTGACTTTGTTAAATGATCAGGAAGCAGGGGTGTGATGACAGTTTACAAATGTTTTAGTCCTATACTAAAAAGAGGAGGAGGCATTTGTTAAGTGGAAACAAGAAGAGATAATTAGACATTACGAGGATTTAATTGATCAAATTCTCATTCCATAGAAGTCAACCTAAGCAGGCCTGCTCTGCAGTGTATCCCTGTATAATGTCTGCCCAAAAGGATGTGCTCTACTGAGCTCTCCCCAAAACAACATGGAGCTCTAGTGTCTGTCTTCATCACACACTTCCTCAATCCTAGATGTGGTTCTTACTTTTCTATACTCTTTCCATTGTGGGATCCTCCAGTCACACAAAGAAAGCCTGTAGATGAAGGAGCATCTTAGAAGGTTCTGTACTGGAACTTACAAGACCTTCTTCTACTGAAAAGCTGAACTATTAGATGGCAGACACTAACAAAGCTGATGAGACTTAAATTCCCTCTTCTTCCCTTCCTCCATCTCTATCCCTACCCCTATCCCACTGCTTCATCTACCCCTCTTTCTCCCCCCCCTCTCTCTCTGTGCACGCACATCTATGTGCATGTATGTTTACACTTGTATATGTTTTTATGCACGTGTGCATGAAGAGTAGTTGTTCATTTGGGATGTTATCCTTTGCAGTGATTAATTTTAATTTTCAACTTCACAAAATCACTTGATAGGATGTCTTAGTAAAGAATCATGTGAATTAAGTTGACCTATGGATATGTCTAGGGGTGGGAATTCTGGGTTGCACAAATTGCTGTGGGAAGACCCAGGATAAAGTGGCCAGTACTATTTTCTGGATTTGGGTCCTCAACTTTCTAAAAGAGGAGAAAGTGACCTGAGTGTAAGTCTGCATGAATTCATCTTTGTGCTCTTGTCTATGAAGGAACCTAGAACTGTGAGCTAAGATAACCTGTCTTAATAAGTTGTTTTCTCTTTTTTAAAATTTATTTATTTATTTATTTATTTATTTATTTATTTATTATGAGCATATTATCTGCATGTATACCTGTATACCAGAAAAGGGCACATCAGATCCTACTACAGATAGTTGTGAGCCACCATGTGGTTGCTGAGAATCAAACTCGGGACCTCTCAAGGAACAGACTGTAGGCGTATCTGCTGAGCTATCTCCCAGCCCTGTAGGTTACTCTTCATTAGGGTAGTTTATAAGACAACAGAAAAGAAACTGAGACATTTCTTGACCACTTCCCCATCTGATTTCTTGAGGCAGTCTCTCATTAAACCCGGAGCTCACCAGTTCTTCTAGATCAGCTGACTGGTGAGTCCCAGTGATCCTCCTGTCTGTGCCTCTCCAGCACCAGCATTTCAGGCCAGCACCCATCCAAGTATAGGTGCTAGGGATCAAACTCAAGTCCTCATGTGCGCATGGCAAACACTTTACAAAATGAACCATTCTCTTAAAATATTTCTTTTATTTATTTATTCATTCATTCATTTACTCATTCATTCGTTATCTATACAGTGTGCTGCCTACAAGTAGTAGGGCCAGCTCCAGGTTTCAAAAGATCACTGAATGCACAAGCCTTCTACATTAGAAAATAGGAAGTGAATGGGCATCTTTCATATACAAAGCAATTTAATGTGTTGCTACTGGAAGTGGGATTATTAATCACTCTTTTACAGAGCCCTATGAAGAAAGAAAAATGCTTCAATTAAATAAGTGAATGATAAATATAAAATTGTAGCGAAGTGGGCACATCTTTATGTACTGCAGTCTCCACTGCTGACATTTTTAGCAGAAAAGAGAACTTTATCAATAGTTCTTGATGTGATGCTAAACTGCCACCTTCAAACCTTAAACTGGTTAGTGACCAAGGGATGTTGTAGTGATGGCTGAAACTAACCTCTTCCACTTCCTAATAATTCAGACACAAGTCTCCAAATGCCTTCCAGACCCCACTATTGAATGCTTTGCCTGACGCTCTGTAACTTCAAATCCTTATAATGATGCTGAGATTTGCATATCACTCTGAATGAACCATCTGTAATTCTCCACTAGTCATTGTATGGTTTTCAGTGGCTCACTCTGCTGCCCTGGAAATGTGTGACTGTAGACCATTGTTTAGTCAACTAAACCTTTCCCAAGTAAAAGAATTAAGTTAAGAAATGTGGCATAGTGGCCTTTTTTGGAGACTGTTGCTGGGCTGGGTGGAGAAGAAATGCATATTAAGGGCTTGAAATATACCACTTGATGAATTGCCTGAATCACTGCTGGGTTTCTGCCACTGCTGTTTTATAAAGTAGCACCATGCTATCCAAGGAATTTCCCATTACCTAAAAAAGACTCTCTTTATTGTGTTTTAATTGGGCTTAATGTAGAACTTATTTGAATGTCTTATTCGTACAAAAGTGCTTTTGAGGTAGTTAAAGCAAAAGATTAATTAAGCCTGTGAACTGCTATGGTGGACCTGTACTGCTTCTCTTAGTCCATGCTATCATCCTCCCTTACAAATAGAACCCTTCCTACCTATAGGGAAACATAGATTATGTCATTTCAGTTCTGCTCCCTGGTTATATGGATGATCTCATGACACAGAAGGTTTTACTGTTGGATATTTTTAAACATAATTTTATTTATTCTTTGAGAATTTTATACATGTATTCAGTGTAATTTGATCACACTCTTCGGCAGCCAACTCCTCTTGGAACTTCTCAAGCCATGTCCCCCTCCCAACTTCATGTCATTAGTTATTGTAACCTACCAAGTCCAATTAGTGACACAGGAATATTACAGTGCTAACCTTTCTCAGAGAGCCACCAAAGCAACCAACCATGAGCCTGTGGCTTTTGGATTCTTGTCTTCCAAATCCAGTGTGAAATTCATGGATGTCTTGGTCTGTGTTCTATTGCTGTGAAGAGACACCATGAACATGAAAACTCTTATTTTAAAAAGCATTTAATTGGGGCTTGCTTTCAGCTTCAGAGGTTTAGTGCATTATTCTTATGACAGGAAGCATGATAGCACACAGGCAGACAAGATACTGGAGAATTAGCTGGGATTTCTACATCCAGAGCAGCAGACAACAGGAAGAGAGAGACTGTAGGCATGGAATGGGCTTTTTGAAATGTCAAAGCCCATCTCCCACCCCACCCACCCTGTGACACACTTTCTCCAACAAGGCTACACCTCTTAATCCTCTCAAAAACTCTCTGGTGAGTAAATATTTAAATCTATTCTCATTTAAAGAACCACAATGAACCACAGGTGGGGAGTTTTAGAGCAAATTTTATTAAAAAGTCATAGGAAGGAGTTTAAGGAAAAGAGAGAGAGAGAGAGAGAGAGAGAGAGAGAGAGAGAGAGAGAGAGA
>JANHMN010000005.1:47328241-47350782 GCA_030674055.1 Rhabdomys pumilio
GTGAGGTAAAAGGTCAGACTTGCTCGAGAAATGTGTGAGGAGCAGGAAATCAAATTCATAGACAGGCAAGCAGTCTAGTAAGCTGTGAGGGGACTGAGCCAAATCAAAGTTCCAGGAATAATTGAGGAGTTCTTTGCTTATTTATATTAGGAAACACACACACACACACACACACAGACAGACACACACACACCAGGAATCAGGGATAGTTAGGTTTTGGGCCATGCCATCAGACTGATAGGTGTCTATCACTGTTGGGGACTGGAGGCCCCTGGGCTGCCAGGGTCAGCCAAAGGACAGATGGCTTCCCAGAAAAGGCTCAACCATCACAGTTCCAGTAATGTCCCAGCCCAACCTCAGAACGTTCTGATGATGAAGATAAGCAACAGCCGAGAGCCATAGATAACCAGACTAAGGACACTGGGTGGGGATGGGTGTTTTTACTTCCCTGTTTTAATTTTGCTTATATACTGCAAGTCTTGCCTCTAGTAAATGAGACCTTGACATCAGCTAGACTGACTCTGTCCGTTCTTCACCGCTTGGTCTCCTTTCTCTCTCCCACCCGTGTCTCTTTCAGGTGGTGGCTACTCAGGGACCCTGTAATAACTTTGCCTGCTGGACAGGATATATCACATTATGGTCAAGGACCATCACATCAAGGACTTATATGCTTTCCTTCTTCTGGGGTGTCTGATAAGTTCTTGGGCCTGGTTTCCAGGGTTGATTTCAATAAACCTATGTGCCTCAACAGTTGTGATTTATTCCAATAAACTCATGGAGTTGCTCCCTTTTTATTCCCAGGAATATGTCATTTATCAATCTGTGCTGCATGGGTGGTGCCTGACAGATAGTACAAATTCTGGGCCCACCCAAGTACTTCAGTTGACCCTTCTCTCTCAAAATGGATTCAAAAGCTTCTTGTAAAATGAAGCCTGAGATCAGGCCTCTTTCCCCGCCTTGGCAAGATTAGAATCACCACATCCCTTCTATACCTGGAGAAGGGAGGAGAAATCAGGGGCAGCCCTGCTTATACACTTGAAGGCCTAAAATCAGCCATAAGCCTAAAATCAGCAATAGGCCTGACATACATGCCTGCTAACACGAAGTCTTGGGTATCTATGGAAAAACACTGAAACAGATAGCTATCAACTATTGTAAACAGGCAGCTTTTGTGGAAATCTACCAGCCTGAGTAATCATAAACCTTGTAAATATGCAGCCTTGGCCAGATAGTACCAAATTAGATAAGGACAAGTGAATCATAGGCAGAGTCATAGTGACCTAACCCCTGAACCTTCACCCAGCTGATACCCTGTTCTGAAAGATATCTGTACTCCCCCTGAACATCTGTGCTCCTGTGTCATCCCCTTCCCCACATCCTGCATTTTCGAGTTTATAACCCCTGTGTTAAAAAGTAAAAATTATGATTTGATAATAAAAAAAAAAGAAAAAGAAATAAAAATATACCACAGCATTGAAAAAAAATGAAGCCTAAAAAAAATACTTTCTCTGATTTGAAGAAACTCCAGATTTGGGTAGGGCATAACATGGTCTTTCAATATATGTGTAGTTATACGTACAATTTCATATATCATATATCATTAGTATCTAAAATCTCCACTTAGGAGTGTGGATTTTAGTATTATAATGTACCATATCCTACCTACATACCTAGGAGTGCTTTTGTGCTTGGTTGTCAGTAGCTCCAACCTGTTCTAGTTTTCAGGTTTTCATGGGTTTTCAGCCTTTCTCTGTAGCAACAGGTTGTCTCCCCTTGAATGATAACTTTTCAGCCATTGTATAAGGCCTGTAGAACTCATTCTCTGACTCATTCTTCTGCCTTGTAATTCTCTGTGCTCTCAATGACTGTTCCAGCCATGAGCACATGAGTCAACTCCTGATAGCTATCTATAGGACTTCCAAAATTGCTGTATATAAATATGGGTGAAAAAAACATGCATTTTGAAGCTACATTTTCTTTTAAAAATAATGAAAAATTAATAAAATTTGCCTCCTCTGCTTTGCTTAACTTAACTTAAAAGAGAATGAAATTGTGGCATTCAATGTCTTCAGTTTGTCTCTGTACTTTAGTTAAAGGCCCAAAGATAAATCAATGTCACTTACGTTTCTTCTCAGGTCACCTTGAATTCCAGAAAGAGCTGGACAAATGCTGTGCTATTTAGTTTTTATCAACTTTTAACACAAATTAGAGTCATTTCGGAGGAAGGATTAAGACATTGCTTCCAGCAGATTGCCCCGTGTTCAAATCTGGGAGGCTTTGTCTAGATGGATGACTGATGGGTGAACACTGTAGGCAGTGCTAAAACTAGGCTGTTGGTCCTTGGTATAAGAAAGGTGACTGAATATGAGTATAGGAAGCAAGCATATAATCAGCTCTTTTCAATGGTCCCTGACTCTGTTCTTTCCAAGATGGACTGTGATCTTGACATATAAGCCCAATCAATTATTTCCTTCATGTCTCAGTTAGTTTTCTATTGCTGTGACAAAATACCATGAAGGAGCCAATGCATAAAATTAAGTGCTTAATTGGGATGGTGGTTCAAAAGGTTCGTCTATGATTGCAGAGTGAAGACATAGTGGAAAACAGATAGAGCAAAAGCAGAGTAGTGGGAGAGATTGGGAATAGTTCAAGTCTTGGGAAACCCCAAAGCTTTCCCCAAGTGAACCATCTCTTCCAACAAGGCCAAACCTCCAACTCCTTCCCAAACAGTGCCACCAACTGAAGACCACATACTGAAACATATGAGCCTATAGGGGCCATTTTCATCTAAACCATTACATTTGATTTCCTGGTGTTAACCTCTGTATTAGTTACTCTTCTATTGTAACAAAACACCATGACCAAGACAGTTCATAAAGAAAGCTTTTAATTTGGCTTATGGTTTCAGATAGTTAGAGTTTGTGATGGCATAGCAAGGGTATGGCATCGGAAGGAGTTGAGAGCTTACATCTTGATCCAAAAGCGAGAGGCAAGTAAGAGAGTGCACTGGGAATGGATAGAGTCTTTCAGACACCTCACCCCTAACTCTAGTGTCTCCTTCAGCAAGGCCAAACCTCCTAATTCCCCAAACAGTTCTACCTACTGGGGACCAAGTATTCCAAAACATGATTGAATAGAAAACATTCTTGTTGGGCCCTGGATGAGGTAACTTCATTTAACCTGTGCCCTTTGGTCACGTAGCACACAGGTAGAGGGCATGATTAGCAGGTCTCCTCCTCCAGATACTAAAATATTAATGAGTTACCTAAAGGCTGGGGGGGCGTAGCTAATTAAGTTATCCCCTCCCCTTTTCCCCTCCCTATAAAAAGTCAGGGGAGCCTGGCTTTTGCGGAGGGGGGGGGGGGAGCGCATACTATTTACACCTATTCACCACACCATGAACAATAAAAGCTTTGGAAAACTCCACGTGTTGCCTGGGCCTTCCTGCGCCTGCCACCAGACTGCCAGCTTTTGGAACTTTGGAACCTTGAACTTCAGCTGCCAACCCGCAGCAGCTGCATGCATGTGGGACCTTCTGCCGGTGGTGTGGGAAGTGCGGTGGGACACCACCCACCACCGCAGGCCCTCAAGGGACCTCACACCCCGCTGGATCCCCCCCCCCCCCAGTTTCTTTCCCCACACATTCTTATTCAAATCACCTCAGTTCCAAAATTGTTTAGTTATAGTGTTTGGTAAAACAACTGTAAGCAAAAGAGCCCACCCCTAGATAAAAGATACACACCCCTAAATAAGGACAATTATCCAAGAGAGTAGATACTGCTGGATCATACAATAGAATCATCTTGCCCTGACAGATTGGTCCCCTTGTGCAACGAAAGCAAATAAAAAACTAAAAAAATTATTTAAACGGGAGCTGCAGAGATAGCTTGGTTGTTAAAAGTACTTGTTACTCTTACAGAGGACCCAGGTACAATTTCTAACACCCCTGTGATGGCTATCATCCATCTGTAACACCTGTTTAAGGAAATTAGATGACTTCTTCTATTCTCTGAGGGCTCCAGGCATACATATATTTCACAGACACACATGTAAACAAATTACCCATAAATATACAAATTTTAGACAAAACAAAAACAAAGAAACAAATGCCTTATGTTACCCACCCCTCAGGACTACCTCATAGGATAAAAGCAGAAACAATGATGGGTCAATGTTCAAAGGATATCATGACCATGACTTCATAATTATTCATATCTTTTGTCTTTTGTTGCTGTTTAAGCCACATTTAAGTACCCAAAACATTGATTTTTAAGGTCATTGGATCTTGTTTGTAACTCTTTCCAATGTGCCCGAATTGAATAAATTTCATTTCTCTCTATCTCTCTTTCTTTTTTTTAGACCAGTACTTTCCTCTTTAATTGGTATACTGAGGATGAGTGGCCAAACTTAGCTTGTTGGGGCTACCAAAGTCCAGGCTTTTACCCTAAAAACTTAAATTACTGGGAGACTGATGCCCATTTTGTCATTCCTATTCCTATATATAGATGGATATTGTATGAAAATCAAAACATGTACAGGTAATAGATGGAGAGAAAATTGGAGCTCCTCAATCAAGCTGGGTCTGGAACTAATGAAAACCACAGGCACATTAACCAGTATGGTCACTCTTTTTCTTTTTTCTTTTTTTTTCTAAGATTAGTGTCTATCAGAATTCTAACACGGTCAAATAACACATTACCATATCTGTTCAGGAAAAGCAAATTAAATATAAAAGCATAATTTACCTTATAGAAGGTGTTTCTTTTTCAAAAATTGAGCATAAGCTTAAGTCTGGAGAACCAAATCATACCATCCCAAAATAAGACATTATTAAGGAAACTTATTTTGAGTGGAGGGCAAGCTTCTAAAACCAAACTGGAAAAGCACATGTGATTTGGGTAATGTTGTTGGTCTGGCTTTCAGGATCCCTTGAAAGGCTACCAACAACTTTAGTGATTTTATTTCCTGGATTTAATTCTTACCCTTGTCAGCTTAGAAATTTGATTTAGCTGGTGCTGTAAGATAAGATCAGCCCCTCAGGAAAGGATTCCTGTTAATCAAGCTCAGAGACACTAAAATAGAAAACAAAATACCAACTGATTAATAGATAAGGCTGAAGACCATCACCCATTGGACCAAAACCCTTACCTCAGCAGATAATAGCATTCTACCCTTTAGAACACAAGTTACATGTATATACATTCTGAAATTGTGTACAAAATTATGAAACTGAAAATAAAATTTTGAATTCCACATTTTCTTTAAAAACTAGCATACCAGCTATAATGATTAGTCTCAGTTGTCACCTTTTATGAGATCTAGAATTAACTGGGAAACAAGCTTATATTGGTTTAAACAAGAACGGTCCCCATTGTTTCATATATTGGAATATGTGTTCCCAAGTTGGTAGACGGTTTAGGAAGGATTATGATGTGTAGTGTTTTGTTAAAAGAGGTATGTCACTGGCGAATGGGCTTTAAGATTTCAAAAGTCCAAGCCAGAACCAGTCTTTCTCTGCCACATACCGCTAGATCAGGATGTAAGCTGTCCCCTACTGATTCTGCACCATGACTGCCTGCCTGCCCTCTGCAATGCTCCCTGTCCTGATGATCACAGACTAACCTTCTGAAACTGTAAGCAAGTCTCCAATTATATGCTTTTTTTTTTTTTTTATAAATTGTCTTGGTCGTGATGTCTCTTCACAGTAATAGAACAATAACTAAGACAGAAGTTAGTGCCAGGAACTAGAGTATTGCTGTGACAGGCCTGACCATGCTCTTTGGAGAAATAGGGAAGACTTTGGGACTTTGGATTAGAAAAGTGGTTGAATACTGTAAATGGGGCTTAATGGGCCATCCTAGCAGGAGCATGGCAGACAGTAGTGCTGAAAGCAATAAGCACTGTGGAGGCCCAACCCAAGAGGTTTCAGAGGGGAAAAGTATTAGAAACCATTCTAGTAATATGTTGGCAAAGAATGTGGCTGCTTTTTGCTCTTGCCTTTAAAAAAAATCCGCCTTAGGCTAAATTGAGAAGTTTTGGACTAATGTCATTTGTAAAGAAGATTTCCAGCCAACCTACAATTGACAGTGTCACATGGTTGCTTGTGATCTTGCTTATGCAGATCTACAATGAAAAAGACCAAGCGGAATCAAAAGAAATACAAAATGTGCAAGTTGAGGAGAAAAAAAGAACCATGAACTATAATGTTGGAGCCAAGTCTTATGCTCAAGCAGATAAAAGGTTTAAAGAAATGCCAGATGCTATACATGGAATAAAGGTAGTGGCACCCTCAGGTCAAGAAATCAGCCAGCAAATTCTGTAGCCTGTGAAAAGAAAAGGCCTGAGGGATATCCTTGGCCTAAAACATCAACAACCACAACAATGGAAAGCATATGTAAATGTAATTTAAGGTAGGTGCCTAATTCCATCTGAAGCAGTTAGCCAAACTTGACATCTTCAGACTCATGATTCTGGTTTTATACTCAAGACAGAGACAGGTATAAAAGTGTTATAGAATCTTTCTCCATGGATAAGGGAAGCCACTGATGTTAGCATTCTGTCTAAGCTCCACCCCACAGTTACCTGGCAACAGCCACGTTTGTTCTGCCCCACAGTTACCTTGTATGAGTCTCAGTTACCTTAGCTGTCAATGTAGTCAGAAATCTGGGGAAGAATAAACTGTAATCTAGCCATCAAATATCAATTAAAATATGACAGAGTCCACTAGTCATCCGAGTTACGGCACCACATGATATATTAATAAAAAGATAAAGAGGGATATATTTTGTGAGTATGTGGTGAGTTATGGGGGAAGGGAGTGCCTCGGCAGGCCCATGCTGAGACATCCTTTCCCCCTGAGGGACCAGCCACAGGACAGTATAGAATAGAATAGAGTTTTTTCAGGGCATGGGGAGTGGAGTTAAGAGGATAGTAGAGGCAGAGAGCAAGAGCAAGAGCGAGAGCGAGAGCAAGAGAGAGAGAGAGAGAGGAGTAGAGAAGTAGAGGCCAGCCATGATCATGCATGTGGAAAGAGAAGGTCGAAGAGAATGGGAAGAGAGAGAGAGCAGGAAGGCAAGAGCAGGAGCAAGAGAGTAAGAAAAAGAGAGGAGGGGGCAAACATCTCCTTTTATAGTGAGTCAGGCCTACCTGGATGTTGCCTGGTAACTGTTGGGTGGAGCTGAGACAGAATGCTAACAACTGAGGCAGGGGAGAGAAGTCATAGTTTGATGCTATGAACACATAGATTGGATTGTATTGGAGACCACAAAATGTTGAAAATGTCAGTGTGGGTGCAAGTTCTGCCCCACCATTTGGGCAGGCTGAATGCGGAAGTGCCAGATTTGGGTTCAAGTTGGGAAATGCCTTTGGGGAGATAAAACATGGGGAGTGCTTGACTGTGTTTCTCTGTACCCCTGACATCTCGGGTGCTGGGCTTTAGGGAAGCACCAAGACACTGCTTGGGGGATGGGAGAACGCAATCTAAGACATGGGAGGCCAAAGTTGGGGTTCCTTGATTCTTGGACACCCAGTCGTCATTGAGATGTCACACAGGAGAGTCTGGAATGAAGGATGGAGGTCCATAGACCTGCAACAAGGCCATGGTGGGGGTTGGCCCACAGGCTGAGGAGGACAACGGACCTTTTGGAATGATAGTAATTTATATCCTGTGCCACTGTATGTTATAAGTATGAGCTGCTTTCTCAGTTAAGGCTCCCTCTAGCATGTGTCAAGTTGACAAAAAGCCAACTAAAACATATATGATTGTGTAAACCCACTATCTTGTGACCAGAATACCTTTGGAAGGTACTGTTAAAGGAGATTATTCGTGATCAAGAGAACAGAATCTCTGGCCTCAGTGGACTCCTAACATTTCTATTGCGCTGGTTCAGTTAGTTTTTATGAGGACCACCCCTACAAAGATGGGCTCATGTTAAGCCATGCCAAAGAGATGGTAGTATAATGCATCCTTTAATGAGATACTATATTTTCCCTTCCTGGAATCTCTGCCCCTAGTGCAAGAGCTTGTGGACTACAACGTAACTTTTCCTTTTAGTCTTTCTATTTGTCTTCTCAACATTTATGAGCTTTCCATCACACACCCCACAAACATTTTGAGCTTCCTTAATCTCTCTGTAAATCTTCCCTTCTATGTTGACTAGTTTTATGTCAACTTGACACAAGCTAGACTTATTTTGGAAGAGAGAACTCCAATTGAAAAAATGTTCCCACCACTTTGGTCTGCTGGCAGATCTGTGATCTATTTTCTTAATTGATGATTGATGTAGGAGGGTCCAGCATATAGTGGATGATGCTACCCCTGGGCAGTTGGCACTGTGTACTATAAGAAATCAAGCAGAGCAAGTCAGGAGGAGCAAGCCGGCAAGGACTCTTCCTTGGCCTCTGCATCAGTCCCTGCCTCCAGATTCCTGCCTGATGGGAAACAGGCCAGTAAATAACATTCCTCCATGGCTTCTACATCAGTTCCTGCCTCCAGGTTCCCTCTCTCTTCGAGTTATTGTCCTAACTTCCTTTAGTGATGGAATGTAATCTTGAACTATAAAGTAAAATTAACCCTTTCATCCCCAAGGTTCCTCTGCTCGTGGTGTTTATCACAGAAATAGAAGCCCTTACTGAAACACCTCCCCCACCATGTGTCTGCATGTTGAACACATGTCTGATCTTAATGAAAGTGTCGTGGCTTTTCCTTTTCTCCTCTGATATCCTTCTCAGAGCAGCTGCTGAGGTTTTACACTTTGCCTGCTCTAGGGTTTTTCTTTTGAACTCTAATAAAATTTTCCTCGAACTTCTCTTTAAGTTCTTTCTTGAATTATTTTATTAATGGGACTAAGAACCTCAAATGGGGACCCCGATTTTTCCTGTACTCATTCTTCCCCAAAAGAGAGGAGTTAAACATAAGCTTCATTATCTCTGTGGTAAATGTCCCTCTGAGGAACACTATTATTTGTGTCTAGGATGCAAATAACAACAAATAAACACTAACTGCCTACAATCGTTTCCCATTATATATGTTCATGCAGGGTTAGGGAGTTTTGAAAACTCATTCCTCTAGACTGTTCTAAATAAGAGTTCTGATACCAAATCAAAGGATTTAGAGTGTGACTCTTACAGAAATAATGTACCTTCCCAGTGGGAAATCACTCCATACACTTAGAGATGAATAAAAGAAAAGCTCTTTAATAGTACTTGTCTGGCTCTGGCTAATGCTCCAAGAGGAACTGGACTCAAATAAAAGATTTTATTAACTTACATACACCTTAGGCTTATACATTCCATATATACTGTCATCCTTCATTCTTTTTCATGTCCTGGCCCCAGGTTACACTTTGAACAATTTAAAGCAGTGGTTCCTAATGCTGTAACTCTTTAATATAATTCCTCATGTTGTGGTGACCCCTAACCATAAATTTATTTTTGTTGCTACTTCATAACTAATTTGATACTGTTATGAACCATAATGTAAATATCTGTGTTTTCTGATGGTCCTAGACAGCCACCATTGATAGGATCAGTCAACTCCCAGTGGATTATGACTCACAACTTGAGAATCACTGATTTAAATAGACACAGGAGACTGCAACGCTAGCCATTTGGGCAGATGATAGATTCACACAGCAAAGATACTGCCAGAATTATTTAAGTCACCAGTGTTGTTCTTTTTGAATGGTTGTTACCTAAGTTCATCTTGTACACCTAGCAAAATTATGCTTCTTCTGATAAGAACATAGGGTATTTAATGGCAGAGCAGTACTTAATGGTGGTTATGCTCCTATACTACCTACCCTCTTTGAGATTCCCCTTAGAGACATGTTCTTTGATGTGAAGAAGGGCCTAATAGCTAGTTTGTAAGTAAAGGTGGTCTCTTTAGGAATGGAACCCAATTGCAGGTCAATCTTGGCAAAGTAACATTACCGGAAACTTTCTCAGCAATGCTAAATTTTAATTATCATTCAGAATTTTCATTCTCAGAGTTTCCAACAAATCTTATTAGTGTACTACTTAGATTTCAGTCATATTGGAGCCTGCACTCCTTTAACTAAAATGCTATTACTTCTAGTTTCTTCTGCATCATGGTTACACAGTTCAAGGGCACGGTCCTATGATGGTTTCTACATCTGACACTGACTCCAAGTTCAAAGGATTCATAAAATCATCATCAGTGTAGATAGATGTGTCACAATAAGGGTGCAGAGAATTCAGTAACAGCTACTATACTTGGAGATAACATTTATCAAGAGAAAAGTGTACAGTTCTAATGGCAGAGGCTTATAGAAGTGTTCTTAACACTTGGTTAACATCTCAAGACATATGACCCTCCAAAAATAGATGTATAATAATATGCCCAGAAAATACCCAATTGTCTTAGGTTTTCATTGCTGTGACAAGCCACCATGACCACAACTCTAATAATGAAAACCATTTAACTGGGGTTGGCTTATACTTTCAGAGGTTTAGTCTATTATTATCATGGAGGAAAATATGGTGGCATGCAGGCAGACATGGTACTAGAGAGGGATCTGAGAGGTCTACATAATGATCTACAGGAACAGGAGACTGTGTGCCACACTGGGTGTAGCTTGAGCATAGAAGACCTGACAGCCCATCCCCAAAGTGACACACTTCCTCCAACAAGGCTATACCTACACCAAAAAGGCCATACCTCCTAATGGTGCCACTCCTTATGATCAAGCATTCAAATACATGCATGAATCTATTGGAGCCATTCCTTTTTTAACCACCATACCAACTACAGAAAGTTACTTGAGGTTAAGTATCCAGAGCTTTGATGGAAGCTTCATTTTGTACATATGATTTATTGTTTTATTACCCATGTGGTTCAACTAAATTTCTAGTAATGTCCTTTCTATTCCTAGAAATTAGGCTAATAAATATTCTATTACTTCAATGGAGAAAACAACAAATGACTGAAAGTCAAATCATGAGTTCAAGCTGGTGGCCTATGTCCTGCTAAAGACAGCTTTCCAGACAGCTTTTCGTATGTTCTGCTTTCTCTAGAGATCTCCAGACAGCTAGTCAGCTAGTTCTCTCTCTCTCTCTCTCTCTCTCTCTCTCTCTCTCTCCCTCTCTCTCTCTCTCTCTCTCTGCTTGAAACAGTTCTCCAAGCAGTTCTCTCTTGCTATTCTAAAAAAATTCTCTGTGTAGCTCATCTCTTGCAGTTCATAAACCCAGTCTTTTATTTTACATATCAATCCAGTCATTTACTCCATGTATCCTTTTGATTATCCTATAATCAGCATCCCTTGACCCTACCTCTTAATTCTTAGGAGACAACAAGCACACATTTCTTTTTAACTTTGCAGAATTCAGAGATCCCTCCTGCTTCAGTCACACAGACAATAAGATCACTGGGTGGGACCTCGCCTTGGAATTACCATTCTGACCACACCTGGACCAAAATTTTCTTTTTCCAGGCTGACCTTGAACTCAGGAATCTGCCTGAATTTGTATCTGCCTGTTTGTATCTTTCTAACAAACTGGCTCGTAGTGCAGCTGTAAATCTCTACAGAATCTCCGTAAACTCACATGCTCATCAAGCTAGATCTGTGTGAAATTGTTTCTCTTTTCTGTCTAGGATGATGAAATATTTATTCACATCTCTCCCAGGACAAGTCATATAACAATTCCTACCATCCAGAAAATTCCAAGGATCTAGATGTTACCTCCTAGGAACTGGAAGACAAACGCCAGACCTTGTTTGGCAACAGAAATGTCTGTACCATACATCATAAAGTATTAATGGTATAGCTTGACTTTGATGGCATGAGCCTGTAATTCCATGCATTCAGGAGGATGAGTTAATATAGAAACATTTGATTTAAGGAGTTTCAGGCAACACTGCACAGTGTAATGAAACCCTGTTCAGATAAACTGCATGTAGCTTCGAATCCCACCACTCAGAAAACAGAGGCAAGCAGATCTAGACAATTCGGTGCCAGCCACATGTACATAGTAACATCCTCTTTCAAAAGAAACCAAACGAAAAAAATCCTGTCTATAAATGTGAATGTGTTTGCTCATGAGAGCATGTGAATGAATATGAATAACTAGTGTACTCTGCATTTGTTAGTATATTTCTGATTTTGCTTCATAGTAAAAAAAAAAATGTGTGTTTTTATAGGTCACCATGGTTGTCCAACTCTGTTTTTCTTGTAGGCTTTTAAATTCCTCATCTTTATCATAGTTGCCAGGTTGAAGGAGAGGAGATTATTTTGTCAATACAATTTAGGCCATCTTTACAAAATGTGACAATTTTTAACTGTGACAAATGTCAAAACCAGTTGAACGGTTTTTTATTTTTATATTAACCATTACAAATGACAGCAACACATTAAAAACAAATTTAAGCAAAACAATGAATTGATTCACTTGTATAACTAGGAGATCTTGCCAAGTGTATGTTACTCACACACCTTCAGAAAACTTTTTTTTCAGAAAATACTGTGAGAACTCAGTTTATGCAGATGACTAAGATGTGCTTTTCTCTGGGTAAGGAAAGAGAAACAAATGACCACCTAAACCCTAAGCAGTTGATAGTGTCATCATTTACCAGGCTATAAAGGAAAATTCCCATTTGCTAAGATCCCCAGCAACACTTGCACAGCTGTGACATCCTCAAGTGTCATGCAGTGCCTGACATATACATCTTGACTCTTAAATATCTAGTCCACTGAGGCTAAGTTTCCCAAATTTAAAAATCTTAAAATGACAAAAAGAGAGAAAGAAAGAAAGAAAGAAAGAAAGAAAGAAAGAAAGGAAGGAAGGAAGAAAGAAAGAAAGAAAGAAAGAAAGAAAGAAAGAAAGAAAGAAAGAAAGAAAGAAAAGAAAAGAGGGAAGAGGGAGGGAGGAAAGAGAGAAAGGAAGGGAGTGAGAGAGGGAGGGAGGGAGGGAGGGAGGGAGGGAGGGAGGGAGGGAGGAAGGAAGGAAGGAAGGAAGGAAGGAAGAAGTGTTTAACAGTAGTTACTCAAAGGAAGAGAGGGGCGTTTTTATTAAAAGAAGGATGAAAGAGGGTAGCTCAGCAGTTCAGAGCACTTACTACCCTCATAAAGGACAGGTTTAGGTTCTCAGTACAGACATACAGTACAGCTCACAGCAATCTATCTGTAAGTTCAGTTTGGCCTTTGTGGGTACCAGGTGTGCACATGGCACACACACACACACACACACACACACACCACAGTCAGACTAAACATGAATGCACTTTGTATTAGTCAGGGTTCCTCTAAAGTAGTGGTTCTCAACCTTCCTAATGCTGCGATATAGTTCCTCCTGTTTTGAAGACTCTTGTGAGCATAAAATTATTTTCATTGCTACTTCATAACTGTAATTTTGCTAGTGTTATGAGCTGTAATGCAAATATCTGTACTTTCTGGTGGTCTTAGGTGATGCCTTTTGAAAGGGTCTTTCTAACCATGGAGGTCACAACCCACAGATTCAGAATCGCTGCTCTAAAGGAACAAAACTATATAGGTATGTATAAAATCAATCTTTCAGGATGTGGTCTGGGTAGTTTTGCAATGGCTGTCTCATGATGGAACTGCTGAGAATCTGGTAGGTTTTTTTTTAGTGCATGAGGCTGGTGCTGGACTCTTGGACAATTACTAGAGAGCTGTTGACCTTCAGTCTATGATGGAATTCTGAACATGTTGGTTATAATATCAGTGAAGGAATGCCTCCGCAAACAAGGATAAGCAGGTTAGCAATAGTGAGGGCAAGCAGGCAGAAAGCCACATTTTTTTCTTCTAAATGGGCTGTACCAGAAGGTGTGGCACAGATTTGAAATTAATCTTTCTCCATTAAATAATCTAAGTAAATTCCTCAGACGAGTGCTCAGCTACTTGGGGTTCCAGATAGAGTCAAGTTCATAACCAAGATTGGCAATTATAAACATTTAATTTAACTTAATTTTAAAACTGAAAAAGTAATGAAGGGATTCTGGGTGCAGACACAAAAATATCCTATTAGCAATCCTATTATCAGATGGTCATCTAAACATAATGATTTCAGTATAAATTTATTTTCATATTTTAGCCAGTTTTTCTAGCTATAACATACACATAGTAAGATGAGTTCATTTTAAGTATACAGATTTATGAATATTTATGTCTATGCATTTGTGAAACTAATATATTCAATATATAAAATATTTCCACTGTACCAAAAGAAACCCTCTTATAGGCAATTATCACTTCTACCCCCAAACCAGACAACATTTGACATGTTTTCAGGCAATATAGATTGGTTTGTATATTCTAGAATTTCAAATATGTGAAAAAACTATTTTGTTGATTCAAGAAATACAGATCTATTCTTAAAGCAAGTAAGACATTATTTATTCTGGTACTAAATATGAGTGAACATGTTTCGGGAACACAGATTCAGGTTACCCTAAAGTCCATGTTCTAACATAACAATACTTTCATGAAGTATCTTTAGTAATAGAACAAAGAAAACATTAATCAAGCCATTTGCCTTATTTTTAATGAACACCTAAATTACTTGTGGTAGAGTAGGAATAAGACAATGCACCTGCCTGAAAAATGCTTATTGTCAAGAGGGAGAGAAAGATAATAAAGAAAATATTTACAGATAATTGGAAGTCACAGTAAGATCTACAAGAAGAACCAGTTTTAGAGTGGGTAGTCAAAGGATGTCTTGGAGGAAGCTATCAATGTGAAAACACAACTTTTGTCTCAAAGAGAGTTCATTCATGGTGCAAGTATGATTAAGCATGACCCAGAAACATAGATTCAGCATTCCACCATGTTCTCATGTGGTAACAGTTCATGATCTTTTATGGTAAAAGAACAAAAAATCATAAATCAAGATCTTTTTAAAAAATAGCAATGGAGCCATGAAGTAGGAGAGTTACCAAACGTGGAGAAATTTCTGCTATAGGCCTTACATGCTGTCTGACAACATCCTCCACTTTTTGGTTGGTGGAAGCCAGAAGTATGATAAGTCAGTACATTCCAAAATGTTTCAGTAGATAGTCATGAGGATGTTAGGTTAAACACAGTGGTGAGTAAGGAATTGCTATTGTCTTATAACACAGTGCAATTAGGGTCTGGACCTGCGACATTGCAACCTCTCCACAGTCCATGAAGTTTTAATCAGTTCGCATAGTTTTGAAGATGGTATGGTAGTTTGAATGAGAGTGGGCCTCATAGGTTCATATGTTTGAATCTTTTGGCTCCAGTGAGTGGAACTGTTTAAGAAGGACGAAGGAGTGTAGTCTTGTTGGAATGGACATGGCCTTGTTAGAGGAGGTGTGTTGCTGGGGTGGGCTTTGAGCTTTCAAAAGCCTACTCTAGGTCCAGTCTCCCTTTCTCTCTCAGACTGCAATTTTCAGAGTGAGCTCTCAGGTACTGCTCTAGTACAATGCCTGCCTGCCTATTGCCATTCTCTCTACCCCAGTGATGACCATAGACTACCCTCTGAAACCTATAAACAAGCCCTCAACCAAATGTTATTCCCCCATATGTTGCCTTGATCATTGTTTCTCCTCATAGCAATAGAACAATAACTAAGATACTTTATTTTATTTGGTATGTTTTGGAGACTCACTAATATTATTGCAGGTATCAGTAGCTAATTCTCTTATGGCTGAACAATATAACACATTGTATAGATGTGTTGAAATTTGTTCATCAATTCCCAAGTTGAGATGCATTTGTTTTCTGTTTGTAGGAACAATTAATAAAACAACTATACATATTTATACAGAAGTCTTAACATGAGCCTTTTGCATTTCTCTAAATAAATTAAGAAGGGTAGATGAAGGTTTTACTTTAACGAGATTGTCAAACTGTCAAATACCTGGGCAATTTTATACTCTCATCAGCAGTGAGTATAAATTCTAGGCATTTCTACAGTTTTTCCTATATTAAGTACTATAATTTTAATTTTAGTCTTTTTCCTAGATATGTAATCATTTTTATTGTCATTTTAATTCACATGTCTCTAGTAATTCAAGACACTAGGCACCTTTTCATGTATTTTTGTCCACCATCATATATTCTTTTATAAGCTGTCTTTTCAAATATTTTGCTCATTTTATACTGAGATATACTCTTATTAACCTAATATATATATATATATATATATATGTGTGTGTGTGTGTGTGTGTGTGTGTAGGTGTATTATAATACACATATGTAATACACATATGTATTATATACATACATATTCTAATATATACTTTATGCATATACATATTCTGGAAGTAGTCATTTGTCTAATATAAGTTTTGTGAAGATTTTCTTACACTGTGGCTTACCTTTACACTTCTAAATAATGGTTTTGAAAAAGTAAAGATTTTAAGTTTTACCCTGGTCCAATTTATCTCTTTTTTTTTTCCTTTTATGGTTCATGCTTCTCTTTGTTGTATGAACCTTTTTCCTTCTCCAGAGTCTTGCCTATATTTTCTTAAAGAATCTGTGCCCTTTTAACTCATAGTTACACATATGTTTTGTTTTTATTTTTCTGAATGATATTAGGTAAAAGTAAAGTTATCCTTTTTGATTTACTGGTTTTACAGATAAGCAGCTGTTTCAGCACAATTTGTTGAAAAGGCTTTCTTTCAACCTTCGTTACAAATCAATAGGCCACATACATCTGCCTCTATTTCTGGTCTCCTGATATCTATATATATAATTTACTATAGTTTTTAAAATCATGAAAGAAGGTAGTATAAGTCATCCAGCTTTGTTCTTTTTCAAAGGTTTGGCTCTTCTAAACAATTTGTGTCTTCATATAAATTTTAAAATTATCTTTTTTTGAGACTGAGTGTTAAGGCTATGTAGTTGAGGATGACTGAATTGTGAGGCCCCATCGCAAGTGCTGAGACTATAAACACATGCCTCCTTGTGCCCAATGTTCGGCTCAAACTCAGGGATTTGTGTTTGTGTATTAGTTACTCTCTCTTGCTGTGATAAAGTGACAGGACCAAGACAATTTATAGAAGGAAGAATTTATTCAAACTTATAGTTTCAGAGAAATAAGACTCTATCACCATTGTCTTAGGGTTACTGTTGCTGTGATGAAACACCATGACCAAAAGCAACTTGTGGAGGAAAGAGTTTATTTAGCTTGCCAAATTCATAGTCCATTTTTGGAGGAAGACAAGACAAGAACTCAAAGAGGGCAGGAACTTAGAGGCAGGAGTTGATGCAAAAGACATGGAGAAATAGTAATTATTGACTTGCTTCCCATCATCAAGAAAGTAAGGGCAGAAACCTGGAGGTAGAGACTTACTGGCTTGGTCCCATGGCTTGCTTAGTCTGCTTTCTTATAGAACCCAGAACCACCAGCCCAGGGCTGGCCCTACTCACAATAGACTAGGCCCTCCCACATCAATCACTAATTAAGCAAATACGCCACAGGCTTGCCCACAACCTGATATTATGGAGGCATTTTTTCTCAGTTACGGTCCCCTCCTCTCCATTGACTCTAGCCTGTGTCAAATTGACATAAAGGTAGCCAGCACACCTGTCATGATGGTGAAAGTACAGCAGAAGGTAGCCCTGTTGGCTGGAGGAGCAAACTATGGGGTCGCCTTTTAAAATACAAACAAGAAGCAGAGAGCTAATTCAAAATAGCAATGAAGTTTTAAACTCTCAAATCCTGCCTCCAATAACTAATTTCCTCCAACAAAGCCATTCCTCCTAAGTCTTCCTGAACAACGCCACCAACTGGAGGCCAAATAATCAAATGTCTGTAGATAGGAGAGATTTCATTCAAACCACCTCTGTTTATTGGCATCCACACCACTAACTGAGCTACATCTCTATCTCATTTTCATTTGTTTAGCTGTTTTTATCAGGATGGTCTTGAATTCTCTGTGTAGATTAAGCCAACCTTGAACTCTGGGCAATGCTCTAGATTCAGTCTCCTGTCTGCTGGATCCTAAGCATATGACATCAAGACCCAAGTTATGTATTAATGGGGAAGAAATCCAAGAGCTTGTCCATACTAGGTGTGGCAGTTTTCATGAGAATGTCCACCAAGAGACTCTTGGGTATTTGAACATTTGATACTCAATCCTTGTCACTGTTTTGGGAGGAGGCTCCTGGTGAGTTGGTGCTGCCTTGCTAGAGGAAGTTCATCACTGGAAGAGAACATTCATGGTTCAAAGTCTCAGTCCAGTTCCAGTTCACTCTTTTTCCTTGTATTATCTACAAGTAAACTCTACCTTCTATAAGGATCATGGTTTTGGTTTGGATCATGGTATTTTATTATAGCAACAGAAAGATAATTAGTATACTAATGCAGGATTAACTGAGCAATATCCCCAGCCATAGAGTGAACTTAGAAATTTCTAAAACACACAGACTAAAACAAGATATAGACATTGACTAGGCAATTTACAGTTGTAAAAAAAAAAAAAAAAAAAAAAAAAAAAAAAACTGTATTAGTTTGTTTTCTATTGCTATGATAAAAGACCATGACCAAAATCAACTTGGAGAAAAAAGGTTTTTTTATTTTTTCAGGTTACACTTTTAGTCCACCATGAAAAGAAGTTAGGACAAGAACTCAAGGCAGAAACTTAGAGGAGAAACTAAAGCAGAAACATTGCTTATTGGCTTATTCTCCATGGCTTGCTGAGCTTTCTTTTCATTTTAAGATTTATGTATTTTTTTTCAATGTAACATTTTTATTAAAACTCTGGGGGGTTTGTGTCTTGAATCCAGATGACATACATTTTCCAATCATTCAATGTTCACTCCCCCATCCTCTTGACCTCCCCCTTCCCCAAAAAAAGTAAAACAGAAAAATAAGAATAATAAAAATATAAAAGTCCAATCTGTGTTATCTTTATACTCACTGGAGCATGGTCAAGCTCTCAGTAGCCTGCCTCTTAAATAGAATTGAGTCTTTTCCCTCCCATACACCCACCAGAAGTCATCAATTAAGGAAAGCTACACCTCTGCATTCCCATCACACTTTTTAAAGAATTCTTTTTGGTGCCTTCTGGTTTAGGCTGTTACTTTTATGTGGCTGTGGGGTAGGGATTGTCAGAGAAGTCGTCCATGTCCTTTCCTCTTAACTATGTATCATCTGTCACTGATGTCACAGCCAAAGCAGCTTCCTTGCTCTTCATAGTCAGCAGAAGCATGATTCATGGACCTCTACATGCATTATGGTGACAACCTAGGTCACGAACATGGCTTCCATCTGGAGTATGACCACAGACCCAGACAAAGCTCTTGAAGGCAGCCTGGACCATAGATTTCAACCTGGCCTCAGGTGGCAGCTTAGGTAATTTAGATCAACATGAGCATTCTGGCAGCAGCACAGCCTGTAGACACTATCAACATGGCTTCAGGATGCAGCACCAACCATGGATATTAGCATGGCCCTCTGTGCATTGGCTTAGTTAGGGTTTTACTGCTGCAAACAGACACCATGACCAACTCTTATAAGCCCAACATTTAATTGGGGCTGGCTTACAGCCTCAGAGTTTTATTATCATCAAGGTGGGAACATGGCAGCATCCAGGCAGGCATGGCACAGGAGGAGTTAAGAATTCTAGATGTTCATCTGAAGGCTGCTAGCAGAATACTTGCTTCCAGGCAGCTAGGATGAAGGTCTTAAAGCTCACACCCACAGTGACACACCTACTCCAGCAGGGCCACAGTATCTAATAGTGCCACTCCCTGGGTTGAGCATATACAAACCATCACACTCATTCATGGACATCAACACAGATCCCAACTACAGTAGGACCAGGGACCCAGACATGGTTGGCCCTCAGCAGCAGCACAGACTGTAACATTACTTACCTGCAGGCCATTCTGATGGAGGTAGCTTCTCAATTGTCATTCCTATTTCCATCTGGTTAACAACAACAACAACAACAACAACAACAACAACAACAACAACAAAACCAACCTACATAGATCACATAGTAAAATGACTGGTTTATTTCTAGGAAACAAGTAAAAAAAAATGTCCTTAGCCCTGTCAACAGCATGTTCTTGCTTAAGAGCAGAGATGCCAAAATTGTTTTAGCCAAAAATGTCTGGAGGCACCCAAAGGGGAATCTTGTTTTTCATTATCTCTTTCCCCAAAAGGAGTACCCTTTTCCAGGAACCTATTAGAAAGCTACTGAAACAGCATTGCTCCTTGACACCTGGCATGGGAATTTACTAATCTGCTAATCGTAAACACCCATTCCTCCATCTAGTAAAGTCTTATAAGGAAATCACTTCAAGGCAGAGACTGTCAATGATGTCCTACTCCCAGACACTTCACCTGCTATACAGGAGCTCTGCTTTCTCTCTGTCTCTCTGTGTCTCTGTGTCTCTCTGTGTCTCTGTGTCTCTCTGTCTCCCCCCCTCCCTCACTCCCTCCCTCCCTCCAAATAACAAAATGTGTTTCTTATTCTTGATTACAAATTTATTTTATGTGCGTTCATGTTTTGACTGCTTGGATGTTATGTAGCATGTACATGGCTCGTCTCTACAAAGGCCAAAAGTAGACATCAGATCTCTTGGAACTGGACTTAGAATCAGTCCTGGGCTAACATACTAATGCTAGGAATCAAGTGCCTGTCCACTGGAAGAGCAAACAGTGCTCATAACCATTAGTTATCTCTCCAGTCCCAAAATACTTCTTTTTAAAACTTGACTTCTAGCCTGGAATAGCCCACAGTTCTTTAGATAAAAGGTACAAATTTAATGTACCATCACAATCATAAACAAGTTCAAAAATATATCACTTAATGATTCTGAGCAGGAAGGGACCTATGAGTCAGCAAGGAAGTCTCCCGTGGCTAGAACATTCAAAGCAGAAGTGAACAGTGAAGCTGAGGGAGAGGTGGTGGTGTGAGAATGGCAAATAGAAATATATATAAGGGTCTCTATTGTGACTCACATTAAATTTGAGTGGGAACTCCTGAATAGTCTGTTCAAAGGAAGCAATGGTAATACCGAGCCTAGTCTGTTAGGTAGAAAATATCTAGCCACCAGTTTGGGTCAGTTGTATTTTGTTTATTTGTCTATTTGGTTGTTTATGTAGTGGGGTGTGTGTGTGTGTGTGTGTGTGTGTGTGTGTGTGTGTGTGTGTAATCAGAGAACAACCTAGGAAGTTGGTTCTCTCAGTTTACCTTCTTCGATCTGAGAAATGAAGTGAAGTCATGAGATGTGTGCACAAGTTTCTTGCACTGATTTGAATGAGATGTTCCCCCATATGTCTTAGGTATTTGAATGCATGGTCCCCAGTTAGTGCCTCTTTGGGGAGGCATATGAAGTATGGTCTTACTGAAGGATATGTCACTGGAGGATGGGCTTTGAGGTTTCTAAACCTCAAGCTCTAAACTTTGAGTGAACTCTCTCCATTTGTAGTTTACTGTCTCTGTTTGTGGTTCAAGAAGTGCTGTTCTAGTTGTCTGCCATCATGGATCCATTCCTCTGTAAAGGTAAGCCCCAAGTAAACCCTGCCTACTGAGAGTCATCTTGGTTCTAGTATTTTATCACAAATACAGAAAAGTAACTAAGATACTACTTTCAGTTGAACCACCCTGCTGTCTGTGTGTGTGTGTGTGTGTGTGTGTGTGTGTGTGTGTGTGTGTGTTTTAACCTATAAAGCATCATCAATATTTGTTGTCTCATTCCTGACAAACAAATTTGCTGGATTCATCTCTAGTAGCCCTTTTTAAAAGATTTATTTATGTGAATACACTGTAGCTGTCTTCAGACACACCAGAAGAGGGCATTGGATTCCCTTACAGATGGTTGTGAGCCACCATGTGGTTGCTGGGAATTGAACTCAGGACCTATGACAGAGCAGACAGTACTCTTAGTTGCTGAGCCATCTCTTCAGCCCTCTAGTAGCCCTTTTAAAGAATTTTTTTTGGTATCTTGTTTATCTTTTTAATTAAAAAAAAATACCCAGTGTCTATGAATGAGAACAGATTTTCCTTTTCTAATCCTGTCTTTATTTTCTTTATATTACCTTATTTCACAGACCAGTGCTGATATAAACATATATAAAGATAAATGGATATAAGAAGATATTTTTAATGTATATGGTAAATGTCAGACTTTTATCATTAAATATGCATTATCAACATATATTTATATGTGTGTTCTTTATCATGTTGAGAAAATTTTCTTCTGTTCCTTGTCTAAGAATTCTTGAATTCTAATTTTTAAATAAAATCTTTTAATTAATTCTGTGAAAATGCATATTTGATGTGGTCTGAGAGCTTCACTAATCTGTAGACATAGATATTTTGTGTGTATAAGTGTTTTTCCTGCATATATATGTACACACACACACACACACACACACACACACACACATATATATATATATATATATATATACACACACACACATATATGTATATACATATACATATTTATACACACATACACACACACACACACACATATATATATATATATACACACACACATATATGTATATACATATACATATTTATACACACATACACACACACACACACACACACACACACACACACACACACACACACA
>JANHMN010000005.1:47350792-47367429 GCA_030674055.1 Rhabdomys pumilio
ACACACACACACACACACACACACACACACACACACACACACACACACATATATATATATATATATATATATATCCCATGCATGCTTGATACCTGTGGGGGCCAAGAGAGAGCATCAGATCCCCTGGAACCAGAGTTTTAGATTGTTGTGAGAAACTATGTGGTTGCTAGGAATTGAACCTGAGTTCTCAGAAAGAACAGCCAGTGCTATTAACTGCTGAGTCATCTCTCTAGCTCCAAGACAGTAATTTAGAAAGCAGTTTGCTATTATGTCCATTTAGCAAAGGAATAGATTTACTCCTGGACTAAGTTCCTCATCCATGGGTTCTTGACATGTACCATATCAGGCATGCATTTTCTCTTACAAAATGTGTGGGGAGCGGAAGTCAAGATGGCACCTGGCTAGGTGCCAGGCGCCCCTGGCGTGTTGGCTCACCATTTCAGGAAGCCTGGGTGGCACGTAGGCTAGGCTTTATTGCGCATGGATTCTGCTTGTTCATTGTTACATAAGATCGGGCCATGTGACGTATGCGCTCAACACCAATCAAGAATGACTATATGGCAGGTTCCGATTAGAGAGGACACAGAGATTTAAGGGCTGGGAGCTAGAGCTCGGGGCTTTTAACTATACTTCAAAGTTCCTGAATAAACCGCGTTGGGAAGAACCCATGTCCGTTGTCTTCTATCTGCTGGTCGGACCAGGAGGTGACAAAAATGGCCTTAATTCATATCAGAAAATGGTTGCTTACCCTTGTAATATTGTACCACTATTACATCCTTGAATTTGTTTTAATTATATTTCTGCAGTTATCAAAATGATTTTGATTTCATTTTTCATTCTATCAGTGTATTTAATAATAGCACTAACATTTTTTATAAAGTTAAAATATAATTCATTTGCCACAATGTATACTGTTTTAAATGTCTAATTTAATGATTTATGGAGTATTCATGAGAGTGTGAAAATATGGCCAATCCCTTATTCCAAAACATTACCATCATCTCAAAATAAGTTGCTGAGATGTTAGTAATTACTCTTCATTTCCCAATCCCTAGCAACTACTAATTTACTTTTTCTCTCTATGGGTTTACTTATTTTACAAATTTTCTGCAAATGAAGTCATATAATAATGATCTTTTGTACCTGGCTTTCACATAGTATAATGTCTTCAGTTTATATGTAATAATGAACCTGCGCTTCACTTATTTTTTTAACACAATAATTTTTACTGAGTTTTCTTTATCTGTTGCGAGTGTATGGACATTAAGCACTGTTGTTTTTGTTTTATACTCTGGTTCCTAAAAATTTCTACTAGGAACATTCATGTGTTCATTTTGTAAGAAAATGTGTGTTTGTTTAATTTGGACATCTATCTAGTAGTACAACATCTATACAACAGATTAAATATATTTACCTTTGTGGAGAACTGCTAACTCATTTGCTAAGCATGTACACTACTTCATAGTCCCATAGGTCAATGGTTCTCATCCTGTGTGTCATGACCCCTTTGAGTGTCCAATGACTATTTCACAAGGACTGCACATTAGATACTATGCATATCACATATTTACACTATGACTCATAACAGTAGCAAAATTACAGTTATGAAGTAGAAATGAAATAATTTTGTTGTTAGGAGGGGTCACCACAACATGAGGAACTGTATTAAAGGGTCATAGCATTAGGAAGGTTGAGAACCACTGCCATAAGAAACAGTTGAAATTTCAGTTCTCTATGTCTTTACCATACTTCTCAAAGCCTATTTTTTATTACAATTTATTTTAGTTGGTAACAAAATGAACTACCTCATCACAAGTTGTATAAAACAATAATGAATTCTTAAAAATAATGATCTGCCTACTTAAGGGCTAAATTAGCCATTTATTTCTTTTGGAGAAAGGTCTATTTGAGGGCCTTGCAAATGTTTGAAATTATCTTGGGTTTGTGTTTGCTGTTGTTGTGGACTTGACAGAATTCTTTCTAAATGTTGAATATTCAACTTTATAACAAATACATGATTTATAATTGTATGTCATAAAATAACAAATAAAATGACTTTCCTGCTGGTTGCTTTTGAAGCACAGTTTGTTTTTGTTTGTTTATTTGTTTGTTTGTTTTGTTTTGTTTTGTTTTGAGATAAGGTTTCACTGTATAGCCCTGGCTGTCCTGGAACTCACTCTGTAGACCAGGCTGGCCTCGAACTCAGAAATCCACCTGTCTCTGCCTCCCAAGTGCTGGGATTAAAGGCGTGCGCCACCACTGCTCAGCAACACAGTTGTTTTTTTTTTAAATAAAGTTCAATTAGTCTATTTCAATTTTATTGCATGTGCTCTAATAAACCACTGTCTCAAGACCATAAAGACTTATATTTAATATTTCTTCAGAAAATTCTCATATCTTTGGCTGTTGCGCTTAATTGCTGCTCTACTTTGGGTTAATTTTTGCATATAATACAAGGTCTAAATCCTGTTTCACTTATATCTGATTGACTCAGTGCCATTTCTTCAAAATACTATGTTTGTTTCTCTGACTTTCCCTATCACATACTCTCAAAATCATTTCCACACATGTGTGACAGTTTACTTCTGAAATCTTAATCCTTTCTCATTGATTTCTATTTTTATTCCTGGATTGTACAGGTTTTGTTTAGGGTTTGCGGTTTTCGTTGTTGGAGATGTCTCCATGAGGCCACATATTTGAGCACTTGGTCTGCAGTTGGTGGCACTGTTTAGGAAGATTATGGAACCTTTAGGAGGTTGAGCCTTTCTGGCAGAAGTACAAGGGTGGGAGGTAGGGTTTTAGGGTCTCATACCACCTCTTATTCACTCTCTGTCTCTCTGTCTTTCCATCTCTCTGTCTCTCTCTCACCCTTTCCCTTCCCTCCCTCTCTCTCTCTAGTCTCTCCTCTCTCCCTCTTCCCTTCCCCTCCTCTTCCCCCTCTTCCCTTCCTGGAAACAGATGAAAATGTGAGCAGCCAGTTTTCTACTCTTGTCACTATGTCATTCATTGCATAGCTGCTGTGATGGACTCTGTCCCTCTGGAACTGCTAGCCAAATTAAAATCTTGTTTTTTTCTTAATTTGCTTTTGGTCATTGTAGTTTATCAAATCAACAGAAAAGCAACTCATACACCTACAGAATACATCTATTCACTTTACTTTTTCTGAGTCTCTTAGCTATGTAAAGCCATATCTTCTTTAACCGATTTCTTAAAAATAATGATCTACCTACTTAAGGACTAAATTAGCCATTTATTTCTTTTGGAGAAAGGTCTATTTGAGGGCCTTGCAAATGTTTGAAATTACCTTGGGTTTGTGTTTGCTGATGTTGTGGACTTGACAGAATTCTTTCTAAATGTTGAATATTCAGCTTATAACAAATACATGATTTATAATTGTATATCATAAAATAACAAATAAAATTACTTTCCTGCTAGTTGCTTTTGAAGCACAGTTTGTTTCTGTTTGTTTGTTTGGTTTTTTTTTTTTTTTTTGAGACAAGGTTTCACTGGATAGCCCTGGCTGTCCTGAAACTCACTCTGTAGACCTGGTGGGCCTCGAACTCAGAAATTCACCTGTCTCTAGTCTTAAACTTTCCTTTAAAACCAAATAGATTTTCTTTATTTCTTTATTTATTTAGAATTGAATTCCCAAGGCTGGATCTTCCGGTATGGTGCTGAATAAAAACAGTGGGAGTGGACATCTTTATCTGAGTTCTCATTTTAGGAGATAAGCACTCAATCTATCATCAATAAGTATGATGTGAGTTTTTCTTAGATATCGTTTTATCTGGTAAAAACAAAAGAGAACAAAAATCACAAAAAAATTCTCCTCTATTTGTACATAATGGGTAGTTTTTACTATAATATTTTCTTGTATTGAGTCAGCTGCATTTCTGCTCTTATTGAGCTCTTTGTGTAGGTGCTTTTGGTTTTTTGTAGTCTTACATTGGGAGAGTTTTATACTTTTAGCCACCTTGTAAGCTATAATAAATGCCATTTGGTCAAAATGCATAATCCTTTTTATATAATGTTCAACACTCCTTGCTGCTATTTTAAGAAGATTTTTGCATGTCAACATACATTACAGCTATTCTTCTAAAGTAACATTTTATTCTGATGCTTTTTGTCCATCATGATTTCAAGCCAATACTAGCAACATAGAATTAGAAACTGTTAATTCTTTTTCTATTTTTAAGTAGATTTTGAGGTATGGTTTTAACTCTTTTTAAGTAACAGAATTCATAAGTAAAACAATCTGAGCTTTCTTTATGGGACTAGATTTTATGTATGAATTTAATCTGTTTATTTTTCTAAGTCTGTCCAGAAGCAGAATGAGATGGATTTAACTTTGAGTTCAGTCTGGTCTATATAGCAAGTTTCAGGCCATCTAAGGCTCTATAGTGAAAGCCCAGGATGGCCTTGAAATCCTAGAGATATGTCTGCTTCTTGTTCCAAAATGCTGGCATTAAAAAAACTGACCTCACAAAATTATCCTTTGACATTTCTACATGAACTGTGGCATGCACACCCATACAATATATACATACACTAACAATATGATGAATTTCTTTTAAAAACTGTCAAAATTTGCAAATATGTTTGCACATTTGTCTTTTAAATTCTACTATTGTAATTTTCTGTATTTAGAGCTAATAATGTAAGTTTTTACATATATACAATTGATATATCTTCCTGATATATTAGCATTCTATAATGTAAACATTTTCATCTTAGAGATAGTAATACTTACATTTTTATATTTAGTGTGTGTATCTTTTATAGGAAATCTATAGTTCTTCCTTCTACCTAGCTTCACAGTTTCTGCTGTTTAATGCATATATTCAATCCATTTACATTTAATGTGATTAATAATAATGTCTGACACCTTGGTATTTGTTTCCAATTAATTGTAGTGCTTGTTTGTCTTTCGCTTTCTTCAGTGTTAATTTTTTTGTTTGTTTCATCTGGATTCTTTATTGGTCTGTAATATAAAATTCTTTGTAGTTTTCAGTAGTTTTTCTGTAGAGTCTGTCATTCATCTTAACATATCATATTTTCCTTGGAGTGAACATTATTTCAAGTACAACATAAGAACTTTATAATAAATCTACACTAATCATACCACCGTCTTAATGTTCAAATAAATCAAATAGTACATTTTTACAGTTTTTACTTCAAATAGTCCCAAGCTTTACAATATAGTAAGAGAAGATATAATATATATACATATATAAATATATATGTCTATGCATGTATAAACATATATAGATAGATAGATACATAGACATGCGTGTGTAACTGTGTGCTTGCAGTTTGAAGATGTGACCTCTCTGATTCTTGCTCCTGACACCATGTCTCCTCCCATATTTCACACACACACACACACACAGTTTTTATCTGAAGCATGGATTGGAAACACAATTTCTCTTCAATTTCATTTAGTATTTCTTACCATGCAGGTGTGCTGAAGACAAACTCATTTTGTTGTTGTCAGAGATGTATTCATTTTGCTTAATGGATAATTCCTGTTTGACATAGTTTTTCTTTATTTAGTGTGTTCTTTTTGATTATATCTTACTTCTCACACTTGTTCTAATCCCTTTTTCTCAGTGGTTTTTATGGAGAAATCAGCCCCATATATATCAACTTACTATGATTTTTATTTCATCTTTGACTTAGAATAATTTGAGTGTTGAAATCTCTGGTAATAATAATTTTTGTATGTATTTTTCTCGCTTTGATTGAGGTTCCCTGTAGTGGTTCTAATAGAAAATGTCCCTCATGGGCATGGGTTTGGAACACTTGGTTCTCAACTGGTGGTACTGTTTGGGGATGTTAAGACAGTATAGTGTTACTGGAGAAAGTGTGTTACCGACTGTGGGTTTTGAGATGCTACTGCTTCCTCAGTTTTCTTTTTGGTGTGTGCTTGCAGTTTGAAGATGTGAACTCTCTGCTTCTTGCTCCTGTCACTATGCCAACCACTAGGAATCTATAAACCAAAAGAAACTTCTTCTATAAGTAGCTGTTGGTAATGGTGTTTTATCCCAGCAACAGAAGTGACAAATACGCTCACAGAGAAGTAACTTATATTTTCACTGAAATTTAGATTTAAATATCCTTATTTTTTTATTCCTGTGTTCATGAAATTGTATGTTTTCTGTAGATCCAGCTTACATTTTACTATTTTGCAAACTGTAACTAGATCTTCAATTTATCTGATGCATTTTCTCTGTTATTGTACTTTTGAAATTTTGTCATTTTTAGAATAATTTTCATTTCTAGGTTAAGACTCTTTTTGTTCTCTGATTAATTGCACTGAGGTTTTAATTTTTGTAACTATCTCTAGTTAACCTTCTTGCACCCTTGAAGGTTTATCAGCTGTACCCAAGATATACATCTGTTCTGATTCATTTTCCCACCAAGGGTTACTTAAACATTCCTGTTTCTATACATATCCGTAATTTTGTGTTAAAATTGGATATTATAGATACCCATTACAGTGATTCTGAATGATATTATATTCTGAGGAAATGTTTTTGTTGCCCTAGTTGCCGATTCACTTACATAGATTCAAACTCCAGACTCTGTCTCCCCTGTGGTGTGTAGCAGCTGATATATTTGTGCAGTTATTACAGTTTCTTGCTGCTGCTATTTTTACCTAGGCTTCCTGGGAGTTTCACCTGCACCTGAATATGTTGGTGGTCAGCCAATAATTTGGGCAAAGCTTAGCCTCAGATATTGGGGGCTCACCATCATTATACTTTTGTTTATGGGATTTTCTCCTAAATTAATCTACTGTCCTTTGACACATCATTTTCCCCCACCACACATACACACAGAAGCAGGCTGAGCAACACACATTTTGGCAAACCCAGTAAACATTCATAAATCTCATCTAATGTCGCTGATTTTCATGGACACATTTTTATCTGCCCTGCCAGTTCTCATCACAAACCCTGGGATTACCATCTCCCTTCCTCCACAACATATACAGTTTAGCAGTCATCCAACATTAGGGGAGAGTTAATGATCAGACTTGGTGTGTTGCTCTCTTGCAGTTCTCTCACTTCCAAAATTTATCCCCTAAATTTTTTCAGCTTTAGACTTTTCCCGGAAATCACTATACTGAAATTATTTTTTCCTCTCTTCTAGCCATAAAGATAGAGAAAACGCTTAGAGAAGGAAGCCATGACCTTGTAATTCTTCATTCTGTCACTGTAGCTTTCAAGATTCAGCTTGTCTCCTTATTCTGCTTTGCCTCTTCTTAGATACTTTTCAGTAATTTACAATGTTGTGCATATATTACTTATATGCAAATATGTAGGCATGCTTTTTTATTTTTTTACAGTTTTGATTGCAGTAAGTTTTACCCAGATACTCCACTTTGATGTAATTAGTGGAAGTTTAGTAGGGATAATCTCCCACTTAAGTTTTGACTGAAGAATTTTCTCCTTTCATTGGTGCAAAAACAATACATATTCAGTAGGAACTATATGAGAAACTTTGAGTTTTTATCTTTCCCTAGGCTAGCATTATACATTAAAATACTCATTTGGGATACTGACAGAGACAGCAAACTATAGTTTGATTTGGCCCTGTGAACATATTGATAAATAGCCAGTACTCTATAATACCAGATTTCTAAGCTGTGATATTAATTAGTTTTGGTGTAGCAAATTAAATGCATTTTTTCCTAAACATTATTTTCATCTTTAAATGGTTTTCATCAGGATGTGACTTCATCAAAGACCAAAGAACATTTGTATTTTGAAAAATCTAAACAAAACTTATGGGTTCAAGTAATCATTTGAAAGTTTGATAGTTAATTGGCATTTGAGGTTTTGTTAATGTTTATTTATTGGAATCACATAGACAGAAAATCAAGTCCATCTTTAATATGTTCTCAACATTCACAAAAGAATCAATTGCTACACCACTGATTAGGTTATCTAAAAAGCAATTTTAGGTATTAGAAAGGTATACATTGTCTTGTAAAAAAGTGAAAAAGAGTTAATTATACAAACTCTATTAAAATATGATTTGGTAAAGCACACTGAGCCAACTCAAAAAAAAAAAGATGATATGGTTGAGTAGCTTATTTGCCCATTTGAAAACTATTAACTTGACTAAATTATTTGATAAAGATTACTAAGTAATTCTATTAATTTGTGATTTCTACATAAAGAAGTTTATATACCAAGGCAACATTACCATTTTATAAAACTAGGTTTAAAAGATTATTTGATTAGAAGTTGATTTGGGCATATATTTGCATTCTTTCTTATAAACATTCAGATAAATTAGAAAGCTAATTAAAAACATTTTGATTTAGGAGGAAAAATGTCTCTGAGACTTGATGTGTGAGGGTTGTGGGGATAACCAGGGGGGCCCCCACCTGCTCAGAGAGGAAGGGAAGGGAGGATGGGGGAAGGACTGTGGGAGAGGGTGACAAGAAGGAAGGCAGGATGCAAAGTGAATAAGTAGAAAATAATACATTTTAAAAATTATAAAAATACAAAATTCAATACCCCTTCATGGTAAAAGACTTAAAAAGAACAGGAATTCGAGGCTCATACCTAAACATAGTAAAAGCAATATACAGCAAACTTGTAGTCAACATCAAACTAAATGGAGAGAAATTTGAAGCAAGGCCACTAAAATGAGGGACTAGACAAGGCTGCCCAATCTCTCCCTACCTATTCAATATGGTACTCAAAATCCTAGCCAGAGCAATTAGACAACAAAAGGAGGCCAAAGGGATCCAAATTAGAAAAAATGAAGTCAAAATATCACTATTTGTAGATGATATGATAGTATACTTAAGTAACCCCAAAACTTCCACCAGAGAACTCCTAAACCTGATAAACAACTTCAGCAAAGTGACTGGATATAAAAACAACTCAAACAAATCAGTAGATTTCCTCTACTCAAAGGATAAATAGGCTGAGAAAGAAATTAGAGAAATGACCCCCTTCAAAATAGTCACAAATAATATAAAATACCTTGATGTGACTCTAATCAAGAAGTAAAAGATTTTTGTGACAAGAACTTCAAGATTGTGAAGAAAAAAAATCGAAGATGATCTCAGAAGGTGGAAAGATCTCCCATGCTCATGGATTAGCAGGATTAATATAGTAAAAAATGGCCATCTTACCAAAAATCTATCTACAGATTCAATGCAATCCCTATCAAAATTCCAACTCAATTCTTCATAGAGATAGAAAGAGCAATTTGCCAATTCATTTGGAATAACAAAAAACCCAGGATAGCAAAAACTTCTCAACAATAAAGAACTTCTGGAGGAATCAGCATCCCTGACCTCAAGCCAAATTACAGAGCAATAGTAATAATAAAAAAAAAAAAAAACTGTATGGTTTTGGTATGGTGACAGTCAGGTAGATCAATAGAATAGAATTGAAGACCCAGAAATGAACCTACACACCTATGGTCACTTGACCTTTGACAAAGAAGCTAAAACCATCCAGTGGGGAAAAAAAGACAGCATTTTCAAGAATTGGTGCTGGTTCAATTGGTGGTCAGCATATAGAAGAATGCAAATCCTTCCATTCTTATCTCCTTGTAAAAGCTCAAGGCCAAGTGGCTCAAGAACCTCCAGATAAAACCAGATGTAGGAAAAAAATTGGCTGGGGAACTGCAGGGTCTCTCACGCCACGCCGTATGTAGTTGGCTGAGAACGCCCTGGGTCTCTCCAGCTGTAAGTTAGGCCCAGCTGTTCACCACAGTTCCTCACGGCAGCCCCAACACACGAGGAAGTCCTTGGGTTTCCAAAACTGGTTTATTGGCATGGCAGATGGTAGATGGGTCTGGATGTGCACCCCCAAAACCCAGGGCGGACCTGACTTAAATAAGGAGGGAAGAGGGGAGAGGGGCTGGCGAGAAATGCTTAATCGGCTCCACCCTCTGGCCTTCAGGTACCTCATTAGTATGTAAATCTCTCTAGGGCCTGGGGCCTGTTTATCACGCCCACCTGTGTACTGACTGAAGGGTGAAGGTGGAATGGAGATTAAATCTCATGTCAGGCCAGACAACCAGATACACTGAAACTGATAGAAGAGAAAGTGGGGAAGAGCCTGGAACACATGGGCATAGGGGAAAAGTTACTGAAGAGAACACCAATAGTTTATGCTCTAAGATCAACAATAAACAAATGAGACCTCATAAAATTACAAACCTTCTGTAAGCAAAGGACACTGTCAATAGGACAAAATGGCAGCCAACAGATTGGGAAAAGATCTTTACCAATCTCACATCCAATAGATGGCTAATATTCAATATATTCAAAGAACTCAAGAAAAACCAAGAGAACCAAGAAACCATTAAAAATGGGGTACAGAGCTAAACAAAGAATTCTCAACTGAGGAAACGCTAATGGCCAGAAGCACCTAAAGAAATGTTCAATATCCTTAGTCATCAGGGAAATGCAAATTAAAACAACCCTGAGATTCCACCTCACACCAGTCAGAATGGCTAAGATTAAAAACTCAGGTGATAGCAGATGCTGGCAAGGATGTGGAGAAAGAGGAACACTCCTCCATTGTTGGTGGAATTACAAGCTGGTACAACCACTCTGGAAATCAGTCTGGCAGTTCCTCAGAAAATTGAACATAGCATTACCTGAGGACCCAGTTATACGGCACCTGGGCATATACCCAGAAGATACTTCAACATATGACAAGGACATATGCTCCACTATGTTCATAGCAACCTTATTTATCATAGCCAGAAACTGGAAAGAACCCAGATGTCCTTCAACAGAGGAATGGACACAGAAAATGTGGCACATTTACACAATGGAATATTACTCAGCTATTAAATCAATAAATTCGAGAAATTCTTAGGCAAGTAGATGGAACTAGAAAATATCATCCTGAGTGAGGTAGCCCAATCACAAAAGAACATGCATGGTATGTACTCACTGATAATTGGATATTAGCTCAAAAGTTTGGAATACCCAAGATACAATTCATAGACTACTTGAAGCTCAAGAAGAAGGAAGACAAAGTGTGTACGCTTCAGTCCTTCTTAGAAGAGGGAACAAAATACTCATGGGAGCAAAGAAGGAGACAAAGTATAGAGTAGAGACTGAAGGAAAGACCAGCCAGAGACTGCCCCACCTGGGGATCTACCCCATATACAGTCACCAAACCCAGACACTATTGTGGATGCCAAGAAGTTCATGCTGTCAGAAGCCTGTTTCCTAAGAGGCTCTGCCAGAGCCTGACAAATACAGAGGCAGATGCTTGCAGCCAACCATTGGACTGAGTACAGGGTCCTCAATGGAGGAATTAGAGAAAGGACTGAAGGAGCTGAAGGAGTTTGCAACCCCATAGGAAGAACAACAATATCAACCAACCAGACCCCCCACAACTCCCAGGGACTAAACCACCAACCAAAGAGTACACATGGAGGGACTCATGGCTCCAGCCACATATGTAGCAGAGTATGGCCTTGTTGAACATCAATGGGAGGACAGGCCATTGTTCTTGTGAAGGCTCGATGCCCCAGTGTAGGGAAATTTGAGGGTGGGAGGCAGGAATGGGTGGGTGGGGAACACCCTCATAGAAGCAGGAGAGGAGGAGGGAATAGAAAGTTTGGGCGACCAGGAAAGGGGATGACATTTGAAATGTAAATAAAGAAAATATTCAATAAAAATTATAAAAATAAATAAATAAATAACCAAAAATGTCTCTGAACTCTTCTAGATGGAACTACCAAAGTGAAGAACTCCGAATAATTATCAATTTTAACATCCATATTTTTCCAAATACGTACTCATACAAACACATAACACTGGGAATCTCCTAACTTTCAGCAACCTTGGTTTTATAAAAGTCATTGATTCTACTTGTATGTTCAGAGTACCAAGAGATAGTGTTTTGACAATAGACAACCTTCAGCAAACATGCAGTACCTCTTAAGACTGGTAGCAATTTGAAAAGCATTCTTTAGCATTTCAGAAACACAATATTGAGTACCTCTTTAGGAAGCAAAAGGCCCTACACTAGTGAAATTTAGGTGCAAAATACAAATGGACCAACAGTGGAAAGGCGCATAGTTCTATGACTTTCCTAATAGTATGAAAAACAACTGGTTTGACAATTTGAACTTTGTATAATGACCCGAATTGTCATCTAGGCTAAGTTATGGGCAGTAAAAAAGAATACCCAAGTTTGACCTGATTCTAGTATTTCATCAGGATATCTCAAATAACTTTGCCTTCTCTATTTCATTCTATGTTCAGATAAGAATTTCAATAACAATATAAGAAACGGTTGAACAGACAGAAACAGTAGCTTGAATGAGAATGCCCCCCATAGACTCATATGTTTCAATGTTTATTTTAGTTTCCAGTTGGGAAGTTTTAGGAGGTATGGTCTTGTTGGTGGAGGTATGTCTCTGGGGGTCAGGCTTTGAAGTTTCAAAAGTCTATGCCATTCCAAGTTGGCTTTCTCTGCTTCATGCATGTGGATCAAGAAATAAACTCTTATCTACTTTTTCAGCAAATTGTCTGCTTGTCCTGTTCTCCACCATGATGGTTTAACCTTCTGCAACCATGAGCCCCAAATTAAGTGCTTTTTTTTTAATAAATTGTCATAATTATGGTGACTTATCACAACAATTAAAAAGTAGCTAAGACCTAGAAGATAATATTTTAAAAGAGAAAAATAATCTGCATTTATTTCTGCTTTATTTGTTGTTTGTTTCCTTGTTTGTTTTCTTTTTGAGACAGGTTCTCTCTCACAGTCCTGGCTGTCTTAGAACTCATTCTGTAGACCAGGCTGGTCTTGAACTCAGAGATCTGCCTGCCTCTGCTTCCTGAATTCTTGGATTAAAAGTGTGCACCACCACCATCTGGCCAATTTCTGCTTTATTTTTATAAAGCTTCATAAAATGTATTCCTTGTTTCTACACAAATTGTACAGAAATAACAAGGCCATTTTCACATGTATTAATTTTAAAAATAAGAATAAAAAATAATAAATCAACATTCAATGGCATTTTACAACATGAACTTGCCTGTGTATCTACCAATAAGATGAGTAAATAAAATACACCAGAACCATTAATATTCATTATTCCTCTCATATTCCTTCCAAATTTTCTCTTCCCTAAAGGTAAAAACTATCATGAGTTCTATCAGCATAGCTAATGTTTGCCTGGTTTTGATCTTTATAAAAATGAAATAATTAGCTCAGATGAGTGATACATGCTTCTAATACTAGCACACAAGTGTTAGAGGCAAGAAGATTACTTTAAGTTCAAGATCAACTTGATGTACATAGCAAGTTTCAGGCCAGCCTAGACCTTGTAACAAAACCCTGACTCAAAAAAAAACTTCAGGGGGAAAAGACATAGAAACATTCATGTTCTTTTTGTTTACTGTTTCTTCTTTAACAATTCATTGTTGTGAAATATCCTTGCCATTGCATATTGAAGTAATGAGTCCATTGTAATACACTATTCCATTTTAAGACTAGGCAAGAATGTATGTGTCTTAGGGTTTCATTGCTGTGAAGAGACACAATGTCCAAGGCAACTCTTATTTAAAACACAAAAACAAAAACAAACTATTTAATTGGACTTGGCTTATAGTTTCAGAGGATTAGTCCATTATCATCATGGTGGGAAGGGTGGCAGCTTTCAGGCAGACATGGTGCTGGAGAGTACATCTTGATATACAGGCAAAAGGAAACTGTCTTTAATAGTAGCCAGGAGGAAGCTCTGTGTGTAGCTTGAACATAGGAGACCTCAAAGCCTGCCTCCACAGTGATACAATTCTTCCAACAAGGTCATACTTACTTCATAATGCCACTCCTTTTGGACCAAGTGTTTAAACACATGAGTCTATGGGGGGCCATAACTATTCAAACCACCATAGTATATCTTTGGATGAATAATTTGGGATGCATTTAGCTTTTTTTTTTTTTATGAATAGTGTTGCTCTAAAATATTACTTTACTTGGAATTTTTATTTTAGTTTGTTTATGTATGAATGCCTACATGTATGTATTTGTACCATATATTCAGTGCCTTTGGAAGCAAGAAGAAGATTTTTGATCCTCTAAAAGTGAAGTTATAGTTACTTGTGAAAATGTATTGCTGGAATGTATATGTGGGAATTTATAACTGAACTAGTCCCTCTAACTGCTAAGCCATTCTTCGGCTTTTTAAAATGTTCTTGTACATGTCTTTTAGTATACTAACATATATGTTATACTAGTATGGAGTGTATACCTAGATATAACCTTGATCTTTGAATGCAGTAGTGTTTGTTTTGGCAAATACTGCCATTTAAGACAATTTTGAATAGATATTGATATGTTTTTAGGATCTTATTTGAACAGTAAGTAGTATAATGGTTCTTCAACAATACAACTATATGCAAACAAAAAGTCAGAAGATAAAATAGAACAAGGAATGTGATTCCTGTTTATTTATTTACTGAACAAGCATTTAGCAGCCTGTTTGTTTGTTTCTTTGTTTTTTTTAGTTGCTCAGCTGGTTAGTTGGTAATTTTGAGAGACAGGATCTTATTACGTAGCTAGGCTTACCTAGAACTTGCTGTGTAGCCTAAGCTCATCTAAAACTCACAGTGACCAATCTGTCTCAGTCTCCTCAGTGCTGAGATTTTAGGCATTGAAATCATGCATGCCTGACTTGTGGGCATTTTTATATGCTAAGCTTTGAACTAAGTACTGGCAGTGCAACCTAGTACAAATCAATCCATTCTCACCAAGTAACTCTACAATATTCTTTATTAAAATCATATCCATTTTGCCATGAATAGTGGTACATGCCTTTTATTCTACCACTTGGGAGGCAGAGGCTGGCTTTTGAGCTCTGAGTTCAGGGCCGGCTAGGGCTACGTTATGAAACTCCCTGTCTCTATTTAAAAAAAACAAAACAACAAAAAAAAAAAACCAATAAATCATCTCCATTCAGCAGAAAACATAGGAGAAGCATGGTCTTATGCCAATATCTAAATTATAAATTTTTCCCAATTCCACATGCAGAAATCATAATCCTCACTACTGAAGGATATAACTTCACTTGAAGAGAAGAAATTTTAAGTCACTAATTTAGGTGAAAATGAGTTTATGTACATGAACATAATCCACTGTGGCCGGTTTCCTTACAAATACAAAGATGGGACTATGGAGAGTTCAAGATTAAGAGAGCAAGCTGCTCTTGCAGATAACTATATTTGTTTTCCATCATTTACAGGGCAGCTCATGATCAACTGTAGCTCCAGTTCTAGAGGATCTGACACCATCTTCTGGCTTCTGTAGGGTTAAGAGGTACATATGGTACATACACATACATGAAGAAAAAAAAACATTCAGACACATAAAATAAGTAAATTAATATTTTAAAGAACAGTAATAAACAAAAAAGAAGAGGGATTATAACTGTAATGGTTAATTCATGTGTCAATGGTACCCAGAAATGTAGTTAAATTTTATTTCTGAGTATGTTTGTAAAAATATTTTTGTTACAATTGACATTTAAACTGATACTCTCAGTCAATGAAACAAAATCTCACCACTAGGTGGGCATCTCTATCAGGTAAAGGGTTAAATAGGAGAAAGGTGAGACCTATTCATTCTGCCTGCTAAGATAGAACCTCAATCCTCTCCTATTTTGGATTGAGACTATTAAATCCACTATTTCACAGTGCTTAACTAACTTCATCATTGCCTTTGTTAATCTGTAATTTGTAGAAAGCAGACTATGGTACTTCTCACTCTGCATAATTGAATGACCCATTTCTCATTCACTGTGTTTCTCCATAGCACACCAATTAATACTAGAATGTAAACATGTGCACTCACAGACCAAAGAACATATGTGGGATACAGTGAGAAGGTATCAAAAGACATGATAGAAGAAACCAGACACACCAATGCTTTGACCTTAGATTTCAGCCTCCAAAACTGTGAGAAAACACATTTTTATGAATTATTGATTAAGTCAGACTGTACTGTTTTCCTATAGTACCTGTACTGTTTTTGTTTGATCTCTGTTGTTGTGCTAAATAACTCAACCAAATGTAATTTAAGGAAGGAAAGTGGTTATTTCATCTTGTACTTCCAAGCCACAGTCAATCATTGATGGAAATCAGGGCAGGAACTAAAGCAGATACCATAGAAGAGTGCTGCTTGGGTCATAGTGACCTGTCCCCTGAACCTTCACCCAGCTGATACCCTGTTCTTAAAGATATCTCTACTCCCCCTGAACACCTATGCTCCTGTGTCATGCCCTTCTCCACATCCTGCCTCTTTGTGTTTATAACCACTGTGTGAAAAATTAAAAATTACGATTTGATTAAAAAAAAAAAGCCGGGTAGTGGTGGCACACTCCTTTAATCCCAGCACTTGGGAGGCAGAGGCAGGTGGATTTCTGAGTTCGAGGTCAGCCTGGTCTACAGAGTGAGTTCCAGGACAGCCAGGACTACACAGAGAAACCCTGTCTTGAAAAAAAAAAAGAAGAAGAAGAAGAAGAAGAAGGAGAAGGAGAAGGAGAAGGAGAAGGAGAAGGAGAAGGAGAAGGAGAAGGAGAAGGAGAAGGAGAAGAAGAAGAAGAAGAAGAAGAAGAAGAAGAAGAAGAAGAAGAAG
>JANHMN010000005.1:47369939-47448130 GCA_030674055.1 Rhabdomys pumilio
AATGCACATGCAGAGAGAGAGCAGCTACAGTGTAGAAGAATTTTATAGCACATGATGATAAAAAATTTGCCACTAAAATATCTAAAAGCTCTTAGCACCCAATAATAACCTCTAACAGAATTTAAAAATGAATAATATACCTGAAATGTCACTTCACTCAAGATGATACAGTTCACAGGTATCAAATAAGCATATTTTCAGGGACATGGAAAGATATTGTACAGTTGTTGTTAAATGGCAAGTAAAACCCCAGTGATATCTAGCTCTATACATTTTAGAATGAGTTACATGAACAGTGCAGACCATACCAAATGTTGTAAAGCATAGGAAAGAAATGAAACTCTTGTTCATTGCTGGTGGCAATGCAAAACCGTACAGCCATTTTGGAAAACACTTTGGCAGTTCTCTTACAAGGATACATTTAGCCATACAATCCAGAAATTCCACTCCTGGGCTTCTTTCCAAGTAGAATGAAAATCCATGTTAACACAGAAACTTGTTTAAGAATGTTCATAGTAGCTTTATGTGTAATTATCCACAACTGGAAACAACTCAAAATGTAAGAAGAACGCAGATTCTCTGTAACCGTGGAATGGAAATGTAAAACATATGCAACTGTAAAACAGAACACTATTTGGCAATAAAACAGAACGAACTATTATTGATTTATGTAAGAACACAGATGAATCTCCAAGTCATTACACAGCATGATACATATACTCTTTATGATAACATTCTTTAAAAAGGCAAGACTACAAGGTTGGATAAGAAGCAACTGACAGGAAATGAGGACATAAATATACAGGTGATAAACATAATAACATTTTTGAAGAGGGGAGATAATAGTGATTATCTTTAAGTAACTATAGAAGATCAAAAGCAGTTTAGGGAGGAAATGGTTTATTTCATCTTGCATTTCCAGGTAACAGTTTATCACCAATGAGTTGTGACGGGAACCAAGCAGGACTGGAACCTGGACTCAAGAGCTGATGCAGAGGCCATGAAGGAGTGTTGCTTACTAATTTGAAACCTCATAATTTACTCAGCCTGCTTTCTTACAGAGCATAGGACCACTAGATAGCAATAGCCCCCACTAGGCTGGACCCTCTGGCATCAATCACTGCAAAAATGCCCCACAGGCTTGCCTAAAGCCCAATCTAATGGAGACATTTTCTCAATGGAGGTTTTTTGTCCTCAAATGTTTCTGGTATGTGTTACGTTGACATAAAATTAGCCAGCACAGTGATAGAAACATAGTAATATATTTCTCATAAAACAATCACCAAACAAGTGATTTTTACTGTGTATAAACAACTTTTTAAGTAATAGATTTGATCCAGGATGCAAATAAAAGGCTTGTTCTTAGAAAAGGACCCTTCCCATAGCTTTCTAAACATAACAGTACGATTATTAATTGCAATGTAAAAGATGATATGGAGTATGCAGAGAGATGGAAACAATTTATGACTACTAAGAAGGAAGCTAAAGATTTAGCTACATACAGGTGAACTTATGGGAGGTGTTGTATGCCCTGCATGGTGGTGCTGAGAGGGGAACTACTGAACTATTTTGAAAAAGAAGGGTGCTATGGCTGGCTTTCTATTTTCTAGAAGCCATTCTGGTTGTAATACTGAGAAAGGATTTGACATGTAGGATAAGTGAAGGCAGGGAGCTCAGTTAGACTTTCGCTACAGTCCAAATGAGATGCAGAAAGCTTGGGCTCAGGTAGTTGTCATAGAAATATAGAGTAAGTGAAGGTTTCTGAGCCCTGTGGAGTGTAGGTACATAAGCTCAAGAGAGCTGGAGAGGAAGTAATGACCTGAGCGAAGGATCATTTAACTTTGAAAGGCTTCTCACTCTTTTGGTGTAGTCAGAAGGGGGAGAATCAGTACTTCTGGGGCCTATTGAAATTTCCATGATATGAATACACATGAATCCCAAACCATATTTTTAAAAATGACATAGCTTCACATGTTTTTCAGAGGTTACCATGAAATTCAAATGACAACCTAATAACTGATGAAATGACCCATATTTAGGATACCCATCTGTCTCATTTTGCATATACATTGACTACATTTATTCCAGATCTCATAGCATAATTATGACTATAGGAGATATATGTTGTTCTTAGTTCCTTGAGAATTCCATGCATGTTTTGATCATATTCATTGTCCTTCTCCCACCAACTCTTTCCAGATTTACCTTCTCTTCCCTTTCTACCCAACTTTGTGTCTTTTGTTGTTTTTTCTCCACCAAGGCCTATTTGGGCTGCTCAAATATTCTTGGATGTGTAGCTTCCTAGTGGAATATAATCAGCTTATCAAAATATATACTTTTAGATAAAGCTGACGATTCCTCCCCTAGCAGCCAAGAATTTCAATAGCTCCTGACTTGGGGTAGCATTTTATGTTCAACTCCCTGACAATAGGATGTTAAGTAACAGCATCTCTTCTCATTCTTAGCAGTGCTAGTTTTGATGGTCAAACAGAATGGTTGCCAAAATCAACAGATACTTCTCCACATGAATATTCTTCAAGGGAAAACATGTCAATGTGTTAATAAATTCAACTTTTGGACAAAAAAAAAAACCTTTGATTTGTTTATGTTCAAAGCCAAGTGAGAAAGGAAAATAGAAAGGAAAAGTATAAATGAATGAAAAAGTAAACTACCATATAACAACATTAAAAATAAATCCAAATAATCATCGAGTACCTCCCATGCACTTCTTCTTCTGTTTTGTACTGACTGGGTGTAAAATTTAAAGCCTTCCTGTCTCTCTGTGCTTAAAAATTCCAGCAGAGTGCCCTTAGGCCTCGAAAGGAATTAGGAGGTTGTGGCTGGTTGCTAGGTCCCTGGCTGTTCTCCTTTCAAAGTGTCATCCTTCATTCTGTCTCCTATAATCCTATGAGAAACCAAAGAAAGCTTGCTCAGTAGGGTTCCTTGTGAACTATCAAGAATTCTGCACTAAATCATCACCTCACTCATAGGTCCACATAGAGCAAAGAGAAGAGAGAGAAGCATAACAACTTTGTTTTCAGGCACACTGTTCTATCACATCAAGATTGGGTTTCGATGCACCCCAAACCCTTTTTTTTTTTCTTTTTCGCACTCTGACCATGATGTTAAAATTTATCTCTGGCCTGTGTGAGCCAATATAAAAGTGATGAACAAATAGAGTCCAAAGACAAAGAAAACTGAAGAAAAATAAAAATACATATATTTTATTATTTCTACGCATCCTATCTCAATGAAGGACTTGCAACAACAAATATTATCAGTGGTTGTAATGAATGACGTTCACTTTTAGTAGTCATCAGATGAGGACTAACTCATTAAGTCATTCCAATTTTTTAAAAATCTTTTTGCTTGCTCTTTATTTTCAAAACAGTTTTAGAATCTCACAAATACTTCATAGATTCAAAACCTTGACTTAAACACTAACCACTAACCCAAAAGATATTTTTTTTAAAATCTCTATAATTGCCTGATGCCTTCAAATGTTCTAAAATGAAATATAATTTGTATAAGGTGGGTATTTCTGAGGTCTACACATCTTTAGTTCTCAAAAGACACTGCACCATTCTCTTTGTTTCTGGAATCTATATGGCAGATAATAATTTAGATTTACTGCTAAGCACAAGAAAAAGCATACATGTCACTAGTTTTCATCTTAAGGGAGCAGATAAACTCTCTCATTCTACTACCTTATCTTAAAAGGATCTCTACATATGATACATCCATATAAACTGTTCAGATGTGGGAAGCATAAACTTGTAGGGAGCCGACAGAAGGCGGCTATCATCCTTGCAGCCATCTTGAGCCATACACCCTGGCAAGAGACTTGATTACAATAGCCTACAACAGCTGAGCACACTCTGATAACATCTTGCTTTAGATACCCAGGATCTTCTTTTGGGTGTGTGAGACTTAAAGGTGTGATTTAGAGCCGAGACTTAAGGGCGAGACTTAAAGATCTGATTTAGAGACAAAACCTAAGGGCATGATTTAAGGGTGTGACTAAAAGGAGTGGCTTAGAAGTGAGACATATAAAAGGTGAGAGGCTGACAGAAGAAATCAGTTATTATCATCATTAGGTATTAGACACTTGGCACTTGGAAGAAAGGATTTGGAACTTGGAGGCACTAGAGACTAGGAACTAGGGACTAGGAACTCAAGACTTGGGACTTAGACTAAGAAGAGAGACTGAAGAATAAATAGGATTGAATCTGTCTGGTCTTCACGTCCGTCCTCACTTTCTCTGTTGCTGAACTCCGACCAACAAACTGGAGCAGCTTGTGGCAGTGCTGGCTCTAACAACTTAGCCCCCAAGGCTTTTGGCAGTGCGGGATTCCAACATTGATAGAGCGGTCCCCAATATTTTGGCCCCCAAGTGTGGGGCACCTCGAGCCTCAAAATTTTTGGTGCCCCACATTGGGCACCAACAATGTTGTGAGCCGCTCTACCCCACGTTTGGGGGCCAAAATGTCTCTATCAGTGTTGGAACCCGCACTACCAAAAGTCTTGGGGGCTAAGTTGTTAGAGCCCACACTGCTCCAAGCTGCTCCAGTCTGCAGGTCGGGGTTCAGCAAGAGAGAAAGTGAGGATGGACATGAAGAATGAAGACCAGACAGTGTGATTCAATCCCATTTATTCTTCAGTCTCTCTTCCTAGTCTAAGTCCCAAGTCTTGAGTTCCTAGTCCCTAGTGCTAGTTCCAGTTGCCAGTCTCTTTCCCAGTTCCAAGTTCTTTCTCCAAGTGCTAAGTGCCTAACCTAATGCCTAATAACTAACTCTCTGTTGTATTCTTCTGTCTCTCTTCTGTCTGCCTCTCGCCTTTTATATTTCTCACTTCTAAGCCACGCCTTTAAGCCACGCCCTTAGGTCTTATCTCTAAATCTGATCTCTAATTCATGCCCTTAAGTGTCAGCTCTAAATCATACCTTTAAGTCTCACACACCCAAGGGAAGATCCTGGGTATCTAAAAACAAGATATTATCAGAGTGTGCTCAGCTGTTGTAGGCTATTGTAATCAAATCTCTTGTCAGGGTATGTGGCTCAAGATGGCTGCAAGGATGATAGCTGCCTTCTGCTCCTCACAGGAACTCATGCAAAGAAATCAAGAAATGGGTTACCTTTTCGGTACTCTTATCCCCAACAGGGAACACAATGGATACTAAATCAGTTGACATCACCATTGTTCTATTATATTGCTTTCCATTGTGATTTATCTATTTATGTATCTGCTGTTCCTCTAAACCCTGCAGATCACTTTAGGTCAAAGGTTATTTTCTCCTCATCTGTATTTCCCTGACACCTACCATGATAGAAACTCAGTAACTTGTTGAATGGATGAATATGATCACCTTTGATTTTTGTTTAAGGTCATATGTAACTCTTGTACCACTGCATTCTATATGACAAATATTCTTTCAGTGTTAAACATTATATGTTATAATGGGGTCTGGTAGAACCATGCTTCAAATTCTTACTGGCTATTCAATTTTTAGAAGCTTTAAAAGCTGGGAACAATTTTGTAGTTTAAATATAAAACCATGGTTGGAGTATTTCTACCACAAAAACTGGAAGACATTTTTGTTTAGCACCTTCAATCCCAGGACCCATCATTAAATATTTGAGGGCACACAGGTAATATGCTTTTCTAGGGCTTGTGTTAGTTGGATTTTCATTGCTGTGACAAAAGACTTTAAAAGGAAGAAGGATTTCTCTTTCATCACAGACATAGACATTTTTGTCTAGGGTCACTTGGCCTTGATCTCTTTGGGAAGAACGTGTGATAGACACAGAAAGGAGGTGGGGTCCCAATAGCTCATCAAGAGCTCCATCTTTCCAACACTCATCCACTTCCACAGTGACCTAACTTCCTTCCACTAGGCCTTAGCAACTAACTCCTAACTGTTATGTTAGGCATCAAGGACGGACTGAACAATAACTCTGAAAATCAGCACATCAAGAATAATACTTGATAGTGCTACAAGGCTATAAGTAGTAACAGTTATGTTCACTCCAAATGGACCAGCTCACATATCAAAAACAGGGCATAACAAGTAAAAAGTAATGATAGTCCACTGTAGCTGAGTCAACTCAAAGAATTTCAGACTTCCTCTTTAGAGCACATGTACAGAATGTTGTTAATCATCCTCTAATAAAGTTTTCAAGTTTATGGGTACTTGAACTCTTCTACATATTCTTGTATCTTGCACATATACTCATAACAAGCTGAATTCAGAGTTACGTAAAATGAGTTTCCAGGAAAAGCACACCACTTTCTTAGAAGTGGCCTCCATGGAGGAGACTCAAGAGGGATAACAGTGAAAGGAGAATCATAAGCCTGTGCTTGCCATAATCAGGCCATTGCTGCTCTGCTCAGCTCACTTTTTTCTGAGAATAAACAAATTTATTTGGGTCAGTTGCAACAGAATCTCCAGCCAATTTTTTCCTCTTACATAATTATCACTTCTAAGTCCATGTCTGCAGTGCATGCTTTTTCTCAAGAGTATATTCTTGCTTCTTCCTTGCTCCAGTTAAATTCATGCCTGCTTGATCTACTAGTGAGTCTTATCTGAATTCTTCTCTCTGAAACATGAGAGCCAAGACCACTGCTAGAGTAGAGACCAGAGGAAGCTAGAGACAGTTCCACCTCCTCTCAGTAAGTCACGAGCTGGCAATCTAACCTTTAACACACAAGCCTATAAGACATAGCAAAACTCAAACCTTAATGGAACTTGAATCCCTCTAATTATGTAAATGTATGTATGAACAACTGTACACATGATATGTGTTCATTTTAAGAAGAGAGAAAAAGGGGGAAATCACATAGGGGAGGGGAGAAAGTATGAGAAACTTCAACCTGTTGTCACTGTTTCCTTCCCTCAGCAAACAAGCCATTTATGACACACAGTCCAGGGGGTTTAATTTTTGGCCAACAAAAAAATTGACTATATATATATGCCAGGGGTCTCAGACCGGCAGTGTATGCTCCTAGTTTGTGTCTCAATCTCTGGGAGCTCTATGGGGTCTGGTTTAGCTGAGAGTGCTGGTCTTATGGAGTTACTCTCCCCTGTAGCTTCTTCAATACTTCCCCTAATTTAACTATAGGGGTTCCCAACTTCAATCCGATGGTTGGGTCTAAGTATCTGTGTCTATTTCAGTCAGCTGCTGGTAGGGCCTCTCAGAGGACAGAGATCTGCCTGGTCTGGCCTCAGACCTGAGGCTCAGGGAAGGGGGAGCACCCTCTCAGAGGCAAAGAGAAGGAGGAATGGGATGAGGAACTGTGGAGGGGTGGGGGCTGGGAGCAGGACAATGATTGGAACGTAAATAAATTAAATAATTTTAAAAAAGAATTGACTGGAATGTAAATAAATAAAATAATTTAAAAAAAGAATTGGCTGTTGATCTCAAAAGCTCAATTCAATACCAACCACTATTGAACTCACAAGAAATTGAATTCATCAGAAACACCATACTGTAACAGTGACAATATAAAGGTTTCCTCAACATTAAAGTTCTATGTGATAAAGTGGCTTACTGGGAAAGCTATGAGTACTTTGTATAAATTATGAGTGCTCATACAGGAGCTAGATATAAATCTACAGCTATCAAAGGGCAGATTGTCATGACCCTAGAACTCTTGGCTCTTCGAATTCTCATCTACAAATTTCTTAGCATGCATTCCAGATCTACTGAATCGGAATCTGCATTTTAGAAACTCCTTCACCTCTGAGATAAAAAGTAGATCCCCACTATTCACAGGAAAACTAACATTTGAGAAGTGCTCACTTTGTCACCTCCAGGGTCAGGGCTACCTCTAAGGGTCTAGGCTACTGTTACCTGGATAAATAAAGACAGAAACCTTCATACAGTATTTTTCAGGGAACAAAATGTCACAATAAAATGCACTCACATTAAGCACATCTGTCACACTTTCCAAAATAATCTCCATACACTTCATGATGGGCAAAATCAGCAAGATGTAAGTCAAAAAGCCAAAGTTGAAATTCTATGTTTGGAAAAACTCCTACAAGAGAATCAAAGCAAGTCTGACATCCTAGAGCCAGCATCCAGGTGACTGCACACAGTCCCATCATTCCTCATCCTTCTGCCCTATATTCTGAGACTTTTACATTTGTTTTTATGGGCTTATTATTTATTTATTCAATGTGTAGGAGTGTTTTTCATACATGTATGCACCATGTGCATGCCTGATGCTTGTGATGGCCAGAAGAACTTGTCAGATGTCAGAGAACTGGGCTTAAGGATGATTGAGAGCCATCATATAGGTGTTGGGAACTGAACCTAGGTCTCTCACATGAACAGCAAGTATTCTTAACCATTGGACTACAGTCTAGTTTCTTGTGGGCTTATTTCTGTTTGTAAGATTTTTGAAATCCCTATAGGAATGGACACCAGTTTTCCAGATAGATTGCTTAGAAAGATTCTTATTTAGAATGGTGTCTGATTTTTTCTGGAGGTCTTTTATTCAGTTTAATTTTTAGATAGAGTCTCAATGCATAGCCAAGGCTGATATCAACTTGTAGAAGTCCTCCTGCCTCAGCCTCCCAAGAGCTGGGATTCTAGGGATTGTAATTGTGAGCTACCATGTCTAGCTTCTTTTTTGGATGTCCACTTCTCCTCCTGGGCCTGCCATAGAAGTGTGTTTCAAATGGATACTCCAAACAATGCGACTGAATGATACTAATTATTGTTAATATTTTAGATAGTGCCTTTGTTTCTATGTCTCACCAGTTACTACACATGTTACATATCAATACAAATCTATGGTATATATTATATTAATGAAATATATGTGATATCGACTTTAAAAAAATCAATGAACAAATGATACATCGTTGTGCCTTCTCAGTAGTATTACGCAAGTAACATTAATTTTAAACTTTACATTATAAACTATATGAGTTGCTGAAAACTCATCAAATCCTTTCAGGAAACTCATCAAAGCCTTTCAGGAAAACTGCACACTTTCTGATCTGTGCTTAGTAGAGCAGGGTCTTCAACCTTTTTCTATCAAAACAACAAATGTCAGTTTTATAATCAGACAGTCATTGTCAGGAGCACTTAGAAGCAGCCACAAACAATATGTAAATGGTTGAGCTAAGGGGTGCTGCTATGTTGCAATAAAACTTTATTTACCAACATAGGCAGATCACAGTTTGATGATCCATGAAGTAGAAGTTTCTGTTAGCCAAGGTCTCCCATTTGGGTTATTCTGAATAAAGATTGAGCCAGTTCACATGGATTTGCCTTCTTTGAAATGCATGATCCATATGGTTCATCTTTGTACAATGTAAGCCTATGAGTACAATCCAAACATGTGTGTTGACAACAATATTGAAAACAAGAAAAATTTCCCCAGTTGCGCCTTGTATTTCCATTTCGCTTTTGCTCTGCTATCCTCAAGCAAATGCACCGCTCTCTTCATTGGTTCATCTTATGGAGTCTCATTCTCAAAGAAAACAACACGAATAGAAAAGTCTTCTTTGGCTCTAGTAATGGAGATGGGCAGGGGCATGACCCAAGTCAGAATCAAGTTCTGTAAAGAAATCTAGATTGAGAAGTTCAGAGACATTTTGCTTTTCATCCTCTACCAGTCATGCCAAAGGAGTGACCAGCTAGAGTAAGCAGTCCTGCCTTCTCTGGAGAAGCTCACTAATTCTCCCTAAATCTGCTTACTTCCCAGTCCATGAAACTCTTTCCCATGATGCCACTTCTACACTGACTTATTTAACCAATTTGAAGAGGATTAAGGGCTCCGTTGACACAGAATGAAAAACATGTTCTGGCAGCTTTGTGCCTCCCCCGCTATGAGTTCGAATGTCAAATCAAGGAATCTGCAGATTGTAACCCATTTTGAATTCAAGCTGATATCGGAAAGGCCTTAAAGGTTCTGTTTTAATTTGCAAATTGAGATTTACTGGAAGCCAAGGGAGACAAACAGTCCTCATCAATGCCCGGAGTTTGCAAGTTTAATCCACAAGTTCACCATTTCTTTGACCCTTGTGGTGTAAGAGATTGCTTTGTTTCTCCCTGAACACCATGTAATAAAAGAAGGCTGATCAATGAAGAGAGACCTCCCCTGCATGTGAAAAAGACAGACAACTATGGGGAATCATAAAACGATTGGGCTTCATGACTGAGTCTATTTAAGATTTCTCCACTTGTTTTTATCATTCAGCATTTTCCTTCTCTTTAAAACATTGCTGAGGGTAAGTGTGGTGGTGGGGGTCTCACGGCATTTTAACTTGGAAAAGTCAGAAACACTGATTTTTGACGTTGCTTCAAAAGAGGCTTGGGAGCTAATTTATTCATTTGGCAAAAGAGACAGTACAGAGGCAGATAATCCAGCTGTTATAATTTCGAAGTAGGCACAAATATGATTGAAAAGGATATGCACCTTGTTACTGCCTGCTACCAGCAGATACTAGCGAAATCATTGAGAGAGACACCAATTGCAGTAACCTTAATGAACTGCAGTCTGAAAACCATTAAGAAATAGCCCCAACCTCTGCAATACAGAAAGCAAGCAAGGGAGAAAACTGATAAACAGGGGAAATGTTCTTATTGAGTTTAGTCTCTGCAAGACAAGCCTCAAATATCCCCCCTCAGCTTCCCTCTTTAAACGTGCAAATGAATATGGGCTGCTTCTCCTCACCTAAGCTGAATGTTGAAGAAAAGTTTCAATCTCATTGACTAATTCAGCTGTTCCTTTAAATTGAATTTTTAAACATATGGGCACACAAACCAATCTATATGCAGAACAATTCTTTGAACAGCATGCAAATGGTTTAGGATTACATGCTAGGTATAACACGAGTGAGTTTTCACAGTACAAAAGAATGAATTCCTTATTGTGACACTTGAGATAACAATACTAAAGAATTTCAGCTCAACTTTAAATTGCTCCCTCCAACTGTTGCAGTTTGCTTAGAGGAAGCTAAGATGCTGTTTACTTTCTCTTTCCTTCTGTCAACTAGGAATTGTTTCTATCTGTTAAAGAATGGGCTGCCCATTGTCACAACAGCCATTCCGCAAACATTTATCAAGCCTCCATTAGGTATCTGATAATATTGTAAACATTGTGAATAGTGAGAAAAATATGTCACAACCCCTTTGTAAAATGTGCTCTTTTAGTTATGACTGGTATATATAGAAAGAAACCAGTCATATCAAGAGAGAACAAAAACACATACATCACATGAGATTTTTATTTCAGTCCAAACCCACTTTCATCACGGTATAACATGTTGACTTTGTGCTTTGATTTATTTACACATTCCTGAAAAGTTGTCCAGATCAGCCACTGTTCTTGAAAACAAATTCTTACTACAGCAGGGCCAACCTTTCAATATTGGTCACTGCTGACCAGAATGGCCTGGGTATGAATGGAAAAGTACTCTGATGGAACCTGTTTGCAATGATGCCCTCCTATGCATAGGAGAAAGGAAGTCTGGGGATGGATTCCTATTGACCATTTATTGGATGTCAGCTACCGAGTCTGTCCCAGGTCAATAGCCTGGGGTTTTGCTGAGAAGGGGAGCTAATGAGGGGGAAGAAATGACAGGAAAGGAGAAAAACATTTTAAATATTAAGGCATTTTATGGACTGAATGGAGTTGATATACCACTATCTGCTACCTGATTGCTCAGTATTTCAATATCACCCAGGGTCTAGGTTTCACATCTGTTATAATATCCATAGAAAAATTTGAGTTTAGAAACTGTCACCTTAGAGACTTCATCATGGATGAGGTGCCTCCTGAGACAATTCTCTAAGGGATGGCTTGAGGCTAGGCTTTTAGATGGGACAGAGGGCAGTCCAGGTGGGGAGCTCACATTCTTAAATAAAAAGAATGATGAGTGTTTATAAAAGAAAACCGAGCGTCTATGGGTGGGTATTCATCCACCCAGCATTAGGTTGCAAAGAGAGGTACGAAATGTATCCTGGGCACAAATTACAGCTAATCTTGAATGCCAAGTTAATATTATAGAGTTCGGGTTTTATCCTAAGAGCCACGCAGAGCCATTTAAAGGCTTAAGCAAGTCAATGGAATGGAGGGGTAGGAGAATTGTGAAATTTACATTTGAAAAGGCCACTGGGGCTAAGGTAGAGAACCTTGAAACTGAAAAAAACAAAGGTAGGGAGGGTCTTCTGAATACCTGAGAGCCTCTGTTTATGGTAAAGTAGCCTGCCTAATGGGAGAGAGCAAAAAGGCTGGGGAAATAGGAGCTATTAAAGCAATGATTGTGTTACTCTAGATAAGGCTAGCTATATTGCAGTTGAGAAAAGAGTAAGTTTTGAAAAGTTGGAGCTTATAATCAGAGAATGAAGCCTGGAGTCTGAGATTTCATAAGCAGGGAATTCTTGGTACTGAAAACGAGGCCGTCCCATAGAAATCGAAAGCAGAGGAATAAGAACAGGCAAAGTGCAGGATTCACTGTTTTCTTTGTACCAGATCATCTTGTAATAATAGAACAAGAACCTTTTTAGTGAAAGAGAATTTTTGAAATAGGCCCAAACTAATAATAACAGGGCCCTGTGATTCCTTTTCCCTAACCTAAATAGTTAAAAGTGCCTGCCAGTGTAGAGTGAAAAATTATAAAGATCATTTTATAAAATATATACAGGCTCATTAGTTCCAGGAAGGCGGAACTGAATGTAGGATTTTGGGCCTTCACTGCCCCATACATTCCTCAAGCCTCAGGGAAGAAAATCCACCTGTGGGTGGGGTAGGCCCAAAGCAGGAAGACACATTCCTGGCCACAAAGAAAAATAAAAAGGCATGCCCAGACAAGTCCTAACTAGCCATCCTGCCGCCTCTGCAAGTTGCTGATATTTGAAATAACCAATCATGTGTAACCGCGCCAAACTTTCCCGCCTTTCCCTACCCCTACCCATAAATAGCTCCCGCCTCTGGGGTTCGGGGTCGAAATCCCTTGTCTCCTGCGTGGGATGGGTTTCAACCCAAGGGCCCTTGCTATTAAACTACCTTATGCAAATGCATCAAGGAGGTCTCTCGTGTGTCCGTGGGTGAGCGCCGGTCCAGACTTGAGATAGGGTCCCCTCGGGGGTCTTTCACCAGCAGGTTTGGGCCCAGTTAATTAGTTACAGAGGAGGTGGAGTTACAAGACAAAGGCCTGTTAAGAACATCCCAAACTGACTGGCCAAGGGAGGAACTACACCCTGCCCCCATGGTACAGCCTGTTAATGTTCAAAAAAATAAAACAACCAATCGTGTGCACCCACTTGAAAGTTCGCTTTTTCCCCACCCCGCCCATATATAAGCGCTAGACCCCTGAGCCGAGAGGTCAGTCCCTCTATTTCCTATGTGAGATATGGACTGTCCCAGACCTCTGATTTAATAAACCGCCTCATGTACCTGCATCAAGACGGTCTCTCCTGTGTCCTTTGGGTGCGTGTTATCCTGTGACTCTCCCTTCCGGGGAGTCCTGGACCTTTCATTAGACCTCCATCCTGCTCCTCTAGGAAATTTCATGTTGGGAATACGACTGACCTGCACCCAGGGCCACAGAAAGCCAACTTCAAAAATTATCATTGTGGGTGGGTTTTGTTTGGTTGGTTGGTTTGGTTTAGTTTTGGTTTGGTTTATTTTGTTTTGTTTCAGTTTGGTTTGGTGGTGGTGGGTGTTTTTGGTTTTGTTTTGTTTGCTGTTGCTGTTTTGTTTGTTTGTTTGTTTGTATGTTGTTGGTTTTTTTGTTTTAGCTTGATTTAGTTTGAGATAGGGTTGAATATAGCCGAGCTTAGCCTCCAATAGGCTATATTGAGTTATTGAGTTAGTATTTTAGAGATGGAGTTTTATCCTAAGAGTCACTGTTGAGAAACAGAAACAAACACTGCTATGTCCTTCCACAATATCAGAACCTATCGAGTAATACTTGTTTACTGTCCTCTTTTGGGAATACAAGGACTGACTTTGGTCTTGAGGTCAAAACCAAGGGAAACATGCAGACCTTCTCATAGTAGAGGCAGATTCTTAAGTTTGTGCCTTCTTTCTGGATGTTTCTTTCAAATTTCCTCCTGTAAAATACAATTTCTTCCATGAACTTGCATGTACATAGTAAGTATATTAGTATTTCTGCAGGATATACATTTTAAAAGGAAAATTACTAGGTGAAAGGCACATTTCAGTTTTGAGAGAATACTGTAAACTGTCCTCTACAAAAACTTAAATTTTCACACATATGTCTTTCCCCCACCCTCTCTTCAGTTGGATTTATAATCATTCATTCTCAGTTCACATATTAACATGACCTAGGTTTACATTTATTGGACTTTAAGTGAGTTTTATTTTATTTTATTCAAATAATATGAAGAACATCTCTATTTTGTTGACAATATTTCTTTTCTTGAAATTTTTGTTCATATGTATAAAGCTATTGATTTGTAGGTGTTCATTATGTGTTATGGATATGAGCTTTTCATCTATTGTCTTTTTAAAATATGTTCTCCAAATATGCCTGTGTTTTAAAATTTTTATTTTTGATCAGCACATAAGAATCCTTTATATTAATAGTGTACAATGAAATGTTTTAATATATGAGTATTATGTAATAATCAGAGTAATCAATATATCATCTTAAACATTCATTATTCCTTTGTGATGAAAACATTAAAAAATCAATTTTACTAGATTTTTGAGACACGTAGTATCTAATCAATATCTAAGAAAAGTTTACCCTACTGTAAATTGTTATACAAAAAAATGTTTTTTGGTTTTTCGAGACAGGGTTTCTCTGTATAGCCCTGGCTGTCCTGGAACTCACTCTGTAGACCAGGCAGGCTGGCCTTGAACTCAGAAATCCACCTGCCTCTGTCCCCAAGTGCTGGGATTAAAGGCGTATACCACCATGGCCAAAAAAATTCTTATCTAATAGCAACTTAGTTGCCTAGAATCAACATTTTTATTCCTTCTTTTTACTCTTCTAACCTCTGGATATTGATTGCTATTGTACTCTCAAGTACCATGTAATCAACTATTTCAAATTCCACAAATGAGTTCACGGCATGGTACCTGTCTTTCTGTTTCTGGCTTATTTCATTCACCATAATAATTCGTAGTTTCATCCATGTGTTCATAAATGACAGAATTTCGCTGTTTCTTAGCTTCCCAGTCTTATTTAGACCACAAAACGCCTGCCTCTTCCCACTTATATTTCTCATACTCAAGATTATTTTAAGTATTTTTTTTTTTTTACATCGTCATACTCGTTGTCGTCTTCGTCATAGTATGTAGAACCAAGATAGACTTTAGCCTTTTGGGTGGTTATATCCACATGTTCATGCTATTGGCAATTATAAAATGAATAAAAAAGAAGCAGATGTGGCCATAGAAAGAAGCAGAACTGCCATAGTAGACCAATGACAACCTCAGCCATATCCATAGATAGCACTGGGGTTAAAGTGAGCTTTCAAAATTTTGTGGAGGTGGGCTAAAATGGATTCCTGTATTTGATCACTCAATGAACTATTATTTTGGTTTTGTTTGGTTTTGTTTTATTTAGTTTGGTTTGGCTTTGGTTTTTTGTTTTGGCGTTTTGAGACCGTGTATGTATGTAGTCCTGGTTGTTCTGGAACTAACTTTATAGACCAAGCTGGCCTCAAAATCGGTGATCCTCCAGCTTCTGCCTGTGTGCTAAAATTAAAAGTGTAGGTTACCATGCCCAGCTAGTATTTAAGGAAGGATATTTAGTTCCAGTTGGTTCATTTCTCAGATGAGAATATAAGGGCTGAAGATTTCAGGATTGGATAAGAAGCACCCCTTGATTTTCACATCAGCATTACCTCCCGTGTGCTAGCTTAGTTGGTTCTGATATAGTATTTTATAACATATGCCACTCATTAAAATATTTGAATGAAGTAAAACACATATTTCAAATATTTACTTGTTTATATTCAGTTTTTCATTCTAACATCTTTTATTTGAAACTAAGAAAATAACATTTTTTAGACAGTAGCCCCTGATACAGCCTTTCTTCAAAGCTCAGCTGGTCCCTCCTCCCATTGTTCAATTATTTGGAATTAGTGAGAAAAAGAAATGTATCAGCCTTACACTAACGAAAACCACAGAGTAATTAGCAAATAATAGAATGCACACCCAATCCAGACAATACAATACTATATTGGCTTGTAAGGATAATTGTAAGTTTACTGATGAAAATCAATTTTTATTGGCTTGCTTGCACTCCATAATAAGGCCACAGTGGCACTTCCTGCTCAAGGTGCTTAAGTGAGACCTAACATGTATTTGATTTTAATAAATACTATCTGTGGGAAGCCAAGACAGAAATGAACAGATGTTAGAACCATATGATAATAGTGTGGCAGGGTAGAAAAAAAATCAACCTGTGCATTTGTATGGCACACCTGGTGTTTATGATACTTTTGTAACTTCTGTAACTACAGCATCTGGCCCTTTGTTGATGTTCTTTAATTTTCAGATACCCAGGTTCCTACATCTCTTGCAGTGTAGACTTGTTCGTTAGGGAAAAAAAAAATCAAAAACAACAACAACAACAAAAAAAAAAAAACAAGAAAAGCACACTAAACATGCCATGCATCTTGCAGAGAAAGACAACTGTCTCCCCAAAAGGAACTTAGGTAAAATCATTAGTGAAATGTGAAAATTTATGAAAACATTTAGATCAGCCTTTTCCAGCACCTCTTTAGAAACAAAAAAGTATTCACTCAAGGATTCCTAGCTCATTCATCTATACTGCCAATATTCTTATTTTACATTTGCTGTGAAGATAACATATGGGGAATGTCTAAATTAAGTACAGCACTCTGAACTTTGTGTTTTGGCATTTTTTTATTCTGTTTGATCTAACTGATGTAGGTTGAACTAGACAGACACTATAATTTGATATAACTTAAGTTGGAACCTAGTAATTTTTCTTGAGCTTTGGAGTATGTTTTTGTGTTGAGTGGTACCAAATACAGAGTCAGTTCAGTGGTTAAAAGCTCTGGATGTTACAGAGAAACAGAGTTTCAGTTCCCAGCACCCACATGGTAGCTCATAATCATCCATAACTCCAGTTCCAGGGCATCTGATGCCCTCTTCTGACCTCCATGTGTGTTCCACAGATATTCCTGCAGGCAAAACACCTATCAGTATAAGATAAACAAAAGCAATTGTTTTAAGATCCAAAATATAAAATGGCTCATCTAAATTTTTAGTATTCCTAATGATCAAGTCACAGTACAAACACAATGCATCCTAAAAGTTTATGTTGTATCACAGGCTCAAGTGCACAAAGAAATGAACACATGAAACTTTATACTAAAGTTAATAATGGTAGCACCTCTGGGGATTGATTTCTAGACTAAAATTTTGAAGAAATGTTTGTTTATTTGTTTGTTTTCTATTTCTTTTTTTTGAAACAAAGTCTCATATAGTTCTGGCTAGTCTCAAACTCAATATGTATACCATGTTGGAGTTTGACATTTTAAAGTGTGTGTCTGTGTGTCCGTGTGTTTCTGTGTCTGTGTGTCTGTGTGTCTGTGTGTCTGTGTGTCTGTGTGTCTCTGTGTGTGTTCAAGTGTTGAGGAGGCCTAACAAGGCATTGGATTTGCTAGCAATCGAGTTACAGGTGGCCATGGATGCACTTTTAGAGCAAGCTACACTCTTACAAAAAGAACCATCTTACCAGCCCAGGATGGGAACTCTAGATCCTCTTGTGTCCATTTCCCAGGTGCTGGCATTGCAGCTGTTTACCATCATCTCCACTATGGGAAGAAATTCCACAACGGGAAAAAAATCAAGAGTTGTGTTCACCAAGGATGACTTCAGTTTGGGCAAGATACCTTTTTCAGAAACCACATTGTCTTAGAGTTCTTATTGTGAAGAGACACCATGACCATGCCAATTCTTATAAAAGAAAACATTTAATTGTGGCTGGTTTACAGTTTCAATGTTTAGTGCATTATCATCATGATGGAAAGCATGGCAGCCTGCAGAAAAACATGGTGCTGGAGAAGGAGGAGATTTCTACATCTTGATCCACAGGTAGAAGGAAAAAGAATTGTATGCCTGAGTCAGGTGTAAAGCATCTAAGACCTCAAAACCTGCCCCTACAGTGACACATTTCCTTCAACAAGGTCACATTTACCCCGACAAAGCCACATCTTCTAATAGTGCCACTCCTTATAGGCCAAACATGTGAGTCTATGTGGGCCATACCTATTCAAACCACCACATACATCCTACTAGGATTTTGCAGATGATGAACTTGTCACATTTTGTGAGCTATCAAACTTATATTAAAACTCCTGGCCAGAATGAAATCTCTCATAGAGAAACTCAAAAACCCCTAAGTAAGAAAGGAAAAAAAAAAAACCTTTATGGTTGATTCATAGTGGAGTCTTTTCTCACTGTACATATGTGACCTTCAGTACAGGGCCTCCAGAGTGAAATACCAAAAATATTCAGAGGTGGTTTGTGAGATAAAATATGCACGTCATCAGTGTCCTACGGGCTTCATATGCATAACCTAAATTCATTGTCAGCAATATTTGAAATGCAATAGTTGGATAAACTTAAGTCCTTGTCCAGGGCCAGGAAAATCTTCGAATATAAATTAATCTGGGTGATTAGGGGTTCCAAACTTTTACCCTCACTTAGAACTGCTAAATGGTGGTTGCTATCTGCTCTTCTACCTTTGCTTTGTATCAAAGATACCCAGGCTTATAGTAAGTATAATCAAAAGTTATAGCCACTTCCAACTGGGGTCAAAGTGCCACCCAAACTTGGCCACCAAGTTTTATCATTGGTAGCAAAAAGCCTAACTGAGCCAAGTATTTTTAAGGTAACATGACGATGTGACCTGTCTTGGGGCTTTTTTTTATGATATCTAGGACCCTCCCATCAAATTCTGCCAGTTTCTATAAACTTTAGGGTATACATAATGTTAAAACTAAATCAATTATTATCACTTTGGTTTAATGTGAAAAACAGAGACAAATACTCATTATATTTGATCTGTCTCCCTATTGGCATTAATTTTATGAGAGGAAAGTTATTGAATATGTCAATAACTTAGACTAAATGGTCTCTAAAACAGAACCTGAGTGGATGCTCTGCATGAATATTTTGAGTTCATGATAGCATAGGTAGGGAGAGGGAAGGGGGATGTGAAACAAGGAAGAACAGGCAATTCATGCGTGTGTAATCCAGTGTACCACCACAGAGGCTACTTAACTATCTTTAGGCCTATGTCATTTGCCTCATTTTCCTACTGGCTAAAAGTTGTCCCACATGTATTTTTTCCCCAATCTCCTTCCGGGTTGCTTTTTCCTGAATTCCAAAAAAATCTCAGAGATAGAAGAGAAAGTTATTTGTAGTTGGCCAATAAGAAGGCTAAGTACTACATTAAACCTGGTCATAGCCTCCATATTGGTCACCCAGGACTGCCTGGTTGGGAGATGAAACCAGAGGAACTAAATGAAGCCATGTACAAGCACTATCGCCTTGGATATTTAGAGCCTGCCAACTAAAATGCTGAACTGTGCCACATAATGGTGATGAATAGAACAGCTCATTTCCATACACTGAAGATTTTGAGTTCTCTTATATTTTAGACTTAAACCATAAAAGTTTGTTCCTTTTCAATTAATGCTAATTAAATATCACTACTGAAAATGGTTATAATCAGGACCATGGAGCCGATGAAAAATGGATGTTTTATTAGTATTTTATCCTTATTAGCAAGGAAATTCCACAATTGTGCCATAATACATAATTTTGAATAAGCAGCTTCTCATAATTATGAAATATAAAGTTGTAAGATCTCATTTAAATAATTCTACCTATTCTCTGAGGTTTTTAATCACATCTGTGGTTTTATTCAAGACCAAAGATGACAGGTTTAACTTTTGTGAAAGAAGATAATTTACTTATCAACAAAATCTTATTGTGTCATAATTACTAACATGTCTATTTCCCTTTCTGGCAGTGACTTGAAATATTTTGAAATAATGAAATTGCTATAACTAAAGTTTGTGAATATGCCTCAAAATTTTTCTGATTAGCCATTTGCTACAATTTCCAAAGCATTTAGCCCTGCATATTGATAATGGGGAAGATTTAGATGGAAAGTGGAGGAAGTCCATTTTGGAAGGATGTATTATTAATACCACGATTCACTGAGTTCTCACAAGTGCTGGTCAGTGTAATTGACAAATGTTGTTCCTGTGCTATGTAATACAGTATCAGTATGATATTCCCATTTCCAAGATAAGGAAGCTGGAGTATGTACCACTAATTGAAATAGTCAGGATTCAAAAACGTGTGATTTTAGTATTAAGGCTATAATTCAGCAATTTGTTGTTCAGAAATGACCAGGTGAAAACCCATAATTCTTGATGTCTTGGCTCATACAGAAATGTGTCCTTTGATGCATCAGCATAGCTACGTGTCTTATCCCACTGTTCTCTCTTTCTGGCAACTTAAGAGTCATGAAAATCTTGTTGAATTTGCTTGCCAAATAATAGTTCCCCTACCCCATCCCAGTTACAGTCAAGGCAAATGGTTCAACTTTGTTTTGAAATAAGACCGACCATCTCAGGCCCTAGTCATTACTTTTTTATCATCCTCACAGATGTTCATTTTTCTCACTTTGTTTTGGCTCTTGCTATGGAGGAGCCCAGACTACCTTTGAACTTCTCAACCTGGGGATCTTCATGCCACCACCTCTCAAGCCCTAGGATCACAACATGCATCACTACACCTGGTTTTCACTTTATGAATTTCTAATGGAATTTCTAAACATGCTATTATTAATTATGCTAACTAACAATTTGAAAGCCAGATGCCAGTCAGGCCTTTCTCACAGAAATGGCCCCACGTGGCCTCCCTGTTCTCTTTAAGTGCACATCAACCTCATTCATTTTTTGAAATGCCAAATGGAACAATGTTCATTAGTATTGAACTCATCAAGTTTTTAAAACATGTCCCAGTAGGTTCGTGGATACTTAAATGTAATTAGTAACCTTAATTTCTTATCCAGAAATGACTCAGCCCTGATAAAAGTAAAACAGAGGCAATTTGTGTAGACTGCGTGTGTCTCAATTCAGAAGCAACCACGTTAGCTCTGCCCAGTCTCAGCAAATGTTTCTCTATAATTGGGAAAGCTTGACCAAATTAGCCTGTATGTCACGAACCAAGACTACTGAAAAAGCATGGGTTTAATTAATTGACAAGGAGAATATTTGCCTCTTCACACCCTGATTCTTGTCAGAGCAGTGTGTGTTCACATGGTTCATCACACCAAGACGAAGGTCAAATCTTTCATCATGTTTTGTTCAAGTTCTGAATTGATACGCGATACCATTTAGTGGTTTGAAGAAGAAGGAATGTCACAGTATAAAGAGTGTCCACAGCAATAATTAGCTAGCTGTAGATCAGAAGAGGTTTTTTTTTTTTTTTAACCTGAACAAGAAGCTTTTTATGAGACAGAGTCTGAGGTATTTGTTTGGGGTAGGCTGTTAACAGCCCTTCTGTAAATGAGAGATGGGAATGTGATAGGGAGAGTTGAAGAATCTGTATGCTACATACACATGGCAATCAAGAGTCTTCATGACAGAAAAAAAAAAAGGCTTTCAGACATACCCATTGACCTGTCTCAAATCTTTATGCTAACATTGGTCACAGGACACCGTGGTAATGTGTGTCAAGGCTCTATAACTATTGCAGTAAAGAATTCTGTTTCATCAATGTCACAATAGAATTGAATTTTTTTCATAATCACTTCATTGTCAGTTTAGGTGATTGATGGGCAGCCCTCTATACAGAGTGACTGTAAAGTCAAGACTCCTCCCATGACATGGTCTGCCATCTGCTACCCATAAGTCTTTCACTGACTCCTCTACTACTGGGTGGTAAGACAGGGGAAGACAGAATAAACTAGCATTCAGCTGAACACTGGTATACCTTGCTGCTGCTTAAATCCTATTGGCAAGAGCTAGTTTCGTGACTCCATTTAGAAGCAAGAAGAAAGCAAAATGGGTGTACATAGGAAAAAGGTTCTAAAGAACAGAGGGTGGGCATATCTTGCCTTATTATCAATATTTAAAAAAATGCCACTGTTTTATTTGTTGGCTAATGTGCTGCAGGTTTACTTTAACTTATTTTATTTTTTGATTTGGCTTTTGTCTGTCTTCCCAAAAGAATGTCTGCCTTTTTTTATAATTATTATTCTTACAATCTTAGGATCTAGCATGATACCTGGGACTTCGTAGAGATGCAATTAAAGATTTGTTACTATGTGATGTCACTGCTGTGGTAACAACGATGAAGAAACAACTCTGACATTTTATTAATCCTAAAGGGTTCTACTGAATGAACCACAGTTTTTTTCGTGTGGAAGGGGATTATCATCATAATAGACATACATATTGATGCTAATACAATATTTCAGAAATACTACTCAGGAAAGGATGATCACAAAGTAATGATGATTATGGTTGATGGGCTCTAGAAAGGTTCAGTGAGAATGTGTTATTTGAGCTAATGGAAAGATGGCATTGTCAAGTTAAAAAAAATAAAAAAATAAACAGCCAAGAAAAGACATCCTGGACCTAGAGAATAGCATGCACAAAAGATAGTAGCACTTTCTCCCTTTGGGAACAGAGCATAATTTGGTACAGTTAAAGTGAAGACTGCTTGAGGGAATGAGAGATGAGTCTGGAAAGGCAGGCACCAGCCATGGGGTGTCACTGACAAGTTCTAAGCAAAGAGCTGACATTGTCAGATTTGCGTTTTACAAAGTTTACTCTGGCAGCAGTTGGAAGGATGTTAACTAAGAGGGTCTGGACTGAAGTCAAGGAAGGCAGCTGTGATGCCGTGGGAATGACATGTGAGTGGAAGGGTAAGTGACGGTTAGGTAACAGCACCACAAAATATGCTAAACTGTCCCCTTGGCCCAGGGCACAGTATGGAAAACCCTAATACAACCTCATCTTTACAAAGGGAAATGGACATAAATGTAGAGATTAGGGGGAAAAAAATCAATTGCTTGAAATGTTTAGTTGCAAATTACTTGTCATGCTACCACATTTAATGTGAACCACCCTATGAAACCTAGAAGGGACATCAACACAGAACTTCTCAAACTTTCTTCCTTTCAACAGCTGTTCCCATGGCCTCGGGTATTATTTATAATAGGCATACAAATCAAAAATTAGTAGACGAGAAAACACTTTTAAGAAGTTATTTCTAAAACAATCCTTCAGCATACACAATAGTTGTACCATTTATCAGATGTGAAAAAACAATTTTTCATACTCATGAGATGAATATGTTCATTTATTTTTCCATAAAAGGTTAAATCTTGACTGTTTCAATCTGCTGGACAGAAAGTGTCATCAACATTTTCGAGCTGTCTGCCATTTTGATGTATAATAGTCAAGGTTGAGAACGATGTATCACAGAAATGTGCAGTAGAAAATAGTAGAAGTATGTTTAGGATTATTTCAGAGATTATTGGAAAATTCTGCCCTAATCCTAAACCAAAATATCTTTCATCATGGCTAATGAAACTCAAGTAAGACATTCAAACATTCTAACACAATGAAGCCCAAAAATGTACTGATTTGATACCATGCTGCAAAGTTATAACAGGTAACCGTTACAAGTCTTTGTTTTTTCATATTAAATCATTATGTTTCTAAAACAAAACAAAACAAAACAAAAACAGAAAGCTTTGTATGAGGAGTAAAATCATGTGATTCAGAACACATAATATTCTTGGATCAGTTGAGCTGTTTCAGGGTTAACTGGTGTTGCAAGGTATGGCAACATGTACATCATAAAACATGCATGCTATGCATTCACACCAGAATCTGTGGTGAAACTGTATAGATAGACAGTGCCTAAAACACATCAAATTCATTATAATTTTTTTCATAATAAAATTTTTGTGTAGCCCAGGGTGGCCTCAAATTCACCATGTTAACAGTGTGAAAATTCACTATGTAACCGAGGGTGACTTTGAATTTCTGATCCTCCTGACTCCACTTCTTGGGTTCTGAAATTACATGTGTGTGCCACCAAGTCTAGTTAATGGTTTATGGTATGCTGGGGATAGAAGCCAGGGCCTCAGGCATGTTAGGCCAGTACTCCATTAATGGAGTGTCGGGAGCCATTTTGCCTGCTTCTGTGAAAGTCTGCCTGTCAGGAAATCAAGTCAGGCCAGGGTCTACTGGCCGATTTCCTGGCCTGCTGATGAATGGAACAATAAGAGGGGATACACTTGAAGTTTAAGATGAGGGGCTGAATGTTCTGTTAATTTTGGAGCAAGGAACAGGGAGGAATAAGGCCTCCGGTTGGGTACAGATACCAAATATACATCATCCATTGTCTCTGCTAGCTTGTAATTTTGTTTCCCACGATAGTATATAAAGCCTATGAGAATTAAACTTGAGGTTGTCACAGTATTGACTGAACAGCCCTCTCAACTTCTAACTTTTGTCTCTGAGTATTCTTTTTTGTCTTTTCTATAATCATCCTCACTCCCCACTCAGAGAACTGCTCGACTTCATACCAGCTGGACCAGTACAATGGAGCTATATCCCCAGGCCATAGTTCATTTCATTTTTTTTTATTTAATTTTTGGGTTTAGACATTCAGAAAACTTTAACAGTTAATAAATCTTTGTCATCACTACATTTACTTATGCTACTCCATACAGGGTTGGACGGGTTGGACTTACAGTTTAAGATGCTATAAATAGATTGTTTCTTTGTGACATTTTGTTGTTGAACTTCAGTTTTCCTTGCCCTTTTTTAACAAAGGACATTCCATGTCCATCATCTTTTAAACTGCTGTGCATGTGGATATGGGCCTCGTTGCCCTCTCTGTGCTCTTTTCGAGACCTTTCTTCTGTGACAATAGATAGTTTTTAACTGCTTCTCAGTGTTTTCTTTATAGATGTGAAGCACTCCTAAAATTCCCCTTCTCCTGAATGATGCTGGAATGGAATAAATGAAAATCTTTCCATGACTCCACTGCACTGAGTGCATTGGGAGTTATCTGCTACTGTCTAGACATAACTGAAAAAGAAAGCAGGCTTTCCAGTCAGCTCTGGACTAAGTCTTATCCCTGTCACATATTACCAGTATGACCTTGGGCAGGTCACTCTACCACTACCTCATAGAAGGGATGTAAAAGCTAGTGTTGGGACACTGCTTCAAGGCTTAATTAATGCAAAGTATATTTCACTCTCCAGGGCTCTAGCCAGCCCTCAGCCCATCATATGCCTTAGAAACAACCCAAATATGCCCCTTTCAGCTTTCTATCAGCGTTACATTTTAACTTATATTTGTATATGATGATTCAATCATATTTTATGCCATCCATCATCTTCTTTAGTTTGGTTGATTCATTGTACTTTTGTCTTGATTTGATTTGCTGTGAGATGACTCAACTATATAGCTCAGGCTAGCCTCTAACTCACAATCTTCTTGCCTAAGTTTCCCAAGTACTGACATTTTATAAGTGTACATCACTTTGCCCAGCTTCCTTGCTGTATATATTTGTTTTATATTACATGTTTATGTGTGTATATGTGGGTTTATGCACATTAGTTCAGGTGCCCAAGGAAGCCAAAAGATGAAGCTGGAATTCCTGGTGGCTCTTGAGCTGTGACATGTGTGCTGGGACTGAGCTCAGATCTTCTGGAAGTACATTATGAGCTCTTAGTAATGAACCATCTCCCTAGCCCCTCTTATATGGTTTTATAGAAAACATTTTTTTGCACAGTATTCTGTGATATGACAGGTTCATCTGCTCATTTGTGTGGAATCTAGATGTAACCTTCAGGTATGTTTTCTCCAGAATAGTCTACTGAGTGTTTTGGAGTTTCCCACTGGTCTGGCACTAACTGATTAGGCTAGGTTGGCCTAGCAAGCTCAAGATTGGCTTCTTCCTCCCCAGCAGTAGGAATACAAGCAAGTGTCACTAAATGCAGAAGTAGAGGGTGGGGGGAGGGGAGTCTGTTTTTTAGTGGATTCTGAGGAATGAGCTCATGTACTTCACTTTTCAGGCCAAATGTTTTACTGATTGAGCTATTTCTTAACTCTCTCACAGCTTTTTCTACCTTTACCTTTATTTTTTGTCTCTTTGAAGTTTATTTTCTAAACCAACTCTGGAGCCACATCCCTGTAACCCCAATACTCAGAGTGTGGAAGCAGGAGGATCAAGAATTCAAGGTCATCGTTAGTACTAGACACTGATTTAAGGCTTGCCTAGGTTTAAGACTCTCAAGGAACAAAAAGTTTATGTCTTTTCCAATAGTAAGATTAGTTATAAAAGTAAATCAATAGGAATAATTTCTCCAATATTCCTTCGCACAGATAAGTGGCCTTATAAGCTTTCCCAATTAAGCAGTTCTTTCATGGTATGGAAGAAAATAATTTTTTTTTACTTGAAGAAATTACTTTGCTTCATTTTCTGTGAGCCTGAACCCCTTGATTTTCTTCCATTCATGAGACAATTTCAATGAAACCTTGATTTTCAAGTGTATAAATTTACTGCCCACAACCTTAATTTATTTTCTTTTTTAGTGGGTGTTAATAGTTTGGATTCAATTTTCTTGCCTTGAACTTTTATGGAGCTTTCAGCATTTTAAAGCTGTTTTCAACTCCCACATATCTAGCTATTCTTGGCCCATAATCACTTCATTTGGGGGGGTCTGGCTCTGCTTAATTTTAGTTAACCTTTAAGTAGCACTCCAAGATCTTTGCTTATTCTTCCTACACACAGGACAGGGACCACCACACTCTGCCTTTTTTCCTCTATACACTAAATGTAATTTAGAATACTAAACAACTTGTAATGATTCAGAAACTAAAGATTGTTTCGGTGATTGAAGCATTCACATCCTTTGATAATACAGCTGACAAGTGCTTCACAAACACAACCCCTGGTGCCGCTGACCTTTAACAGAGGCTCACATCCAGAACAATTAAATTATGTTAGAAAAATTGAAATTCCTGTCAGAATGCCTTTGGCAAATCCCTATTTCACTCAACAACTCTAAATCAGAAACTTCCAATAGATATTACCAACTGCCTACTGTTTGCTTCACACTTGATGTATAGACTTCATCTAATTTCTACAGTCTATTTTAATACTAATGAAGAAGATAGAAACAAATCCAAGCTTTACTTTTCTCATTTAGAAAAAGCAGAGAATGTCAGAATATTGCAAATCTTCAAACAACTCTAGGAAAAATATCAATGTTAATTTTGCGTACATCTTTCAACTCAACAAAAATAATTTTTAACATCTGGATCAGAAGGCAAACAAAATCAGAAAAGACCTATGAGCTACTTAAGCAAAAACCAAAGGCTCTTAAATGTCCTGGTGTTTCTGACCAACCTTCTTCCTGGTTAACCTGTGTTATCAAAATATATTCGGATGTGTGGCTTCTGTTTCCTGCGCCACTGGATGACTCATGAATTTCCCATTCCAGTCTTGTCATAGGGAATAACTCAGGCATGCAAAGAAATGTCTACTCATAGACTGCTATGGTTTAATATGATTTGTCTCCACTAAAATTCACGCTAAATCTTCAACTCTGATTTAACAGTATCAAGAAGTAATAAGACCTTTAAGAGATATTTAGCCAATTCAAGTTCGAGTCCCATGAATGGATTAATGTAGTTCTTGCAAAAGCAGATTAGCTACTGCAAGAGTAGATTCTTATAAAACAAAATTGACTTCCTTGGCTCTTATGCTTCTCTTCCTTACATGCTCTCTTGCTCTTTCATGTTAAAGCCCTTCTGATGACAGAGGCTAAGACAGGGTTGGTACCATGGTATATGGTGTTGAAGCAGCAGCTAAGAATTTATATATTGAACTATAAATAGGAGGCAGAAAGAACGCTTGAGATTGTGGGAGGCATTTGAAGTCTCAAAGTTGGCCCCCATAATATACCCCTTTACCAAGGCCACACCTCCTAATACTTCCCAAATAGTTCCATCAGTGGGACAAATTATTCAAACGTGTCAGCTTGGGGGGAGGTAGTACTCAAATTAAAACCATCACACTGGTATTGTAATGTTCTCTGAGCCATAGATATAGGAACTGTGATACAGATGTATCTATTGGTGCTGAGATTTCCATTGATCTCTGCACTATGTCCAGATTGTCGTTTTCTGTGATGGTTTCCATTCGCTATAAGGAGGGGCTTCTTTGATGAGGAGCAGTAGCTACAGTTAATTTGGTTTATTTGTTACTCCATGTTGTATACTCACATCTGAGGACTGGACTTAGGAACAACAGATGACGAAGAACATATGCTATTTATCTTTTAATTTTTGGGTTACCTCAATATGATCTTTTCTAGTTGTACCCATTTGCCTGTAAATGCCATGTTTCAGTTTTCTTTACAACTTAATAGTAGTCTATTGTTTATATACACCACATTTTCATTATCCATTCTTTAGTTGAGGGACATTTAGGTTGTTTTTATTTCCTATCTAATGTAAACAAAGCAGGAATAAACATTGGCTAACAAGTATCTGTGGAGTGAAACCTCCTTTCTTTGCAAGTTTTTTCGGGCTCCAACATTCTGTTATAGAAAAAGAGAATGAACAACTACACTGTCATTGTCACTTCTGTGCTGCCATCTCACCTTAATTATACTCAAACACATTGGCTCATGGTTTAAAATTATACTTAATTATTTGTATGTTATGAGTATAGGTGGTTTACCTGGATATCCCACATGCATCTGGTGCTTGCAGAGGTAAGAAGAAGAAATAGGATCCTCTGAAACTGGAAGTATAGATGAATGTCAACCATTGAGCCCTTACATGGACTTATTACAATTGCGCTATTTGAGATTACATGCATGTGTGGGTATGTGTGTGTGGGTATGTGCAGATGTAACTGCAAGTGACCACAGAGTCCAGAAGAGGGTATTAGACCTCCTGGAGCTAGAGTCACAGCTGGGTGTGAACTCCACAATGTGGGTGGCAGTGGGAATTTTTGTTTCTGTAAAACACAGAAATGTTATGTGACTATGTTTTCATTTGAATCCCAGGTGTGGGATATGGAGTTGCTTTAGATTGTCCACAGCAGCTGTGATTTGTCTCATGCTCTGGCAGGAGCATGATTTTGCCAGTTGAAGATAGTTTACATTTGGAATCCTGGGGACTCTTTAGAGACCAGAGCCCCAAGAGAGACAGCAGTTGTTGCTCCTCCTGCTGCTGTTGCCTCTGCTATTGCTGCGGCTGCTGTTGCTGGCTGCTGTTGCTGGCTGTTGGCTGCTGGCTGCTGGTTGCTGGTTGGAGATATCCTGATGACTAATTGCAAAATTGCCCCCAAGAAACTTGATGTCTCAAATCAGAAGTAAGTAGTCTAACAATATCAATGCTCCCTTTCCCCTATAATCCTTCTTTTTCTCCTATCAAGTGTTAGGGCCTTGGAAGGAAAAAGGGTAGAGAAGGGTGGTAGAAATAGGAAAAAAATAAAGTAGCTCAAAGTTTAGCCACAGTGGGTGCTGAGAACTGAATTCAAACCTAATGCCTCTGCAAGTGCACTGTATACTCATACCTAGTGAGTCATCTCTCAAGCCTACATTGGCTCACTTCGGATGAAATTTCATGTACGGTTTCCAGTCATAATTGAAGGAGCTTTGGCTTCTTACCTGGTCAAGGAAAGAAGAGTTCCCCTTGAGAAAGGTAGCCTAAGGAGGACACTAAGATGGAAGACCCACATGGATAGGATAACCAACAGATGTATTTTTTGAAACTTTTTTTTAATATACAAAGATGTTTTGCCTTCGTATATATCTGTGGACCATGTGCATGCCTTTTCCCAGGGAAGCCAGAAGAAAATTTCAGATCCCCATGAAATAGAGTTACCTTGTTAGCTGCCATGTGGGTGCTAAAAATTGAAATTGGGTCTTCTGGAAGAACAGTCAGGTCCTCTCTCCAGTACCCCTCATGCTTATTTTAAAGACATCAGGTACAAAGAAATGGAAGTATCAAGGGAAGAATATGGCCAGCAATACTCATAGGAGTAACTGAGAAGTCTATTTGTGGAAGCCTGTGATGTATTAGTCTGAGGACACTCAAAATAACTGAAGGATATTTCTAGTTTGTGAGCCTGAGACCCTTTTACACAGTTGGAAGTTAACAAGTCAATAGACATTTGGATTACTGCTGATAATGCTTTCCACAATACAATCATAGAAAGCTCTAAGTATAAGAGAGCTACAAGTCAACATTGTGAAACACCAGCCTCGGAAAGAATTAAGGCTACTAACTAAACACATCTCCAGGAGTGGAAAAAATGTTAACTCTCTGGCCATTCCTTATAGAACCCAGAATATACTCCTATCTCCCCCTATACATATGCACAGTTCACTATTCTTATTTAGTTTAAAAAATAGTTCCAAAAGAATCCATTGTCACAAACCCATCCTTCTCTTAATCCTTCTTAGACTCCTATCCTTCTCTAACCAGCACAAACTGTGCTGACTCTGATGAAATGTTTGGTTTCTGCTGAAGAGTTAAACTTTTTTTCTTTGTGCTCTCTTTTTATCTGAAGGAAGAAAAAGAATCTTTCATCATCCAGCTTCTCAGTTTGTTTTCAGTGTCCTCTAAAGTACCTTTTTATCCCTCACAATTACTGATCTCCTTTGCTTTTCAGTGAGCCTCCATCTTTCTACACTTCGCCAGCTGCCTGCCCAGTAGCCAGCAAACTAACTCCAATAAGAACAAAAACCTCAAGTTTAAACTCCCCAGGGAACTTATCACTGAATAGAGAACAATCTCTCAAACAAGAAGTTGACCTTGACACTTCATCAAGAGTTCTGGAAAGTTGGGACAGCAGTGCCCCTTTATCTGCAGGTTTGTTTTCTGCAGCTTCATTTCCCTCTACTCCACTAGGATCTGAAAATATCAATTGAAAAAGTTTAGAACTGTAAACATATTCATAATGTAGCCTGCATTGCATTCCACATAATATGATGAAGTCTCATGTCATGTCTGTCAGATCAGGCATCACTACATAATCTATTGTTTTGCCTGCCCATTAGTGACTTAGCCATCTTGGTTATCAGGTATCAGACATCTTACAGGATCACAGTGAGTGTGCTCCAGTAACCATTATATAGTAGCCTGATGCTTCCACAGTGCCTATGCCATTCAGCTCACTACAGTGCAGTGCATTGTGTTATCTTACATCACAAGATGAGTGAATGGAGCAAAATTTTGAGAAATGTTTTCATTCTATCAAATACTGTTGACTAGCCCAGCAAAGACTCACATTTCCTGAACCTTTTAAGGCCTTCCACTATGTGCCAGTTCACCAGTCACATCAGATTGTCATTTTGAGCTCTCACCAAACCAGATGACATGCAGTCATCACCTACAGAGAGAGAAAAAAAAATGGAAGCCATCTTGGCTAGGTGTGTTCATTAGTCTAGTTTGCTAGTCTTGGTCTACCCTTCTTACAGAAAGATTTGCCTTGTTGAGCTATTTTCGTTTTGTGTGTTTCCTTATGCTACACTGAGATTATTCTTTTTTTAGTATTATAAGTTAGATAAGACTGAGAAACAGACTGCACTGATACATCATTTCTTATAGTACATTGTAATAGTTTTTCTTGCTTACTGTTGATTACTGTTGTTAATCTCTTCCTGTGCCTGAGTTACAAATTAAATGTTAACATAGGTAGACATTGTTAAAATTATAAAGGAAAAAATAAGTTCAATGGAAAGGGGCTAACACAGAAGAACTTTGTTAGGAGATGGGGCTCTGAAGACAGATAGCATCTTTTCTATCCAGGAAAAGTGGCTCGTATAGTGTGACAGTGGATCTGAAAGAAAGAACTTTCAAATCCCTCAAATAAAAGGTTCTGGTCTTTTGTGGTTGGTGGTAGTGGTTGTTTATTTTTTGACTCCTAGAGGTTTTCAAGAGGGTGGCAGAAGTTCCAGAAAATTAGATTTAGTCTGGCCTAGCTGTCAAGGGCAGGATATAGGACCATAAAGTTATTTTGCAGTTACAATGGGGGAGAGCCTGGGCTTGTTTTCCTGCTGAGACTAGAGGACTGATTATTCTTAGCAGGTGCTGGCCTGTTCTTTGTTCTAAGGATGAACTTCAGAAGGTGGGAAACATGAGCTGATTTCTGGGAGGGTCAGAAAGGCAGCTAGAGAGTCTGTGTTCTAACTCATACGTACAGGAAAAATATGGAATATATAAGGTTCAATACTATTCAATTTTAGGCATACAATGGAGACCTTGGCATGTATTGTGAGAATAAAATGGGACTAATATCAAGAAACCAGTGGCTTCTGCAAATCCTACAACTTAGAAGTTTTATGATTTAGGATTCAGTAGACCCCTTCATAACATAAAAACTGAGAATTTCAAATCCACACAGCCCTACTGCTCCTCTGTGTTTTAATATATTATTTTATTCATGTGTGTTTGGAGACAGAGTCGTGTTTCTTAGCCTAGGCTTTCCTCAAACTCAGAATCTTCTTGTCTCAGCCTCCTGAGTAGAAAATGCTGGGATTTCAGGTATACACCACCCATTCTCAACTGTAATGTTTTCCTTGAATTCCATTTCCTTATAGGTCTCTCCTAGAAAATTCTTTTCTAATAGTCACAATAAAATCTAGGTTTTATTAATTCTACTTGTTTTCTACATACATTTTAAACATAAATAAAAAGATATTTAATGTGCTTTAGTCAGATTTGTCTAACTACAATAAAATGTCTAAAAGAATTAATTTATAAAAATAAAAATGTGTATTCTAGCTCATGATTTTAGAGATACCAGTTCCAGGCTGGCTGACCCCATGACTTGGATCTATGGAGAGACAGTACAACATTGCTGGAGTTCCAGTGTATTAGTCAGGTTCTCTAGAGTAACAGAACATACAGTGTGTATACGTGTGTGTGTGTGTGTGTGTGTGTATGGTTTGTTATATATGTATGTATACATATGAGAAATACACACACACACACACTATATATATATATATAAAATGATCCACCAAGTACAGCAATAGCTGTCCACCAATAGAAGATCCAAGAATCCAATAGTTGTTCAGTCCACAAGGCTGGATGTCTTAGCTGGTCGTCAGTATACACCAGGAATCTGAGTAAGTAGGCTCTAATTACCATGAAGGAATGAACTTGTCGTTGATAGCAAGCAGGACAAGAAAGCAAGCTTCTTTCCTTTGTGTTTATATAGGCAGAAAGTAGAATGGGTGATCCAAATCAAAGGTAGATCTTCCTACTTCAAAAGGTCAGGATTAAAGGTACAGCTTCCCATCACAAAGATCCAGATTACAAGTGGGTCTTCCCACTTCAAATGATTTAAATAAGAAAAAGAAAAACTTTCACTAGTATGTCCAACCATTTGGGTTTTATTTAATTACAAATGTAGTTAAGTTGACAATGAAGAACAGCCACCACATCTAGGCAGCAATAAAAAACAAAGGGGCTGAGGCATACCCAGGGTGTACCAAGGGTATGCTGTTCATGATCATAGACCACTAGGCTCTACCTCTTAAAGCTTCTACTTACTACATTTCAATAGCACCACCCTGGAGGCTAAACCTTTAACATACAGGCCTTTGGAGGTCACTTGAGCACAACCTAATTTTCTTTTTAGCTAGGGAATGATGTTTTTGGGTCACCTTCATATAATTACTAATTTATAACTTCAGTAGCTATTTCTTCCTCTGGATTTTGATATATGCTTATTGATCTAAATTTTGAACGGATAAAGAACCTTGTGATAATAGGTGAAAAATGTCAAAATGTAGTTTTAAAACTCATACTAAAACGACTAGAAAAGGACCATCATAAAGAAAAGGGTTTTCATATGTCTACTTTGCAGTAATGAGGACAGGACCTTAGTGGGTGAGTCAAAATTATGCTGTTTTGTTATTCAGAAGCTGTAGGGTTGAGACCAACCTGCAGGAATTGTATATTTGTAAATAGAAGTAGGTTAAAGTAATTAATCCTATGTCTTGCAGCTCTAACATTTTCTCCCTTAAGAGAAATTACCTAGGGTCCAAGGCCACTAACAATGAGGTGTAATGATAAAGTGGTTACATTTTCTGATCTGGGAACCGTTTATGTGTTTCAGTATGTGTTAGTCTTTTGTGACAAAATGTACTTTGTGCCAAAGAGCAAGCCTGAATTTGTTGAAACTTCCTTACTGAAGAGAGATACATTTATACTTTTAGAAGTATAAAGTCACATTGTTAAAAGCAGTTCACTTGATGGAGCATAAAAGTAATTAGATGCCATCCTGGGGGTGTGGGTAGGGGTAAGGGCCTGGTTATTATTTTTGTTAACCTGACACAAGATAGAATTACCCAAGAAGAGGAACCTCCGTTGAGAAAAATGCTTTCATAGGATTGGCCTGTAAACAACTCTGTAGGTCATTTTCATGATTTATAATTGGTGTGGAAGGGAAGGGCCCAACCCACAGACAGTGGTGCCACCCATGCTCAGGCAGTCCTAGGTGCTATAAGAAAGAAGACTGAGCTGCCATGGCAGCAAGTCAGTAAACCACACTCCTCCATGACCTCTGCTACCATTCTAGTCTCCGGGTTGCTTCTTTGAGTTCCTGCCTTCGTTTCCCCAGATGATGCACTGTAACTTATAAACCAAATAAGCCCTTTCTTCCCCATCTCGCTTTTGCTCGTGGTGTCTATCATATCGATAGTCAGGAAGAAATGGAAGAATCAATAAAATATGTGGGTTATTTCTGTTTCTAGTTTTGTGTTTAATGAAATGGATGCATGAGGAAGAAGCTCAGCTCCTTTACTTTTGGGGATATAACTGTGAAGTAGTTTGTTTGTTTGTTTGTTTGTTTATCATTACAGCATTACTTAAGCTGCTGGAAAGTCACTCTATTTAGGAGTCTTACTCTGACCATTTCATTGTAGGATTTTTGTCCTTTGTTCATATGAAAGAAAATATTAAAGCAACTTTCATAAAAGTTAACCGTACAACAAAAAGATGACACTTCAATCTAATGCCTTCCTATCACAATAGAATTTATATGACTTTAAACCAAAGCTAAAGCACTTATTTTTATGCCAGGCATGGCACTAAGATAGATGAACTAAGACATTTTCATGTTAAATATGAAACTAAAGCACAAACCTTACAAGTGTGTCACTAATGAGTGTAAGTGGATTGTCCCAGTAAGTGGTAGAGTTACTATAGAGTGCTGCCCAAATCCATGGAACTCCACATGTCAACCAACTCCAGTATACAGTTTCCTTTGCATGCCATCCTTTTCAGCTACATAAGGAAAGGCATGTTGCCAGTCCATGGACATTGTAATGAAAAAATTCTGATTTGCACTGATAAAGCTCAGAGCAGATGTTGAGCAGCTGAGCTAAAAGGTACAATGTTCACTAATACAATCCTTAATTCAGCAACAGTTTGGGAATCTATGGGCCTCGAAGTTATCCTCTAAGCTGTCTCTGAGCACAAATTTGATCTACTAATAAGCCACATTAGCTTCAGTTTGCTCATTGATTTTAGACATGTAGACTTAGGATATTTAGAAATTACATACTCGGGTGACAAAAACTTTCAACAACCTAAATCCATGCTCTTAATATACAAGACATCACTCATTAAGGATTTATGTGTATACCTATAAAATAGTATGCTGGTCTCTGCTGAGAGGATGGCATCATGCCGACTCTACACAATCAGAAGTGCCTGCCTTCAGCACCTTTCCAAACCTCACTCTGAGTTTTTCTTCATCAGACTGTTTATTGTATTTTTAAAAATATTCATGACTCCAGCCGTATATGTAGGGGAGGATGGCCTTGTCGGGCATAGATGGGAGAGGAGATTCTTGGTCCCATGAAAAACGAACATAGAGTGAGGGGGGGAATGTGAAGGTGGGGAGGGGGTAGTGGGGGCGGGGGGGTAGGTGGGGGCACAGCCTCATAGAAGCATGAGGAAGGGGGATGGGATAGGAGGTTTCTGGGTGGTGGGAGGAAGTGGGGTAAGGGAATAAAATCTAAAATGTAAATATAATACTTAATAAAAAAATATTCATGGCAACAGATTAGCTATACTAAGTAGTCTGTTTACCTGGACTCTGAATTACTCCGGAACATTAAAGCTGAAATAGCAATGTGGTATCTTCAGTGTTTGTCAGGTCGTACTATGAATAACCTGAGAACATAGTTGGATTGCTTATGTGGAGGAGCGCCTCCTGGGACTGAACAGCTGACCTGGGTAGTTTTCAGTAACTCTGTTAATGCCAGAATAAATTGAAGTGTAGGGCAACAAGCTAGTGTCAGAGAATTACTTGGTGTAAAATGAACAAAGCAGCAGCAACAACAACAAAAACAAAACAACAGCAAAAAAAAAAAAAAAAAAAAAAAAAAAAAAAAAAAAAAAAAAAAAAAACCCAGAAACCAAGAACACCTATTTGGTCCCAAAAATGTTCTGTGTTGTGTGTTAAGCATAAAGAATCAACAATAACAAAACCACATTTTTCTCTATATAATACTCTGTAGAAATACAGACCAAAGACTTAGGAACACTATACCCCTTTAGGAAGAAAAAGTCATTTATCAAACTTTTTCTTTGCTAGAAAAATGTCGTCTTGATGGATATGGCTAAACAGAGCATTGAAGAAATGGAAAGGTCTGTCATTTGTAGAAATCAACTTGTTGAGTTTTCCCTGTTTCCAAACTTAGTCAAAGTAATATAGTTTTAATAAATACAGACCTAATGGAATAGCATTATTTGAGCTTATGAATTGTTAAGCCTATTTTTGGTAATGATTAATGATGAATCATTTCATAAAGCTGAGGCGATTCATCATCGGAGCAGCATGCCTTTACAAAACAGGTGTTCTGGGAGTCTACAGACTCCATAATACCAAGTTTTCCTCTCAGTAATTTGAGGATTTCTAAGCCACCTGCAAATAGGAACAGAGCAGGGAAAGTAGGCGGTGGCAGTGCTCAGCTACGAACCGTCTCTCATCTTCACAGGATCTAATACATTCATCTCTAACAAACTGCAAATGGTAGGTACAGTCCAATTTCAAAAGAGGTCTCACAGTGTTATCCGAAAAGATTGTATAGCTTTTATAGCAGTGTTTTTCTTTCAAACATTTTGTCCCTGCTGTGTTATCTTAAAGGATTAAAAAGAAGAAGAAGAATGGGGGGGGGGTGAGTAGCACAAATGTATCTGCTCTGGAGCTCAGATGTTTTAAAACATGTGGACTGCTGCCCAGAATTATGCTTCAGACAGAAAGATATAAAAGTTTATTTTAGCTAGAAAATAGAAGGTGATGTTGCGAGATGCTGATAACTGCCTCCTGGATTCCACTTCTCTGAACTTGTAAATCCATCCCATGATGGAAAGAAAATGATCATAGCTGTCTTTTGGGCTCATAAAGAGTTTAGCTTATCCAAAGTGAATGTCCTAATATTAATAGCCAAAAATAAGGAAATGTTTGAATTTTGATATACACATGTGACAGCATATGGCTCGGCCTTTGTAAGTAATGTTTGGAGAGACTATAGAACAAAATAGCATAGTGAAAAAGAAGGATGAGCTCAATTTAAAATATGTGATTATTTTTTAAAATGGCTGTTAACAATAGCAAAGGGTATCTCTAAGTAGTATTTTCAATTTGTCTCAGGTATCAGATAAGAACCTATGTTTATTTTGTTATTAGAAGACAGTAACACTTAAAGATAAGTCTTCCCCTTCTCTTCTTACCCTGCTTCTTTGACAAATTCTTAAATAGCCTAGGCTGATCTCAAACCCACTCTGTAGCCATTGTCAGCCTTGAGCTCTAGATCCACCTGCCTCACCGCCCCCAACCCACCCCCCACCCCGGACAAATCCTGGATTACAGGCATATGCCACCATGCTCAGATTAAATTGTTTTTGTTTTTTGATAAATAGGATCTGTGGCCTTTGTTTTTATCTTTCTAAAGATAAAACTTACACTTACATAAAGTCAAGAATGACAGAATTTTACCTATATAGTCTATTTCTTTTTCTGTAAAGGCACATGACATTTACATTTGATCATACTCTACACCCAAGCTTATACTGCCCATTTCAGGCTACGTTTGGCTTTTTAATTGTTTGTGTTTCTCTATATATAATAGTCTGTAAAAACACAAAACAGAGACCTAGAAATGCCATATCCTTTTAGGATGAAAATGTCATTTATCAAGTTTTTCTTATCTAAGGATGGAAAGTCACTGTTCTGGTTTAGTTGGTGTTACTGAGATAAACATGACCAAAAGCAACTTGAAGGAGGAAAGGGTTAATTTTGCTTACACTTCTACATCATAGTCTATCATTGAGGGCTATCAGGACAGGAACACAAGCAGAGACCATAGATGACTGCTGCTTACTGGCTTGCAAACAAATTCACATTCAGCTGCCTTTCTTATATAGCCCAGACCAATCTGCCTAGAGATGATACAGTCCACAGTTGTCTAGGACTTGTTACATCAATTAGTTATCAAAAACATGTCACCAACTCCTGACTGTAAAAATAAGTGGGTCTCTGACTCTTCTGCTTTCTCCTTGGACTCTTTTTCTCCTGTTAGGTTGCCATGTCCAACTTCAATATGACATTTTTGTTTCATTTAATTATATTTTATTTTGTCATGTTTGGTTGCTATTTCTTAGAAGGCTGTTCTTTTCTAATGGGAGACAGAAAGATACTAGATTCAGAGAGGAGGGGAAGTGAAAAGGAACTATGGGAAATAAATGGAGGAGAAACTATAATCAGGATATATTTTATGAGAAAGAAATCTATTTTCAATAAAAGAAAGAAGTGAACGGAAAAAAAAAAAACATGCCCTCAAAATCCTAACTACAGAGCACAGTGATGGACATAATTCTTCAGTTGAGGTTTTCTCATCCTACATAATTCTAGATTTGTGTCAAGTTGACAGCTGAAGATAAGTACGACAGTCTCACCTTGATGCATGTGGGAAATATAGCACTGAAGCAATGGAAGGATTGCAGAGTGAATTTGTTGAAGTTTCATTTCCAACGATTTCCCTTATACATTCATTTGTTACTGTGGTGAAATAGCATAACCAAATTACCTCAGGGAGGAAAGGGCTTACTTGGCTTACCTTCCACATCACTGTTCATCATTGAGAGAAGTCAGGACAGGAACTCAAGCAGGGCAGAAACCTGGAGGCAGGACCTCAAGCAGAAGCCATGGAGGAGGGCCGAGTACCACCTGTCCAGGGATGGCACCATCCACAATCATCTGAGTCCTTCCCACATCAATCATTCATTAAGAAATATTCTACAGGTTTGCATATAGTCTGATCTTATGAAGGAATTTTTTAAAATTGAGTGTCTCTGTCTTTAGATGACTTTAGTATGTGTCAAGTTGACAACTATGCCAGTTCCATAACGTCACTCTATGGAATAAACCACAATAAGCATGGAGTGCAGGTGTCACTGCAGGATGATGCGGTTTCCTCAGGCATATACCAAGGGGTCATAAAGCTGGATGACAAGGATTCTCTAATTTTCAGTTCTTGTAAAAATCTAGCTACCATCATGTCTAGATGTTCTTTTTATTATTTCCAGAAACCAATCTACCTAGTCATTCATCCAAACAACTCTGCCTGAATTGCTCACAAAATTGCCACCAATGGATTCTCATCATAAGATCCAGACATGTCCAGGATCAGGGTGTTCATGCAAGATGTCCCTGTGCCTAAGTTGATCCCCATATTTAGTTAATGTTCTGTTGTTGTCATCTAGAAAGTTTCAATAACATTGATGCAAAGGCCTCCAAATCTTCATATTTGGCACATAAGCAAATCTTGCAGTTATTTCCATCCATAGGTCATTTCTGAGTTCTTAGCAGCATTCAGCTTCTCAGCATTTCCTCACTGATGTGGTGCTGTTTCCACTCTTTCTCATTGGCTCTCCTTGCCTGATCAATCCTTATCTTCCTAGTCTCTAAAATATTGAGAATACCAGAGCAGACACCTCAGTATTCTTGTCTACTGTATATATATATATATACATGTATATATATATATATACATATATATATATATATGTGTGTGTGTGTGTGTGTGTGATTTAGTTTAGTTCTGTGTCATTTAATGCCATTTCAACATGAATTCCTTCAAGTTAGATATAAATCTATAATCCCAGCAGTTAGAGGTGAAGGCAGGAAGACCAAGAGATCCAACTTTGGCTATAGAGTAGGACCCTGTTCAAATATAAATAAATTAACAAATATCAATACATTCTTAGAAATACCTTCTAAACTCTCATTTTCCATAAGCCTGCTGTCTTAGGGTTTCATTGCTGTGAAGAGACACCATGACCAAAGCCAATCTTATAAAAGACAACATTTAACTGAGACTAGCTTATAGTTTCAAAGGAGGTTCAGTCCATTATCATCATGGCAGGAAACACAGCAGCATGCAGGCAGACATGATGTTTGAGACAGTGCCAAAAGTTCTACATCTTTATCCAAAGGCAGCCAGGAGAGTCTCTTTTGCACTGGATGAAACTTAACCTTAGGAACTCAAACCCCACCCCCACTGCAATTCATTTCCTCCAACAAGGCCACACCTACTAATAATGCCACTTGTCATAGGCCAAGTATATTCAAACTACAAGATGCCATTCCCTGGCCCCCATAGGCTAGTTCAAACATGAGTCTCTGGAGACCATATCTAGTCATAGCATAATGCAAAATACATTTAGTCCAACTTCAAAAATCCCTATAAAATCAAAATCAAAAAAGCAGTTCACAAGCTTTTAACATATACATTATCATTCCAAAATGTCATAGTAAGAAAATGCTGGACCAAAGCAAGACAGAAAACCAGCTGAGAAAGTACAAACTCTGCATCTCTATGTCTAATGTCCAATTCTTTCAGCTTTGTTGACAGCAACAAACTTTCTCTTGGTCTGGTTCCACTTCCTGTTAGCAGCTTTCCTTGGCAGATATCCCACAGCCCTGGCATCTCTAACTAACATCTTGGGGTATACAAGGCAACTTCAACTTTACAGCTTCTTGTTCCAGTGTCTGGGATCCACACATGGTCTTTTGGGCTCCTCAATAAGGCTTGAGTCACTTCTTCATCTCTTCCCTCTGTAGCACTCTAGGCTCTGGTTGACTCCACTCTACTGTTGCTGCTGCTCTTTGTAGTCATCCCATGATACTGGCTTCTCCAATACACTGGGGTCTTCTGCTGCAACTAGGCTTCATCAATAGCCTCTCATAGGCTCTCTTCATGGTGCCAAACCTCACTTCTTTACATGGCTCCTTCACTCCTGGACCATCAACTGTAAATGAGACTGCACCTTTACCAATTGTCTTTCCTAACCTCTCACAGTACCAAACCTCAGCTGTTCTCAATGGTCCCTTCATGCCTGCCTTCAAAACCATATCACCTGGGCAATTCTTACTCATTACAAGATCCAGCTGTAGAACAAAGTACTACCTTGGCTATCTCTGGAACAGCTTCTCTAACCCCCCAGTAAACACTACCTAGAAGATTCTACCTAAATGATGCTGGTCTCTTCTTAACTCTCTTTCTTAGCTCCAGCTAACAAGCATCAATTGTTCCAGTAACCCCTTGTATTCTTCACTCTAAAACTAGAGCCATGTGGCTGAAGTTGCCAAGTTCTGCTGCTTCCTGAGGTTGGAATATGAATCCCTTGTTCTCTTATATCATCACTAGTTTTCTGTTTTCCAACTTCTTTACTGACTAAGCTTGGCAGTACTGGAACTTGTTCTGTAAACTGACCTTCACCTCAGAGATCTGCATGCCTCTGTCTCCTGCATGCAAGGATAAAAAGTTTGTACCACCGCACCAGGAACTAAGCCTTTCTTTGACTTTTTACAAGATCTTTAAGTTCTGGATTATAGTTCATTTCCGATATAGTCATGTTGACAACTGAGAATAGCCATTACATTCTATCCCTTATCAATCTGACATATAATCATATCTCCTTATGTCTAAATGAAAACAATAACCAGGTCATAATAATGCCTTACATAATATAACTATTCCTTGTTCAACTGCAAATACATAAACAATAAGTTTAGCTAAGTGGGATCTTGTCTTGAGATAACCACTCCCTTAATTTTTTTTAATATCCTTGAATTCAGAATTTAACTCTACTGCCTTTCCTGATACCCCTTTAATATTTGAACTATACATTTTGTATTTTTTTCTTTCTAAGCCTGCTACTCTCCTAAACAAAACATTCCTCATAAAAGTGAACCACAGGAGAGAGGTTAAACTTGGTGGATTTGAGTCTTCCATTGTCAGTGCAATTAATCTGAATCTCTTCACCTTTGGACAAGGGCAAAAAGCATCCACATTATTTACCAAAATATCACAAGAACACTCTTGAAGCCACATGCTAAATTTCTCCTCTGAAACCTCTAGAGCCAAATCCCCACAGTTCAAATGACCCTCAACACTACAGTCTTACATGCTTCTACTAATATGGTCCATTAACCCCACTTAAAGCATTTCACTACTTTCCAAAGTTCTAACATTGCTCCAAACAAAAGCATGGTCAGGTTTATCAGAGGAATGTCCCAGTCCCTGATGCCAACTTCTGCCTTGGGATTTCATTTCTGTGAAGAGACACCATGACCAAGATAAAGACAAACATTTAATTGAGGCTGGTTTGCAGTTTCCAAGGTTTAGACCATTATCATCATAGTAGGAACCATGGTAGCGTGAACGCAGACATGGTGCAGAGACAGAGCTAAGAGTTCTACATCTTGATCCAAAAGCATCCAGAAGAAGACTGACTTCTGCAGGAAGCCAGGAGGGTCTCTTCCATCTCTTCTTCAAAACTTAAGCATAGCACCTCAAACCCCACCCCCACAGTGATACACTTCTTCAGACAAAGCCACGCCTTCTAATAATGCCACTTTTCATGGGCCAAGCATATTCAAACCACACATGCTTTAATATCCCTATTTTAATTTTCAGTGCTTCTCAGTTTGTAAAGAACAGTCCCAATTTACATCTTTTGTGTATAAATTTTAACTTCCTATCTAAAGAAAAGTGCAGTGGTTTGTGCAAGAGATTTTATTGTGGTCCTACCAGTAGACATCTCTAATTTCATATATCCAAAGATGAATGCCTAGCATTTTTCCCTAGCTTCATCACTCTTTTTTATATTATCAAAGGATGATACCATTTATATAGTGTCTCAGAATTGGAAGTGGACTTATTGTGTCCCTAAATGAACCTCATTAATGTAGTCACTTAGTTATATGGTCTGTGAAAGTTACTAATGCATAAATTACTGTAATGTTGAGAAATAGACCTGAAAATATGCTTTGGAAAGTATTCACTGAAGAGAAATAATATAGGTAGATATATTGATAGATAGTTTATAAGTTTATAAGAAAGTGATGTTTGTGGAGGATTGATTCATGCAATCATGTAAGTCAACAAGTCCTATGCAGTGCTGTCTTCAAGTTGGAAAACAAGGAAAGATTGTGGCATGTAATTTAGTCTGAAACTGAAGGCATAAGAACCAGGGAAGTTGATGGTATAATTCCTACTATGGAATGAGAAAAGAGGTGTGGTTCTGGTATAAGTCTCAGAATCCAAAGAACTAAGTATCAGAATTTTCAGTATGTTATGGCAGGAAGGCTGGATGGTCTGGAAATTTTATTTTCTGCCATTTTGTACTATTTGTACCCTCAATGCATGAGATGATGTCCACATAGGTCGCTAAGGGTAGATTTTCTTTATCCCATGGATTTAAATACCAAACTCTTCCAGATACAACTTCAAAAATGTACACAGAGATTCTCCTAACTACTTAGTAATCCTAAAGACTGTTCAAGTTGACATATAAAATTAGCCATCACAGAAAGGCTCAGAAAACAAGGGAAAAAATTACGGACTCACAATTTGGCTGAATATGAAAGATACTTCTTTTGTCATCATTAAATTTATTTATAAGACAGGGAGAAATTTCAGATAAAAAATTAATGAAAAAAGACACAAAAGTGATAAAGATGAGTGATGAAATCAATAAAAATTATTCTGACATTGAAAAGTGAAAGAGTTTTTCCAGACTGTGCCAAAAGCAGTAATTCATTAAGAGGAAGCGATAAATTTTGAATAGAAGTAATGAATAGCCTTTTGGATTGTTTAAGATTCCAAATAGTGAAGTGAATCATACGAATAAATTGAGAAAATATTTAAAATTCTTGCTGATGTAACACAAAGTAATGTCATTGATTAAGATAACATAAAATTCACTACAACAAACACATCGACCCAAAACTCATTGACGAGGCTCATCAATTCAAATAGCATTTAATACTAGTCATGCTATATCAAAATTTAGTAGAAAACCTCGTGGCTTGCAAATGAAATAAATTTGTTAGAAGATTTTCTGCATTTGCCTAAACTCCTAAAGCTATACATAGTATTACCAATAATGTGTTGTGAAGCTAAAAGAAATGTGTAAAAACTGTCAGTAATAAAAAAATCAATCAACCATCCTAAAGAGAAAATTGACTTCTTTGAAAGTGAGTGCAGGCAAAAGCTGTAGGAAAAATAGTAGCATCAGAGCCACCAGACAACTAATTAACAGAAGTATTATGTTATTCCCTTAGACTTGCTTCACATTTGTGTGATGTGACAGTTTTAGAAGACATAATTGCCTTGTGGTAAAATCCTTTCTTATCATATAAGAGTTGTGTCTTCCTGAGTAACAAGTCACCCCAAAAGTTAATGGGTAAAACAAATATCTTATTTTGTAATATCAGTGAAGCAAGGACTCCAAAGTGTCTTGGAGTGATCTTTTCTGAGATATTGGTTGTGGCTGCAGTCACCTAAAGAATTGATTGCATTTGTATAATGCATATGTACAATGGCTTAATCTTCTGACTGGCAAATAAAGAACATTTTTGATAGGAAATCTCAATTGGTCCTCACATTCTCAATCAGGTCACTTACAACATAATAGCTGACTTGCCCCAGAGTGAGTGATCCAAGAAAGAGCAAGGTAAAAGTCACAATGTCCTTTATCATTTAGCCTCAGGATGCTCACATTATCATTTCTGCTTTATTTTACTCATTAGTTAGGTCATCCCCTTTTAGCATGTGAAGAGACCACATAAAAATGTAAATACTGAGAAAAAAGTCACTAAAACTCATTTGGACGCCTGCTTCCACAGCCCTCCTTGTAGCCACTAAACATTTATGATGTTCTTTTCATGTGAAAAAGAATCATTTATTCTCATCTAATGTCCTCAAAAATTTGATGCCATTTCAACCTGAGCTCTGAGATTTTTCCTTATTTAAATCATCTTTGCATAGAGGAGGCTTCTCTCATGTAGTTCCATAAAAATGCATAATTACATATAGGTTCCTGTTGGTCTACAGACCTAGCTACTAAAGTGCATCTACATGCTCTCCTCATGTTCAATATACATCATGGTGATAGATGCTTGGCGTTGATAATCACAAAAATAGCTGAGACACAGTTTTGGGTTTTCTTTTTTGTTGTTGTTGTCTTTTACAAACAGATTTATTTTTATTTTATGCATATAAATACTTTTCCAACATGTGTGCATATATATATATGGGGGGACCATGAAAAGGATAGCTTGGTTTCTGATAGAGCACTAGCTAGAGATGGCCAGAGACCCTGCAAGGGACAGAATACGTTTCACCATGCTTACAAACTCCAGGCTCCTGACAGGAGGTCTAAGACCTCCATTGATCAGTGCCTTTCAATCATGTAGGGCAATGCCCCTACCAGCCCCTCCACAGGTAGAGGGTGTGACTACAGGCCTCAGCCTCAAGAGATCTCCATATTAATGAAATACCTAAAGGCCAGAGGGCACAGCCAATTAAGCATTCCTTCTTAGACCCTCCTCCCTCCCTATTTAACTCAGGTCTGCCCTGAGGGGTTTTTTTTTTTGGGGGGGGGGGAGTGCAGCCACATTCACTTTCCGCCATGACAATAAACCTTTTGGAACCATGGACTTCCTCGTGTCTTTAGGGCCCCACCATGGGGAACTGTAAAGAAAGCCTTTGACTACTGAGCCGCTGTTTAATCTCCCTGCCAAAAAGACTTCTCTATGTTCTTGCTGCGAGGCCTGCCAATTCAACCAAGCTAGCTGAGCTTTGATCCAGCCAAGCAAGTGCCATACCAAGAGTCTCAACCTGCTGGGCACTGTCAGGGCTTTCCTCTCCTTTGTTCTTCTCCGGCTGTGTACATCTGTTCTTCTGAGTCTTCCAGTGACGTCTGGGGGCCCAAAGACGGAGACCATCAGCCTCTGGGTCAGCCATCATCTCAGAGATCCTCTCTCAGAAGCCCTGCCCCCACGAGACCTCAGACTGAGTTCTCCCTGTACCTGGGTGGAACCCAGCAGCGTCTACCCTGCACCGCATGGAGTGAACTCAGTCAAATTCCCATGCTTCTGCTCCCCAGAGCCGCAGGATTCACAACTCCACCCAACAGGACCCACGCCCACTCCCCACGCGTGAGCTAACTGCCCCGTGTGTGTGTGTGTGTGTGTGTGTGTGTGTGTGTGTGTGTGTACATAGTGCTTGATGGGGTCAGATAAAAGCATTGGAGCCACTAGAACTAAAGTTACAAATGATTGTGAACTACTATGTGGGTTCTGGGAATTGAATTCAGGTCCTCTGAAAGACCAATAAGTGTGCTTAACAGATAAATTATCTCTCCAGTCCTCTTTTGAAGGATTTACAGATTAGATTTATAGTCATACTCAGCTTTTTTCTTACAGTGACTTAGATTTAATCTTTGCTTCAAAACCTTTCCTTATTTTTAACATATCTAGCATCTAGTAAGGTTGGGCATTTTCAAAGCCAGTAAGCTTAGTTTCATTTAGTGTAACAGCTCCCCTGCCCCCAAGTATACCATAATCTTCTTACATTTTATTATAAATATCAACGAGAAAGCATGAGATACCCTCAATACTACCTGGGGAAATCTCCCCCTAAAAGTCCCCATTTCCCATTTCCCATATGAAGTAGTTAAATTTAATTGAATCATGTGATATCTATGAAGTGGGATGCACAATCTAGGTTTCTGTATTCAAGTGTTTATGAGGACAATTTTTATGTGGGTCAACAAATTGATACATGGAAGAACCCTTCTCAGTGTAAGTAGCACTATCAGATTGCTGAACCAAAGAGAACAAAAAGCAGAAGGATAAAACCTGCTAATATATGCATACTTAATTCTTCTTGAGTGTATGTATACTTTGCTGCTTCCTTTTGCCTACGGGACTCCAGACCCCACCTCCTCAGTCTTTGAGGATTCAAAGATCCCAGTCTTCAGATTCATACCAACAACTCTTTAGATGAACCCAGGCCTTTACTCTCTGGCTGAGTCTATTAGTTACTGTTCTGTTGCTGTGTTAAAATACCATGAGCAAAAGTAACATACAGAAGTAAGCATTTATTTTGGCTTACAGGTCCAGAGGTATAAGATTTCATCATGATAGGAAGACACAGCAGCAAGGAGCAGGATCAAGAAGTTGAGAGATCACAGCAGCTTAGTTTCACCCAGGAAACTGAGGGCACGAAAAGAAAGCAGGTTGAGATGATAAACAGTCAAATCTCACCTGTTAGCAACAGACTTTCTCCAGCAAGGCTCCACCACTCTAAAGGTTCCTGAAACTGCACCACCAGTTTTACAACAAGTGTTTACATATCTGAGCCTATGGAGAATGCTTCCCATTCAAACAACAACACTGGGCCTTCATTATTTTCCCTCTTCTCCATTCTGAAATTTCCAGCTTCTTGTATCAAGAAGCCACCAATTTCTCAACCTTTGTAGCTTACAGACATTGAGCGACTATTCATCCTCTGATCATGTAAATCATTGTACTCAATCCCAGTGTTTGTTGCCTTTATTATTGTTGTGATTTGATATCTAATTCAGGGAAAACTAAGAATTTGAGGTTTACATCTGTAGTCCTTGGTGATACTGATTCTGGGAAGACGTGAAGTAGAACATCATGGCAGCAGAAGCACGTGGTGGAGAATGTTTCTTCACATCATGGTAGACAGCAATCAGAATAAAAGACACAAAGAAATCAGGGAGAAGACATTTTCATAGGTACATTCTCCTTTCCTCCAGTGTCCTACCTCCTCATACTTGGTCTAACCAATACTTCCTAAAATGTGCGCTAAAGACGAATCCACCAGGAGACTTTATGGAAGACTTATCACATCCAACCATATTAATCTTCTTTTATAATTATGTGCCTGTCATAATTACTTTACTCCTGGAGCCAAAATTTGTAGTAGGTTTCTTTTTCTGCATAAAATATTTATACCAAGACTTTGTGTCTTAAGTTACACATTTTTACCTATCTCTCACTGTTTTAGTAGGTCAAGAATTCAAGAATGGATTAGCCAAGCAGGTTTTATACAGGATCTCTCATGACTCATTGAGATCAAGATGTTGTACGATATAGTTAAGATTATGAGAACATCTTAGATAGACTAAGGGATGGTTCAAAATAAATATTTACTTTTATGGATTTTTTTTAAATAGCACTAATAGTTAAACCCAGGGCTTGGTCATGTTAGGTAAGCACACTTCCAATAACCTCTTTCCCTAATCTCTTATATTTACTTTAATACCTAATTTTTATTTGTTATTTTATAGTCACAACTTGTATAATTTTTCAGTCAGACCAAGGAGTTTGATTTTTTTTCATTGTCTCACACTTTCCAGTTCATCTCTTAGTTCATTACATTAGGTATTCCTTCTGCTGTATGTGTAACTTTGTCACATATCACAACTTCCTCTCCCACTACACACCTTTAAGCCATAATCACTGCCCCTAACATTAATGAGATAATGTTTTCATTCATCTTCCTGCTTTTCCCTCTGTCCTCCTTTGCTTTATTAGCAACACTACACTACACGCAGAGAAATCACTTCACACTTTATCATGTTACAACTTCCAAGGACTTCTTTTATCTTACCTTGTTTCTGAAAGACCTTTCTTGGTATACAAAGTATTCATAATCTGGTTCCTGTTTACTGTTCTTAGCATTTGCCTGTCTCTCACCTAGTCATTGTGCTTCATCTACACTGATTCCAGGCTTCTTCTATAGCATATCACTGTATTGACTGATCTTCTTCCTGAATGCTCTTTTTCTGAATGCATCACATTTTCAATGTACATCAAAGGCTATGTTTTGTTGTTGTTGTTGTTATTGCTTTGTTTTGTTTTCTGTTAATTACCTCTTATACTAAACTGTAAGCTCTCTAACAGCAGGAATGTTGGTTTTTTTTTTGTGATGATATTAGCACTATGTACCCCAAAGCCCAGTACATGATAGATAATCAATAATATTTATAAAATGAGCGGACACATGAATAAATGGATAAAGAAAACAATTTCTGGAGAGGTCAAGTAAAGATTAGGACTGCATGGTGTTATTACAGTCAGGAGGAAGCAAATACAAAAATATAATATTCTGAGTTAAATATTATGAAGGCAAAAATACACTTATTAAAATATTACATGATCCCATGAATATGTTCCCTGTGTACACTCCCTTTTTACTTATCAGTCTAAATGCTTGTATAATGATAAAAGAAGAGAAGTGTGTGTGGGGGAGGGAGCAAAGGCAACCTAATATGAGGCCTGAATAACAGTGGCGGGGAGGGCTATTGGTCAAATTTGATGATGAGGAAATTTTTTGTTAAAGTATTTTTATGGTGTAGAAATAAAAATCATTCAATGTACTTTTGAGAAAGAAGATTACAAAAGTAAAGGAAGGACAGAAAGACAGTGACACCAAAAAACCGGGGCCGGGGGCAGAGGGGGCGGGGGGCGGGACACTAATATTGATTAATCACTTAAGAATTGAGTCTTTGGCTTGGCGATGGTGGCACACGCCTTTAATCCCAGCACTTGGGAGGCAGAGGCAGGCAGATTTCTGAGTTCAAGGCCAGCCTGGTCTACATAGTGAGTTCTAGGACAGCCCAGGCTACACAGAGAAATCCTGTCTCAAAAAACAAAAACAAAAAAAACAAAAACAAAAACAAAAAACAAACAAACAAACAAAAACCAAAAAAGAATTGAGTCTTTGGAGTCAGATTTTATGGATCCAGGTACTTGCATGAATTGGTGCAAGCTGCCTGAATTTAAAGATAACAATATTATCTACTGCCTTAGTTACTTTCTTGCTGCTATGATAGAATACTCTGGCAAAAAGCAGCTTAGAGGAGATACAGGATTTTTATTGGGTCCATATGGGTCTAGATGGGATATATTCCATCAATGCATAAAAGGTACAACAGCAAGAACACGAGACTAACTTGGCAGTCAGGAAGCAGATTAAGCACATTTCATTTGTACACAAGAAGCTTTTACCCTCTACAGATGTCATACCCAAATAGCATCACCAACTGGAAACCAAGTGTTTAACAGCATGATGCTATGGGGATATTCCTCATCCAAACCTTAACATCTCCCTCAGAAAAATGTTTATTCATTTATTTTGTCAGGACCTAGAATTGAACCTAGAGCCCTGCACATGCCAGACAAGAACTTAAACAGTTGAGTTGTATCCTCACCCCAACCTCATAAGAATTAAATAAGCAACTCACATACAAAATGTGAATTTCAAGACAATGAGATGATTCAGCATGCTAATACACTTGTTCCCAAGCCACTCATCTTGAGATTGATTCCTGGTACCAATGTGGGATAAGAAAGAACTGATGCCTACAAGTTGTTCCCTGACCTCCACACACAATTAATCAGTGGTTCTTAACCTGTGGGTCACAACCCCTTTGTGGGCCAAAAGACCCTTTCAAGAGGTCATCTTAAGACCATCAAAAACCACAAATATTTACATTACAATTCATAACAGAGGCAAAATTACAGTTATGGATTAGAAACGAAAATAATTTTATGATTGGGGGGTCACCACAACAGGAGGAACAATAATAAATGATCACAGCATTAAGAAGGTTGATAACTACTACAATATATAAATGTAATATTTAAAAAAGGAATTTTAATTTGAAACATTTGTTTTGAGTAAGAGATCTTGCATCCTATCATTAAGAATAAAGCCTTAAAAGAAGTTTCAGGGTTGAGAAAGGCTATATTGTTTTTCATGATTTTTAGTATATGCTAAGTAGTGGTTATTATTATTTTTTAAAAACTATAGTTTTGCTGGATGAGGTGGTATACCCCTTAGTCCCTGCACTCAGACACAGAGTCAAGTGAATCTCTGTAAGTTCAAGGCCAACCTAGTCTATATAATATGTTCTAGAACTGCCAAGTCTAAATACTGAGACCCTGTTTTTAAAAAAGTATTTGGTATTTGTAATTTTATGTACACATGTGTGTTTAGGTGTAGGGTTGTCCTCATGTGTGAAGTGCTGACAGAAGCCAGAAAAAGGCATCAGATCATCCTTGAAGCTGGAGTTACAGGCAGTTGTGAACTTCCAGATGTAGTTGCAGGGAACGGAGCTTTTGTCTTCTCCAAGAGCAGCATATGCTCTTAACTGTTGAGCCATCTCTCTAGCCTCATGATTACTCTTAAAATCTAAACAGAATAGGGTAATGGATAGAAGAGAGTTAAAGTAGAAAAAAATGGGTAGGTGAAACAGAAATGAATTATTTTTGACACTCCTAGACAGACTGTACTTGAATGAAAAGGGATACTTTTTTGCCTTGAGGTGGGTAAGGCAGGGAATTGAATGAGCACCACAGAGAATTTGAAGAAAAAAGAGGAAGTTTACTTGTACTTAATAAAACACAGGAAGCTGAGGAATGTAGTTCAGTGGTTGAGTTCTTTCCTACCATGCCTGAGGCCTCCGGTTCAATCCCCAACACCACAAAGAAGAAAAACAAGTCAGGATAAAATGCAAGGTTTAACACTCCTGCTGAGAAGATAAAGATGCGAGATTCAAAACCAAGCAGCTCTGTTGACTTCCTCTTTGCTTGAAAGGCTCAGACATTTCTGATAAAGTTTCTCTACTTGTTCAGTATTTTCCATTCTCTCCAGCACCATGATTATCAGATGACTGCTTTGTGAGAGCCTTGGCAAGTGAGAGAAGTGCTTTTTCAAAACGATGGACCCCACAACGTGGTGGTTTGTTCGCTTGGTTTTTTGCTTGTTTGTTTATTTTTTTTAACGTCACAAAAAAAGTGTCAATCAATCTCTGTAGCTCCATATACATATCACCATTTTGGTGTTTTATTTATCTTTCACTCCCAGTAGTAACAAATGGGTAGGTAAGTCACTGGACTGTTGCACCTTATCGGTCAACAGGATGATTGGATAGAAAACATTTTCTGTCTCAGCTTTATAAAAACAAAACAAAACAAAACAAAACAAAACAAAACAAAACCAAACCTAGTCTACCTGATGTTTTCTGTTGTTTAAAGAAATCTATTTTGTCTATATTGAGATTAGAGGATGGAGAGCAGCCTGCTCCCTGTCCTACCAGGACATTGAATGAACTTGTTTTCTACCACTGTGGAAGTAAAGGGTAATAAAAGAAAACAACAAAAAAAATTGTTTTTGACTTATCACTATCTTGTTTTTCCCACTGACATTACTTCACTCCAAGGTTGACTAGCTTTATTTGTTGTTTTGAATAAACTAAGGGAGATAGAAGGTGAAGGGAAGAAATGTTGGGTCAGCCTTTACATTTGAAGATGTTTTTTTTGGTCTGATAAATATAATCATCATCAACAACTGCAAGTACTTTGAGAGTAGTTCTAAGGTCAGAGGGATGATTTTAAATGTCACTGCTTACTGTTGGGAGATTTATCAAGAGAAAAAGAAGGAATCAGTGGGAAATTATTTTGACAGGCTTTTAAAAGACAGCTGGTTATCTAGAGCATCCCCTAATGTGTTTTCTAACTTCTAAGACATGAAAATACTAATGAAATGTGAAATATACAATTTTTTTTATTTTGGATTAAGATAGGATAGTTAGCATTGCAATTTCACATACTAAATACATACTGCAGAAAATGCAAATATTTATCATATATACTGTTTCAGGGATACTTATTCTTGCTATTGAATCCATAAGTTGCTGAGACCCCAATAGTGATTGCTCCTATGGGAACAATCATTCATTTTATGATCGTTAAAATAGTACAGCAAGCAATAAGGATAACATAGATTTTGTTTCTATTGCAAAATTTATGCATCCCTTGAATACACACCTTAAAGTTATTTACCCGCTGGAGGGTCTTGGCTGGAATTGGTTGAAGACTGATAGCGTCCCCATAGGCAAGGAGAAGATTCAAATCCTTGGGAAGTACAGATCTATTAAAAACCCAGGTGCAGCTTGTAGTGGTGATACATGCCTATAATCACAGCACTCAGGAGGCAAAAGCAAGAGACTCTCTGAGTTCGAGGCCAGCTTGTTCTCCAGAACAAGTTCCAAGAGAGCCAACACTACACAGAGAAACTCTGTGTAAAAAATCAAATCAAATCAAATGAACCAAACAAACAAACTAGAAAAAAACCAAGTGCTTCTAGCTTTGCAAAGAGTATTTCTGAACAGAGGTGTAAAAGGAGGGAGAAGAAGGCTAGAAGTGAGTTTATATTTGAAAGAAGCATGTCTCTAAAAGAAGAAGCACTTTCAAGGTATTAGGGAAAGACTATTTAAAACTTTGGAAAAGTTGCTGAAATCCAATAAAACAATGAGAAAGCATGCAATAAGAATAATTCATGATCATAAGAGAACTTTAAGTAGCTTAAGAAGCATCCTAAAACCACTCTGTAAGGTGAAGTAGCCCTGGGTGTCACAAGGCAGTTTAAGAATATATAAAATTGCCATATATATATATATATATATAAAGTTTGCTTGATTGATGAGCAAGAGTAGTCAGCCAGAAACACATATGCAATGAGCCATACTAAATGAACTCAGTAGGTTGAATAAGTAGAGGCTTACTTATTAATTTTGTTATTTTTACGTATTGCTATTAGGCCTACATGTACTTCTATGTGTCAAGTATGTGTGTGGTATCCACAAAGATGGGAAGAAAGTATCAAAATCAGGTCTCCTAGGACTAGAGTCACAGATGGCTGAGAGTCACCAGGTGAGTGCTGGAAATCCAACCAGAGACCTCTGAAAGAACAAATGTTTTTAACCCCTGAACTGTCTCTTCATCTCCTGTATTTATAAATTATATACACTTATATATTATATACATATATAATATATATTAAAGTATAAAAAATTTGATAAGAAGTTGTAGAATGTGAGACGAGTTGAAAGGAGGAATGGAAGGGGAAAATGATGCCAATCCATAACTCAAATATAAAATTTGCCAAAACCCCACAATTGTATGAAATGCTCAAAGAATTAAAAAAATTTTGTTAAAACCTATTTAAAAGAAAATACATCATTTTACTCATATTTTACTTTGTCTCAGGTCTATACTTAGTTTTGCTTAATTTATTTACTTGAGGTTCACAATGAAAGCGAAAGAAACAAGAATTTCTAATTCATTGAAAATGTCAGTGAAGGAAACATTTGGATCGAGATATAAATTGGTACAAACCTTCTGAAGAGAAATTGTCATTAAGTTTTCAAGGAATTTAAAATGTATATAACCTCTGACTTGGTAACACCACTTCAAAAATCCATCTTAAAGAAATAACTTAGTATGCATAAGGTTATATCTACAAGATTAGAGAAGAATTTCTTAATAATCCTCTCTTTGTTCTCCTGTTTCCGATTAGAAATGATAATGGACAAACCAAAATGGACAGGCATTCTCAGGCTGTTGAAAATCACCCATGATGCCACCCAAAGACTATCACTTAGATAACATTCTTCTTGATGGTATTTTCTTCTAAACTGTGTCAGTTTTCTACCAGAGACTATAACACATTATCACAGATATACAGAATAACACAAAGGTCTTTTTAATTGCTATAGAGTTACAACATGTTTCTCCCTCCAGTCGCCCCCAGCTACCCTCTCTTGAACCCCTTGCACCATGACTGCCGCCCCAGTGGAGAGCCTTTTTTGTCTTTGAGTATTATTGTTACACAAAGGTTTTGTCCTGTAGTCTTGTAGCAGAGAATCCTAATGGAGGGCTTATTGGTCTGGAGTCATGGTATTGGTACTACTGTATTTACTTCTAAAGGCCTAGGGTACAAATGACTCATCTTTCCTTTTCAAGCTTCTTTAGGCAACTTCAATTTCTTGTCTAATGGTGTCCTTCCTCAAAGCCAGCAATGTTGTATTGATCCTCACTTGTAGACAGACACATCTTCTGGTGGTTGCAAAATAAGTTTCTATTTAATCTTTCCTTCCTTCCTTCTCTTTCTCTCTCTCTCTCTCTCTCCCCCCCTCTCTCTCTCCTCTCTCTTTCATTCTTCCCTCCCTCCCTCCATCCTTCCTTTCTTTCCTTTTAAAATGTACTTATTTGTAAGTATATGGGTATTTTGCTCTCATGTATGTTTGTATACCATTCACGTGCCTAGAGCCCCTCAAGGTCAGAAAAAGGTGTCAGATCCCCTGAATCTGGATTTATGTATAATTGTATGCTACAATGACGGTGCTGGGAAACAAAACCAGGTCCTTTGCAAAAGCCACATGTTCTAATAATTGCTAAACCATCTCTTAGTCCAAATTTCAACCGTTAAAGACAGATAAAACTGTCTTTAAAGCTCACTCAGACAATTCAGAAAAATGTTCTTATCTCAAGGTCATTAAACATTTTAATTTCTGTCAAGTCCAGTTTGCCATGGAAATTAATACATTCACAGTCTTTGGGAGTGATGGAATGAATATCTTTGGATATAAGTGCAGCACATAAATATCTTCATGTATATCCCAAAGTACATTTGCTGGAAACCTGGGAAGAAGCGATCATTTTATTTGACTATTTTTTCTACTTGTATTTTAAGAACTTCTCCATGTCACTGCATGTTTTTTGAAAGCATGATTTAGTCCGTGTTGCATAATGTTTAACTTTAGGGCATGACTGTAATTTAATTAAAATTTTCTCTACTTTAAGACCTGTAGGTTACTTTCAATGTTTCTTAAAACCTAATTTAGAATTGTTTATGAATATCTTCCACATAAATCTTCATGGATGATTCTAATTAACCTCAGGATAAAATCTTAGGAGTAGAATTATTTGAAGAATGTTTTAGAGAAATACCCCATAAGACTCTGTTTCAATAAATATTTTGTTAATGCCTGGTGATTCTTTTCTTTTATGATAAAAAACTATTTTGTCATGTAATTTTACATTGTTTTTTGTTAATTTATGTGAACTCATGTGCCACATGTGTGAAAATACCTATAAACACCAGAAAAGAATGTCAGATCTCCTGAGGATGAAGTTCCATGTTTTGAGCCAACAAATATGAGTGTTGAAAACTGAACTTAGATACTTGCAAGACCAGCAAGCAATCTTAATCCACAAGCCATTTCTCTAGTTCCCATTGTTTATTAGCAGATATTCAATGTACATAGTGCTTACTTATTTCACCTAGATCATATTCTTCATCCCCATGTCTCTGTTTCTCCTCTTGTTCTCTTCATCCAAGAGTTTGCTTCCTTTTTTGTTTTGTTTTCTTTCTTTTGGGATTTATTTGTTTTTGTTTGTTTCGAGACAGGGTTTCTCTGTGTAGCCCTGGCTGGCTGTCTTGGAGCTCATTGTGTAGACCAGGCTGGCCTCAAACTCAAAAATCTCCCTGCCTCTGCCTCCCAAGTGCTGGAATTAAAGGCGTGTGCCACCCCTGCCCTCACCAAGAGTTTGCTTCCTTTCACTAGTCTCCTTCTGCTTTTATAATATGCATGCCTTGTGTTAGGCAGAAATGTGAAATAAAACAAGGCAGCAAAGCTGTGAGGGAGAAGACAATGAAGTTAACATGAATAAGGGAAAAGCAGGAGAAAATTGGAAAAATTCAGGTGGAAAACATATTGGCTCATGGCCCGAAGTAGAAGCGGGTGAGAGAGCTGTGCAAAGAAACCAGGAAAGACAAAGTGTGCTGTGTTGCTGTGTCAGAGGTGCCACATGGCCCCTTTCCTACCTGGTCTCCTGATTGCTTTCCTCTTGTGAACTAAAGGCATTATTGTCTTTTAATAAACCAGTCTTTTCTTAAAGTAAAAAAAAAATATGCATGCTTATGTGTGCATGCATTTAATATTTTAAATTATTTGATATGTTTGGGTGTTTTGCCTGCATGTATGCCTGTGCACTACTTTCATGCAGTGCTTATAGAGGCCAGAAGAAAGTATCAAATCCCTTGGAACTGGAGTCACAAATATTTTGAGCCAATATATATGTTCTGGGAATTGGAAGAGGGTCCTCTGGAAGAGCAATCAATGCTTTGAACTGTGAAGCATTTTGCCTTTAGTTATGTATGTTTGCGTCCCATCACTAGGAGCTGTGTGTTTCAACATAATCTATGACACAAAAAGTGTTATAGTTTTCCATTTCAATTGTTTTCTTCTCATTGTCTTGAACATGCAATAGTTCTCAGATATTTACACACATAAAAACCAGCTGAAGTACTTGTTTAAAGTGCAAATTTCAAAATTCTACAGTGATGCTGAGAGTTCACATTTTTTCATAAGCACCAGAGGTAATTCTTTTTTTATTTTGAATTTTTAAAAATTAAAATATAATGTCACAATTTCCTCCCTTCCCTTTCATCCCTCCAACCTGTCCCATCCCTCCCCACCTCCACTCCCTCTTAAATCAATGGTCTATTTCTTTAGTTAGACACACACACAAACACACACATACAAGTATAAAATATGAATACAACCTGTTGAATATATTCAGTGTTGCTTATATGTCCATAACTTCAGGGCAGACTCCTTGGTATTGCATAAGAAATAAAGGAGTTCATCTCTAAGGAGCACCAACTGTCCAGTTGCTCTCAGTATTTCTCAGTTTACCATTCTGATGCAGCACACCTGTCATGCACTAATGTGATGTTGTAGAAGTTCTCACCTTAGAAACACCAGAGCTCAAATTTTTCTCCAGAATGAGTATTGCAGTAAATCTCCAACCACAATAAGCCTGGGCAAAGAATACACAACTCCATTATGGTATTTAGCTGCATGTCTAGATTGGGCAGATATACCACTACACTACTCTATTCCCTAGCTCTGAGATCCCTTGCTACCTGCAGCTCCTCCAGGCCATGTGGTTCTGCTCCATCTTCTTTCCACAACTTTTTCCTCCATCTTCCTCTGTCTCCCCTGTCTCCTGGTCTTCGCACCCCCCCTCTCTCCTCTAAAACATCCAGCCCCACCTTTCCCTTCCACTGTCCAATCACAGGTTCTAGCCTTTATTTGACCAGTTAAAATGGGGAGAAGGTTCACATGAAATCATCTGAGTATGTGATCCACTTCGTGTCAGGGCAGCCCCTCTTGAGGAAGCAGAATTAGCATCAAAATACAAACACCACCAGGGCAATCCACAACAAATGAGAGCCTGTGATTATTGAATCTCTTCATGATCTGTTGTTTTATTTGTAAAATAGAAATAATGATCAGAAGACAACATGCTCCTGTTTGCAAGCATAACAGAATATTATTGATAGTCTTAGGGACTTACCCATGAGATGGGTCTCAAGTTGGGCCAGTTATTGGTTGGCCATTCCCTCAGTCTCTACTTCATCTCCAATATCCGTATTTTTTATAGACAAGTTAGATTTTGGGTTGAAAGTTTTGTGAGTGGGTTGATATCTCTATTGTTCCACTGAGGTTTCTGCCTGGCTACAGGAGGTGGCCCCTACAGGTTTCATATCCCCAATATTGTAAGTCACAGCTAAGGTCACCTCCATTGACAATCTTAGGTGCCTCCCTTATCCTAGGTCTCTTTCCTGGAGATGCCCCCACACACACCTCCTCAACCCTGACAATTGAAGATTTCCATTCATTTTCATGGCCATCTGACCACCTCTCCTGTCTTTCCCTACACCTGATCCTGAAACTCCCATTCCCCTCCCCATACCTTGTCCCTTTTTGTTCTCTCCTTCCATCTTCCTCTTATGACTATTTTATTCCCCATTCTAAGTGAGATATAAACTTCCTAGCTTGGGCCTTCCTTCTTGTATAGCTTCTTTGGGTCTGTGGAGTGTAACCTGGTACGTGTATTTTATGGCTGATAAGTGAATATATACCATACATGTCTTTTGGGACTGGGTTACTGTGAGAAAATTATGGCTGAGGAACCCAGGGTTCCTCCTGCCATGCTGTGGGTAGTCGGCTGGGAACGCTCTGGGTTCCTCCAGCTGGAAGTTAGGCCCAGCTGCTCATTAACTAAAAGCCTCTCCACAGTTCCTCACTGTGCGGCCCCAACACATGAGGAAGTCCTTGGGTTTCCAAAACCGGTTTATTGGCATGGTGGATGGACCTGGATTCACACCCCACAAAACCCAGGCTGGGCCTGAGTTAAATAGGGAGGGGAAAGGGGGTAGGGGCTAGGGAGGAATGCTTAGTCCTTAGTCGGCTCCACCCTCTTGCCTTCAGGTACCTCATTGGTATGCAAATCTCTCTAGGGCCTGGGGGCCTGTTTATCACACCCACCACCTGTGTATGTGACTGAAGGGTAAAGATGAAATGGAGTTTAGACCTCATGTCAGGCCCAACAGGTTACCTCACTCAAGATGATATTCCCAAGTTCCATCGATTTGTCTGCAAAATTCTCAAGGGTTGGGTTCATCTTCTCTCACTGAAGCCAGACCAGGCTATCCCCTGCTGTATATGTGTCAGGGACCTGGTACTAGCCAGTATGTGCTGCCTAGTTTGTGTCTCACTGTCAGAGATTGCGGAGGTCTAGGTTAGTTGAGACTGCTGGTCTTCCTTATTCTCTGACTTCAGTCCATTGGTTGTGTGTAATTATCTGCCTCTGTCTCAGTCAGCTGCTTGTTGGGACTCTAGGAGGACAGTCATGCTACACTCCTGTCTGTAAACACATCATAACATCAGTAATAATATCAGGCCCTGTAGCATCCCCTTGACATGGATCCCAAGTTGGGCAGGTCACTGGACCTCCTTTCCCTTAGTCTCTTTTCCATTTTTGTCACTGCAATTCATTTAGACAGGAACAATTCTGGGTCAGGTTTTGACTGTAGGATGGCAACCCCATCCCTCATGTGATGCCCTGCCTTTCTACTTGAGATGGACTCTACAAGTTTCATCTCCCTACTGTTGGACATTTCATCTAACATTCCCTCCCTTTTGAGCTCTGAGAGTCTCTCACCTCCCAGGTCTCTAGTACATTCTAGAAGGTTCCACCATTTCCCACCTCCCGAGGTTGCATATTTCCATTCATTCTACTGTCCCTCAGGACTTCACTCTTGTTCCCTCCTCCCAATACCTGATCATGTTCCTCTTTTCCCCTCCCCTCCCCTCCCCTCTCTGCTCTGCCCTGGCCTGAGTGATTGATTGCTTTCTTCTCCTTCTCAAGTGGGATTGAAGCATCCATACTTGGGCCCTTTGGCTTGTTAACCTTCTTGAGTTCTGTGGATTGTATCCTGGGTATTCTGTATTTTTTTGGTTAATATTCACTTATTAGTGAGTACATAGCATGCATGTCCTTTTGGGTCTGAGTTACCTTACTCAGGATGATATTTTTTAGTTCCATCCACTTGGCTGCAAAACTTGTGATGTCCTCATTCTTAATAGCTGAGTAGTATTCCACTGTGTAAATGAACCACATTTTCTGTAACCATTCTTCAATTGAGGGACATCTGGGTTGTTCCAGCTTCTCGCTATCATAAATAAGCCCAAAATGAATGTAGTGGAGCATGTGCTCCTCTTTCATGGTGGGGCATCTTTTACGTATATTTCCATATTTAGGTATTGGTGGATCTTCAGATGCATCTATTTCCAATTTTCTGAGGAACCTCCAGATTGATTCCCAGAGTGGTAGGACCAGTTTTCAATCCCACCAGCAATGGAGGACTGTTCCTTTTTCTCCATATCCTCGCCAACATGTGCTGTCACCTGAGGTTTTGGTGTTTTGATTTTTTTTTTATCTTAGCCATTCTGATTAGTGTAAGGTGGAATCTCAGGGTCATTTTGATTTGCATTTCCCTGATCACTAAAAACTTAGATCATTTCTTTAAGTGCTTCTCGGTCATTTGAGATTTCTTTGTTAAGAATTCTGTTTAGTTCTGCACCCCATTCTTTATTTGGGTTATTTGTGTTGTTGGTGTCTAACTTTTTAAGTTCTTTGTAAATTTTGGATATTAACCCTCTGTCAGATGTAGGGTTGGTGAAGATCTTTTCCCAATCTCTAGGCCACCAATTTGTCCTACTGACAGTATCCATTACCTTTACAGAAGCTTTGCAGTTTCATGTGATCCCATTTATCAATTGTTGATCTTAGAGCCTGAGCCATTGGTGTTTTGTTCAGGAAATTGTCTTCTGTGCCAATGCATTCAAGGATATTTCCCACTTTCTCTTCTATGAGATTTACTGTATTCATAAACCAATTTTCTTAACCATACCAAGCAAGGACATTACCACTTAGCAACATTCCTTAGTCCAGAATAGCATTCATTCTTAAATTGTAAATTTAACCCTTTTCACCAAGCATACCTCCTTTATTAACTTTTTCAGTTGAGATTTTCTAAACTTAGCATTCTGCCTCTTTATCTATTCACATGGCCGGAAAGTCTAGAGAATCTGAATCTATTTCTAATATCTTATTACACCCTGGAATAAAAATTTAAGTTTTGGGACTTGACTCTGATGCCTACAAAGACCACAATCAATATTTCTAATGTTTTTCTTTTGTTTCCATTGTTATGTTGTTGTTTTTGTTTTGTATCCTATTCTTTACTCAAAACATTTTCTTTGCCCTTGAAAGTAGATGTATCTTATTTCTTCTATGGAATATATGTGGATATAATTGAACCAGTTAAACCATAGGGGGAAAATGTGCTGACCAAATATTAGAGCTCAGTGGATTATGCTATGATACTTATAAGACTGAATTTCCAAAATGTCATAAGTAGGCCTTTTTGTTTGTTGTTTATTTTATTTTGTTTTGTCCCCCAGCCCCTCCCCCTAACCCCATCTTTTTGTCTGATTGTTTGCAGAAGATGTTTCTGTATATGAGTTCATTTTCTATCTTCTACTGTGTGTCTTTTCCTTTTTGTATCTCATCAAATGATTCCAGCTAGAGTTCTTTTCGAGTCTAGTTTAAAAAAAAAAAAAAACATTAGTAGTAGTTTTCAATGTCAATTTACCACAAGCTGCTATCACTTGGGAATAGATTTTCAATAAGGATTTGTTGGCTCCTGGGCATTTCTCGGCGTAAGTAGAGGATAGGTATTGTTTTGATTATGGTAACTGATGTGGGAATGCATGTCCTTTATATGTGACACCATTGCCTGGGTCACTTGTATTAAAAAAAAAACAAAAACCAAAAATGAAATCTGAGTGTAGGAATGCATGGGTCCATTTCTCTCTGCTCTTATCTATGTTTAATGTGACCACTTAGTTGTCCTTACTTCTTGCCTGTGTGACTTTCCTGAAGCAAAAACTATAACCTGGAATTGTGAATTAAAATAAATTATTTCCTCTGTAGTTGCTTTCTTGGTTGGGGTATTTGATTGCAGCAATAGAAATGAAATTAGGACACTATGTTTTAAAACTAACTATGATAATAAAGGGATTTATTAACTCAAAACCAGAGGCCCCAAATATAGCAGGCTCTTAGTCTGTTGGCAATCAGTAGCTCCTTAAGTAGTATCAAATGCCTCAAAATTTCCCAGTTTAGGGCTAAGCTCTCTACAGTTTATCTTCATATTAAAGCTGCCTTTCCTTCACATAGCAAGATGATTACCACTAAGTACAAGCTTTTCATATGTGAGGAATAAAAGAGAAGAAAATCTCTTCTTGTTGTCTACATAAGTAATTATGTTCTTCAGCTTACAGTGTGGTAGTATCTAATAAACACATGGTAAATGGGAACTATCTTAAATCAAAAGTGTACTTAATGCACATGATCTACCCTAAAATCACACACATAAAATAAAAATAAAAATAAAAATATCATTCTTTAAAAGATTTAAAACTAGAAGCACTACTGAATATATTTCACACTTGCACTACCATAAAGTGGAAAGGAAACATCATAATTAGAAACCCTCTGTACTTTTTTGTTTGTTTTATCAGCTAAATTAGGCCAGGTCCTAACTGTTGAAAAATGGGCAGTTATCAAGGAAATTCCATATACATTAATTAGCCTAAACTATCAGTAGCTCTCTTACTATCATGATGAAAATGTGTGTCTGGATAAAACTGAGGTCATTTTAAGACTAACAATAGGGTAAATAAATATTGGGAAGTTAGTGGATAATGCCTCTGCTCTAGATATTACATACATTGCTACCTGTGCCTAGAGTCCTCGATGCCTATTTCTTTACCTTGCCATGCTCTGACCTGAATAACACAGAGCCCTATCCTTAGGCCTTCTTAGCTTAGAGTTGCCATATTTGGGAACTGATTCAGAACTAAGTACCTTACTGTAAATGGTAGGGTTATAGTAACCATAATATATGCAGTCAGAGGTTGAGAGAATCAGTGATATAGGAATGAGCAGGGATGCCCATGTAACTTACAAGAATGAATGGCTTCAACTTAACAGAATCTTCATACTCTTTGTCGTTGACAGTTGCCAACCACCATAGAAAATGTTGAGAGACCTGAGAGCTTAATGCATCTATGTAGGCTCATGCAACTTTATCTTGTGTTTTATGCAAGCAATGGTTCTGTAGTAGTCTTTGCATAGATGGTTTCAGTGTTTTCTGTCATGAAACAAACTTGACATTCTTTAACTATAAATCACTGGGTAACAACAGAAGCCTTAGAAACAAGTAATGATGGTGACTAAGGGTCTTATTTATGTTCACTTATTCTTTTTCTAAATGGTGAACTTCTTAAAAACAGAAGACCACATCTTACACTATACATTATACGTCCTACTTAGCAGAAGACTAGGTTTAGGATGCTCAGTAAATGCTTGTGAACATAGAATAAAAGCAACAGAGTATCTGGACAATCTAGGGTGATTGAATGTTTTCCTTAATTATTTGTTTTAAGGAGAGAATAAAAGGCAGCACACTGAGAACATTTTCTACTTCCAATAATTTTATGAGTTCTGTCATATAAAAGATGTAAGTAAAATTGTAATGAACTCACATAAGTGAAACTCGAATGGCATATTTGCTGTAAAAGCACACATAAGGACTGTTAAAGTCTACTATATTCTTGATCTGTAATCATAGTCATATTCGTAAAAGGCTCAAAACTTAAGAATGGTTGAGCTGCCCCAGACTAATAAGGCAAGTCTAAATTCTATTTCTTGCAAATGGCATTTTTTATAAAGTCAGTAACTGTCATTATAAGAAAAAAGGCAACCTTTTTATAAACTCAAAAACACTTAGAACCAAAGGTGAATTGTGATTACAGACTACAAGATTGGTTCATGAAAGGTAGGAAAGTTAGCAGAATGTCGACTATATGATTGAATATTGGATTCTGGCTTTACTTTGACTCTAGAGTCATTTGCAAAAGAGAGAGAATCAAAATAAATAAATAAATAAATAAATAAATAAATAAATAAATAAATATTCGATCATTCTTCCTATCACAGCCTAAATATTCCTCAAGGCTCTGGTTATAAAATGAATAATACCAATAAAGTCTCTGTTTTCAGGAAGTCTATAATTTTAGAAGTTAAGACATAAAGTAAGCAAGCCATTGTACTTAAAGCAATCACTCAAAATGTTAGGTTGGACAATGCACTAGGTACAAAAGAAAATTCCCTAACTCAGAGGGAGGATACAAGCATGTCCTCTATGAATGAGCACACTAATACTTACAGCATGGTTGAAGTTGGCCCAGCAACAAAAGAGGTTAAAAAATTACTTAATTTTTGTTTTTTGTAAAAAAGAAGTAGAGGTAGGTGATACAACTCACAGACCATATGAAACTCAAGAAGAAGGAAAAACAAAGTGTGGATGTTTCAGTCCTACTTAGAAGAGGGAACAAAATAATCATGGGAGGTAGAGAGAGGGGGGACTTGGGAGGGAGAGAAGAGGGAGAAGGAAAAGGAGGGGCAGGGCCTGGTGTGGGAGGAGGGGGTGAGATATACAGAGGACCAGGAAAATGAACAAAAATGTATAGCAGTGGGGGATGGGGAACTGGGGTTAGCCAACAGAAACTCTCAGAGGCAAGAAAGCAACGTGGATGACATTAGCTGAAATACCCAACAAAGGGTAGGGAGAACCTGTAGAGACCATATCCAGAGTTTAGGCACAGCTCACGGTTGAAGTATGAGGCCACACACCCTTCTCAAAGATATTAACCCAGAATTGTTCCTGTCTAAAGGAAATACAAGAGCAAAGAATGGAGCAGAGACTGAAGGAAAGACCATCCAGAGCCTGTCCCACTTGGGGATACATCCCATTTGCAGACACCAAACCCAGACACTATTGCTGATGCCAAGAAGTGGTTGCTGACAGGAGCCTGATATAGCTGTTTCCCGAGAGGCTTTGGCAGACCCTGAGCAATACAGATGTGAATACTTGAAGCCAACCATCAGACTGAGCAGGACGACAGCAATGGAGGAGTTAAAGAAAGGACTGAAGGATGGAGGCATTTGCATCCCATAGGAAGAACAACAATATCAACCAGCCAGACACCCTAGAGCTCTTAGGGACTAAACCACCAATCAAAGAGTAGACATGGAGGGACCCATTGCTCCAGTTGCATATTAACAGAGGATGGCTTTATCTGGCATCAGTGGGAAGGAAGTGAAAGACCCCCGAGAGAGGAGACCCTCACTCAAGTCTCGGGATGTCACAGCCACCTAATAACTCACAAGACACCGATCTAGATGCAAACAGCAAGAGGTCTTAATCTGGGAATCAGCCAGCTGATGGTCAACTCATAACTCATGCAGGAGCAGAGGAATTGATAAAGCTGCTCGGGAGAGGGGGACTTTTAAGGGGTAAAACCACAATAGGGGGTGGTGGTGAGGAGGTAACCAAGGGAACATCAAGAATGCAATCTTGTTCAACCATTCTTCTTGTGATCAGCTAGTTCCTGGAACCACCCAGATGACTTGCATCTTTCTTTGTACCATTCACCTTGTGGAATGTATTTCCATGCTTTGGGCCTTCCCTACCCACAGGTGGGTTCTCTTCCCTGAGGTCTGAGGAATGTTAATCAGCCTCTCCCTTCCTCTCCTAAATGTTAATCCAGCAAGTGTCCTCTGACTCAGGAATAATGTACTCCTCCCAGAAGGCAGGATGTATCCCAGGGCAATGAATTCCAAGACCTAAAAATCTCACAGTTAGTTCTGCTTTCTTTGTGGAACTAGTGAACCTGCATTTTTGGTCTAGGGGTCGTAAAAACTTTCTATACTTTTCGTAAGTTTTCTATATCTTTCAGGAGGACCTTCGTTCTGTGAAAGCTTGATGCTTCAGTGTAGGGGAATGCTAGGGAGGTGAGGTGGGAGAGGGTGAGTGAGAGGGGGAACACCCTCATAGACACAGGGGGAGGGGGATGGGATAGGGGGGTTGTGAATGGAAACCCAGGAAGGAGGATAACATTTGAAATGTAAACAAATAAAATAACAAATTAAAAGGAAAGAAAAAAAGAATATGAAAGAAAAAAAAAAGATAGTAGTAGGAATAAGAAATAGGAACAGTGGCCCTGATGTTGAAATGACTGGAAAAAGTAGAATTTTACATGGGATAGATGACTTTCTAAGCAAATGTGTCCATATCAAAAATATTTCAAGTTATATAAAGTAGGATTTATAAAGTAATCTGGGGTAACATCATAAAGGTCATTCATTGACTGTACTGAAATTTTTTTTTTTTTTTGGTTTTTCGAGACAGGGTTTCTCTGTGTAGCCCTGGCTGTCCTGGAACTCACTTGGTAGACCAGGCTGGCCTCGAACTCAGAAATCCACCTGCCTCTGTCTCCGAAGTGGACTGTACTGAAAATTAAAAGGAATTTTTGAGACAGGGTTTCTCTATATATTCCTGGATGTCCTGAAATTCATTATGTAGACCATGCTGGCCTTTAACCAACAAGAGTTCCTCCTGCTTTTGCCTCTTGAATGCTGAGAAATTTAAAAAAATCATATTAACAACTCTAAAGTAATGAGAAATCACAACATGATTTGAATAAGATGATAGCATGTGTTCGTACCTTTATATTTCTTGAGGTAGTGGAATTGAACCTAGGGTCTTATGTTAGTTATTTTTCTGTTGCTGTGATAAAATAGCATGACTAAATACAACTTATAGAAGAAAGAGTGTGTTTTTTTTTCTCATAGTTCAAGATGAGAGTCTACCATGTTGGGAAAGGCATGGGAGGAGTTAAGTAGAACAGGAAGCTGAGCAATCACATCTTCAACCACAGACGTGAAGCAGAGTCAACAGAAAGTAGGCTGAGAGAGTTTCAAAACCTGCCCTAGTGTTGTACTTCCTCCATAAGCCTCTACTTCCTAAAGGTTGCAAAACCTCCCCACACAGGTGTAATCAACTCACAATTAGGTGTTCAAATACCTGAGGGTAAATGGGGGACATTTCATTCAAATCACCACAAACCTGCATGCTAAGGATGCACTGTACCACCGGGAACAGTCTCCCCATTCCAACTGCAGGGTTTCTAAAATATATAATTAGCAATAAAAACACAGGCAAAAGCAAAGGCAATATGTACTGCTTTGTTTCACCATGTTTTCATTTACATATCATACCTTGCAGGGCAGTTAACTGCCAGCTAGGGTAACCGTGGTAATTTGAATAAGAATGGCCCTCAACCAGGTGTGTCACTCTTTAAGAAGGATTAGGAGGTGAGGCCTTGTTGGAGTAGACAACTGGAAAGTGTGTCACTGTTGAGTCCCTCTCTCTCTCTCTCTCTCTCTCTCTCTCTCTCTCTCTCTCTCTCCAGCCTAGGGTTTAGAACTCCTAGTTCTTCTCCAGTCCTATGTCTGCCTGCATACTGTTATACTCCCTGCCATGATGATAATGGACTAAATCTCTTGAAACTGTAAGCAAGTCCCTATTAAATACTTTCCTTTGTAAGAGTTGCTGTGGTCATTGTGTCTCTTTATAGAAACAGAACAGTGACTAAGACAGTAACTCAAGATTTACTTAATCTTGTGTGGTAGTCAAGAAAGGTTAACTTACATTGAAATAACAACTTCCAAATCTCCATAGCCTGCAGCAATAAATGATTAGTATATTTTTATTGAAAGACCCCCGAGGGGACCCTATCTCAAGTCTGGACCTGCGCTCACCCACGGACACACGAGACCTCCTTGATGCATTTGCATAAGGTAGTTTAATAACAAGGGCCCTTGGGTTGAAATCCATCCCACGCAGGAGACAAGGGATTTCGACCCCGAACCCCAGAGGCGGGAGCTATTTATGGGTAGGGGTAGGGAAAGGCGGGAAAGTTTGGCGCGGTTACACATGATTGGTTATTTCAAATATCAGCAATTTGCAGAGGCGGCAGGATGGCTAGTTAGGACTTGTCTGGGCATGCCTTTTTATTTTTCTTTGTGGCCAGGAATGTGTCTTCCTGCTTTGGGCCTACCCCATCCACAGATGGATTTTCTTCCCTGAGGCTTGAGGAATGTATGGGGCAGTGAAGGCCCGAAATCCTACATTCAGTTCCGCCTTCCTGGAACTAATGAGCCTGTATATATTTTATAAAATGGTCTTTATAATTTTTCACTCTACATCATGATACATGTTTAGCATGAGTCAGTGGTTGACTTTTCTATAGGTCATTCTTATTTCAGGACAGAAAATGATCTGCATTGTTACTTGTTGCTAGAGAACTACTGATTTCCTAAAACAAACAACATTCTAGAATCTACTTCTTTCAAATCAAGAGCATAAAAGAATGTCCTAAAATATATCTTGAGAAAAGAAAATATAATAATTAAAAAAAAACTGACAGGAGAAAAATATTTGTGAGTCATTTGTCTGATTCTCATATCCAAAATACATAACAGACTCCCCAAAACTTAACAACAAAAGATTAATAAGAATGGACAATGGACTTGAATTTCTTAAATTCTTAAAAGAAGATTCTTTAAAAAAGGGTAAACAACAACAGAAAGCATGTGAAAAGATGCTCAGTGAATGTTAGGCATTAAGGAAATAAAAAATCCAAATAATAATGAGATATCATTTCATATCCCCTGGATGATTAGACTTTGAAAGTAAAAAAACAGAAACAAAAGGTACCAAGTGATGTTAAAGATCCAGAAAAATCAGATCCCTTTCACACTGTCAGTTGCAATATAAAATTGTGTGGCTTTCAAGAATATTCAATAAGTTAATGGTAGAATCAAGTCATAGCCTAGCAATTCGGTTCCTAAGTTTACACTGAAAATAAAATAAAATAGGATATATACTGACACTGGAATATTACATAGCCATAAAAGAAGTACAGTGATTACTACATGCTCTGTACTGTATTGGTCTAGAAAACTTTCTGTGTCAAAGAAGTCAGATGTACTATGAACCCACTTATATGAAACACATAGACTGAAAGAATCCATAATACATAGAAATAAGTTTGGTATTATCATAGGCAGAGGAAGAGGAGGAATATGGAATAACTGTTGAATTAATGAGGTTTTACTGTGGAAGCAATGAAAATCCTTTGATATTAAGTTGTGACGTTCAACATTTGGAATGTATTCACTCTAGATTATCCACTTTAGTTGGTTAAAATGATATTGTATGTATTTCACTACAATAAAAAAAAATGTTTGTTTAAATTGAATCCAAATGCCAACCCTACTGCTCTATTATGAGGGAATATGAAGAACATTATGAAATGCTTATTTAACACGAATCATGTGTTTTTAGGTAAAGTGACCTTTGGAGCTTTGTTTGTCCTCTGTAGTATGGATGAAACCTTGGGCCTTGCACATACTAGACAAATATGCTACTTCTGAGCTACACCCAAACCTGCAAAATGACCCTATTTTCTTAAAATATAATCTTCATTTTCATTTTTAATTTTTTTATTGGATATTTTATTTACATTTCAGATGCTAATCCCTTTCCCCATTTCCCTTCCCCAGAAAACCCCTATCCCGTGCCCCCCCCCCTTTTCCATTTGGCTTTTATACAATTTTTTAAATGTTAATCAAGGGCTTTGTAAGTATGGTTCATTTTTAATTTTTTGTCTCATCGGACATCATCAGATATTTCTTCACATCTTTAAATTTTTTTTCACAAAGGTGAAAATAATAATCAGCAAGTAACTTTTAATAAAATACCCTCTCTCTGAAAATGGTTAGGTTTGCCATGGCAACAACAGCTTTCTTTTTGTATAGAAATTAGGCATGCCTAAAATCTTAATTTTTGTTTATTTGTTTGTGTTTATGTTTGGAGACGGCATCTTGCTATGGAGGCCAGGTTGGCTTAGAACTCAGAATCCTTGTACCTCAGCTGCGAGCACACACACACACACACACACACACCTCAAATGCTACAACTGCAACCATGCAGGATGGAAACAGAAAATTTAGGTGATAGTTTTAACTGAGTATTTGTTATATTCCTTAGGTAGAACTAGCTTTAAGTGGAGATCAGAATTATCAAAACCTCATAGGTCTGGTCCAAAGTGCTTATTCTTTAGTTTTGATGATATATTGGCTAGTCTGAAAAAAAAAAAAGCTATCAAAGTAGGTGAGAAATAAAGAAGGTCATGTATGCCATCTACAGAAAAAAGAATATAGACCATTATAGTCTCCAGCTACAAAGAGATAGTTCGTAGATTTAGAAAATCTTAATATGCCTGCTGATTAAAAGCATATTGATACAAATCTGATCACTTTAAGGTGACTCAAGATCACATTACCTGCCTGGACATTGATGGTGTGGTCTAATCATGAAATTTAAATTTTTCTATTTGCAAAATGAAATGAACTCCATTTAAATAGTCAGAGCAGGTCAAAATAATGTGTCTAATGGTTTCCATGACACTATCTTTTTTAATTTGAGTTGACACTGCTGACCATGGTGTTTTCTATCTCCTACTTCTCCACTTCAGCAAGGAATGAAGGCATTTAACTAGACTAGCCTATACAATCTCTAGCTTGTCATTTATTGCCAATCTCTTGCAAAGCTGTATGGCTGTTATAAAGCAATGGGTTCAAAAGGGTAGATTTCTCTTGAGTACAGGACACCACTGACATCAGGGCAGATGGAACAAGCTGTGACATAATTAGAAAGGGAAGGGAGTGAAAAGAAATATAGTAAGGCTAAGAGGTAAGAGAGTTTTGAAATTTTTGTTTTGTTTTATTTTAGCTTTGTGTCTTAGATAAACCCTTTGCTCCTGACATTACCTTTTTGGCGCCTAAATTTTGGAAAATTTTCCAATGGATTATGTATTAGTTTGCTTTTCATTACTATACAAGAACATCAGAGGCAGACTAATATTACAAAAATAAATACACAAGTTTATTGAGTTCCAGATTCTGCTGATGCTGCTGGTCTGGGACAACTATATAAACCACTAGGATAACGTGCTGCTTGATGTACAGTAAGTTAGAAACTGACATTTTATAAAATGTTAACTGCAAGAAAAGATCTTCTGCAGACCTGCTGCTAAACAGTTTATTTTATGTGTGCTGCTTCATGTAAGTATCACAACAACAATTTAAGTCAGGTGCCATGACCAGCACATGACTACGGATGAAGAGATTCAAGATGAAGGAATTCACATCAAAAGGGCATGGGAAAACTGGCCCAGTCCCTATGTCTTGTCAAGACCCAATATGTAAATTAACTCAATGAGCCAGACTCTTGAGACTGTGGCGGTGATGTTCAAATCTGTCCTTGTTTGCCATCTCAATGCAGCCTTGCCCTGGTTGCCTTTACAACCATCCTCTATGGTAGCCTGCAATTGCTTTTCCTGCTCTCACGGGCTAGGCCTTCAACTGTTTCTTTCTCATTATCCTCATCCTTTCCTTCTTTACCTGATCATCCTAAGAAGAGAGTATGGGTCCAGTGGTGATACCACATATGTGTGGAAAGCCACTCTCCTTTCTAGCACAAATGGTCCCTACTTTAAATCTCTAAGTCACTTGTTATCTTCAGAAATGTTTCCTTACTCACCATTCTTTCTCTTGCAACATGAGATTCATTGCACTTTGATTCTGGTAATTGTCCCGTCCAGTGGGCACAGTTATTACAGGGTCCCTGAGTAGCCACCACCTGAAAGAGACACGGGTGGGAGAGAGAAGGGAGACCAAGCGGCGAAGAACGGACAGAGTCAGTTTAGCTGTTGTCAAGGTCTCATTTACTAGAGGCAAGGCTTGCAGTATATAAGCAAAATTAAAACAGGGAAGTAAAAACGCCCATCCCCGCCCAGTGTCCTTAGTCCGGTTATCTATGGCTCGAGGCTGTTGCTTATCTTCATCGTAGGAAGTTCACATTCTGAGGAACGTTCTGAGGTCCAGCTGTGACATTGCTGGAACTGTGAAGGTTGCGCCTTTTCTGGAGAGCCTCTGTCCTTTGGCTGACCCCGGCAGCCTAGGGGTCTCTGGTCTCCAACAGGTAATATGATGACACACATGTCTAGTAGCATAGAGCTGAATTTCACACCTACACTCATTTGTACTTAGTAGCCATAAGAGCATGAACTAGGTACTTAATCCTCTCTGGAACTCAGTCTTTTCATCTGTAAAACATCAAAAAGGGTGCCTAAAAAAAAAGATTGAGTGGGTTTATTCATAGAAAAATATACTTATAATATAAATGATCTAAATTTTTTTATATAAATTTTGTCAAAATTAGGTATCCACAGCCTCACCAACTGTATCATCTGATCCCTTAGTTGTGATGTTCTACTAAGCTAGAAAGTCCCTGAGGACTTGCCTCTGTGGTCTATCCACCAGTGGTTTTTAAAGTTACAAGTCCCTGTTTGTAGTTTATTGCTTGAGTTTGTGATCTAGGTCACAAGCCTGAGAAACTGCATATTAAGACCCAGTTATTTTTGACTCTGGACTATGTACTTCCATCAGCTCTTCCAGCACAATATGATTCGCTAGGTACTCTCTAAAAGGTGAGTACTTTGGAAACATATATTAAAATGTGTTACATTATTGGTTCCTAAAGTATGGTCATCGGGCCAGCAGAATCAGTCACCTGGGAACTTGTTAGATCAGAAACTGTGTAGGAAGTTCCCAATAATCTGTATTTTAATAAGCCCAGGCCAGGCTAAAGTTTGAGACACATTACTTTCTGCGCCCAGCTTAATAAATGCTTTAATTCACAAGGGCCTACCCTCTATTAGCTTTCTCCACTTTCTGTTCACAAGGCATATTGTTTGGAGATTTTTCTAAGGTCATAGTCTAGTAACATCACAGTGAAACAGAAATTACTAAACTCAGAGTTCATCTCAAGGTTACGATGAGAAGAAAATGTAGATCTCAATATTGTATATAATATTGTTAAACTCAGTGAATGTTGAGCAAGCTAAAATTTTGTAAGACAGTACTATTCCTATGAGGAAAAGCCAGTTTAAACCATCCTTATCACAATTAATAAACATCAAAAGACTAATGGAAAAAGAGCCTCTCTCCACCACTACAACAAAAAACACTTTATGCTAAGCTAGGACAATTTCCCATTGATTGTAAGATATCTCTTAATCACATATTTAACTCCTCTATTGAATTGCACTGCCTATTTATGCATATACACAATTACTGACAACTGTGGAGAATTTTAACTCCTTAAGAGAGTTTCAAACGCAAATCCTTAGTGGAAAAAAAAATGCAAGTGGCAACTTTATCAAAACACTCTGCTCTTCATTCCCACCATGCAACGTGTTTCAGGGCTCTCTTACAGAGTTCACTGAAGCCATGTGAAAATGCTTGCTTTGCTGGCAACCAGTCTAGTGTGGTTGCAGAGTGCCGAATTTGGAGGGACTCCAGCAAATAAGGACTTAGGTGTTAGGGCACCAGGATTTGAGCCCAGGGCCTTCTATTCTATAGTTACATGTTCTTAAGCAAATCAGACACCTTCTCTTTGCTGCAGCTCTTCATCTATAAATTAAAAAGGCTTGAGATGGTGATGTTGAAAACAAATGGATTTTCTGAAACTTCTGCATGGCTCCATGGTCATGATACTTTCTGTCAAATATAACAATGGTAATATGACGAAACTTTATTTTGCTAAAGGCCATATAGAAACCACTGGAGATCAGCACAGACGTTGGCAGACTAGGGGTAGAAGAGGCCACACTCTTTGAGGCTCAGCTTGCTTCCCTGAGGACAGGATAGATAAACACTGGGCTGAGGGCCTTTTAACTTCATAATCTGTGTAAAAAGACAACTTGTTTGTTTTCTTTAATAACTAAGCTATTTTCAGTAAATTCTGCTCATGTAGAGATGTCTAATGATCTTAGACATCTCTTTCCAGTGACAATAATTGTGTAGGCAGAAAGTAACATGTCACCTACAAGGATGCCATCCAGGACTTCCTTTAAAGGCTCTAGGTTTGGTATACTAACTTTCTCTGCACTGTTCAGGACATTCTACCTTCGAATTTACTTCTACCTCAAAGGCTTGAGCATATTGGAGTTTCCCAGTCATCACTAATGCCATTGGAACTGGTAGCAAAATAATGTGTTCATACTTCTTTTTAAATATCAGTGTGTAACTATATCCCATTCTCTAGGGCTTCATAGATATTTAAAGGCACTCCAGAAAATAAGTTTGAGTCTAGAAAACTTTTGAATACTGAGTACAGAAATTAGCAGTGAACAAAATATATGCAAGATCAACTTAAAGGAGGAAAGATGTATTTATTTTTAGTTGCAGATGATTCAGTCCATGGTCACTTGGCCTTCTGTACTTGGGCAGAGCATCATGGACTAAGAACATGTGCCTGGGGAGTATTTTTGTCTTAGAATAGACAGGAGGAAGAGACTGGGGACCAGATGTAGCCTTTGAAAGCAGGCTCCCAGTGACCCACAGCCTCCAGCACTAGTCCCTACCTCCCGAAGTTTTTCCACCTCCTTGAATAGCACCACCAATTAGAGACGAAGTGTTTCATATATAAATCCTTGGGGACACTTTTTATTAAAACTTCAACATTTAGTTATTAAAGTGAAGTTATATTGCTAAGTCATTGATTTTTGTTTCCTTAGTTGTAATATCTATTCTTGAAAACAGTTTTTCCTAAACAATGAGCAGAATGAGGAAAGTCTTATAATTTACGCTAAGGAAGGAAGTAGCAATACACAAACTCAGTGATTGCCCAATCCAATGTCTAGAAACCCAATACACAGTGGGTGTTCCTTATCAGAAGTTTTAAGAATTTTGTGTTTTCTCAGATTTTGGAATATTTGCATATGTTTAATCGGGTATTTTAAGGATAGGACTCAACTCTAAGCACAAAACTCATTTATGTTTTCTTACGCATCTTAGCCAAATAGTCTGATGCTAGGTTTACTCATGGTTTGTGCTTTAGCTGTAGTCTATAGTATTAATTCATGTGGCATTTTCTACTTGTACCACCATGTTGATGTTCAAAAAGTTTGAGTCTTTGGAGCATTTTAGATTTCCAATTTTTGGATTAAGGATCCTCAACCTGCTGTGATAGCATTGATTAATTTATAGCAGAGTCATGTCAATAATCGTTGGCTCATTGTGTTGCTGCACTGTCTATTGCTGCCCTCACTTCTGAATGTTTGTTTTGGTATACACTTATATGTTAAATGTGTTCTGGTCTTGCATGCCTGATTTTGGAACATTACCCTTGTTTTACTGTTAGTTTTCATATTTAAATCCCAATGATTTTTTTCTAAAGCTAGTAAATACTAAAACAGCTTCAAGATGAACATAAACATCTGAGTGCCCCGGGATCTGGCAGTTAGACAAACAAATACAGTCTAAGCAGATGCTTTAACAGCCAGGAGAGGCCTCCGGCATATTTGAGTACTCAGCCTACAGGAATGGCTGGCAGAGCCCAGAGCCCATCATTTCCTAGCTTGTAAGCAGCCTAATACCCCAATATTAGGCCACCAACTCAGGGAGTGTTTATTTTGGGTCTCAAAGTGCTTTCCCAAACTTCTAACAGAAATGCTCTACCCCCTAGAGACCTTTGCCAAAAGAAAATAAGAAACCATGAACTTGAATCATAGACAAACATCGCAAAAGTCTAAAAACATTTCTAAAAGTTTTGGAAGAGTTAACAATTGAGGGAACATTGTGCTGAGGACAATGAGTGGATTATCTAATGGAATCCACACAACAGTCTAGGAGTACTCTCTGTTTCCTCCTATGTTATCAACAAAGAAACTAGGGCTGGGAAAGTCCGTGTGACTTGTTCATGGTCATAAAATCAATAAGAGCTAGAACAAGAATTGTGATTCAAACTGTCTGGCACAAGAGCCTACGTGTCTCACCCCACACTCCACCATGTATTTCATGTGTTTGAGCTATAATGACAGGAGCCACTTTTTGCTACTAGTGACGAAGACTTCACTGGGTATGCTCCGAAACACTTGAGCTGGGTGTGGTCACTGCCTGTGGATCATACTCAAGACCAGGGCTTTGGTCCTACAATCTCTAGCACAAATGATTATGTCATTTTCTCTAGAGCAGAACTGCTCTGGGAGTAGTAATTCTGCCAAGCACAGCTCAGCAGATAAAAACCATTGCAGTCAAAAATTGGTCTGACAGGACACCGGGTGGCAAGAAATAAGGAAGGAAACAGTGAAGGCCTGGATGATTTGAGGGGAGTTTTGGGGGTTCATGGGAGGCAGAGAATAAATAGCTTCCACACACCCTTTGCCAAATACACCTAGGGAAGGTCTCATTTAAAAAAAAAAATCCAGCCAATACACCAGTGAGCAGGTGAATAAGAGATTGTTAGCAGGTGCACAAAGCCATTAAAAAAAAAAAAAAAAAAAAAAAACGAAAAACCCCTGCTTTTCCTACCCAGTGCTGTCCTTGATAGCTGTTCTTACTGAATCTCTCAGAGTGTGCCAAGATTGTTACAACGCCTGCCCTTTGAAACATAATTATCCTCCTCAGAGGAGTCCAGAGACTCTGGGTCAGTGAGAGGTCCATGGGTCACTAAGCTATTCTCCTCATGGCCAAGGAAGCATCGTAAATAGAAGTATCTTCTAGAAGTTGGAAGAAAAGGCACCAGGAGGGAAGAATGGGTCGAATGGGAAAAGAATTCTCAAAAGACTTCAAGGTAATAGTGGCTCCCCTATAAGCTCCCGTGGCTCTAGTATTTCTATATAACGAGTGGAATTTGGTCCTGTGAGCATTAAATACTTGCTTTGGCCATGAACACAGACATTGGAAGGCATTGCCTTCTTAGAGCTGCGTTTTTATCTTCAGGTTCAATCCATTTTGGCCCACTACAGTATTTCTCCAGCATGCCTTTGCCCCTGAGTCCTCAGTAAGTATGTCCTGAAAAACACTGACAACAGAAAGCCTGGAAGGCTATGGCTCTCTGCCTCATACACAGTGTCCCATTTGGTCACCTGTTCAGTGCCAGGCAGGACAGTAGGGCACTGGCAAGGCTGCAAAGGGTAACTAGATTTAGCTCCTGTCCTCAAGGAAGATAAAATGTTCAGAATTCATGTTCTCCCAACCTTCAGAACCGCGAGTATAGACTATAACACTTAGTGTCAACCATGCACATCTCTGTTTTTGACTAGTTCCTTACTCTTCAGCTCCCAAGAGAGCTTCAGGTTTGTGCCAGGATATTAGTTTAGGGCCTAAAACATATTTTCCTTTACTACTTATATCCTAGTCTCCACTGGCTATGGGGCTTAGGCATGAGCTAAATATGAACCTAAATCCAAACTGCATACAGTGGATCATGGACATGAACTTAGGTCTATATGATTTGAAGACCTGAACTCTTATCTGCTCAACTCTTACTATTTCACCCATTTAAAGTGTTGTTATTTGTGACTGAATTTCTCCAGTGAAAATTATTTTGTCTTTCTACCTATACATTACAAATTTGTGCTGGAAGTGTGAGCATAGGAAAAACCAGAGAAGGAGAGAGAGAGAGAGAGAGAGAGAGAGAGAGAGAGAGAGAGAGAGAG
>JANHMN010000005.1:47448140-47478250 GCA_030674055.1 Rhabdomys pumilio
GAGAGAGAGAGAGAGAGAGAGAGAGAGAGAGAGAGAGAGAGAGAGAGGAAAGTACATGCCACTATAAAGCAATTGAAGAGTCTTTCTACTGTGCAAACTTAGAAGTGGGTGTTTATAAAGTACTTCCTGATTCAGAAGGCGGAGAACTGCCAGCATTTGCAAACAGAGGCACTAGACACTGAAAAGCCAGCCTGCACACTACTCAGTACGAAGTCCTCCACAGCTTGTGCGCCACTTTTATTTTTAGACTCTTTTCTGCATAATAGTGGTAGCTCAGGCTGCCTGCAATCCCGTCTTGGAATACATTCTGCCCTATTTTTCTCCCCTAAGACTGTAGTTTCAAATTCACCTAATTACTTCCCTGTGCAGCATTAAATCAAGATGGCTTCAAAATGGAGATGACCCAGTGAGTTTAATTATTTTCTAATGTGTCTCACTGTGGCAAAGGTGTGTTTACTACATAAATAACTATTCTAGAGGACAGCAAGTGTTTTTTGCATGTTGTTAGCTGATTTTGGTTTAGAAATTCAGAGTGTACGATTTATATGTTTTCAACCTTATGTTGCCATTTTTTTTCTAAGCAACCATAGCAAAACCATTCATACTAACTCACTTGAGATTTTTTCCCCTGATTTTTTAAAAAAGCAAGTCAGACTTTTAGAGAAAAATAATCATTCAGTAACCATCTTTATCAAGTTATCTCATTACGGGGACATTTGTTTTCTTCTAAAAAAAAGTCATTTGTTGAAAATATTGGTGCTGTTTACTATGGGCTTAAGTTAGAACAATCGATGCATGTGTTCAAATGAGCACAAGATGAAAAATATGGAAGAAAGCCTGACATCACTTGATTCATGGCTCTTTGAGACATCAAACATTTATAGCTCTTTGAATCTTTATGCACAATTTCTCTTCCTTTTTGTTTCTTGCTAGAGCATAATATAGCATAGCTTCACAGAAGACAGTTGAAATTTGCTCTAAAACAAAATGGTCATCTCTTCATTTACAAGTATTACTATTGCTCCAAAAGCTGAAATAAATCCACACATGGAAGCAATAAGGGCTTGGTTTGGATGGCTTTGGGTGGCTTTTCTTTCTCCTGTTTTTCTCTTTATAAAAGTATTTTTGTGTATCTGTTACAGCATACCTAGCTGCCCCAAGTCTGCTTTGAGTCCTGAATGAACATAGGACTTTGAATGAATCTCCTTTTTACCAGCCAGCCCACTCAGTCCTCCATGAAGGAGCACAGGAGATCATGGTGAAGGAATAGCAGTCTCTGGAAAACGTGCCTTACCATTCAATAGGAATTTTTTCATTGCACACACACACACATGTATGTATGTATGTATGTATGTATGTATGTATGTATGTATGTATGTATGTATGCATTTATATACACATATTTACCCCATCTAAATCCTTTACCTCAGAGAAAATTTGTAATCTCCTCATACCAAAATAGAGCACATCAAGAGTTATGTCTAATTGAATCCATCAGAAGCAATAGGATGCTTCAGAGATCAAAGAGACAAGTGGAATCAGGAAAAGAAAAGGCAGTTGGAATAGGTCACATTTGTGCTACACTCTCTGTCCCACACATTATGGGGCCTGCCTATTTCAGACACTTCATGGCTCTTTCACTTTTAGGATGCTTCAGCTCCTTCAAAGGGAACAATGCATATTATGAGGGTACTGGGAGAAAGAGTGTCAATATAGATTAAGAATTCTCCCAAGACTGATTAGAGCCACAGAGCAGCAACATCCTAATAAATGAAAGTCCATGCTCTAGGCAAAGATTTGTTCATCTCTAACCTGTTCTTTCTGAGCCTCATCTTCTTCATCCTTAAAATAAGAAAGTTAAAAGATAGTCCCTGTGGTAGCAGTCAGCTTTCACGGTATTATTTTCTTTTGTCTCCTTTCTTTTGTTTGAAGCAAAGCACTGAACCCAGGGGACTGTCTAGTTAGTGCCTCAACCAAAAGACATCTGGGCTACATGAAGCAGTGGGACTCTGCACATATGACCTGAACAGATGCATGTCCAGATCCATCTTTTCTTCCTGGGCAATGAACTGCTTTGCTGGCCAAAACCCTATGCAAATATTTCAACCCTCCAGGGCCATGGACTGGAAGCCATGTTAGGTCACTCTTCCAATCTGCTTTGTGATCTCTTCTTTTATTCTTAGCATTCCATGTCCTAGGTAAGGTACCAGTTACTTTTCTTTTTCATATACATTTAATTCAAGAGGTCTTAGGTAACTATCTGCTACATTCCTGGATGTAGGTCATGGTAACTTTAAGATCTATTTCTTCCCATCTACTATTATCTATCTATCTATCTATCTATCTATCTATCTATTTATCATTTATAAAGAAAGAGAGATCCTCTTATCTGTAGGTTGTATGTTCCCATCTAAAATTCCTAGTGAATGTTTGAAACTCTGCATCACTCTGTCTATACTATGATTTATCCTTTATATACATGCCCATGATAAAGTATACTGCATAAATTAGGTATAGGAATAGATTAACAATTAATAAAGTAAAAAGAACATTAATTTACTATATAAAAAGAAGCAAGCTGGGCGGTGGTGGCGCACGCCTTTAATCCCAGCACTTGGGAGGCAGAGGCAGGCGGATTTCTGAGTTCGAGGCCAGCCTGGCCTACCGAGTGAGTTCCAGGACAGCCAGGGCTACACAGAGAAACCCTGTCTCGAAAAACCAAAAAAAAAAAAAAAAAAAAAAAAGAAAGAAAAAGAAAAAGAAAGAAAGAAAAGAAAAGAAAAAAAGAAGGAAATGAAGAAAATTAATACAAATACAGCAATATACTCTAATAAATATTATTTTAAAATTAAGAACTGTTTATTTCTGGAATTTTCCACGTAATACAATACAATATTGGCAAATAGATTACCTCTAAGACAATTAAACAGCATATTATGCATTAGAAGCTTTATGTACCACAGATCATCAATAGGGAGAGAAAGGGGGTTATAATTATTTCAGGAAGATCTCATAAAGGAAATGTGATTATAATTAATTCTTGGATGATGAGTAAAAAAAAAAGTAGGTAAAGATTTGTAAGAGGGACTTGCAGCCTGGTAAATGTATTGTATTAGCTAAGGTTCTTTTTGGTTCAAATAAGAGAAATCACTGAGAACTGGCAACTCAAACATAATCCCTATTCTGGTGAGACCAATATCACCTTGAAAATTGTTTGAAATAAAGCATGTTTAACTCTTTAACAAATCTCTTGAAACAGAAGCTACATTTTTATACAATCTTTACGTGTGTTTATGTAATTTTGCAATCAGGTGACTGTTTAGCCTTGAATGTACAAGGCAGGGATTATTTTGGACACTTCTTTGTTAAAGAAAGTGATCTTTATAAAATTAATGATAATGAGTAACTCAATATGATGATGAGTCTCCCTGATTAAATATGTACTTGCAATTAAATAGCAAATTCTAATAGGAAAATGAGCCTTGAGACATTCCAGTAGACTGAGGACCAGGCATATTTGAAGGTGGGAAACCATTTTATACTCTGGAGAACAGAAGAATGAGGCATACCATCTCTTTCTCAGACTTCCTCTGAGGAATGTACAAATCATTTTAATGGTCTCTAGAAAGAAAGCATCATGATGGGAGAATCAGTAATAATGCATGCAGTGGATACAAAGCAACTTCATTAGGTTAGCTGAATAATAAGCAACACTCCTTCATTAAAACACACTCTCCGGTAAAGTCCTAACCTATTTTTGCTTATACCAGTGCATTTTTAATCTATTAGAGTTAGAAAAAAATTAATTCACATGTGCTAAAATCATTATATTTTTATATTCAACAGTGCTTGATATATAGGATCTATAAAACTTGTGTTATTACAAACTGAAGGGTTGTGATGTTGCATAATAAAGCTAAACTAATGTTCACAGAGACGATTCACAATCCTAACCTACAAAAAGCAAATTTTTTAGTGAAATAAACTGCTCTAAAAGGGAAGGTTGAACATGTTTTTCTGCCCACCAAAGAGCCATCCCAACATTCTCAGGGCACCAGGATCTAAATATCCACCAAGAAATAATCTAGGAGAGTCTGTCTTCATTCAGTTCATCAGCAAAAAGAACAGAAACAAACATAGCTTCCTGTTCCAATATTGGGTAGAGACAGCCACAGGCTGTAAGGTCCATGATTCTTTGAAGAATGATTCCCTGGACTCAAATAGTATGTAAACACAAAGAATGTTCTATTCTGCATAAGTCCAGCGTGCTGGGGTCTCCCATTACCAGACAATCAAGTAATCTTGCAGGCATGATTTAAAGCACATTAGGGAATTCCAGGGTTGGTGACTTCTATGTTAATCTGTTGTGTCCATCTCTATGGACATTTCTTTGCCTGGGTGTCAGGGTTGGAAACTTGCTGGGAAAGTCTGGGAACTGTTAATGAGGAAATTGCTGAGGAAGTCTGGAAACTGCTGCTGACTCATTCATTGTCCTTGCCTCAGGCCAGGTGGTGGGGCAGCTTCTGACTTGCCTGGAACTGCCCAGTTCTTAGAAACAGTGATTTAGGCCTGGTCTCCTTAACTGCCAATTTGAAGCCTGTCATGGAATTATGCCTATCCTTAAAGCAGGGTTAGAGGTGATTAAGGATATACTCCTCTTTTGAAGTCAAAGGTTGAAACCTTAACTGCTGTTTTCTTGGTAACACACACACACACACACACACACACACACACACACACAGACATACACACACACACACACACACAGACACACACACAGACACACACATACACACACAGACACACACAGACACACACAGACACACACACACACACACACACACACAGACACACACATACACACACAGACACACACACACACACACACACACACACACAAAGGGAAGCATCAAAATTGCCTCTCCTTATGATTTAAAATGCATTATGAATTGGAGAAGGTAGAAGTACCAGGGCTTTGTTGAGGCTCAAGAAGGGAAGCTACATTCTCCTAGTCAAAAGCATAAAATCTGAAATCTACTTCTGAAACTGGGCAGAGGGCATGTCTTTCAAAACTGCCCAAAACATTACATACTATTATCCCCTCCCTTAAAAGTTAATTCAACTGGGCTGTCAACTACATGGATAGGAGACCACCCATCAGAGTACACTTGATATGGTAAGGAGATGTGAACAAGCAAGTATTCTGTGAAACTATTGAACTAGACCTCTCTATGGATAGAAAGAATGATTTATTGGAGATTACACAGCCAAGGACATCTCTCAGGGGTGGGGTTTTAGGTGGTGACCAGAGAGAAGAGCAAAATGGTAGAAAAGCAAGCAGAGTTTATGTAACAGCCAACAGGGACTTGGAACTGGTACAGACTCTTTGCATTGATCAGAAACTAGATTTCCTTGCCCAAGGTAGTTGACCTATGAGGGCAAATTAAGGGACGTTCCTGGTAAACAGAAATCTACCTTTAGGCCTCTGTTTATTTTATAACAATCCTTTTGTTTACCCAGTCAAAGTCCTTCTACTTAGGACATTGTCACCAGCACTACCATTAAGGAATTCTTTGGACCTAAAACTGGACAGAATGGTTTCCTTAGTGCAGTTGCTTGCAGATCTTCTCTATTAAGCCTGAGTGCTTTTCTGAGCCTCAGCTCAAAAAAATGTAACTCTAATTTCCCCCTTTTTAGCTGGAACTCCTCTCTCACATACCTGCTCTCTTAGACCCTGACTCTCCTAGCATCTCAGTGTTCTCACATTCCAAGTGCTGTCAGATTTACAGCTTGCCGGCCCTGTTGTTTTCCTCCCATATGCTAATAAAATGGTCTGGAAGCTTCCTTACCAGCTCAGTCCTTTTGAAATTCTTTTATCTAAAAGACAAAGAGAGACCTGGATTCCTCCCATTCCTCAGTAACATCAAACAAAGTCAGAGACCAAAGTAGCTATAGGCCTCAAATTACATACACTACATAGGGCAAAGAGAGTTTTGTTATTCCATCTACTGATAATACAAGCTTTAACTATGCTAGCATGAGTTTTGGACTTTATATATTAATTAACGTGTTTAATTTTCACAGCAGCTTTTCAAGAATGAGTACTTTATATTAGTTGTATGGGCTGCCATAACAAAATGTCACAAGTACTTTGTATTAGTTACTCAGACTGCCACCACAAAATGTCACAAGCTGGATGGCTTAAGCAACAGAAATTTAATTTTTCACAGTTCTGGATAAAGACTGAAATTTCAGGGTGCCAGAAGGATGGGTTTCCACTGAGGTCTTTCTCCTAGGCTTGCAGAACACTGCCATTTTCCTAGTTCTATATATGGCTTTTCATCTGTGCACTTCTACCCCAGTGTATTTTCCTGGCTTCAAAATAACAGTTCTATTGGATTAGGAGTCCATTTTGATAGTATAATTTTAACTTAATCATTTCTTTAAAGACCATATCTTTCAAGCAAGTTTACATTCTAAATTTACATACTAAGAAGCAGGACTTCAATATATGAATTCAACATAAATGTTGGGTAGCCACAAGTCAGTGTATATAACCTATTATTAATGAGAAAAGTAAGACGTGAGTGAATTCAATAACTTGTCCCAGAAAATAACTCATAGACAGAGCTAATATTTGAAAATTACCAACTTAGTTTCTGAGCTACCACACTATTTCTCAATATGCTACAGTATCTTTATGTCAGAACCCAGAAGATTCCCTTTCTCCCTTTTGAATATCTTTTAGTAGATGGATTTATTTCTCTGAACAGTTTCTCATTCTGTGTTGAATGGAGACAAAGCCATAATGGTTATTGTTGAGAGAATCTTATTATTGTTTTGACTATAGAAGATCAAGAGAGAAGGTTACCAATTACTTAAGAATTTCAGGAAGGCAACCATCCCTTGATGTATTTGAGGAACATTTCTATGTTCTAACACAACAAATTCTGTGGAGAATGAAACTGTGAGAAGGCTAGGCTGACTCCATGGTGGGCGTCAGATTGGCAGTTCAAAAGACTAGGCCTAAGAACTGGGCATGACCAGGCAAGCTCAGGCAAGTAAGTTACTAGAAACAAACCCAGCTTTCAGGCAGCTAGTCAGAAACTGCCCTGCCATCAGAAGCTGTCCTGCCCCCTGGCCTGAAGCAAGGACAATGTGTCTGCTACAGTTTCCAGATCTCCCCAGCAACAGTTTCCAGCCCCCATGTCTTGGTAATGGTTCTGGAAAGCTGTATATAGATGGAGCAAGGTAAAGGTCACCTACCTTTAATGTGCGGCCTGTGACTTCACTTGGTTGTCTCCATCTTAGAATGGAAGAACCCAGAATGCTGGACTTCTGCAGAATAAAACACTCTTTACTTTTACATACCATTTGAGTCTAGGGTACCATTCTTAGGTGAATCATGGACCCTTACAATTGGACGATGTTGGCTTCTTTTTCAGGTACCATTTTAGTCCCTCTATCACATCACAGAGGCTTATACGGTTGGCAGCAGTGCCCCTTGGTATTCTCAGTGTTTGGCCAGTCTTTTCAGAGCAGAAATAGAGGCAGCGTAAATCCTTCTAAAACTGTTTTCAAGATTAACCTCATAGAGATCTGATTTAGAATAGGTCACCTTATGTCTGGGTTGGTCAGTTACTTGAGATGATTGTATCAATTTTGGTTGCATCCATCCTTTCTCAAGAACTATTTTAAGCAGCCTTTCCTTTCTTTCTCAAAAACAGAAGCAAGAGGTTGGAGAACTCATGTTGAAATCTGTAAGTGCCTTAACTTGTCATCACTGAGCAGGGTGTTTGGAAATATTAGCCACAATCTTCCAGGGCTATGTATGTACTTGCATGTTTGGGTGATCATACCATGATTATTAATTACTTTGTAATGACAAGGTTCTTTTAGATTTCTAAATATCATTCCTAAAAATATTTTTAAAGTGCCCCAAATTCCAAACTCTGACTGTCATGGAAGTATGTCTTGATTCTTAGCTGGGCATGGACCTGGAACCCGGAGATTCCAAGGGAGAAACAGCAGGCGTTCGGCCATACCCCCAGAATCCAGGCTCCTACATGCAGTCCACATCTCTCATTAACCTGCACTGTTAAGTCACAGGTAGAGGGCATGGCTACAGGCCTCTGCCTCGAGATTTCCATATTCATGAGTTACCTAAAGGCCTGGGTCATAGTTAAGTTATTCCTTCCCAGTTCCTCCTCTTTTCCCCCTCCACATTTAAGCCAGCTCCACCCTGGTTTGAACTGGGAGGTGCACATACCATCTACATTTGCCATAAACAATCAAGCTTTGGAACCGGATTTTCTCCTGTTATTGAGACCCACCGTCATCGTCCTGTGGCCAGCGTGGACTGACTTCCCCACGACTCAGCCGTGGGTCTGCTGTTGCAGCGTTTTGTCCAACATCTGACATTTTTGGATGGAGATGTTATGAAATTAAGAAATACAATTTTTTTTTAACAAATGTAACTTGTTGATTAACTTTTTCTGGGCTATTCTTTTCTCTTTTCTGTTAACAGAAAGATAGTGTTGATCTATTAACACAATTTCAAAGTAAAAACAAAATAATAGAGATTATTTAACATTCTTGTTCCTTGTTGATTCTTCAGAACCTAGACCCATGTTTGGCCTATCTATGGTAGGTGTATTCAAATTAAAAAAAAAAAAAAGATTCTTTCCAGGTTGGCAGGTGTCTAAGAAGTAATTTCAAATGGGTAAATGATTAGCTATTCCTATTATTTGGGATACCTTTTCTGGGTTCTTAGTCTCATAATAGAAGAACTAAAAAAAAAAAAAAAAAAAAAAAATTCAGAAGGCAGTTTAAAGAAAACTTTTGTCAGAGTTTGATTAAAAATAATATTGTTGACAACAGTTGTGGGGATTAGGGAAATGGAGAAGACGGAGAAAACCATATCAGCCTGCTCAGCAATCGACATTAGCCAAGTAGCCACATGGGAAGGCCTGGAAAGGAGATTCTGAGAAATCCCAGAACATTGAGGAAAGTTATCCCAGTTTTTGGTCAGTATCTAAAGGAAAAAGTGATAGAAGAGGAAAGAAAGGAAACGATGGTTTTCAGATGTAGGACTCAGAAAAACAAGCAGATCATCTGGACAAAGGCTCTTCAAGCTGCTGTCCCAAAGGCCAAGTTTCCTTCTAGCTAGGAAACGTGAATTATCTCATTAAGGGGATAGCTATTCCTCATCTCTCCTTAGCATGGCTGCAGGTGAAGCAGCTTTCCCTGGGAATGGTCTCTTGGCCAAATGATTGACAGGCCCAGTTGGATTAATTCTGAGGAAAGTTACAATGGTATGTAATAGTCTAATCTTTTCAGTAGATCAAAATGTCATGTGTCCACCCCGAGCCAGAGGTGGGTTTTTTTTTTTTGTTTTTGTTTGTTTGTTTTCAAAATGGGGTCCTGGACTTTGTAGACCAGTCTGACCTCAAACTCACATAGATTTACCTGCCTCTGCCTCCTAAGTGCTGGGATTAAAAATGTGTGCCACCATGCCCACCTGCCCTGATATTCTTAATGACCTCCAAAACTATGGAAATCTTGTCCCCTCAATAGTCCCAAAAATCATTCAGAAAACAAACTGAAATTGGGGACTAGATATAATCCATTTTCATAATGAAAGTCCAATTCCAAAGTTTCAATTCCAAAGAGCTCCAATTCCAAAGAAGTTCACCAGGTGTAATTAGTTTCAGGACTGGAGTTTTCATCACACCCTTAGGTAGAACCTCTGGGCAAGTATGTATGTTTAGAAGAGAAATAACTCAGAGCTAGCTCCCTTCTGCCTTTTCTGGTCTGAGAACCAAGGACATTTCCTGCCTCTGGCCAAAGACAAGACTGAACCTGTTCACTTTCAGGGTCCCTGGCCCTAAACTGCCACCAAACTGCCACCAATTTCTATTTCCTGTTCTCTGTGTGTCCTGAACAAGACCTTAAGAAAGGTCATATTATCAATTTATATTTTCTGAAGCCATATTAAGTCCTCAACCAATACACATTTATCCTGTTGCCGAAGGCTATCTAAGAAGAAAATTTTACCACCTCTGCAGTAAAGCATTCCAGGTTCTAATGACTCTCACTGATCAGAAATCTCCCTTTGAGAGAGCTTCTAGCTTTCATTTATCCTATTCCCAAATTGGTGGTCTCTTTGAAGGCCAGTGTTCACCTGCCCCTCTGTCATCTTTGTCACTAATCTGAATAGGTTTTTACCATTTTGACTTTCCTTCTTCCTCCTATGGGATTTTCAAGTTTTTCTTGTATTTAAATTACTCTGAAAGTTTTGTCGGTCAAATACTTAAATGGTTACAAAAATGTAAATGAGACTTAGATGAAAATCTATTTCAAATGCAAACACACACTCACACAAATGATACAGATAAGCTCCTTTCTTTTTTTATAAGTGCTTTGAATGGAAAGCTGGGTTTGACACGAAGGGGAAAGTGAAGAAGAGATTCATGGCTTTTCTTTTAATGTCTGTCTCTACTTTCCCACATGAATTTTTTTAGTCCCCATTACAGTTTATGCCTGACAATTCTCCAGAAAACTGCTATTTCAAATGTGTTGTTGGGCCTGCTAGCTGAAGCGCAAATTGTCACCTCTCTCTCGAGAGTAATCCTATCTAGTACAGCTGAGGAAAAATCAAGAAAAATCATTTCTAATTACTACAGAACTGAAACTGACCAGAAACGTCTTGAATCCAACCTTCATTCTCACTGGAGTGGAAGAGCCTTGAAGTTTCTGTCTGCTTTCTTGATTAGCAAAGATAGTTGATTTTTTATAAAATATATACTGAAGAAGGTAACAAGGGAATTTTAACCCATAATGATAATGATTATGGGTTTTTGTTTATTTATGCAGATTGAATACTTCAGAAAATTGGATCTGCTTTTTCTTTCGGTTTTGTGGTTTTATTTCTTAAACTTTAACCCTTTCCTGTTGGAAAGAAAATATTGCTTAAAGCACAATTTGCTAACTAAATGGGCTTCTAGGTAGCTATTTTCTCCAAATTGAAGCAATCCCTCCCAGATGAGGAAGGAAGGCTCATAAGTCTTAGGAAGTAAAAGAAGCTTACAAAGAGCAGCAGGAAGCTCCTGAAAAGAGATTCACAAGTACTCCCCTGGAGGTTATAAAAGCAGCAAAGGATTTCTGGAGACAAGAGACTGTGACCAACTAAAAGCTTCATTTGTACTATATAGAGAGTCCCATGGATGCACCTTTTATGAGTTGTTGCCAATAATGAGTTGGAATTTTTACAGTTGCCTTTGGGTTAACCATTCTACCAAAATTAACACCTCACCCAGGATCCAGTAATGACCCCAATAAACTCACTGGTTCTTTAAGGTAGACTATGGATGGTGTCTGTTTTTTAGTTTTTGTTTGTTTGTTTGTTTTGGCTTATCATTAGGATTTATGTGGGGTGAATAGGTAGTTCACAGCTCCCTGGGAAATGTCACACAAATGAAATGGCAGAGAGAAAACATCACCTGTAGCTACTGGCGAGTTTCTTCACAATTAGTTCCTCAGTAAACATTATTTCTTGTGTAGTACTTCCTCCAAAGAATAACTAACTGACAAGGAAAACAGATATGAAGCTGTATGAATACTAAGAAATTGATTTTCTGACCCTTTAAATCTTATTGTCAAAATTATGTAAGCACAAGATTAGAGACATATAGTAATAATAATGATAATTCTATTGTATAGTATCTATAATAACATAAAAATAGTTGTTCCCCAGTCTCTTCCATAGTCTGCATCTGCTCCTAATGCTGAGACTTTTTAACAACAGTTTCTCATATTGTGGTGCACCCCATCCATAAAACCATTTCTATTACTCCTTCATAACTGTAATTTTGCTGCTGTTATAAATTGTAATATAAATATCTTGTGTTTTCCAATGCTCTTAGGTTACCCCTGTGAAAGGGTCCTTTGACTCGTAAAGGGCCACAACCCACAGGTTGAGAACTGTCCTAGAAGCAGCCTTCATCTGTTTTAATGATTTTTTTAGACACCTGATGTTTTACCATTATGTTGGGGACCGGAGGCCAGTAGGCTGCCGGGGTCAGCCAAAGGACAGAGACTTCCCAGAAAAGGCTCAACCTTCACAGTTCCAGCAATGTCACAGCCCAACCTCAGAACGTGAAGATAAGCAACAGCCTCGAGCCATAGATAACCGGACTAAGGACACTGGGCAGGGATGGGTGTTTTTACTTCCCTGTTTTAATTTTGCTTATATACTGCAAGCCTTGCCTCTAGTAAATGAGACCTTGACATCAGCTAGACTGACTCTGTCGTTCTTCGCCACTTGTTCTCGTTTCTCTCTCCCACCCGTGTCTCTTTCAGGTGGTGGCTACTCAGGGACCCTGTAATAACTTTGCCCACTGGACGGGACACCATTAGTCTAAATCAGCATTGTCCTATAAATTCATAAGGAGAAATATGTATGTTGAATTGTACCTGTCCTAGTGGCAACAGTATAAAATCAGAATAAAGAGCAGAATATTTCATTTAACGTAATGTGTCAATGGTATTTCAGATATGTATTCAATATTTTAAATATGAATTGTTTTGTATACTGTTCTTTTTTCATAATAAGTTTTTGCAGTTTAGTTGCAGTTTATAAATATAGCATGCCTCAATTTCAATCTCACTTTTGTTTTATTTTGTTTTGCTTCTAGACAGGGTCTCATTGTGTAGCTTTGACTGTCCTGGAACTCACTATGTAGATTAGTCTAGTTTCAAAGTCACAGAAATCTGCCCGTCTCTGAGAGTGTTAAGATCAAAGGCATGTGCCAGCACACCCGGCTGAAATGGACTCTAACAGTGTCCGATTCTTAGATTGTTAGCTATAGGGAAACCAATCAATATCTTACTGTCAAAAACTAAAATGTCTTTTCCCTAAACTCACACACATATGTGCACACACTCTCTTCTTAGCCTCTTATCCTTCCCTAGTAACATTGATTTTAGTTGTATTTGCCTTTTGGTCTTAGCTTTCAATGTAGTTACTCCTCTCTATGTAAAATATCCCTTTTAAATAAATCTACATCAAGTATTCTACCAATTTCAGACATGTGGAAAACATAAATAAAAGTGCACTGAGCCAAGACTACCTTTGCCATCATTCTCAGGCTGTCCTTTGCCTTTCTTTTGAGGTGGATCATGTATTACTTGTACAACAAGGCTTCCTTCCTCTTCCTTGGTCCACTCCTCTATTTTTGTGACAGGTATAATCCTAGTAATTTTCTGAAACAGGGTACTTAGAGGAAAGGGAACAAATTTTTGAGATTGTTCAAGTTGGAAAGTGCATTTATTTTCTCCTAAGAAGTGATTAATTCCTTAGTTGAGTAGACCACTTTGTGTTGAAAATATTTTTATTGGCATTTTGAGGTTTGCTGCACTACCTATACACTTCTAAGATAGCGGTTCTCAACTTTCCTAATGCTGTGACCCTTTACAGCAGTTCCTCATGTTGTAGTGATCCCAACCATAAAATTATTTTTGCTACTATTTCATACCTGAATTTTTACTACTGTTATGAATAGTAATGTAATGGAGATACAGGTTTGCCAAAGGGGTCGTGACCCACAGGTTGAGAACTGCTGTTTTAATAGACAAAGCAAAAAGTGTCTTTTGTTCTGAAGCCAGTTCCTTCTTTCTGAACATCTCTACGATCTTTGTGTCTTGAGTATCCTGAAAATCCATAAATGTGTGCTGTGGAAATTGACCCTTTCAATGCTGAAATTTATGTCTTTTAGAGATGAAAGTTTTTTTTCAAATTGTTTCTTTGTTCTTCTTCATTGAATTCTCTCTGCTCTCAGTTCTCAACCTTCGTTGTCTAATGTTGAACACTCTCTAATTCCTTAGCTTTCTCTCCCTCTAACATCATTCTGTCTTTTTATTCTAGTACCTGGCACATTTTTAGCTTTTATGTTTAAATTTTCTATTCATTGAATGTTTGTATTCCAACTATATGAATGACATAAATGCTGCTAAATCTCTTTCTTGTTCTTTATTCTATGTATGGTTTGTTCACTGAGCTATGCCCCATTGCCAATATCCACATTCCAAGTAGAAAAACCAATCAATCCTCAATTGTGACTGATATCCCCTGCCCCAAAACAATAAATATATTCTTGGTCTTCTATTAAGATGTGGGAAAGCCGGTCTTTATTTTTAGGGATAGAAGATTTGTAACTATGTTAAGTTGTAACTATGTTAATTTACTGGAAGATATAGATGCTCATAAGTGAGCTGAGAGGTAGGAAGTTGTCCAAAGTTTTAAAAGTGTATCCAGGTTTATACTCACTTGGCTGTAGTTGAAACATGAGTGAGAAGCTGGAGGTTAGCTGTGGTGGGATGGGGGTAGGGTACTAGGAAGAGAGTAGAGGCCTCTTACCATAGACAAATTCTGACTGGGTTCTTGAACTCTGTCGTTTATCTTCTTTTCAACAATAACCTAAGCAATTTTCAAAGATTTCAGTTCATGAGACTAGGACAAATAGGAATATATACTTTCTGTTAATACTTCAAAACATGTTTTTGAAAATTGAATGTAACACACCGCCATATAATACCATCTGTTAACAAAAACAAGGGGGTAACGTTTAAAAGTTGGTGAATGAAAAATTGTAACTCATGCAGGAAACTTGACAACAATCGATTTTTCCAAGGCACACTTGCCATTGTCATAACTATCAGAACTCAAAAGACAAAAATCTCCATTTTTAAAAGCCTAGATAGCACCTGTCACCTCGCTAAACAATTCATTCTGAATGTTGTATATATACTTTAAAATAAAATAATACCTCTCTAGTACTGTATCTTGCAGAACTGCCCATGAAGAACAACAGATAAATGCACACATATGAAAAGCCATTGCTGTGGATGAACTGTCCATGGAATTACTATGGAGTTCAGGTCAATCTCTGAACATGTCTTTCTGGTCACTTTGCTCTGGCACATTGAAAGGTGGCCTTTGTAACCAACACCAACAACTTCAGGTAATGGGGTGCTTTTACAGAAGTTGCCTGAATGAGACACACAGAAAATGACTAGATAAAAACGCAGAGCCATTTGTTTCTCCCCCAAGTGGAACAAATCCAGAGTCCTAAATTCAACAATCTACATCACATTAAACACTCTGACTGGAATGCTCATCCAGTGTTTAAGAGCATTGACTGTTCTTCCAGAAGACTGGGGTTTGTCTCACAGCACCTATACAGCTTACAACCATCTGAACCACCTATTCCAGATATCCAACTTTCTCTTCTGGTCTCACAACAGTCATGAGTCTTGCATGCATACATAAATGCAGACAAAACACCCATACACAAAAAGTGAATAAATTCTTTTTAAAAACCTTTTATTTTTTCCATACAATCCTTTCCCCCTTCCCCCTCCCTTCTCCTCTGGGCGGGTGGGGGTCCCCTGGGATTCCCCCCATGCTGGCACTACAAGGCTAGCTAGTCTCTACAAGGCTAGGTGCTTCCTCTCCCACTGAGGCCAGTCAAGGCAGACCCACTAGCAGAACAGATCTCATATATAGGTACCAGCTCTTGGAATAGCACCCATTCTAGTTGTTCAAGACACACACAAAGGTCAAGCTGCACATATGCTACATATGAACAGGGAGGCCTAGGTCCAGCTCATGTATGTCCTCTGGTTGGTGGTTCAGTCTCTGAGAGACCCAGTGGTCCAGGTTAGTTGACTCTGTTGTCAACTAACTCTGTCTTCCTGTGAAATTCCTATCCCCTTTGAAACCCACAATCTGTCCTCCTATTCTTCTGTAACAATTCCCAAGCTCCATCCAGTGTTTGGCTGTGGGTGTCTGTATCTGTCTGAGTCATCTTCTGAGTAGAGCCTCTCAGAGGACAACAAGCTCCTGTCTGCAAGTATAACAGGGTATCATTAATAGTGTTAGGAATTGATGCTTACCCATGGAATGGGTCTCAAGTTGGGCCAATTATTGGTTGGCCATTCCCTCAGTTTCTGCTCCATTCCCTGGGCCCACATTACTTGTAGACAGGATAAATGAATACACTCTTTTTAAGGAAATAGGATTCTTTGGTTTGCCTTTGGAAGTCTTTATGGCTTTGTTACTTTGTTACTCCACAGATATCTGAAGTAAGAATACACTGTCTGAAGTTTGAGGCAAGAAGAATGGGCATGTAAGAAGGCACTGAATAATTTACCTATAGATAACTTGTAATTGCTCAAGAAAAAATGAAAGTGTTTGAACATAATGATGATGATGTTAATGAAGACCATTTTATTCTCATACAATCCATCTAGAAGGCTGGGTTATATTATCATGATAGTATCATTATAATTATTTTAGCAATTCTTTTCTTTGATGAAGAATGTTCTGTTTTGTTCATGAAATTTAATTCTTCAAAAATTTCATTTTGGCAACATCATACTGTCCACACTCTCAGGTAAATATTAGAAAGTAATATGCTAAAGAATTCAATTCCCCAACCCCCAAATCATGAGACCCATAGTTTTAATCAAAGTATGTAAGGCTTAAGCTTTTAAGAGAGATGAAAGTATTATTTTATTTTATAAATTGTGAATAATATGGTTTTTGCAGGTTAAGGTGTTAACACCAAATAGAGTGTGTTAAGAAACTGAAGTTTCCTCCAGTTAACTTTGTTGAAGAAATGTGAAAGACATGAGCTATTGCTCTACTTAGGAAATCTTTTTCTTAACTTTTTCTTTGATTATTTTTTGAGAAACAAGCCTTCTATAAGCCAGAGGGTCAGAAGTTAATTTGAGCAGCAAGGTAAGTTGGCTGCCTACAAAAAGACAAAGAGAAGACCTGCATGAGAGAGAAATACTCAGAAAAATTTGACCTTCAGTGTAAATATCAGGATGTCGAGGCCAGGGCCTTTAGCCAGAAGTTATAATTCAAAGTGACATCATGAAATTAAAGATGAGTATAACTGATATCAAGTGCATACAAGCATTCACTTTTTAAAAAAAAGATAAAATGGAAACATATAAAAATCTCAAAACCTATACATATATTATCATCTTACAGGTTTAGCCAAAACTTTGTTTTGCAATATCTTCTTTTTAAATGGAGGATAGGAATAGTGTTTCCCTTAATACATGTGCTTGAGTGAGAACCTTTATTGTTTAGATTATATGACTATATTAGAAAACTACCACCTGGTGGCAGCATGCCTAATTTGAGAACTTCCAAGGTTGTTTTTCCATTAAAATAGTAACATTGAGAATATTTACTTGAAGGTCAAAAAGTAAAACTTGAAATATGTAGGATGAAAGATTTCACAATATCTAACCAGGTCTTAGAGCTCCTTTATTAGTTTACAGTCCTATAAAAATAAACTAATATCATCCCTTTCTATAATTTATTATTATATTGGTATGTTTATTTACTGACTTACAAGATATTATTTTTATTTGAAGTAATTTAGCCTTGACATATATACTAGACCATTTTTAAGGGTTAGATACTCTGCAGATTGCCAAGTGTAGAATATCAGCTTAAGGGTTTAAACATAACGGCTCCTTACACCAGCTGATATGAGGCCCCCATATATATACAGCAGATGACTGCTAGGTCTTGACTCAGTGAGAGAAGATGCACCTAACCCTTAAGAGACTTGAGGGCCCAGAGAGTGGGGAGGTCTGGTTAGGTGGGGTTGGGGGTGGGGGACATCCTCTTGGAGACAGGGTTGGGTGGTTGGGAGGGTATGGAATGTGGAACAGAGGGCAGACAAGGAGGGGAATAAAGACTGGACTGTAAACAAAAGATTAAAGAATAAAAAATATGGTTCCTGAATACTTTGATTAACTTATTGATAAGGCAGGCACAATATTATTTCACAAAAATTTGTCCAAATGAAAACAAATTAAGTGTCATAGTTTCAGCTGTCTACTTGACACAACCATAGAGTCACCTGGGAAGAGAGGAGCTCAACTGGATCATCAGGTTGGCCTGTGGGTATGGCTGTGAGCATTTTCTTAATTACTAATCGATAAAGAAAAGCCCAGTCCACTGTGGGTGGTGTCATCCCTAGGCAGGTGTGCCAGCGCTGTAAAACAAAGCAGGCTTAGCAAACCTCAGCAAGTAGCATTCCTCTATGATCTGTACTTCAGTTCCCCCCTCAAGATTCCCTCCTTAAGCTCCTGCTTTGGCTTATCTCAATTATAAACTATAAACCTTAAACTATAAGTTTAATAAACTCTTTCATCCATCAAGTTGCTTTTTCATCTTGCTGTCATGTTGTTTATTACAGGTGCAGAAAGCAAAGTAGGATATTAAGGAGCACAAACAGGGCTTGTCTTGGCCATACTTTTTGGACATGTGAGGCTTCTCTTCCATGCTCTGCTTTTGTTCGTTCCTTTGGATCTCCTTCAGCAACCTCCTTCTCTCTAGGGCTGGGCTCTGGTGTTTCTCTCCTCGTCCAGGATGTAGCTTTTCACCCACACCTCCCCTAAAGCCTGCCCAGGGCTTCACATAGCACGTTTCTCTAAGCTGCACAATCGAATTGAAATTGATCTGCCCCATATCTTCCCTTAAGCTCTCTGTGGTTTTTAATGCAGAGGATTTCAACCTTATTTCCACTGTGATGCATATGTCTAATGATACTATATTTGTGACACAGCTCAGAAAATGCACCAGGATTTGTACAAGCCCTTCAACACTCTGCAATACTTGTCTACTCAAGCAACATATCTGAGAACAAAGCAGCAGAGTTGTTGATGTTACAAGATTCTAACTTCATTTCTGAAGTAGACCTTTGAAACTTCAAAATGTTTATATATACAACACTACTTGTGTTATAACTGTGACAAGCCAAGGTTGCAACCAACAGGGTCTACTGCTTTCTCTGAAGATGAAATATTTGCTTTAAAATATATAAAGCTGACTTCCTGTTATTTTCCACAATAACTATGGGAACATAAGAAGGAAGAAAGTAACGTGTCAATAGTCTTGTTAATAGCAGAGATGCTTGGGCCTAAAGGGCCTTACTAACCACTATCAGTCAGTAGTCAGTCAATAAGTAGTCAATTCTTTACATATGTGTGAGGTCAAGTCTTCACACTTTTCTCAGTCTTGCTGCAGCAGGCATCTTTTAGATCAGATCAGGACAAGTTTTTTTAGGCTTAAGCCATTTTAGATTTGTGACGATCAGAGCTGAAGCTGTCAGGGTTGATCCTGTCTCCAAGTCCTAGTCACACTTGTGGAATGGTTGGTGAGTTGATGCAGTTTGAACAGGAATATGGCAAGATAAACCAGTCTCTCACTCTGAGTGGTTACAGTAAGCCCTACGGTTGTCATGTTGGTTTGTTGTTATTGTTGCTCATTTGCCTGGTTTATGATATGAATAATTGAAGCAGCAAAGGTTGGACTGAAGAGAGCAATGAAGAATTCACAGATAACAGCTGAGTTCCTGTTATAATTTGTTCTGGAGGTCCAGTGACATTTTTGTTATTTGATCCTCAAAACCATTCTTCTATCTTTATTACATCCCTGTCCCCCTCCCACATATACCCACCCTGCATGGTGTCTTATTTTTCTTAAGCTACATTGAGGATTCTACTGTTTTAAAAGAGTCCTATGTGAGATAACTAGTAATACAAAACACATAATCTCTTTCATTCTTTTTCCTTCCTCCTCCTCCTCCTCTTCTTTTTATTTCTTTTTTCAAGACAGGGTTTCTCTGTCATGGATCTCACTAAGTAGTAAACAAGGCTGGCCTCAAACTCTACCTACCTGCCTCTGACTTATGAGGGCTTGGATTAAAGGCGTGTGACAACACCTCACTAAATGCACAGTTTCTTTCTTAAAGGGAAAGGTCTTTGGGAGTATGATTTTAAGAATTAAATAAATTAATTTTGTTGTCCTTTCCAATTTCATTGAGCCAAAAAGGGAAGACTGAAGTATATATTATTATTATGTCCGATATGGTTGGTTGTATATAATTATAATCTTATCCTTGGAGATGTTGAAGTTAGAATATCCCACATTTGAAGACAGCCTGGATTACATAGCCAATCCATGACCAACCTGGGTTGCAGAGTAAGAACCTGTTCCTACTCCCATCTATTCCCAGTTTAATGTTACTTATTTGTTTGCATTCTTTTCATTTGGATATAATCTCTCAGAGGGAAGGAATTATGGTATTTTTAGTATCAAACCCAAAGTGTCTAAAACAGTTCAAGATACATGACAAAGCCTATTAAAAACTTCTTTAAGATATATTTACTTATGAAAATGAAAATCAAGGAGCAGGGACTTAGAAAAGAACAAAGAAACAGAAAGTCATGAAGGAAGTGTGGTAGAAAAAAAAAACTATTTCTCTCCCAAAATGGTTGCAACGGCATTTCCCAGCCCGCAGGGTTCTTAGAAAGTTGCCATTCCTGCATCAAAATGCACAGTCCAACCCTTCATGTCTGTTCTTCTAAAATCTTATGATTTGCAGGCCTTATGTCTTCTTTGAAACCAATAAGCAGTAGGATAGAAATAATATGTGTTTCTGAGGCTAGGTCTTAAAGGGAGAATTTGGTTTCTTTTTTGTTTGCTGGATAATCACTTGAATCCTTTAGACAGCCCCAATGCTGCCACACTCTGAGATTGCTCTCTGACCACCATACACACATGCACATCCACTCACACACATGTACAGGCACAAACACACCTGCACACACCAGAAGCCAGAACATGCACACACACAAACACACCAAGCGCCTCATAGGCAGTTGGGAGAAACAATTCAAATATTATAGTTAGGGTGGATAACTATGCTTTCATTTTTAAAGAATCATTAGGAAACACATTTTTATTTTTATTTTTCTTTCAGGAAGATCATTACATAGAAATCCTTCCAAGTGCCAACATAGCTGTGCCCCCAAACTGAATGAAAAGAGAGATGAGTGCCAGCTACCTCTTCTCTAGCCTCCCAATGTCCAACTGTAGTGACTCATTGACTGAGGTTTTAGGAGGACCCTGTGGCAGATAAAACTTTTCCTGATTTCCTAACCCTCAAAATTATGGAAGATATGAAAATGGCCATTATCCCACCTTCATGATTTAGCATGATTCATTTCTTGGGAGTGAGAAATAGGAGCAATCACTTCTGCCTTTCTTAGTACTGGTCTACAACACCTTCATTATCGATTAACAAACAAGCAAACAAAAAACTTTTGAGCATCACAACTTAAAAGTCAATGAAGATGGTAAAGGCCTTGTTTCTTTTGCTGTATTGTTTTCTTTTAAACATTTTTAAAGTTAATCTGTGGACCAACATATTTATTTGTAGTCATCATTTGGTGTGCATGGGTGGTGAGCATACAGATACAGATTTGCATGTATGGGTACACGTGTGTATTCATGTATGCAGGTTACACACCTGCATGTGAAAGCCAGAGGTCAACCTCTGATGTGGTTCCTTTATCTTTGAGACAAAGTCTCTTAATATGACTTGAACTCACTGATTTGGCTGCCTGCCCAGCAAGTCCCTGGTATCTCCGTGTCACTGCTTCTCATGTACATGTGTACATCATCATGCATGGCTGTTTCTATGTGGCTGTTAGACACTGAACTCAGGTACTTGTGCTTAAGTGACAAGCTTTTTACCGACTGAATTATCTCCGCAGACCTCCAATTTTTCTTAAAACAAATCTAGCCTGCCTTCCTCCCTCCCTCCCCCTTCCTTCTTTCCTTTCTTCCATCTTTTCTTCCTAATTGGATTGTAGCTTTGCTATAGAGTAACACCATTTTCTTCAGTGCTTTTGTTACACACTGCTCCCATATGTGAACCATGGGTGATAATGAGGCAGATGATAGATTTGATGGTGAAATTGTTTTGGTTACTCAATGATTGTCAGTCTGTAGTGATGTATAATCACAAAGAATATGCTTATAGACAATTGAAGGGAAGGAAAGGAAGAAGAGAAAATCAATTTAGATATAATGGCTTAGCCTGCTAATTTACTGACTGACTTAATAGTTACTGTAAGTTCTTCTGCTACTCATACATCCTTTACAAAATGATTGACTTAGATAGCAAATTGCCCGTGCAGTTAATTGCCATCCTTCTTTCTAGCATATCAGTGTAATGTGCTCTGCATAGGCAGAGGAAGGTGAAGTTCTAGAGACACGTCCGCAATGAGATTTGTGAATGAAAGGCGGCTTTGTGGCAGGAGATGCTGAACAGTACTTAGAAGAATATCTATATATCTTCTCACTAATGACTTTTTTTTAGAAATAAAAGCACAATTACATACCCTAACTATAATGTTCAAATTGATTTTCCCAACTACATAGGAGACACATTTTTATACTCTGGATGTGTTGTGTATGCAAGTGTGTTTGTACATGCTCTTGTGTGTGAATATGGATGTGCATGTAAGTATGGAGGGCAGAAGACAATATCAAGTTCCAGTCCTCACTTTCCAATTGTTTACTACACTTTCTACATGTTTGTTGCTTGCCACTACATACGCCAGGCTAGTGGGCCTGCAAGCTTCAGGGACTATGTTGTTTTGCATGTCTCAACTCTCTGTAGGAGCAGTAGAATTACAGATACATTCTACCATGCACAACTTTTATGTGGGTTCTGGGGATTCAAATTCAGGTCCTCCTACGTGTACTACATGTTCTTTGTGAATGGGTCCCCATCCCCCAAAAGTACTTTGATAGTCAGAAAAACAATATTAATTTTCTGTAGAGTCTCAGAACATGGTAGATGTAATTTGCCAAGTGTTTTCCTCATGGTTTGCACATTGATGGGGGTTCTCTAAGTGCCTAACTCATCCCCAGCAAGAAGCTGAAGCCTTTAGAGAATTTGCTTCATTTACAATGAGATATATGTGAGTTTCGCTCAAGAACTGTGGAGCAGAAGTAAAATTTGACTGTTTTGAGGTAGCTGGGATATTGCCTATGTAACGATCCCTTTTCATAGCTCTCTGACAGACTGCTGAATCCAGGAAGAAAACACTATGTGAGTGAAAGTCTGTGTGGCAAATATTAATGAATACTAAGTTAGTCTTGCACTGCATGGAAATTGAAAATGCAACAGTTCTAGTTAAAATTGATTTCTTCCAGAAAATAAAAATTGGTTCCATTCCAAGAAGGACGTGATGGAGAAAATGGCCTGATTTTACCAACTATATATTTAAATGATTAAATATACCCATTCCTGAATTTTGATGCTGACTGACATTTTATTATAATTGTCATTGTTTTACTTAATTAGCAAGGTTTTAAGAGCCGTCTGGGTAGAAAACATGTGCCTTGGTTCAGATAGCACTTCCTAAACCAGTATGACTGCTTTTCAGCTGTTTTCCTTCTTTAGAGCATCTTCAAAAGCAACAGGTAACTCAGCCTCAGGTGACAGAGAAAACTGTGGTTGCCTTCCCCACCAGGCAGGTGATTCTGGGAATCACACCAGATATCAGATTGGCCATTTGAATGTTTAGAATGAAGTTGCACATAATACACACATGCTATTATGTGACTATGATTTCCATCTAGTATTAAAAGTTTCATTCCCTGCAAAGGAAAGCCTACATGCACCCGTTCATTGTTACACTTCTCTCTAACTCATAGCAACTTAGATAATTTACTGTGATTGTCTTGATTGTCTTGATTGTCAATTTCAAGCACTGGAGAGACTAGAAAAGCCTGACTCTGGATGCAACTGTGAACTCAGATGGTAAGACCCACTCTATTATTTACCCTTTTGTTGCTATGAGAAGAAACCTGACATGTACAAGGGAAGAAAGATTTATTATGGATAATGGTTTCACAAGGCTTAATAAATTTTTGTTGGGCCCAAACTTTTGACCAGCACATCAAGGTGGACCAAGCACGTGGCAGAGGACAGCTGTTCACATAATGATGGACCAGAAAGCAGAGGCAGAGTGAGGTTAGGGATACTATACTTCAAAGGATGACACCCTTGATGATCTACGTTCACTTTTCTGCTATAGTTCTCAAGTTTTCCAGAACTCCTCCAAATAATGCTATCAGCAAAAGCCCAACCTTTCAAAACATGTGAGTGTGAGGAATATTTCAGATTCAAATCATATCACTTTCCCTGAATGTGCATGGCACCATCCACAAGCTGAAGGTCTGGGTGGAATAAAGAATGGAAACGGAGAGAGATAACGAGCACAGAATTCCAAGTTCACCCCCATCATGATATACTAAAACCTATGACATGATGAACTAAAATAAACCTTTCCCTCTAATAGTTGCTGTTAACTGTTTTTTAATTCCATGTATTAAGTCATAGCACCATAAAAATATAATGAACATGAGAATATACTCATTTCTTATAAGTGGTATCTTTCCCAAATGAAATCATAGAGATGTTGTCTTTTGTGTCAAGCATTTTTATCAAGCAATGTCATACATTCCTTTTTATAGCTAATATATATTCTATATAAACTTTGCATATATATACTTTGCATATATTGTCATCTGTTGTTCTTTTAAACCTTTGGATATTGAAAACTGTGTTCATATGTCCAAATATATGAACATATTTGTTTTAAGTATGCATTCACAATTCTTTTGGGTATATACCTAGTAAATAAATTGCTAGGTCATATGACAGTTTTATGTGTAAACTTTAGAGCAATAGCCAAATGGCTTCCCACAGTAGCTGTATTGTCTTGCATCCTCTCTGGCTGTACATTTACAACATTACATATCCTCTCTACTTCCTCAGGAACATTGTTTATTATTTGTGTATATTTTGATAATAAATGTGAGTTGCATTATGTAGGTATGGATAATGTTGACTGTCTTTTCCTGAATTTGTTTGTTTCTTGTATGTCTGTTTCAGAAATGCCAATTTCATGTCTTTGTCCATTAATAATGAATTATTTGTCTTTTTGTTGTCAGATTGTAAAAACACTTTATGTAGTCTCAATCCCAAACTTCAATAAGATACATTAACTTTATATAGGTTTGTATTTAAATGTATTGTGCTAATTATAATATCACACATTCTTACTAGCAGACGGATAGCCATTTCTCCCTGGGAACTCTTGTTGAGACTCTTCAAAAGAGTGTCATTTAGATCTGTGTCTTGGCCTTCTCGACACACAGACCTGTGTACAATGATAGTATAGGATAATGCTCATAAACTAACAAACAGACGCAGTGGTAGACACGTTGAACTCCATACATGCTGGTTCAGGTCAAACACAAATGACGATAAACTCTTTTGGTCTGATTACAATGTTATCTGTTTGGGGCATGAACTGACTTGTGCTTATCCTAGAGTACTATAGTATAACAAGCTAGAAGAAAGGCATTTTTCCCCACTCACAAGAGAAATCATTGTAGAAGCCAGAAATGTCTAACTTAGAGAAGGGAAAACTCAGGGGATATGATAGCTGTCCACAAATATTTTAAGGGCTGTCATGTGGAAGAACAATTAGAATTGTTTTATAAGTTCCCAAGAGGTGAAACCAAGACCAGTTAGTGGAGAAGGAAAAAAAAAAACTTTAGGAAGACAGAGTTTCAATTCTGTGAAGGATAAGACATTCTAATCTTCTATGCAATTCAAGGTAGTGGAGGCTGCCTAGCAGGAAGTAAGCTTCTCATCTCTGAGTCAGGCAGAGAGTTTCAAATCCTAGATTGCCACACATACTAATTATGCCACCTGGATAAGACTTAACCATTTATGTCTCAATTTGTTGATAGTTAAGTGAATCAAATAGGGTACCCAATAGAGCTATCATAGTTCAGTGCACAGTTTGCACTGTGTATGTATTTAGTGTACAGGTAAATCAAATCAAATCAGTGGTTCCGTCTGAGCAGCACTCTTGTCTGAGTAGGCATCGTCCCCACGTGCTCCTGTTTGAGTGCTTGTTCTCCTACTGCTGCTGGTTTGAGCTTGTGGACTATTTAGGGGATGGGTGTGGCTGGTGCAGGTAGTTCACGTGAGTAAGCTTCTAAAGATTTGAGCTAAGGCCCTGGTTGGATCACTACTATGATGTGGTAATATTGTTCTTCATGCTCTCTTCCTGACAAGAGGAGTCACTCTACACTCTACCTTCATTGTTACAATGGACTGAAAACCTCTGAATTTGTGGGTAAAACCAGATCTTTCTTCCCTTAAGCTGTTTCGGCCAGGTATTTTAGTTCCAGCAATGCAAAAGTAATCAATTTCCTTTATCTCTTCCTCTTCTCCTCTCTGCAACTTTTTCCTATCTGTCCTCATCTAATTCTTCCTTTTGTGTCATATCTTCTTTCTCTAGCTTAAGTGTTTATGATTAACTTTGTCTATATTGAAAATTCACACAGTGTGTCTCTTTTAATACCTCAAAGAAGGATGATGCGCACTGAATCCAGATGAGCAAGGTATCTCTATTGGTGACCCAGTTGTAGGGTACAAGAGTTAAAGTGGAAAGGTGCTGGGTCCATCATGGCTGCATAAGGGGAGGTGTGGCACAGTTCCTAGCTCTGAAGCATCGCCAGGCCACTGATCCCCATGATTCCCAGGTGTGCTGATGGTTGCTGTTGTCCTGAGGCTGATCTAGCTGTCTTTACTACTTTACTTTCAACGTTTCTTTCTGGGGAATATACTTCCCCCACCCATTACTCACAGCTAAGCACATCATAATAAATGAAACAGATGCAGTTCTCAGGAATGAGGAATGGAGACAGCCATGAAGCTGTGGAGGATGAGGAAAAGGCCCTCTGCTTGGCCTTTAGGGGCATGGGAAAGAATCTAGACAGCATAAAAGCCTACATGGTCTTTTGTAGAAATAGTTCATTGTCAGACTTGGCCTTGAATTTGGAATCATGAAGAGACATATGTACCCTCCAGTCCTATGACTGCTGCATTAATTAGCCAGAGTGAACTTGGGGACATTAAAAATAGAAAGTTAAAGTGGTCTCAAGAAGAAAAGGTATGGATAGAAAAAAATAGGAATTTATATATGATTTAGGAAGAAATAGTATTAAAAGGAGAGTACATGGGGCTATGAAATTGTTAGGATGAGGAAATGAAGATTAAAGAATTAAAAGATGATGTAAAGGCATATAAATAGTTAGTACTTTGTTCTCTGAGCTATTTGAAGAATTGGAAGATGATTATGCCTGAAAAGATATTAGAGAAAGCTAACCGCTTTACTTACATAAATTTTAAAACTTTGTAAGGAATCATTTTAATTTTAGTAGTCTGTCATCTTACATGAAAATAGTTACTAAAGACTGCTGTCTGCTGTACCAGGAAACCACAAGAGCTGTGCCCAGCTACCTGTGAAGAACAGGCTGTGTAAACATATAAGGAAATGTGCTTTTGCTTTGTGTTTAGTTTCTGCTCTAAGGAAATGGGTGTTGGAACTATGGATCCTGTATTTATTGAATTTATTATATGTAAGAATTTTTGGACATTATTAACAATGATCAAAGCCTTGACGATGTAACTTTGGATAATAAAAGACTGGGTTCAGGCTCTCTGTTTGGGAGAAGACAAAAGCATGAAAAGAGAGAAAGCAAAAGAATGAGAAGGAAAAAGGACAAATGGAGAAGGAGAAAGAATGATGAGAACCTTCAGGGAACAAAGAGAGTACCTGAACTGACAGCTTGCATCCACTACTGACTCTGAGTCATTACTGAATCCCATTTCCTCTTTTCTCAGGCCTCTCCTCATGCTGAGGCTGAACCTCTGCAGAAAGGGGAAGGAAATCCTTATAACAATACAGGAACAAGAAACAGCCTGTCCAGAGTAGTCAGAAAGTAAAGTGCATAGGGTGGCAGGTTGCCAAGTCTTATGGGGAAAAAAGTAAGATTAGAAAGAATCCTCAAGGCACAACACAAGAGCTTGACTTGGTGTCCAGAGTTCAAGCAGGACAGGGCAATGCTCACCAGGACAATGATCATGCTCAAATAAGAGGGTGGCAGCAACAGTGTGAGGTTAGAAAGCTTTCTCAACAATGATAGCAAGAATTGTTTCAATGTCTCAGAAGTCTTTAAAATATCAAAAGAGAAAAATATAGAATAATCTCTTTGATGTTGGACTGATATTAAAGTTATTGGTGAGAACTAATGGTCCTCAATATACAGTTGGATAAAAATGATGTCAGTGTTGATTTGTGAGGATACACTGCTACATGTGTACATATATATTATATAAACACATACATTCCCTGAATCAACACATGGTGAGGCAGCCGTGGGAACAATGAAACCTTAATAGAAGTGAGTACCTATACCACTTAGATCTCAATTGCATTCAAAGGAAGTAGGACTCATGAAAGAGATGGAAAATACAAACAAGTCATGAAGTATCTTATTAGTTTTAAAAACAAGGAGATGCTCACAATGTCAGTGATATGTCTAAAGGACATAAGATTTGGCTTGAATGAGTCTCCTCTAGTCAAGCCTGGAACAACTTCAATATCAAGAAAGTATCTCTATTCCGGGGTGATTTGCAGCTGGTAGTAGATTGTAGTGGGCTACTGTTAGGGTTGAACAAATAGCAAGTGTGCCTAACATTTCCTGCCAGGATCCCACTATAGTGACTGCTAGCAGGGGCATCTCCATCTCAACTGTACAGGGTGAAGCTCTGTCCTTCCCAGATGGCAATCTCAAATTAAGATACTAAGTGACAGCAGACCATAGGCAATGAAAGAAATGAAAAAAAAATAATTAAATATAATATATTGAGCCTTCTCTATGCAGACGAGAAAAATCACATTGGTTATATCATCGTAGGGAAACACAGATCAACATCTTACTTCTGAACAAGGGAAGAAGACAAGAAAATTAATGAAGCGGAGTCTCAACATTAACAATGCTTGAACAGTGAATTCTCAGGAAGACACGAATGACACTGTGGATGACAGTGATACACTTCAAGTTGATGGTGATAGTGATGAGTTACCTAATCCTGATGACATTGCAAGTAATTCAGAGTCAGACAAGGGGTCTTTTGAAGAATATAGAGCTCTGAGCATCCTACTGAAGTGGAAGATCTGAAAAGAAAAAAAAAAAAACAAAAACAAAACAACAAAAAATGGTGCTCAATACAATGATCAAATAATACGTATTAAATCTAAAGGTCTGCACCTCCCCCTTAGTCTTTGTATTAAAAGTAAGCCTTATTTTCATCAGACACAGTAAAGAATTCCTAAGGGAGTGTAGACCTTTGAATTATAATTATTTTAATAGGCTTAATTTTTTTTAAAGCTTTTCAAAATATTAATGGAGTATCTGCTTTCAAAAACTATGAGTTCTGATTTTAGGAGCATGATAATAAACACTGTTGTAAATTTTAAAGCCTGTATTAAAAAAGTAAATTAATAGAGGGCTCATCAGCCCTCTCACCTCACGATTTCACCTCTTAAAATGCATTATGAAGCGTGACACTATTGTTTGTGGTGTCTATTTCATCCTTTTTTTTGTTTCCTCACATTTGCTTTTATACAATGTATTTAATTCTATGAAATATGTAGAATGTGTTCCTTAATTATAATTTGTTAAAGTTTTGGAGTATTCATGATACATATTTCTACTGTGATTCACAATCTAAATTATTGTTGGTGAAAGTTTATAGATGCAGTTCACACATTCTAACTCAGCTCCTCTGTTTTGAACCAAATCAACAGGGAGCAAGTCTATTAACAACTGTTAGAAAAAGTAACACCTGTCATACATTTAGAATGTAACAATCCCAAGCAAGCAGGGATATATATGGAAATCATATATATATATATGATTTGATGATTTGTATTATATTCCTATGTGATGGTAAGATTTTTTTTTTTTTTTTGGTCAACCTGTCACAAGATAGAATTATCTTGGAAGAGAAACTTCAGTTTAAAAACTGTCCTCATTAGACTGCCTATAAACTTTTCTTCAGGGCATTTTCTAGATTAATGACTGATGTGTGAGAGTGCAGCTCACTGGGGGCGGCGCCGTACCTAAGCAAGGAATCCTGGACATAAGAAAGCAGGATGAACAAGACATGAAGAGTGAGCCAGGTAAGAAGTTTTCTTCATGGTCTTTGCTTCACTTCCTGCCTCCAGGTTCCTGTTTTGCATCCCCTTCTTCTTCTTCTTCTTCTTCTTCTTCTTCTTCTTCTTCTTCTTCT
>JANHMN010000005.1:47485573-47515334 GCA_030674055.1 Rhabdomys pumilio
TCTCTCTCTCTCTCTCTCTCTCTCTCTCTCTCTCTCTCTCTCTCTCTTTTTCTTAAGGTTTACTTATTTTCTATTTATATGAGTACACTGTAGTTGTCTTCAGACACACACCAGAGGAGGGCATTGGATCACATTGCAGATCATTGTGAACCACCATGTGGTTGCTGGGAATTGAATTCAGAACCTCTGGAAGAGCAGTCAGTGCTCTTAACCACTGAGCCATCTCTCTAGCCCATAGCACAACCTTTCAACCTTAGAACAAGGACAATTAGTGACTAGTACTTCCAAGTGCTCCCTTAACCACCTTCTCTGCCTAGCAGTTGGTCAAGGTAATTTTGTTACACCTTGATGACAGTGCTGGATAACAGCCTTTAATTAATGTGTTGCCTCAACTGGTACCTTGCTACTTTACTGGCAAATCCATCCATTTTGAAGACCCCAAGTCTATTCCGAGTAGACTCGTTCTATTTTTAATTGAGAAAATGAAGAGTTTGGAATCTTTTATTATGATATGGGGTAAGAACGGGGGTCTTTAACTCAGAAAGGTAAGAGAACCTCATTTCTTAACACAATGACCAGGGAACATTAAACAGTCCAGTGCCACAACATAGAAATAATGTCTACCAAGTGTACAGTTAGGCATTACCTAATATATAATAAACTGCAGGCAACAGCATCCACACAGCAACACACGACAAGATTACTCCCTTATCCTTTTATATTACAGTATGACAAAACCACTTTCAGAGAGAAATTGGGGCTTCTTCACAGCACTGGTGAAGTTATTACAAGCTTAGCCCCAGCCACACGGGCTGCATTTCCAAACACCATCTCTTTAAAATAAAACTACATTTAAAAACTCTACTGTTCTATTTGACAAACATTACATGCAGTCAGTAGTGACACATGTTGGTTCCACTTCCTATCCTTTTTTCTTAACCCTTATTTCATCTCTCACACTGTATTAGAAGCCTTTAAAAGTGAGAGAAAAACCCCAGCAACTATCCTCCCTCCCCTCAAAAACCTGCAGCAATTATTAAGAGCCTGGTAGAGGGCAAAAGGGGAAAAAGAGAGTTGCTTCTAAGAAATACTATTCTAAACTTGAGTAGTTACACAATCCTAGCAGATTATACTACAATTTCTACAGTTTTATTTTGACTGAAAGCTCTATTATTTAAAACAATTTTGTATTGTGTATGTTTATTGAGCATAGTACTGTGTTGCATAAGGGCATTTCTTACCAATATATATTATATTGTGGACATATTTTTTCCCTCTCCCCTTCTCCTGTTAATCCACTAGACAGTTTTACCTTCTACTTTCAAGTCTTCCATACACACAGGATTTTATACAGCTATGCAGGAAGCACCAATGATCAACTCTCATTTAGTCTGCTCAAATAAAATTTGGTCCTTGAAGCTCACTGTATGTGACATGGTATGTGATTTGCATTCTGTTTTTGACAGGCCCGTCTGCATCCTACAGCTAGGTCACTGTAATTCATTGAAGATTTAAAAAGCGAAGAAATCAGTGAAAACAAGATAACATTGTCAGTCAGGGAAGCAGGCACCAGCTTGAAGATAATATGGACAAGTGTCTGATTTCCTGATAAGGCCTTTATCGTAGAACTGGGATCTGGAGAGTACATCCCTCAGGCCAAATCCAGCCTTCTGTCTGTTTCTGTTTTTCCACTGTTTTGACATTTTTATACTGTGTTGGAATGCCACTCTTTTTACCTATTGTCTGTGGCTGCATTTGCTCTACAGTTAAGTAGTTGCCAGCACACACTTTCTGGCCCACTAAATATACAATATATTCCATCTGGTTCTTTACATAAAGAATGTGGACCTCTGTTCTAGAACCCTCTAGCATGTCATTTCTACCACCATTCTGGGGCTGTGGCTACTTAACTATCTTTGATAGGCCTGGTATACCTACTTTGCCTGAGTTTCCTGGAGGAATCTGACTCCTCCACAGTTTGAAAAGAATTACTCATGTGATACCCCCTGCACCACACACACTTACTACTGCTAATAGGGCCAGGGATGACAGCTTAGCCCAACTACCAATAGCATCTGGCAAAATAAGCTATGTTTTGTCCAGTATCTATTGAGATTAAGGACAGAAACGGTGCCCAACAAACCAAATTAACATACAATCTCATGTGTAGAGAGTAAAAGAGCCATAAATATTGCTGTGAAGAACAGTTGCAGGAGAGATATTGAAAGCAGACACAGAGTAGCAAGGGTTCAAAGACGAGGAAAAAAAGAGAAACAAACCGACACAAGGTCTTAAACGCTTTCCGTTTCCTGTATGATGTGGCTCCATTTCCTGTCACCAGAGGACCTGTGGGTTTAGTTTTGTATTGTTTTTGTATTTCTTAGCTTAAAGCCTCTTTTTCCTAACTCAGTTGAGTGTGTTTGCCAGTTTTCTATTTAAAGAGACACTAGACAGAAATACTATTTCTTTAATATAAAAGGGGGCAGGAAAGATGTCTCAGTGGGTAAAGTGTTTGTTACACAAGTATCAGGACATGAGTTCTTCATATCTCCATACCTATGTAAAAAGTCAAGCACAGGAAGTAATGTGCACATGTAATCCTATCACTAGGAGACAGAGTAGACAGGAAGGTGTCCAGAGCTTTTAGTGGAATTGATGAGCTCCAGGTTCAGCAAGAAACCTCACTTACAGAAAATAAGGTGGAAAATGATTAAAGAACACACTGGATGTTTATTATCTCCTCCATATGTGTGTGTGTGCACACACTTTTACATATGTGTAAGCAAGTGTATATACACATAGACTATACACATATACATATATACCAAAAATAAAAAAAATATATATATAAGAAATACTGCTTTGGGGCCAGGAATATGGTAGGCAAAGGTGTTTGATGACCTGTATTTTATTTCTAGAACTCAAATGATAGAAGAATAAAACTGACTCTGGCAAGCTGTTCTCTGATCTCAGAATTCATGTCATGTGCACACTCACACACATGCACATGCACAGACACACACAATGTAGGAATATAATATTACTTATTATGCTAGGAAAAATAGTGTGTTATATTAACAATTTTCTGTTTTACAAGTAATTGACCAATAGACACATAAAAACCATCTTATGAGTAATTGATCCTAGAAAAAAATCATTATAATCAATTGTCCTAGATAAAAGTGCTATTTCTTACACATATGTATCATTTTTTATTATGTGTCTAGTATGTACAAACATGAATCAAGATACCCAAAATATTGTTGCAAAAGAAATAAAAGTCTCTATGTTGTGGAGCTTCTATTTTCTTCCTTCTTTCTTTGTTAGGGTGGGGTGGGCAGGGTGTCATTCAAGACAGGGTCTCATTGTATGGCTTTGGCTGTCCTGGAACTCATTATGAGATCTAGCTGCCTTCCAAGCACTGGCATTGGGCCACTCCTCTTTCCAAGTACTTGGCTAAATTACTTTCCTCTGTGTCATTCTCATTTGTGAAACTGTATTCATATTATCTGCGTGGTGTGACAATTCAGGGTGAAATGGACCTGTCAAAGGGAGGCCCATTAGCACCTGGAGCAAAGCACAGGTGTAGTGGGTGGTAGGCAGTGGTTCATACTGGGAAGCTAGTGAATAAGCTGCAGCCACAGGGACATTTGAGAAAGAGAGACAATCTCAGTGCTGGAGGAAGAACTGTAGACGAAGGTCTCTGGAGCTTTTTTTTTATTTTTAAGAGGCAGAGTTTTTCTGTGTAGCCCTAGTTACCCTAGAAATCACTTTGCACAGCAGGCTCGACTCAAACTGAGAGAGATCTTCCTGCCTTTGTCTCCTGAGTGTTGGGATTAAAGGTGTGTGGTACCACTGCCCAGCTTCTGTAGCTTTTCATTACCTTTTATAATTCACTAAATTCTTGTCATTTATTACATACAGTCTCCCTCATGTAAATTTGTCTTTCAACCCTGTGCCTCTGTTTTGATGTTTTTTCTACTTGTTGCTTCCTCTTAATTCTCAAACAGAAAGAAGCACAGACATGACAAAATTCTCTCTCTCTCTCTCTCTCTCTCTGACTGTGACTATGGGTAGTCATGGCACATGGATTCCATATTCCCCTAGTGGTTTTTACCAGTAGCAGAGTCAGATTTTTATTACTATAACAAAATACTTGAGAAATCAAATTTAAAAGGAAGACATTTTATTGTGGTTCTCTGTTTCGGAGGTTTCTAGGTCATCATCAGCTGGTTGTGCTACGGTGAGGGTCCAGATCATAGTGTAAATTCCATTGTAGAGAAAACTGCTTCCCTATTGTGCCCAGGAAACAAAGAAATATGCAAAAGGGGGAAAGCAGCAGTCTCTCTTTCAAGGGAACAACCTTAGGGCTATAACTCCCTCTGACTAGTCCCAGCCTCTCAAAAGTCCCACTGCGTGCCAAGAGTACCACAGTTTAACAAGCAAGCTTTTAATATATGGGCATTTGGAGGACACCTATCCAAATCATGGCAACCATTAGCCAAAGCACAGTTATCCTAGCCAACCCCCTAACTATTTACAGCAAGGAATACCAACCAGACGGACCATACTAGTTCTCAACAAAGAAAGTTTGTTCTGATCAAACCTAAATATATTGTCTTTGAAAGAAAGTTGAGCCAGCCTTGGGATCACAAATGCTGAAGAAGACACCGTGGAGTGGGGAGAGATAATGATACAGACAGAAGAAAAAGGAACAGGAGGAAAGAAAAAAAGAAGGAAGGAAAGGAAGGAAGAGGAACAAAAAGATAGTTATAATTTTGCAGAGTGCACCAAAGAAGAAGACTAAAGCACTCTGTGAATCAGCTGTACTGATTGGGAAATGGGAGGCCAGAACAAGTGAAAAAATTTTCTTATCTAGGTGCAGGTAAGGCATGCCTGTAGTATCCACTGATCAGAAGCAGAATGATCTTTGAAGTTCACAGAGGTTCCAGGACAGCTAAGACAGTATAGCAAGACTCTATCTCACAAAATAAAAAGTACATGTCTGGGCTCCCTTTCCTAGAGAGAATCTGCCAAAGTTTAGGAACTATTGACCTGAAAGACAACCCAAAGATCCCTTTGTTTCCAGCTTCCCTTTAAAAATGTAACTGGTTCTAGAAAAGAGAATATATTAAGATGTAAAATTAATGAGTATTAGATCATTCATAACCAACATTATTCAGTACGAGAACTCACAGAAGGCACGAGTGTAACAGAGCAAATGGTGCAATCGGGAAGGCACAGGTTTGCATTGAAATCAGGCGCACTCAGAGGGGGGTACATAGCATTGGCTTCTGGTAGAGCTAGCACAATGGCAAATGGGGACAGAAGGCTATACATTATGTTTTCCCCATAAGTCTGTTCAGCAGACTGTGTTATGTTAAAGCTGTTGGGTATGTGGTGTCAATTCATCAGAAGTTGGTCTTGAGCTTACGCTGGGCCTATCTGACAGGTAGCCACACAAGTAAGGATGAGTGTAAGGGGGTTTTCTATTAAGAGCCAGGATAGCTGGTCCTTGGCAGCAATCCAGCCTGTCTGTAAGTGACAGAAGGTCTGTAACCCTGTGCAGTCCCCTTTGCAGGCATTTCCCAGGGAGTAAAGCTCAAAGATATCCTTCACTAGAAAGAAAGGTGACGATTACAGGGGGGAGGGGGGGACTATTATTGTTCCTATCTGTGCTGTTACTGAATTAAGCAAAAATCATTAGGTTTGTGGGGAGCAAGCTTCTTTTCTTGTTAAATGCTATAAAGCCAAGCCTTGTGGGCAGCTCTGGCTGATTATCAGGATTTTCCAATTGACTCTTTTACTTCGTAGAAGGAACTTAATTCCGTATCTAATTTTAATCTGCATCCTATGGTCAGGCATGTTGTGTTAAAGCATTTGTTAACATTTAAAGAGGGGGAGCTGGTCATATTGATTCTTCCTGTGTAAATTGGCCAAGGTGATCAATTTTGGGTTGTAAACTTTTGATGTTTAAATGCATTACCTTAATACTATTTAAGCACAGTCAATTGTCAACCTTATTAACCCATAGAATACGGTGAGAATTTGGATGCAGTTCAATCCAGCATGCTGAAGTGAGGAAGGGAGTTTGGCAATTTCCAAGCCAAATTACACCTGTCATCCTCTTCCAAGCTATTTCATGTATGCACTGCTGAAATAGAAACTCAGGAGGTCTTTGTCCTAGTTAGAGACTGCATTGTGGAGTTTCACACTTCCCAAGCTGTCTTGACCACCATTCTCATACAATAGCCAGATTAGTATGGAGTTAAGAGTCAGCGAAGGTCACTTGCAGGTTAAAAGGGCTTAATGGTGACATCTGCTCTTGCCAATCAATAAGAGATACAGGCAAAAGGCTGTGAAGCCACTGACACAAAGAAGCTAAGTGCCACCATTATTTCCACAGCCAGGGAAGATGTTTCACCAACACAGGGCTACTTTGACTTCTTAGCAACAAAATCATCAGCAAATACTAATCTTTCAAAGAAGCTTCCATGCCTTTTTGCCCAGGCCATGGACTCTTTCTGTAAGATACTGAGTTGGTTAAATGATGGATCTGTTACAATTAGGTGCAGCTGGATGTGGAAGACAATCCAAATCACCAACAGATTAAATACATAAAGTATAGTCCCCTCACACAAGAAATTTAGAAGGTTATAATCCAGCCGTGACTTGATAGTTCTTTCTGGTTGCCAGGGACACTAGTCTCATGATTTCCGGGATATTTCCTTTACTTAGGACCCATGATAATTGCTTCAACTCTAGCATGATTTTCTTTTAAGGATATTTCACAAATTACAGGTAACATTTGTACTTGTATATCAGTGGTGTGACTACACGGAGGGGAAAAGGACCTGGAGAAATGTGCTACTTCGCACATATTTCAATAAGACTCAAGATTCTATTACAAATGCAGAAAATGAGTGCTGTAGGTCAAAAGGCTGTCACTGCCCTCAAGTGTGCTTGAGGTGAGGAGAAGATAACTGGATCAAGCTTTTGTAGTTTGCACCTACAATCGTGTATCAATAATCCTGTTTCCCCATGTCTCAGCCTATCTGAAATTTTTCTGACAGGCTACACAAAATGGAAAATCACCCAGAAAGACCTGAAAGGAAGGAGGTGGGGGCACATATAACATCTCTGGCTCTCTCTTGAATGGTTCCAAAGCATTACTTTTCATTTGCTCAATGCACGGTGTTCATTGTGGGCATCAGCTCTGGTTCCCTTTATTCTAGTCAGTGGAGAATATGACCTTTCATTGGATGCATAGTGGCTGAGCTGCTAATGTTTTAAAAGAAAGACAACTTACTTATGATTCTGGATACTTCAAAAGGCCTCTCCCTTTCTATCTTATCTACCATCCCAGATATACCTCATTGTTCATGAAGAATCTCATAGAAATGTGAAGTTTATATACTCACGGTCAAAGCCTAACACCTATACTATTGGGCTCCTGTGGGATGAAGGATAGGAAACCTATATAATGAACAAAGAATACCCATTTGTTTGGGAAGGTTTGCTGAACCCATCTTTAGAAATGAGGAAATTTCCAATAAGGATGATACTTAACCTGAAAATAAGTTATGCTTAACGATTTACCCAAGACAGGCTTTGCATAGTTCTGGCTTCCTGGCTTCCTTCCATTTTATGCTTCCTGGCTGTGACTTTGACTGTCCATCTATATATGCTGAGGGAATGCAAATAAAAGTTTAACAGGAGCCCAAGGAAAATGTAATTGAGAAGGTAACTTTTCCCCAAATAATATACAAGGTAAAATGGAAATGTTTTAAAAATTATTGGTGTCACATTCATTGATGTGGATAATCACGAAATGGCTCTACAGTAAAGCCTCATTATTTTGGGCTCCAGTAATTCAGAATTTGTGATTAAATTTCTGCCCAGTTCCTGTTCAAATTACCATTACACTATCTGTGAATGAATGGTTAGCTAAGCAAAGTAATAGTGTAAACAAGATTGCAAAGGGGCATGTTTAACTGAGGAAGGATAGATCTCTTTTTAAAGGCTTTGACACATTAATTATTTGCATGCAAATGAGCACGCTCATTACAAATAAGTCTTATCTAGTCATTAAAACTCTTCAGACAGGACTTCAAGTAGAAGCTTTCTCCTACCAGTTTGTTTGTTACCGTGGATTAGTGAAAAGAATATAATTCTATATGATATTTAAAATTTATAACTTAGACCCTTCACAAAGTGTGACTAAGCTTGCCCTTACCTGACCTATACCACTGAAGTCTTCCTTTAGGCATGGATGTCTACTCAGCTCTCCACAAACTGAAACGAACCCATTTACAGAGTAGAACAGTTCTGCCAATGAGCCAACCAGCTCTGCTCATATAACAAAAAAGACATTCAGGATGAATTAAGACTACTTTAAATATTTCCAAGCTTTGAAAAAGCTCAAAGGAGGCACCAGTCAGATAGCTCAGTCCAATCATGTTATGTTATAGCCAATGGTCTTAAATGAATTATGATGGCACTAAAGGGTTTTCTGTTTGTTTCTTCATTTCTGTAGATCTGTTTAGCTCATTAACTGTACTCACTAGGTATGTTTCAAAGAACCAAACAATAATAGTTTTTATAGTACACTTAACGTCAATGGCCATCTGGTAAAGTGGTTTGTATAATCCAGTTAATTGCTTTATTTTAAAAGTCCAAGACTTACTCTTCTGGCTTACAAAACAGATTCAAGGATGTCAATATTTCCTTTTGGTTAAGAACACATGCTAATATGGTCCAAATTCCAGTATGCCCATAAAATGAATATTCCTGAATTCAGTTTCCTGAGTTACAAAGGGAAACATACTTGCAACCTCAGAGAGTGGTCAGCAAAGTACCTGGGAAATATTATTAACGTTACAGTGTTTGTTAATACTAGTGATAATATTCAATGAATATAGGTAGCAAGAAAACATAAGTAAATAACTTTAAAAAGGAAAGCCACATTGTTTGCAAGCAGCTGCAAGTTAAGAGTATTGAGGCTCCTCTGTCACTGGCCTTCAGCCACTGAGCAGTGTTTAAACCTCAGTTACCCTTTTTATGCATTGACAGTACTTGAAAACCTATTATGAACTGTGTGTGAGTTTAACTGAAAAGGTCACTGTGGGATCAATAGTACCTTCCAAAGTAAGCGCATGTGAAATCTGCCCCCTGATTAGTGAGTGTGGCCACTATCCAAATTGCCTGCCACCTAGACTCTCCATATGCCACAACATATTGTGCACACATAAGAAATTCCCAGGCTGGGGGCATTTCATGGTTTTAAAGACATTCTCATAGATCACATAAAAACCAGGAAAATGCACAGCAACAGTGTAATAGAAATGAATATGAAAACAGGTAACGCTAGCCAGAGTCAGCCAGCATGGCACATTTGGGTCTCTTATAAAGGATAAGTCTTTCAACAAGTGCTGCCTTTATTCCTCTTTGACGTTTTACTCTGAAGGTATTGAATCAATTTCGCCTTTTCAGAAGTAACCATTTCCTTACTGCCTACGGGATCCAGGATGGTTTTATGGAAGAAGTTGAAAGAATGGCATAGCTCTTACTCAGATCCTAATGATACAAAGTGTCAACATTTGCCAAAGGACACCAGTACAACTGGAAACCACCTTAACTAGTCCATTTACCTGTGAGTTGTTAAGAATTAATTCTTGGGGATGGTTTAGTTTTTAAAAAGGTGAAATAAAAGTTATCTTTTTGTTAACAAAAAAATGTGCGGGGAAGCAGTACTAGGGATCTAACCTAGAACCTCACAAACACTAACCAATCCCTGTGTCACTGGGCGACATTGTGATTCCCTTAGAGATATGCTTCCCTGGGTACTGCTTTCACTTTCCTGCACACTGTGAGTGTTTTCTTGAGTTGTGGAAAAAGAAGTAATTTTGAACAGGAAATGGGGCCATTGTGCCTAACTCTGGGCATGTTAAAGATAAGAACTAGAAATCAATAGCCTCTATCTATCTTGTATGGTGCAACAGGCAAAAGACAATTTGATAATCACTGAGTGCTGTATAAGGCACCTAAGCCCAAGGCTTTGCCTTGGTAACGATGCCTTTTCATTTTTGCTTTCGCATCCTCCTTCTAGTGGCTACCACAAATTCCTAGAAACCTTGTATCTGCTCTCATTTTGTTTTATTTTGTTTTCTTGTATTTTATTTTTTTCCCGAGACAGGCTTCTCCATATAGTCTTGACTGTCCTGAAACTCACCCTATAGACTAGCTGTGCTGGAACTCAGAGATTCACCTGCTTCTGCCTCCCAAGTTCTGGGACTAGAGGTATGTTCCACCACTGTCTTTGGTCCCCATTTTTTAGCATTTATTTATTAGCAATCAAAATAGCTTTTTAAATGTCATTTAGGGTCTAAAGAGTAGTCTCAGTAGTTAAGAACATTTTTTTTTTTTTTTTTTTAGACAACATGGGTTCTATTCAAAATACCCCCATGGTGACTTACAACCAACTGAAACTCTAAGTTCAGGGGATCTGATGCCCTTCTCTGGCCTCTGAGGATATGAGGTACACATACACATATAGTAAAAGCAAACAACCAGACACATAAAAATAATAAGTTTTTAAAAAATATCCCTTTAATTTTCTTCTCTGTATGTGACTACGTGATTATGGGATGTTTCTGACCCCTTAATGAGATGTCCAGATCATTTCACATTCAGGTGACAAATTCACTCACACCAAGGTAAGAAAGTTAGGTACAAAAATGATAAGGTTTTATCCCAGTAAATGGTAAAGCCCAAGCATGGGTATACATAAGGGTCATCGTCACTTATCCAGGAAGGTCATGCTATCACTGTGGGATAGTGTGGAGTTGACCTATGCGAGTCTAAGTCCCTCCGTTCATCACATCAGTTATATAACAGTGATTGGCCTTTTTACTGATGCATCCTGAAGACCATTAAGTTAGTGAATTTTAAAGAAGTTAAGGAAATGCTAAGTAGTAGTACTATAGACAAATTTACTTAAAGTAGTGAATAATGGAATCTGTGTTTCATTTATCATTTCTGGCAAAGAAAGTATATCAAAGGAACCCAGTCATTTTTTTTTCCGGTGTCTATGGCATATTTGCAATTCAGAAATAAGTCTTTGGATTTTTTTCAATGCCTGCCTGTTCAATTTATCACTGACTGTTGAGATTGGTGCCTGCTTGTTGATTTTATAGTCGTTCTCAGCAGTTTGTTGAGAACTACTAGTAAATAAATGTATAACTTGATGAAATAGTGTGGACATGAAGACAGGTTGTGGATCAGACACAAGGAAGAATGTTGTAAGTACAGCCTGCAAAAGCAATGAGATCTGAGGCAGTTTAAACAAGAGTGGCCCCTATCAGTTCATATATTTGAATGTTTAATCCCTAATTACTAGAACTTTTTGGGAATGAGATCTGGCCTTGTTAGAGGAAGTTTTGAGGTGTCAAAAGCCCATGGCAGTTACCTCTCTATCTTCTGCTTGTGGGTCAGGATGTATGCTCTCATGGTGCCCTCACATCATGCCTGCCTGCCTGCCTACCTGCCTGCCTGCCTGCCTGTTTACTACCATGCTCCCCACCACAATGACCATGGACTAACCCTCTGGAGCTGGAAGCCAAATAAGTTACCTTAACCATGGTGTCTTATCACAATGAAAAGTTAGCTAGGACAGAGTCCAAAGCAAGAATCCTTAGGTTTGAATAAGGGCCAATTAAATATTTGTCTTACCTTTCAAAAGATACACCTAGACTTCTACTTGTGTATTAGTGTAGAAGGCTCTGAATTTTATAACTAGGTGATTGTACTGAAAATAATAAGCATTTCTAAGTAAGGAGATATGCCAGTATCTTCATGTCTTGTTTTAAATATTTTGGCTTATGAGAATTCAGGTTGGGTCTGCCAATTTTTTAATCAGTATCACTCCTCTCACTTTAAAAAAAAATATATATGCATATATATACATATGTATACACACACAAACATATATATATATATATATATATATATATATATACATATATATAATGTGTGTAAAAACATGTGCGTTGTGTGTGTGTGTGGTAGGGGTGTAAATGCTGGAAGACAAAATAATTATAAAACATTACAAAAATAAATTATAAAATATGCACAAATAATAGTACAATGAGCGTATGTTTCTATTACCACTGAACTTAAAGTATCATCTATTACTATTAACTTCCAAGTCACTTGACTGCCCTTCTCTGATCCCATCTGTCTCCCTCAGAAGCTATTACTATGTTGAATCATGTGTTTGTCATTCTCTGTAGTTCCTCATAGTTTTATTCCATGTATTTCTGTATGACTTTTTTTCAAGTTTTATAAAATTCCAGCATTAATCTATTTTCAACGAGTAAATATGTTTTTTTCCACTTCTTGTCTTATGCAACATTCTAAGAAGTGACTATGTGGTTTTGTGAAGTTGCATTTTTACTTCCACATAGCATAAAGAGTTAATGAACGTTTACTTTATCTTAGTTTGAGAATACCAAGAACAGAAGCTATAAACACTCTTGTACGTATCCTCCTGTGTGTTTTATCCTCTTACCAATCATTTTACTTCAGTTCTTGATGATTTATAGACTATGTGTATGTTATACAAATCTAGGTACTAATCTGTCAGGCTGTGGAAGGGTATCCTGGTTCTTGGGTTGTTGGTTCAGACATGCCCCCAGAACCCAGGCTCCTGACAGGAGGTCTGATCTCCATTCAACCTGTGCCCTTGAGTGGTGAACAGGCCTCAGGCCCTAGAGAGATTTACATACTAATGAGGTACCTGAAGGCCAAAGAGTGGAGCCAAATAGACATTCCTCCCCAGCCCTTCCCCCCTATTTCCCTTCCTATTTAACTCAGGTCTGCCCTGGGTTTTGGGGGGTGGGTGTGCATCCAGATCCATCCACCATTCTTCATATCAATAAAGCCTGTAAAAACCCATGGACTTCCTCGTGTGTTGGGGCCGTGCTGTGAGGAACCATGGAGAGACTTTTAGTGAGCAGCCAGGCCTAACTTCCAGCTGAAGGAACACAGGGCTTTCCCAGCCAACTACCCACAGCCTGGCATGAGGAACCCTGCGGTTTCCCAGCCATTTTTACCTACACTAATCCATTATACTATATATGTTTGTATGTGTGTGTGTATATGTATATATATATATATATATATATGTGTGTGTGTGTGTGTGTGTGTGTGTGTGTGTGTGTGTGTGTGTTTCTAAATTATCACCTGCCATAGTTCTTCAGGCTAGGAAGTCCAAAATCAAAGAGCCACAACTGGCAAGAGCCTTCTGTTTTGTTTTAAAACAGGGTCTAACTACGGAGCCCTGGCTGACTTGAAACTCACTATGTAAATTTGAGGCTAGACCAGACTAGCCTCTGACACACACATATCTTTCTAGCTTTTCCCTTCTGAGTGCTGGTATTAAAGGCACGTGCTGCCATGCCCATTGCTACATTAACACATGACAGAAGGTGTCATATGAGTGGGATGAGTTTATCATTGAATAATGATGGAATAATGAGCCAACTCTTATGACAAAAAAATTAATCCATTCGTGAAGACAAAGCCAAACCACTCTAAAGGCTCAGGGTTTAGCACGAATTCTTTCAGGGCTACATTTCCAGTGGGTGAAGGTTAGGGTGGATGTTCAAATCCTAGCACTTGGAATTTCATTCAAACAACCATTTAGCTGCAGCTTCTGCTTTTTAGTTATTATTTTTTCTATTTCCTATTTTGGATGACAAACATATTCTCCTGTAAAAGCCTTTGAAAACATGTCTTTCCCTTTTACATTTGTCTTTAGTCTACTGGTGAGGATATTTAGGATAGGAGATAGAATTCTCTGTACCATCTCTGTACCAAAACCTACTGAATGATTGCAATAGTTTATTATCTCTCATGGTTTTGGTGTTTGTCAAGGTCATCACATATATTCTTCTTTAAGGTCTGCCTACAATTACTATGAGATGGTGAGTGAGTCTGCAGATATCAGAAAGTTTGCCCATTTATGCATCTCAGAGCTGGACTAGAATCATATCCCTTTTTCCATCTTTCTCCATCTTATTACTTGTGCTTTTACCATAGAATGGCTTTTGTACAGTAATCAGATGTCTGACTTGATGTCTAGGTTACCCCAGGGCAAACTTTCGATGAAACAGTAAGTGGAGGCTACGTGTTTTTAAAGTCCCAAGATCAGTGATATGTTTTGTTTTTCAGAAAAGACTCATAGTCTACCCAATTTCAGTGTAAGAGGCAATAAACTCTAACTCTCATTGAGGGAGAATCCAAAATTATCATTCACCACATGGATAAACAATTGATTATTGCAATCTATTTAGGACCACTTTCCATCATTTCAAGTCTAATTTTCAGGGGACATTTCTGCCTGTCTACAAAATAGTAACTTTATAGAAAGGCATTTTTCTTTATGATCCTTTAGTGTTTGAAAGGGATGTATTTTTCTGCTTTTACTCTTACGCTGGAGACATAGCTTTATGGGATTCTGGCTTTATTTGAGAGTAGTAGTCTTTTATTCAATTTCCTTTCACGTTGGCCAAGGTCTTTAGCTCTCTTTTCTCACACTCATGTTATAAAAATCAAAACCAAACCAAATAAAATTCAAACCCTCTAAATAAAAAGAAAACTAACAACAAAAGCAAGCAAGCAAACAAACAAACAAACCTACTCTGAAATTTGACATTACCTGGTCAATACCCTCAAGAAAAAATTGAGCTTTCTTCTCAGGCACTGTTGTTTTTCATTTTATTTCTTCCTAAGGTACTTACTCATTATGTCTATAGATAGACAGCACTCTCAGGTCATTGTTCAGCAATGCCAGAAAAGAAAAGCACTAGTGATTTGACAATGAGAATGGATGAAGGAAATGAGTTGATTAATCATAGAAATAGAGAAATCAGTGGAAGATGTCATGCCATCTTTACAATTCCAACACCCAGATTCTCTTTGCTTTTTTATGGGTTTTTATACCACTGTTTTTTAGAAGAAGTGAGATTTCCATAGTTTAGGAGGACAGCTGAAGCACAACAAGCCATTACTCTCTAGATGGGGTTCTATATTGTTTTCTGCTAATCAGTTAATACTTTAATGAAGCATCTCTGTAAGTGTAGCACCCTGGCCAGGTAAATACAGAGATTTTGCTTTGAGAAAGAGAGGAATAAAGGCCATTCACAGCAAGTTGAAAATTTGTTGATTTACAGTGTTTTTCTTTTGTGTGTGTGTGTGTGTGTGTGTGTGTGTGTGTTTAATTTTGAGGATAAATTTTCTTAAAAAGAAAACTATTGATTGTATGTCTCAAAGAACATTTTATTGGCAAGTAGTATTTAAAATGTGATTCTGTGTCTTATCCCATGCTTGAGTCTAGAATAAGATAATATAATAAGTAGTGAGAAGCAAACTCCCCGAAGTCATTCCCCATCTCTGCCATTTCCTAGGTATATAATTATTGTCAACTTTATTTAGTTCATCTACAAATGGATATAAATGAGCATTAAGTGAGATAACGCATGTCAAGTATAACTTAGCTTGTATGCCTGGGACTTAAGCATATAAATGTTAGCTGCCTTTGTTGCTCTTATAATGGTTATAATATTATGAAATGAGCCACAAGAATGATAGATAGTATAAAATGAGGGGTATTTAATCAACGCCTTCTATAATAATTACTGAGAAAAAAACCAGCTACTTAATTTTTACATATTACAAAAACTCCTTGACTTAAGTTAGTTTAAAACAATTGTACCAAACATCTTGGGTAAATCCTGTGCATATTTTAATAGATACCAAAAGAAGCCCTTCACCACTTAAAGAAAACAGTTCAGTCTTCTGTGAATAGTGTTTGTGAACAAGAAACATTTCAAAGTTTTCTTTCAGATATGATTTTATTACATCTAAGATTGAACAGCAATAGTCGCAGTAAGGCGAAATTTACAATGACTCTAGTATGTTTAACAGTTTGTGGTATTACTTATTCAATCAAGAAAGTGTTGACTGGGCTAGCCTTGACAGAGTACAATTGTAGATACAGTCTTGTTTATTAATGAACACAGAGTCTCCATAATTTGGAGATAATGGTCCAACAATCACCTATTACATTTGAACTGGAAATAAAAAAGGAGAAGAAAGTCATTTAATTGCTAGTAATTTTTACTTGTTATATTAAAGGTTTTCTTTACTGTTCAGCACAATAATAATAACAACAGATAGAAAAAAAACAGTGATTTGGGACTCAACATCTCATTTCCCTTCTTAATAGCTAAACTATAAGTCCTAAATGGCTTCATGTAGTATGTGTGTTATCCGGTGGAGAAGAGGCTATTTTCTATGTTTTTTAAAAAAAATTCTTGCCAAGATTTTAGCTCATTGCTTCTATTTACAACATGATTCCTCAACTTTTGTACTCTTCCATTGGCCTTTCTCCTCCCACACATATACACGCCCCTAGACACAATCTCTTTACTGTATTCTTGGAAATGTCTTTCTATAATGACAGATTTGAGTAAATAAATCTGTCTCTCTGGGTGAGAGTGAAAGAAGAGCATACGACGTGCATTAATCATGTTCTGTGGTTTGCCTCCCACCTCCCACAGTGAGGCTCACAGAGGGTGAACGTGGGGCTAAATGAGAAATCTGGGCTAACAGGAAGGGCACACATTTTCTGGCCGCTTCCTTCTAAGCTAAATCCAAGTAATTTATTCACGATGGTACCTATTTCAGTCGTGCAGAGACAGAATGAAGAAAATGTACTTTTGAGCCATGATGTGGGGGAAAGAGAAAATCTTGGGCTTTGCTCCCAGCCTTAATGTCAACTGCCTCTATAGCCTTGGTGCAGCCCAGAAGGTACTCCAAGGATTAATTAGCTTTTTAAACACTTTGAATGTGAAAATGTGCTAAATAAACATATGACAGATTGAATTAATGAGAGAAAAAAAGAGTCCTAATCTTTGGGGGAAGGAAGAAACAGGAATATTGATAGAATACTTACAATGATTTATATTTATTCATTATGATTATTTACAGTTACTCATTCTTATTTTGGAACAATAGACATAAAAATCTCCTCCAAGAGTATATTGCTTCATATAGTCTGAAATGGGGGAGAAAGAGGTTAAAGCAGCACCAGAAGCTAATAGAATACTTTGATCCATAACAAGTGACTAGAAGTGGGAGGCAGACTGAACAAGAGGATGATTGTGTAATAATGCAATGTAGGACCTTGTGGCTAAAATAAAAAAGCTAGTCCTTCTAGAAAAGAAATAGGAAACTGATTTTGGGTGACAATGAGCACTGTGGAGCAAAGAGCAGGAGGCAAGAGTGGATACTTAGATGGACTTGTCCTAGAAAAGATAAGTCAGGAGAGCAAAGTGTTCGGTAATATTAATACTGTAGGAGGATGGATACTGTAATAACACAGTACTGTTGCCAAACCAAAATACAGGAACTGAGCCATGATATAGTGAAAACTCTACGAAGCACCTCCAAATAAGAGAATTTACAGCTGGAAGATAAGAAGGTAGTCATAAAGTGTTACTTATCAGGTTGAAGAAAAGTAGAGAAAATCAGAAGAGAACTACACAATGTGGTTCAAAATGTCATTTCAGCTGTTAGAATATAAAGAAAGAAGTGAAATTCTAACACAAGAAAGGAAGAAGTCCAGAGATGAGCTGATACTAAGGTGGGGCCAGGACTTTATGGGAAGAGATTTGTAGAGAAATTAAAGCAAGCTTGGGACTTTGACATTCACACAATCTAAGACTGAGCAAAGAGTTCAAAAGAAGAAGAGAAGTATTGTAAACATATGGTTTGCACACTGAACCTAGCATCACAGTCTCTTAACTATCTTCAATGTGCAGCTTGCATTTGCTTCTTCAGAAGAAATGTGAACACTAATCTAACTTATATGATGTCCATATCAACTTACCATCCAAGAAAATCCCAATCAGGATTTGCAACCTTAGTTAATAGGTCTGAGTGCTGTTCTGTACCGTTATTTCTCCAGGGCCAGGGCAAATTTGCTGGTGTTGTCAGCAAGTCACCCTTTTTGAAATCCACCTCATGAATATAGACAACTGAAGTCAGTATCCTTAAATTTTTGACAGGAGGTTTTTCAAGTTGAAACCTCGTTCTGAGATTTTTTTTTTTTTACTTAGCATTATTTTCACACTAAGTCACAACCTGAAATGCTTACAGAACATTCTCAAAACCAACACTAGAAAATTATTGGTGACTTAGCAAGTTACCTCTTCCGAAGTGGCCAGTTTAAAATCATAAGCTTAATTACAAAATTAAGCTTCCTTCTAAATATCAAAAACCCTAAGAAGACAATGATTTGCCATGTTCAGCCCATTCAGATATTGTACATGAGATCATCAAGCATTCTACAGGAGGCTTAAGGCAAAGAATATCACCACTTCACAGCTCAGTATCAGTTTCTTCATCCTTTGCCATGTTGCTTCATATCACCCAAGTTAATTGATACATCCAAAAGCAAAGGGGCCTTGGTTTACAGTGGTGTTGTCCCCGTGTGTGTGCCTTAAGTGTTCTTGAATTATTTAACCTTAATTGAGAATAGTAGTCCAAATCCATAAACTACCCAAACTAGCCATGCTAAATTGGTACATTTGTCTATTTCAGCAACTTTTTTTGATTCATCAGTTTATTATCCTAAGTAACTTCTTCAATGTGAAAGTATCCTTGTGTGTCACCTAACAATTGAAGTGACAGTTGTCTCTGACTCTGTTCCCTGCCTGCAGATCACTCCCCCTAGCTGGGCTGCCTTGTTTGGCCTCATTGTGAGGGGACTGCCCTAAGTCCTGATGAGACGATGTGCCAGGGCCAGTTGATACCCATGTGGGCTTCCACTTCTCTGAGAAGAAGGAGATGTGAGAATGGGAGAAGGTGGGTGATAGGGTGGGACTGGTAGGAGAGGAGGAAGGGGGCTGCAAATGTGACAGGAAGTGAATAAATCAATGAAAAACAAACAAAGGAAAAAAAACAAAGTAGGAACTAAAAAATTGGCTCAGAGGCTCAGAGCAAATTGTCATGTGAGGTCCCAGGTTTGATTCCTAAGACTACACACATAGTAGAGGAAGAGAAGAGAAGAGAAGAAAAAAGAAGAGAAGAGAAGAGAAGAGAAGAGAAGAGAAGAGAAGAGAAGAGAAGAGAAGAGAAGAGAAGAGAGAAGTATTGGCAAAGATATGTCTAGTAGAGAATCCTGATACACCGTTACTGATACAACATAAAAATGTTGCTGTGGAAAACAGTATAGCAATTCCTTCAAATTTTAAAAATAGAATTACCTTATCATAAACCAATATTGTTGCTGGATATACATTCAACAAAGTATGAAAGCAGGATCTCAAAGACACCTTAGGAGATTCACAGGAGCCAAGAGAAATGGCAGTCTGACTACTCACCCACAGACGAACAGGTAAAGATGATGTGGCATATACATGCAACAGAACATTATTAAGCTTTTAAAAAGAAATAAATACGGCCACGTACCATAGCATGCACAAATTGTTACACTACATGGAATAAGCCAATAGCAAGCAGACAAATACCTCTTGACTCCGCTTACATCAAGTATTTAAACAAAACAGGTACAATGGCAGTTGTCTGGGGCTGGAGGAAAGAGAAAGGAGAGACATGTTTGCTAGGCAGATGCTTTCAATTTTTGGAAATGAAAATGTTCTACTGATTTGTTGCATAGAGAATCTATGTCTTTCTCTATCTGACATGAAATGACATGAAAGTACAAGTGGGACTATTTTAGGGGAAAGAGGGATATAATATGCGGGGGAAGAAGGAACAACATAAGGTAAAAAGAGAAAAAGACAAATATTGCATGCTTTCTCTAATGTAGAACACACACACACACACACACACACACACACACACTCTACTTGTAAAGAGGAAGAAGATCAGTGGAAGGGTGAAGGGAGACAAGAGAGGGTCTTTGGGGCAAATGATGAACGTTTATGAAAATACTCTAATGTAACTCTTTATTTTTTTTTCCGAGACAGGGTTTCTCTGTATAGCCTTGGCTGTCCTGGAACTCACTCTGTAAACCAGGCTGGCCTTGAACTCAGAAATCCTCCTGCCTCTGCCTCCCAAGTGCTGGGATTAAAGGCGTGCTCCACCACCGCCTGGCTAATGTAACTCCTAATATGTATTTTTTTAAATCAAAGAAGCAACAGTGGCTTGAAAAGCACTTTTGGATTGGGGCTTGCAGGCTTCATAGGTATAGAATGTTGCCATGGTGTAAATGAGCCCACAGTTATTCCAGTGAAAGATACCAGACCACATCTCAGCAGACAATTTAACCAGGACTAGACAACTAACCAGTAATCAAATAGCTGACCAACTGCTAGACAGCTCAGCATCCGACAACCAACACATATAAGAGCTACAGCAAAGATTTGCTCCATAGGATCCAGATCTGCAAAATCAGCTGAATACAGACCAAATTGTTCACCTAATGTTCATAGTTGTTCATTGAGAAACAAAAGTCAATCATAACCACAGCCTTTCCACTCAGGGTGAACCCATGGTGACATCACAGAATATGTGCATGTATAACATGTAAGAATCCATGTGCATTGTTGTCTTGAAGGAACATGTATGAATTTTCTCCTCAGGCTCAATGTATTCTGTCTTCATGGAAGTGCTTACCATCCGTTTGTATGCTTAATCCCAGTTCCTTGTTATGAAGGCATTAGGTTATTTTTAAAATTGTGATACTGAGCATTTTGTTTATATATCTGGCCAAAAGCAATATAAACTATGTGACTCAGAGATCCTAAAAGAATGAACTGAATCTTCTTTCAAATGGACGGTGGGGAATGAATTTTCTGTTCACATCCAGTCACTAAGTCTTGGTTTAGTTTTAATCCAGCCTTTTTTCATTATACACAATTGAATTAGCCACATTAGTGAGAAAACTAGGAAAAGTATTTATTGGTAACAAGAATAGATTTTAGCGGGTAGATTCTTCTTATAGATAGATGAATGACACATGTAGCAATTTAAAAAGAAAAAAAAATCTACTGCTGTAGTTTCAATGTCTGCCTGGTCTAAAAAGTGTCGTGTTTTTTCTAATGCTGCATAGAGTTGAGAAAAAAATAGACACTAAGAGCTTTATATGTTAATAATACCATAAGAACCACTAATTGCATTGCATAAATGCCTTCAACATAACACTAAGGTATGTTTATTGTTCATCTCTATCTATTTTCAGGGCCAGCCAGTCTATAAACGGCACATATCAGAAGGCGATTCAGCTGAAGTCAGTCATTAAAATGGCTGAAATCAACATTCTTTTTATTAAGGAAGGCTGCACCATAGATACACAGTTTCAATTCAAATAAAGAACCTTTTTCTTTTCTACTAAGGAGGAAATAGATGTCTTGTCTCTCTTAAATCCTGCAATGCAAGGATGTTGTTGTTGTTGATGATGATGATGATGATTTGTGTTTTGAATGTCTGTATATCTATCTATCTATCTATCAATCTATCTATCTATCTATCTCTATCTCTAGATCTAGAAATAGAGATAGATATAGATATGGGTGGGGAGTGCATTTCTCTAAGTACACTAGAGCACTTAACATATGCCCAACATGATCAGTATAAATTAGAGCATTTAGATAATGTTCAACAGTGACTCAGTGGGTGATGAGTATTTGTGGGGGGGGCATGTTAACTGTCAGCAATGATGTGTTAATGGAGTTCTGATAATTCATGGCAAATCTCTGTAAATATCTCTTTGGCAGAACTTTGAATAAGTATGCATGTGACCAGTATCTAGGCCTCTCAGTTAATCTCTGGGCATCAATTACAGAGAGGTTGCTTGAGAAGTAACTATTTCTACCAAGTTAAAGAAGTTTGGAAGGAAACTGCATGGTCCTCCAACACAGTCTCCCTTCCTGTTTTCTGCAGTATAATCTGAAGATGAGATCAATGAGTCCAGCTGATAAAGCATCTCTAAAGATACTGTAGCGAGGAGGGAGAGTGAGGCCCCTGAACCCCAGGAAACAATCTCTACTGCAACTCCTTGAACTTTACATACAAAGAAACTGGCTGAAAAGCATCTTGCAAGGCTCTCACAATAGACTTAAGTCAGTGAGAAATTGAGCAAAGTCAAATTTAAGAAGACGTTCTCATTGTATTTTGTTGAAATAATTGTATCTGTACAGAGGGAGAATAAAGGGACCAAGAGCCAGGACATTAGGGTAGCACTAGCAAGGGTGATTTGATGGCTAGAAAAGTACTAATGCTCTTTCATTTGTAGAGCCTGGCATGAATATCACAGCTGGCACTGATGAGGGACCATGCTCTTCCTCATGTTAGATTCAAGCAAATGATTTCCTCCTACATTCAATTTTAGTTAAATAATTTCAAGATACATGGTTTGAACATTTATTTCTCAAATATAGTATTTAGCAAGATGTAAATCTCTCCTCCTTTCCTCCTCTCCCTCATATTATGGTCAGAAATGAGCACAAAAGTTTTTCTGTGTTCTAGCCTAGTTAGCATACATTTAGGCTATTCAACATCTAGGAACTGTGGTTACATTAAATCTCTCCTGCTCACAAAACATGAATCAGATGTTTTCTTTTTAATCATAGACCCTCTTTTGTTTTTGAATTTCTAACTTGAGAAACTTAGACCCAGACATCTCTAAGATATATTAGTTGTAGATCCAAAATGCAGGAAGGAATTGTGGACAAACAAATCATTCAAGCGTGTAAATGGAAGTGAGAAGAAGATAGCACAGTAATTAACACAGATGAAAATAGTTTGCATTCTTCTCTCAAATTCTTGTGGGTGATAAATTGCCTTAGCTGCAAACTTTATTTTCAAGTTGTAAATCTTTATGTGACTAATGACTTCCTTGTACCTTGTAATAAAATTAGAGAACAAATATTAAGATGTAGTTTTTATTTATCTGGAAAATTATAATACCAGCAATGGCATAAAATAAGGCCTACAAGTTACTACTTAATGGGTGTTTTCCCTCTGGAGTACATGCACTGTTATAGGTAGAGAGAAATGCTGAATAACTATAGTTTTAAACTCATATCTTATCAGCTGATTAAAAGACATCTAGCTTATGTTAGGAATAATTATCTTCATTTGAATAATGTTACAATAATAAATGTTCAGTTGACTCGACAAGATCAGAAAGATCTGGAAAACAACTTTGGAAGTGCATTTGCCATATTTAAATAACCTTGCTATAGAATGCTTTTGTCAGTGGCTACCTTTGTGATCTCTCATGTCACAAAACATTACAGCCCCTGTAAAATCAAAAAAGAATGTGACAAGGAAGAGTGTCTGTTGCCCTTTCTGGGCATCTAGTATACACTGATATCTCCTTCCAGAGTTTACATAGAGGGGTTTAGCTCAGACCTTAGAACAGTTTTCAAGCAGGAGCATTTATTCCTAGATACCACTTACCCTTTCTTTAAAAAGGAGATGGCTCAGTTATAAAGCAAAGGTCTATCCAGTCTCCAAAAGCTGTAACTAAGTGAACTCTCAGCAGAGGTATGAGAAAACTGGCTCTGATGCTCTGCTCTGCAATTCCTAAACCTTAGGTCTGTCTAATCACACTAGCCAATGCATAACATGGGAGAACTATCTTAGATAAAAATTGATATAGAAAAAAACTGTCAAATCTATGAAGCTTGGTAATCTTATAAATTAATCAGAGTCTCAATGCCCAATTCTCATTCTAATACACACACACACACACACACACACACACACACACACACACACACACACATCCTCTGAAACCTATTCTAGCTGTGACTTTGTTCCCTAATGAATTTGATGGTTTTCTTGCTGCTCTATTAGGTAAGGTATTATAACTAGAGTTTCTATTGCAGAAACAAACACCATGACCAAAAGCAACTTGAGGAGAAAATGATTTGTTTTATCTTACACATTTTGAGGCACACTTCATCATTGAAGGAAGTCAGGGAAGGAAGGAACTCAAAACAGGGCAGGATCCTGGGGATCATGGGAGAGCTATTCCTGTTGCTCACCAGCCACAGTACTCAGGAGAGAGGGCTCTGCACTTTATCTGGACAGCACAGTAGAGCTGACCCTTGTGGTAGGGGTACAGGTGAGCTGGCCCTGAGGGAGAGAGCAAGGGAGAGCTGGGCCTGCCCCCTCATCTTCTGTGAAGTGGTCTCAGTGCGAAGAGATGTCCCCAAGGGCATGAGAGCAGGAGAGATGGCCTTGCCCCCTCACTGGCTGTAGCACTTGAGAGAGCAGGCTGTGTATCTTACCTGGGCAACACAATGGAAGTGGCCGGATGGCAAAGTCACAGTGAGCCAGCCATGAGGGTGTGAGAGCAGGAGAGCTGTGGAAGCCCTCCTCACAGGATGCAGCCCTTAGGAAAGGGGACTCCACACCCTGACTGAACAGCACAGAGGAGATGGCTTTGGAGGCTTGGGTGTGAATGAGCAGGCTCTAAAGGCAAGGGAGCAGGAGAAATTACCCTGCCACCTGCTGATGGGGACATTGGGTGGCCTAGCAGGACGGTGGTGGAGAGCTCACCCTGATGGTGCAGATAAGGAGCAGCTGGAGCCCTGACAGGCTCAGCTACGGCCCAGGCCCAGATCTAGGGCTCTGACTTGGAACACAACAAAATCTGTATCAACTGGGAATGGCTGGGACTTGGAAAGAGCTGGTCCTGCTGATTCAAAGCTGCAAGATCTTCGAGACACAAGGAAACAGCAGCATAACCAGGAGGAGACCAGATGAGGATTCAATATTGAGGATTTCACAAAAGCCAGCGATCTAGAACCAGATCAACAACTCATTGCAATGAACATTTGCAAGTGAAGATGTGGGGACAAAGGGACAGACTGTGAGACACACACTGTACTATAGCTTTCTATGCTTTATTTTTTTCCTGTTTGTTAGTTTGTGTGATCTCTATTTTGAGGGGAGAGGTTGCAAGGGTGAATATGAGAGGATGAGGAGATGAGTGGAACTGGGGTGCATGATGTGAAGTATACACACACACACACACACACACACACACACACACACACACACATCAATAAAACATGAACAAAAAAGAAAAAAGAGTAAAAGAAAAATGCCCTGAAATCTAAATGGAAAGCATATTCTCAATTGAACTTTCTCTTCTCACATAACTCTAGTTTATGTCAACAAGATAACAGCAGCAGCAGCAGCAGCAACAAAGTAGGATTCATTTAGTACTAAAATACCCCGGAGACCAAACTGACTAGGACCATGGAGTTTCCTAGTCTATCACTCGTTGTCTCTGAATTTATATTCTACTTCATAAAAAATGTCTGTCAATTTCTGGAATGAAAACAATTACAAACCCTCAGAAATATATAAACACAATTACCATTTGGAAGAGCTGAATGCAAACAAAGGTAGTCAGAAAATGGAAGATGCTCTGACCTTTGACAGAAGAACATCTGACTGTTGAGAGTCACCTTCAGACACCTTTTCCTGTGGATCGTGAAGGAAAAATGAGTTTATAAGGGGATAATTTTACTCATATTGGCATTGGCTCCCCTCCTATCCAGCAAATTCCCTCTTCAGATTCTGCTTGCAATATCAGCCCAAATTCCAATTTCTAAAAGAGAAAATTAGGCTTTTCTGTGGCAAAGCAAAACATTTCAGATTTTGCAGCCCATATGAAATCTCTGCTGTGCTCTGGCTCCTGTCTGTCTCTTTGTTTTTTGTTTTGTTTCATTTTACACTCTTTTAAAATTGTAAAAACAATCCTTAGCTTGAGGGCCCTGCAAAACCATGCCAGATTTGACCTTCAGGCAACAATTTGTTTATCTCTGATCTTACCACCTCAAGCAAATAAGACTACTATATATCATATAAATGTATTTGGATTCCCAGAAGGAGAGAATGGGACACAGACTACATCCAGGTAAGAATTGTACAGCTCTACAGATAAGTTGCAGCCATGTACCAGTACAGATGATAAAGCTCACAACAGATTTCAATAATACGTTGGCAGCTGGATAGTCTGTTTAGTAAACAAAGCTGTGGAAGGTATATGCCTATACTCAGAAGATGGAGACTAGATCCTGACCTTTTACTATATATAAAAAGGAACTCACAATGGATTAAAGACTTAAATATGAAATATGAAATTGATATTACAAAAAGAAAATGGGTTAAATGCTCCAAAACATTGGAATGAACAAAGATTTTCTGGATAAGACCCCCCAGTGACCAGAATCAACAGCAAAATCAGACAGCTGTGACAATCTGAAGAGTTTCTGTACATTAAAGGAAACAATTGAGAGAAGAATACAACCACATTGCTGTTTATATACTCTGGTTACCTTTACAAGACCTGTGCAGGATTGAGATCATTGATATTTATTTCATCATGAATGGGGAAGGAGTCCATGAAGCCCATCTTTCCTAAAGGGACTCTTGCCAATGAATAGATCTTGGTAATAGGGTGTCAACTTCTTCAGCAGAGAAGCCGCTGATAAATTGCTTTTGCTCCACTAAATAACTTCTCACCCAATTTTAGTGAGTAACTACTACTAAACTCAGTGGACTACACATCAAAATAAGACATGAAAGTTGGAGACATATTGTAGAAAAAGAGTTCTAGGCTGAATACTGAGTGGGGGGAATCTGAGGGTGGGGAGTGGGGGGTAGGTGGGGGCACACCCTCATAGAAGCAGGAGGAGGGAGCATGGGATAAGAGATTCCTGGGTGGTGGTGGGGAATGGGGTAAGGGGATAAACTCTGAAATGTAAATATAATATCCAATAAAAAAGGTTAAATAAAAAGAAAAAGAGTTCTAGTGGACAAGAGATGGTCTATAGACTATGACATGGTTTTTTCATTGAAAGACAAAAATATATCTTAATTGTATATAGAACCAAAGAAGGCCAGTGATATCTAAAACAACTTCAAATATCCAAAATAAAGCTAGAAGCACTGCAATCTAGATTTCAAATTATAGTAAAAAGCTGTGGAAATCAAAGCAGCTTGAGGAGTCATGCCTAGTGGTGAACAAATGTAATCTCAGCACTCAAGTAACTAAAGCAAGAAGGTCAGGACTTCAAATCTACACTCAGCTATACAGCAAAATCCTATCTAAAAAAATAAAAGGAAAAAAAATAGTATCAGAGGAAATCTTTGCCAGCTATTTATTTTTAAAATGATGGCTATCAAAAATATGCAAAAAGATTATATATATATATATATATAAAATAAAAATATATTTTAGGTATGTATAGCAAAATATATGCAAGCATATCAATACATATGTATATATATATATATATATATATATATATATCCAAATGATTCAATGAGCAAATGACTACTTTTAAATAATAAATACAAATTACCAATAAATATATGAAAAAGAAATGTTCAACATCTCTATCCATCAGGGAAATGCAAATCAAAACTATCCTGAGATTCCATGTCTCCCCGTTCAAAAGGATGATATCAGATATCAAGAAAACAAAGAAAATTTGTGGCAATGATTGGGGTGGGATCTGATACATGGTTGGGGTATAAATTAATATAATCACTATGGAAATCAGTAAGGAGGTTCCTGAACAAATCAACAATAGAACTACCATATAATTTTGTAGAAACAGCAAAGACAATGATAAAAGGAAAAAGTAACCCGTGATAGAAGATGTATCCATGTACCATGTCACTGTCTGTTCAAAATATATAAAAATTTTCTAAAAGTCAGCAGCAGAAAACTACAAATAATCTACTTTTAAAATGGTCAGAGGACATGGATAGACACTTTTCCGAGGACGGAACACATATAAGTGGCCAGAAAGTCCGTGGTAAAATTCTTAGGGCAGGAGAGACAGCTCAGCAGTTCAGAGCTCTTACTGCTCTTGTAGAGGACCTGAGTTTGGTTCTCATCACCTATGCCAGGTGGATGATATAATTCTAGCTTGAGGGATACAATGTTCTCTTCTGACCTCCACACACATGCACAATCCCACTTGCAGATACACATGCATATACAGAATGAATGAAAAACAAAAATGTGAATCCCATATGCAGTGCCCTGGAGGACAGACCCATGAGTGCACAGAACAACTCAGCCCATGTTACCACTGAAGGTTATACAGATATTCATAGTCTGTGCTGCAGCCTGAACCCATGTTGACGTCATAGGCTGTGCTACCAAGGCCCATGTTGATGTCACTGTCCAGTGCTGTTGCTGAGGGACTTGAAGGTGTTGATGGCCCATACAGCAGCAGAGGACTATGTTAATGTCCATGGTCTGTACTGCCACCAGAGACCATCCTGAGATCCGTGTCACAGGGTGACAACTGAGACCGTGTGGATATCCATAGTCTGCACTGTTCCAAGAAACCATATTGAAGTCCTTGATCCAAAAATTCGCTGACTGTAAAGACAAGGAAATTACTTTTGTTTTGATACTGATGACTGTAGACTCACAGTTATGAAAGAGGGACATAAAGGCTTCTGTGACAACCCTCCATAAGTAAGAGCCTAGACAGGAAACTATTGAAGAGAACTCTTAAAAATTGTAATAATGATGCTGAAATGTAGCTCTCCACAACTGATGGCTTCTGTGAGTGGTGCGAGTTGGTAAGGACTCAGTTGTCTTTAAGTAGTTGCCAAGAGGACCCAGTGAGGTATATGAGCAACAAAAACTATACTATATTTTTCTTCTTGGTTTTTTTTGGGGAAGTGAGGGGTGGGGGGTGGGGAGGAGATCCTAAGGGGGGCAGACCTGGAAGGACTAGGAAGTGAGAGTGCTTGGAGTTCATGATGTGAAATTTCCAAATAATCAATAAAAATACCATGAAAAAAGAAAATCTTTAAGAATTTTTCAAAATTCCTATGATCACCTAAGTATCAAAGAAATGTGAATCAAACTGTATTGAGAAGTAATATTTCTCAAGATAAAATGGATATTATCAGAAAGACTAAGTTCTGGTGAAGATGTGGGGGAAAAGGAAATCTTGTCCGCTGTTAGTGAGATTGTAAATTAGTATAGTCATTATGAAAAATGGGATAGGAACTTTCTAAAGTACTAAAGCAGAAGTACCATATGACCAGCAACTCCACTGCTGGGTATATAGTGAAGGAAATGAAATCAGTATTTCAAAGAGATATCTTTGTTTCCATGGTAATTGCAGCACTATTTATAATAGCCAGTAAATGGGGTCAATCTAAGTGTTGATACATGACTATAAGGAAAACGTGGTTTGTCTACATATAATATTCATCCTTACAAATGAAGTCATGCCAATTTGCAACAAACAATGGAACTGAAAAAATATTACACTAAGCGAATGAATCCAGATACAGAAAGACAGATACTACAAGTTATCACCTATACACGGACCCTAAAACGTTGAACACATAGAACCAGAGTTTAAGGATATATGCCAGAGATTAAGGAGTTTACAAGAACTTGTTTAAAGTTTATAAACATTTAGTTTTAAAAATGAGTATGTGTCATTGAAAAAATGAACAGCATAGCACAGGGACTATGGTTAGTTATACTGTGTCAAATCTTAAGTACTAAGAGTAGTCTTCAAGTATTCTTGCCATATACATGCACAGACACAAAAGTAACTGTAGAGTGAAGATATGTAAATCAGCTTGAGTAGGGCAAGCATTTCAGTGTACATGCATGTGTGTGTGTGTGTGTGTGTGTGTGTGTGTGTGTGTGTGTGTGTGT
>JANHMN010000005.1:47515344-47567346 GCA_030674055.1 Rhabdomys pumilio
TGTGTGTGTGTGTGTGTGTGTGTGTGTGTGTGTGTGTGTGTGTGTGTACACAAAGCAAAAAAGCATAAAAACATCATGACTCTTTTCTCTGGTGCCTCCCAGGCAGTAGGCTGTGTCAAGATGAAGCTGAATACCTCCTTCCTAGCTACTGGCCTATCAGAAACTCACTGAAGTGGATGATGAAGCTGAATACTTCCTTCCTGGTCACAGAAAGAGTTGGTGATGCCTCTGGGTGATGAGTGGAAGTGTTATTTGGTCCAAATCAGTGGTAGAAATAACAAACATGGCTTTCTCATGAAGTGAGGTATCTTGACTCATAGTATAGTGAGCTTGCTATTGAATAAGGGGAATTCTTATTACAGACAAAGCAGAACTAGGAAGAGGAGTCCTAAGTCTGTTTGTGGATGGCAATCTAAGTTACTTTACTTGGTTACTGGAACACAGAAATAGACGAGAATATTGCTGGACCAATAGATGCTATTGTGCCTCAGTTATTTGGACACAGAGCTAGCAAGATGCAAAAGCTTTCCCATCTCTCTAAAGATGATATCCACAAAAATATTGTCAGATAACTCTTAAATAAAGAAAGTAATCCCAGGACGAACACACTCAAGATTCAGCATCTTTTTATTCCACATGTCCTGCAGTGCAAATACTGAAGAAACAATGAACCAAGAAAAAATAAGAGGCTGCTAAACTTTTGGCCAAAAGAGTGAAGGAAACCAAAGATAAACATCAGGAACGCATGTCAAGAGATGTAGGGTGATGTGCCTGAGAGCTTCTAATTTTAAGTCCAGCAAGGGTGAAGTCTTTAAGACTAACAAATAAATGATGAGACTTTGATAGAAAAATGCTACATTCCTTAAATATATACATGTTTTGTTTTTCACTTAACCTCAGTAAAGCTGGAAAAGAAATCAAAATAAATGGTATGGCTTAATTATGACTAACATGAGTGTTTTTAAATCAATGTCATCTAACTAGAAAACCAAAACGGGGAAAGTTCTATCAATAAAAATATTTTTTCACCGCATCTTTCATGAACAAACAAAATTGCATTCTTATATTTAAAGAACTGGGCAGAGGTTTTCTTTTAGGAACAAACATTGTTTTTCACTATGATCACTTGCTACAATGTGCAAAGAACAAACCTTGAAAAACCTACTATTTGTTCCCCCAAATATACCTGTTTTGTATTTTGTAAAAATTCATGATTGTTGCAGGGTTATATTCAGCCAGATTTGTGGTGGGTCTGCAAAGGACTCAGGTTCTTGGTGACATTATCAAGTAGATGGTTTCTTTGAAAACAGAACTCCTGGTCTATACATTTCTGCTCCAAAAGCTCCTAAGAGTTCATTTCAGACTATATGTATAATTCTGACCAAGAATTTCCAGGGGGGGAATGGCTGGCATGTTTCCTTCAGTGTTTCTGGTTTTTGCAGAGTTAGATGATTTCAATAGCAAACATGTAATTCACTCAGCGGGTAGCATCATTTCACTTTCTCCAAGAAGGTCCTCATTATACGATCTGAAAGGAGTGGATGCATATTTTATCAGTGTTTTTTATAAGCATGTCTTTTCAATCACAGGGTTTCCAGAAGGTCAAGTATTGTCAAACATATTTTCCTAAAATTCTATTCACCAATATCACTTTAAGTAGATGTTCTTGTTTTAATTTCAGAAAATTTGCAGTGTAGACGTCATTCACTCTATCAGTATATACTCAGAAGCAGCTGTGTGCAAGAGCTGGGGTAAGGAATAAAACAGTCATGCTTTTTCTCAAAAGCTCACAACCCAGTAATGAGATTTTTTTAACCCATCAATCCCAGGATAAGACATATATCAAAATTTCTATAGATCATAAATATCAGGTGAATGGCAAATGCAAGAGAATCAATGTAAGATAAATTAAAGTGGATAAGAAAAAAAAGAGAAGAGAAAGGGTTCCTATCTTTGTGTTATACATGTACTCATTCTTTCTTTTTGGGTTTTGCTTTCCACTGTAATTAAGTACCTGGTAAAATTAGCATAAAGGCTGATTTGGGCTCATGGGTTCAGGGGTTTCAGTTCATTATTCCCTTACTTCAAAACCTTTAGTTAGGCAGACATCATGATGGAAGACCATGAGAGAGGAAAGCTGTTTACCTTTTGTCAATTAGGAACCAGAAAGAGACAGAGAGAGATGGAATACAGAGACAAGATATAGTGTTCAAAGCCATCTCCACAGTGTTCTAATTCCACCAACTAAGCCCCACCTCCTAATAGTTCTTTCAGCTATGAGTTCATCAGTGGACTATGTTTTCATAATCAAGTCACCACTCAGTAGTGTCAAGAGCTGGGGGTCAAGACTAAAATACTTGAGCTGCGTCTGCATATTTGGAGACTCTCAATGATTACACTTTTTAAAAAAATATAGTTTGTACTACTGTTTGAATTGGAATGTTATCTACTGGCTGTGTTTTAAATATTTATTTCCCAGCTCATGGTACTATTTTGGGAGCATGTGGAAGTGGGATCAAGCTGATGGACATAAATCACAGGAAGTAGACTTTTGAAGGTATTATTTGGGCCCCTGATTTTATCTTTGTTCTCTACTTCTTGGTGTTTTGTGATTTGAATAGCCTTTGTCTCAAAATCTGTGTATAAACTGCTGGGAATTCTTTCCCTGCCATGTTGGACTGAAATCTTCTGAAACTGAGAGCCTAAATAAGTTTTCCCTCTCTTAAGTTGTCATGTGTGTTTCATATACAGTGATGAAAAAAAGAAAAAAAAATAGCCTGTGTCTCCAAATCAATGGCCTACCATAAATGTATAAGCTTTTATGACAGTGACTATGTACAGTTTCTGAGAAACTAGGACCAGCGCTATGTATGTGGCATGTCATGTGCATACCCCCACATATAAATAAACAAGTACACATATTATATAAAATATAATATAAATGTTTTTAAACCACAGAGAGTAAAACTAATAAGATTTGGTACATGATTAAATGAAAGGGCAAAAAAGCTGGGGGTGGTGGCGGTGGTGGCACACGCCTTTAATCCCAGCACTTGGGAGGCAGAGGCAGGCGGATTTCTGAGTTCAGGCCAGCCTGGTCTACAGAGTGAGTTCCAGGATAGCCAGGGCTACACAGAGAAACCCTGTCTCGAAAAAAACCAGGAAAAAAAAGGACAAAAAAATGAAGAATTTGAAGCTAATGTTCCACTTGTAAACCTAGTTGAATAGGAACGTCAATTTTCCTTTATGTAAATTTTGAACTGACAAACATTTCCTTACCAAAGCTGTAAGGTTCTCTGGCTTCAATCTCCAGTGCTAAAAAATAAAATAAAAGAGCAAAGGAACAAAACCCATTCCATAATAACATTCACACACACCTCAACTGGACTGAGACTTTAGCTTTGAATACTTTATTCTATGACGATGAAGCTGGCCAACACATCCAACAGCAGAGAGGACAGTACACTGAAACACTTTTTAATCATCACCCAGCTTCAACTCTTAGCAATATGAGGTGTCAGAATTTTTTTTTTTTTTTTTTTTTTGGTTTTTCGAGACAGAGTTTCTCGGTGTGGTCCTGGCTGTCCTGGAACTCACTCGGCAGACCAGGCTGGCCTCGAACTCAGAAATCTGCCTGCCTCTGCCTCCCAAGTGCTGGGATTAAAGGCGTGCGCCACCACTGCCCGGCCAGAATTTTAGTTTAACAACACCATCTGCACTTAAGTTCTCCAGATAATCTAAATCTCCATGGATCAGCATTCTTCAGAATCCTTAATAGTGGCTCAGTCCTCACCACGCCCCTCCACAGTCCTGGAATCTGCTGGAATCCTGCTGCTTAGCAAGCTTATTTGCACATACACAGACATGGCTTCAAACGACTACACCCAAGGCTACTCCCAACAGACCAATCAGCCCTATGGCCAGCAGAGTTACAGTGGTTATGGCCAATCAACTGACACTTCAGGATACAGCCAGAGCACCTATGGTTCTTCTTATGGACAGACCCAAAACACAGACTGTGGAAGGAACTCAGTCACCTCTCCCGGGATATGGTTCTACTGGTGGCTATCGCAGCAGCCAAAGTTCTCAATCTTTTTATGGGAAGCAGTCCTCCTACCCTGGCTATGGTCAACAGCCAGCTCCTAGCAGCACCTCAGGAAGTTATGGTGGCACTTCTCAGAACAGCAGCTATGGACAGTCCCAGAGTGGAGGCTATGGTCAACAGTCTGGCTATGGTGGACAGCAACAAAGCTCCTATAACCCACCTCAGGGTTATGGACTACAGAACCAGTACAACAGCAGCAATGGAGGTTGTGGAGGGGATGGTGGAGGCAACCATGGCCAAGATCAGTCCTCTATGAGTGGTGGCAGTGGTTATGGCAATCAGGACCAGAGTGGTGGCAGCTGTGGTGGCTAAGGGGAAGGCCAGCAGGATCGTGCAGGCCATGGTAGGGCTGGTGAATGTGGTTACAATTGAAGCAGTGGTGTCTATGAATCTAGAGCCCATGGTGGTAATAGAGGAGGCAGAGGTGGCATGGGCAGAAGTGACCATGGTGGCTTTAATAAATTTGATGGTTCTCGGGATCAAGGATCTCATCACGATTCTGAACAGGACAATTCAGACAACAATACCATCTTCATGCAAGGCCTAGGCGAGAATGTTACAATTGAATCTGTGGCTGATTAGTGGACAGCCTATGATTAATTTATATACAGACAGGGAAACTGGCAAGTTGAAGGGTGAAGCTACAGTTTCATTTGATGACCCACCTTCTGCTAAAGCTGGTATTGACTGGTTTGATGGTAAAGAATTCTCTGGGAATCTTATTAAAGTTTCATTTGCTACCCACCCAGCAAGCTGACTTCAATCTAGGTGGTAGAAATGGTTGTGGAGGCTGAGGGCGAGGAAGACCCAAGGACCGTAGAGGCTATGGAGGAGGTGGCAGTGGTGGCAGTGGCTGGGGAAGATTCCCCAGTGGAGGTGGTGGAGGTGGAGGACATCAATGAGCTGGGGACTGGACCTGTCCTTATCCTGCACTTGAGAATATGAACTTTTCCTGGAGAAATGAATGCAACCAGTGTAAGTCACCTAAGCAAGATGGCTCAGTTGGGGGACCAGGAGGCTCTCATATGGAGGGAAACTATGGAGATGATCAACGTGGCAGAGGAGAATATGATCTGGGCGGCTACCGGGGCCAAAGCAGGGACCTTGGGAGCTTCAGAGGCAGCTGAGGTGGTAGAAACAAAGGTGGTTTGGGCCCTGGCAAGATGAACTCCAGGGGAGAGCACAGACAGAATCGCAGGGAGAAGCCAGATTAGCCTGGCTACTGAAGTTCAGAACTCTTACTGTACCCAGTGTTACCCTTGTTATTTTGTAAAATTGCAATTCAGGATCGCTCATGGATATTCTCCCTCTCCCTCTCCCTCTCCCTCTCCCTCTCCCTCTCCCTCTCCCTCTCTCTCTCCCTCTCCCTCTTCTAACCCCACCTCTCTCTCTCTCTCTCTCTCTCTCTCTCTCTCTCTCTCTCTCTCTCTCTGTGTGTGTGTGTGTGTGTGTGTGTATGTGTGTGAGAGACTACCCCAAGTGTAACTATATCTCTGGTTCCCATTATAAAAAAAAAAAAAAAGAAAACATCACTTCAGTTAAAATAAAAAGAATCCTTAATAGTTTACATAAAACCATGTGATCATGTGATTCAAAGTCAGCACAGTAGATCTTGTATTTGATATTAAATACCAGAAGTACAGTAACACACATCGGTACGTATTTGTAGATACACACAGACTAAGTGTCTACAGTTTCTGACAGATTTGGTCATAAATCCTTATACCATGTCCTGGGCCCCCTACTTTGATACAAAGAGAGTTAACTTAAAACATGCTTTCTGAAAACTTGGATACCAGTTAAGTAAGTTTCTTGATGAGTTATTCTGATGTATTAAGACTAGATTATTGTGAGGCAATGGTGGCACATGCCTTTAATCCCAGCACTTGGGAGGCAGATGCAGGCTGATTTCTGAGTTCGAGGCCAGCCTGGTCTACAGAGTGAGTTCCAAGACAGCCAGGGCTACACAGAGAAACCCTGTCTCGGAAAAAAAAAAAAGACTAAATTATTAAGGAAATAGGATATTGAGTATTTACAGTGGGATAAGAAATGTTTGGAAAATGGAAATATTCCATGGGGCATAGGTCATAAATGAAGGTGGCCTTACCTGTCTGAGAATACTAGATGTTTAGGTGTGAGTTGAAATACAGGAACTTGGACGAGAAAATCTAATGAGGAGAGATATGTTAGTTACACACAGAGTCTTCATTTGCTCATTCAGTGTCAATGTTCTATTACATATAAGGTACTAGAGATACATAAACAGTCTCCACTTTTGTATATCTTAATCTAATGGAGACCACAGATGTCATCTTTATGATCACAAAAATAGTTCTGTAACAAGAAACTACTAAAACCCAAAAGACCAGAGCTGACCCAGTTCTCCATACCTAAATCCTACAGAGAGAGAACTGGTCTTCCAAGACTGTTGACAAATCTGAGAGTACAGGAGAGACCACCTTTCTGCTCAAATCCCTGGCTCAAGACGGACCTGCTCAGAGCCATCAGGACACAGGAACCAAGGAATAGCCAAGGACAGGATCCTTCAGATCTACACCCTGGAGCTGACGCTGTGTCACAGCTCTTCATACCCAAATTCTTCCCAGAAAGAACTGGTCTTCTGGGAGTGCTGACACACAGACTTACAGGAGGGCCAATTCAGAGTTAGAGACAGCAAGACCTGCTAACACCAGAGATAATCAAATGGCAAAAGGCAAGGGCAAGAAAATAAGCAACAGAAACCAAGGATATTTGGCATCATCAAAACCCAGGTCTCCCACCACAGCAAGCCTTGGATACCCCAACACATGGGAACAGCAAGACTCTGTTTTAAAATCACATCTCATAATGATGATAGAGGACTTTAAGAAGAACATAAATAACTCACTTAAAGAATAATGCAGGTAAACAGGTAGAAGCCCTTAAAGAGGAAACATAAAAATCCCTTAAAGAACTGTAAGAAAACACAACCAAACAGGTGAAGGAATTAAACAAAACCACCCAGGATTTAAAAATGAATGTAGAAACAATAAGAAATCTCAAAGGAAGACTACCCTGGAGATAGAAAACCTAGGAAAGAAATCAGGAGTCATAGACACAAGCATCACCAACAGAATACAAGAGAAGAAAGAATCTCATGTGCAGAAGATACCATTAAAAACATTGACACAACTGTCAAAGAAAATGCAAAATGCAAAAAGCTCCTAACCCAAAACATCCAGAAAATTCAGGACACAATGAGAAGACCAAACCTAAACATAATAGGTATAGATGAGAGTTAAGATTCCCAACTTAAAGGGCCAATAAATATCTTCAACAAAATTATAGAGTAAAACTTCCCTAACCTAAAGAAAGAGATGCCCATGAACATATAAGAAGCCTACAGAACCCCAAATAGACTAGACCAGAAAAGAAATTTCTTCTGTCACATAATGATCAAAACATTAAATGCACAAAACAAGGAAAAAATACTAAAATCAGTAAGGGAAAAAGGTAAAGTAACATATAAAGGCAGATGTATAAGAATTATACCAGACTTCTTGCCAGAGACTATAAAATCCAGAAGATCCTGGAAAGATATAATACAGACCCTAAGAGAACACAAATGCCAGCCCAGATTCTTAATTACCATAGATGAAGAAACCAAGATATTCCATGAGAAAACCAAATTTACACAATATCTGTTCACAAATCCAGCCCTACAAAGGATAATAGATGGAAAACTCCAACACAAGGAGGGAAACTACACCCTAGAAAAAGCAAAAAAGTAATCTTCTTTCACCAGACCCAAAAAAAGATAGCCACACAAACATAATTCCACCTCTAACAACAAAAATAACAGCAAGCAACAATCATTGGTCACTATATCTCTCAACACCAATGGACTCAATTCCCCAATAAAAAGACATAGCCTAACAGACTGGATATGTAAACAGGACCCACCATTTTGCTGCATACAGGAAACCCACATCAGTGACAAAGACAAACACTACCTTACAGTAAAAGGCTGGAAAACAATTTTCCAAGCAAATGGTCCCAAGAAACAAGCTGGAGTAGCCATTCTAATATAGAATAAAATCGACTTTCAATCAAAAGTTATTAAACAGGATAGTGAAGGACACTTCATACTCGTTAAAGGAAAAATCTACCAAGATGAACTCTCAGTTCTGACCATCTATGCTCCAAATGCAAGGGCACCCATATTCATAAAAGAAACTTCACTAAAGCTCAAAGCACACATTGTACCTCACACAATAATACTGGGCAACTCCAACACTACACTCTCAGCAATGGACAGATCATGGAAACAGAAACTAAACAGAGATACAATGAAATTAACAGAAGTTATGAAACAAATGGATTTAACAGATATCTATAGGTCATTTCGTTCTAAAACAAAAGAATATAACTTTTCTCAGCTCCTCATGGTACCTTCTCCAAAATACACCATATAATTGGTCACAAAACAGGTCTCAACAGATACAAAAATATTGAAATAATCCCTTGCATCGTATCAGATCACTATCAACTAAGGCTAGTTTTCAATAACAACAAAAGCTTGCTCAGCTTGCTGTCTTATAGAACCCAAGACAACCAGCCCAGAGATGGTAACACCCACAATGGGCCCTCTCCCCTTGATTACTAATTGAGAAAATGCCTTACAGCTGGATGTCAGGGAGGCATTTGCTCAGCTGAAGCTCCTTTCTTTGTGATAAGTCCAGTGTGTGTCAAGTTGATACATAAAACCAGTACAGGGAGATGTAACAACAGAAATTGAGGAAATTGAAAAAAATCATCAGATCCTATTACAAAAGCCTATACTCAACAAAACTGGAAAATCTGGATGAAATGGACAAACTTGTAGAAACATACTGAGTACCAAAGTTAAATCAGGATCAGATAAACCATCCAAATACTCCAATAACCTTTATAGAAATAGAAGCAGTCATTAAAATTCTCCCAACCAACCAAAAAGAAAAATCAAAAAAAAAAAAAAATACAAAAACAAAACCACCACCACCACCACCAACAACAACAACAACAACAAAACAGTACCAGATGGATTTAGTGCAGAATCCTATCAGACCTTCAAAAGAAAAAAAAAACAAAAACTTAATACCAATACTCTTCAAATTGTTCCACAAAATAGAAACAGAAGGAACACTACCCAATTCATTCTAAGAAGCTACAATTACACTCATACCTAAACCACACAAAGACCCAACAAAGAAAGAGAACTTCAGACCAGTCTCTCCTATGAATATGCAAAAATACTCAATAAAATTCTCGCAAACCGAATCCAAGAACACATCAAAGCAATCATCCATCATGATCAAGTAGGCTTCATCCCAGGAATGCAGGGTTGGTTCAATATTCAAAAATCCATCAATGTAATCAACTACATAAATAAACTCAAAGAAAAAAACACATGATTATCTCACTAGATGCTGAGAAAGCATTTGACAAAATTCAACATCCCTTCATGTTAAAAGTCTTGGAAAGATCAGGAATTCAAGGCCCATACCTAAACATAGTAAAAGCAATATACAGCAAACCAGTAGCCAACATCAAACTAAATGTAGAGAAACTGGAAGCAATCCCACTAAGATCAGGGACTAGACAAGGCTGTCCACTCTTACCCTACCTATTCAGTATAGTACTGGAAGTCCTAGCCAGAGCAATTAGACAACAAAAGGAAGTCAAAGGGATACAAATAGGAAAGGCAGAAGTCAAAATATCATTATTTGCAGATGATATGATAGTATACTTAAGTGACCCCAAAATTTCAACCTGAGAACTTATACATCTGATAACTTCAGCAAAGTAGCTGGATATAAAATTAACTCAAACAAATTAGTAGCCTTCTTATACGCAAAGGATAAATGGGCTGAGAGTGAAATTAGGGAAATGATATCCTTCACAAACAATATAAAATATCTTGATGTGACTCTAACAAAACAAGTGTGTCCTGGCCAGCAGGGCATTAAACAGGGGCCCAGGGAGGACACCTGAAAGAGAAGATGGGGGGCAGGTGAACGTAAAAAAAAGGCGATCTGTCTATAGGCTGATCAAATCGCTATTTTTACTTTTTCACACAGGGGTTATATACACAAAAAGGCAGGATGTGGGGAAGGGGATAACTCAGGAGCATAGGTGTTCAGGGGGAGTACAGGTATCTTCTAGAACAGTGTGTCAGCTGGGTGAAGGTTCAGGGGACAGGACACTCTGACTCCACCTATGATTCACTTGTCCTAATCTAAGTTGGTACTATCTACCAAGGTCACCTATCTACAAGGTCTATGACTAGAGCCTGGCAACTATCTACAAAAACTGTTCGTTTACAATAGCTTCTAGCCATCTGTTCTAGTGTTTTTTCATAGAGACCCAAGACATTTAGCTAGCAGGCATGCATGTTAGGCCTACTGCTGTCTTCAGGCCTATGACTGATTCCAGGCCTTCAGTGTATAGACAGAGATGTCCCTGAAACAAGTGAAAGATATGTATGACAAGAACTTTCAAGTCTCTGAAGAAAGAAATAGAAGAAGAACTCAGAAGATGGAAAGACCTCCCATGCTCATCAATTCACAGGATTAATATAGTAAAAATGGCCATCTTGCCAAAAGCAATCTACAGATTCAATATAATCCTCATCAAAATTCCAAATCAACTCTTCATAGAGATAGAAAGAGCAATTTGCAAATTTATTTGGAATAACAAAAATCCCAGGATAGCGAGAACTATTCTCAACAATAAAAGAACTTCTAGGGGAATAACCATCCCTGACCACAAGCTGTACTACAGAGCAATAGTGATAAAAACTGCATGGTATTGGTACAGTGACAGGCAGGTAGATCAATAAAATAGAATTGAAAACCCAGAAATGAACCCACACACACATGGTCACTTGATCTTCGACAAAGAATGTAAATTCATCCAGTGGAAAAGAAGACAGCATTTTCAACAAATGGTGCTGGTTCAACTGGTGGTCAACATGTAGAAGAATGCAAATCGATCCATTCTTATCCCCCTGTACAAAGCTCAAGTCCAAGTGGATCAAAACCTTCACATAAAACCAGATACATTGAATCTCATAGAGGAGGAAGTAGGCAAAAGCCTGGAACACAGAGGCACAGGGGAAAATTTCCTAAACAGAATACCAGTAAATTATACTCTAAGATCAAGAATTGACAAATGGGACCCCATAAAATTACCAAGCTTCTGTAAATCAAGGGACACTGTCAATAGGACAAAACAGCAACCAACAGATTGGGAAAAGATCTTTACCAATTCCACATCCAATAAATACAAAGAACTCAAGAAGTTAGACTCTAGAGAACCAAATAACCATATTAAAAAATGGGGGAACAGAGCAAAACAGAGAATTCTCAACTGAGGAAACTCTAATGACGGAGAAGCACCTAAGGAAATGTTCAGCATCCTTAATTATAAGGAAATGCAAATCAAAACAACCATGAGATTCCATCTCACATCAGTCAGAATGGCTAAAATCAAAAACTCAGGTGACAGCAGATGTTGGTGAGGATGTGAAGAAAGAGGAACACTTCTCCGTAGCTGGTGGTATTGCAAGCTGGTACAACCACTATGGAAATTAGTCTGGCAGTTTCTCAGAAAATTGGACATGGCATTACCTGAGGACCCAGCTATACCACTCCTGGGCATATACCCAGAAGATTTTCCAACATATGACAAGGACATATGCTCCATTATGTTCATAGTAGCCTTATTTATAATAGCCAGAAGCTGGAAAGAACCCAGATGTCCTTCAACAGAGGAATGGATACAGAAAATGTGGTACATTTACACAATGGAGTACTACTCAGCTATTGAAAACAATGACTTCATGAAATTCGCAGGCAAATAGATGGATCTAGAAAATATCACCCTGAGTGAGGTAACTCAGTCACAAAAGAACACACATGGTATGTACTTGCTGATAATTGGATATTAGTTAAAGATCATGAAATACCCACTATACAACTCAGGGACCACATGAAGGTCAAGGTGAAGGAAGAACAAGGAATGGATGCTTCAGTCCTACTTAGAATGGGGAACAAAATAATCAAGGGAAGTAGAGGGTGGGAGGAACTTGGCAGGAAGAGAAGAGAGGGAGGGAATAAAAGGGGCAGAATCAGGTATGGGAGGAAATGGAGGAGATGTACAGAGGGTCACGAAATTGAATAGAGGTGTGTAGCAATGGGGGATGGGGAGCTGGGGGGTATCAACCAGAAAGTCCTGGATCCCAGGAAAGCAAGAGTCTCCAAGGACCCCACGGTGATGACATTAGCTTAAATATCCCAAAAAAGGGAGGAAGAACCTGTTGAGACCATATCCAGAGTTTAGATATTGCCTCCCTGTTGAGGGATGGGGACACCCACGCATCTCCAAAATTTTAATGCAGAATTGCTCCTGTCTAAAGGAAATACAGAGACAAAGAGTGGAGCAGAAACTGAAGGAAAGGCCATCCAGAAACTCCCTCACTTGTGGCTCCATCCCACATGCAGATACCAAACCCAGACAGTATTGCTGATGCCAAGAACTTCTTGCTGGCTGGAGTCTGATACAGCTGTCTCTTGAGAGGCTCTGCCAGATCCTGACCAATATAAATGCAGATGCTTACAGCCAATCATCAGACTGAGCACAGAGACCTCAAAGGAGGAGTTAGGGAAAGACCTGAAGGAGCTGAAGGGGGCTTATCTGGCATCAATGAGAGGGGAGGTCCTTGGTCCTGTGAAGATTCGATGCCCCAATGTAGAAGAATACTAGGGCAGTGAGGCAGAAGTGCATTGGTGGGTAGGGGAGCACCTTCAAAAAAGCAGGATAAGGGAGAATGAGATAGGGAGTTTGCAGAGGGAAAACGTGGAAAGAGGATAACATTTGAAATGTAAATATATAAAATATCCAATTTTTTAAAAATCTAAAAATAAAAAAGACCAAGGAAACTTCATACTCAAATTTCCAGTGTTGGAAATGAGAAAACAAAGCAAAATGATACTGTATTTGTACCCTAAATCATGACCACAATTATCAGGAATCAAAATTCTAAATGTAGCTAATGATCAAGGAAGTATATGGTGATTCACATGAGATTTATATGAGACTTAGGCAGTCAGAGAATTGTTGTCGAAATATTTAATCCCAACCCAGGGTTTGTACCCTGCCTTTGACCATTTAGTTCCTTGATAAAAGACACACAAGCTTTATATTTATAATAAGCCTTAATCAGTACAAAAGCTGGACAGATATCTATCCTCTATGCTATTATGTCTATCTCCCAGCCAATAATCCTATTATATAATTTACCATGTTTCTTCTGGACTGCTTTTAACTCCAATTAGTCAACTCACATGGCAATTATTTTATGATTTTCACCCCATGGTGGCTTCTCCTCTTTCCACCTTCTTTTTTTCCCCACCTTATGGTTCTCCCCAAACCCCAAGCCCCAGAACCCAAACCCCAACTCTGCTATTCGCTCTCTGTATCTTTATTCACTGATCAGGAATAACTTGGGGGGCAAGGTTATGTAGTATCCCCAGAGTCTAGTCGTGGTCTTTGGGAGCAACCAGTATTTAGCATAGCAAAACACCAAAACTCAACGGAGGGTAAATGCTGCTGGGTATAAAGACATGACAAGGAGTTTCAGTTTTGAAACCAAAGACACCATTAAATATTTAGCCCAGGCTTCCAACAGTAAATTGTCATGATCACACACAGTTATATACGAAAACATGATCTATCATAGAGTGTAAATAAAGGTTGATTATACCTTATCCAAAATGTGTGAAATTAGAAGTGATTTAGAGCTTCATATGTGAATGTACATTGTGAGATATGTTGTGGAATGAAGTCATATTTAAACACAAAAGCTATTTATGTTCTATGTATGTCACACACAGCATAAAGATAATTGTACTTTGAAATATATTTATTTATTATTTATTTTGTCTGTGTATGGGCGTTTTTGTCTGTGAGTATATCTGTTCACCATGTACATATCTCCTTCCCATAGAGGCCAGAAGAAGGAGAGGAATAACTTAAGACAGAATTAAATATGGTTGTTAACCACCATGTGGGTGCTAGGAATTTAACCCTGGTTCTCTGAAAGAACAGTGAGTGCTCTTAACCAATGAGCCATCTCTATAATCCAATTGCACTGTTTTTAAGATACAAGCATTTTGACTATGGCCTTCAATGTGAAGTCAAGCAGCACGTTTTTATCCTGGTTGTCATTTTCTTTCATGGCATTTTTGATTTTGGAGCATTTTAGTTTAGATTAGGGTCAACTTCTGTCAGATCTGGGTAAGTGTAAGTGAAACGACAAGCCAGGTGGCATAGGTAGTTCAGGTAAAATGATGGATTTACATTGGAATAATGGGATGAGGATAGAGAGAATTTGATCCTGCAGTGTCTGTCTACTGAACTGGTTTGAAGCAATCCACTGAGATTTAAATTTTAAGCCTCCCTATACAAGTTTTCTGGTCATTTAGCTTGTCAAGCAATGGCTAAAGCTCTGGTATAGTTTGAAAGGCGCATTACAAATGGCCAAAACAGGCATTGGGCATAAAATTATGCTCAAGTTGTGTTCAGAGAATAATAGCCACTGATCAATTCTGTATTATCTATCTCTATTTCTATGATCAATATTTTGATATACATGTATATATATAGATACCATTGGTTAAGTAAAGTCTTATTCTCAGTTAATCAGCACACACTATTGGCTTCACATTTTGAAAAAAAAACTATCATAAGCAAAACAGTCTCTGATATACCAGGAATTAAACATCACCTCAATATGGGCCATTCATCTAATGACTAGATTCTAAATATTGAAGAGCTGCTATTGAACTGCCAAGGACAAAGCACCTTACAGGTATGTTGACAGGGCAGTTTCAATGTATTGGAATGAGAAAGTAGGGAAAGTCAATTGTCTTAGGTGTAAATAAAAACACCTTAATGATTCCTTATCCTAAATCAAAGATTAGTCTGATTTCTTTCATGATTTCAATGGTGCTTTCCCATCTGTTTTTGGATTTGTATAAGACAATCACTGATTCAGAAGTAGGAGCCCTCCAATACTATGGTGACTGAATAAGAATCCCAACATGTCCAGAACTAGGGGTAGAGTTCAACATGCCAGGGTGCTCTACCACTAAGTACATATTTGTGTCATGAGACTTAGTGGGCAGGCAAGGTCTCAGTGGTCTTGTCACCTCAGTATTCAGGCATAGTCCCAGTGGTCTATTCATCACCCTCTTCTATTAGCTTCCTGATGGTCTGTCTTATAGATCAGCATCCAGCTTCTTGTCTTTTGTTTCCATCCCTATCCAATTCCAGCTAGCCTCCTCAGCATCTTCCACCTTCACCAGTGTCCATGTTTGGATTTAAAGCAAGTTTATCAACATAGTCTGTGGTCCTTCATGATACATCACTGGAAATTCATGAAAAACACCCTGGACATGTGATAATAAACCTGTGTCAGCATCACTTAAAGGAGGGGACTTCTTACAAGTGGAGAGTTCTTGGTCTGGTTTGTGTGAGAGTCTCTGGATGTGGGAACCAATATTTATTTATTGAAAGATCTCCAAAGGTGTTTGGTAATAATAGATGCATTTCTCGGGATCCCTGGAAACTAACTTTGTGCTACTTAGAAATTTTTATATTCTCAGCAAATGAGAAACAGGTCAGCACACTACCTTTTATATTCCTCACAGGAAAGAATTTACTATTTCGTAGAGCATGGCATTGAACTGAAGTAATACTATACTTTCAGTGTTGGGGGGATGGGTATAATATGATTTTCTGCTCACAATGACAACTGCAATCTGCTAAGCATTTAGTACATGTTAGTCATCAAGAACAGATTTTCGCTATTTTAAAGTTTAATCCTAACACTCTCATGAACATTTACATTAAGAATAGGAGAAAAACAACAAAGAAGTTAAGCAACTTGCCCAAGGGAAGTGGTTCACAACCTAAGGGTCGAAACCCGATGGGGGTCACATAACAGCCTTTTTATCAGATATTTACATTATGATTCATAACAGTAGCAAAATTACAGTTATTAAGTAGCAAAAAAATAATTTTGTGGCTGGAGTCATTACAACATTCAGAATTGTATTAAAGGTCACAGTATTAGGAAGATTGAGAACCACTAAGGAAGGGGAAGTTCTCAGCTCTAGGTCTGGCCGGTTGCAAAATTCACACCCATAGCCACATGGCTAGTATCTGATTAGAAACAAGAGGCACAGCTGAGAATCAAGTGAAGGTCTCTCATCTCTGCTGGCTTCTTTGAAGTTTGCTGTAAGGTCCTCTACAGTACAGGCTGGACACTCTCTGTGGGGTGATGCTGATGAGACCAGTACCAGCTGCCCACCATAAAAGATTCAATCTCTCATGTGAATCTCATAAAAATGGCCGTGATAACAAACCTGAGGCAAAATCCCAAGTCTTTTTACATCCTGGCTGCTTTTAGGTTGTTTCAGCATAGCAATTCTAGCTAAAATCTCCATTTCTTCTCTTTTGCTGTCATGCCATGACTCACTGTGAAGAACCCCACAGCAGACCTAAGATTGCCAGTACTGCAGGTGAGTCTGTTGGCAGCAGTACAGATCCCTTGATGCCATTGTCTTCCTGACCATTGTAACTCCTGCAGTCTCCTCCCCATCTGTAAGCAGGATGCTCTGCTCACTGGCACAGCAAGGTGCTTTTGTTCGGGCTCAGAAGGAGTGGAATAAACACAAAAAAGGCAGCCTCTACTACATAGCTGTTAAACTTCTGTAATCATGACAAAGTGCTCTGCAACTTATGAGAAGTCGAGGCCTTTGTAGCAGTTTAAGAAGTGGACTAGAAACAAAGGTTGTGTTTTTTGTCTTTTTGTTTTGTTTTAAACAAGTGAGATTCCTATTGAGTTATTAACCTTTGTACCCTGGATTTCATTTCTACCATATTCACTGGAGACCATTAATATACTTTGATTGTACTTTTCAAAGGGAACCTATAAGGTGGGGCAGTCTAAAAATCCTATTGTGACACACTACTAATTGTTCTGAGTGTCCCCAGAGTCAAAACAAAATCTTTGTGGACGCTTCTGTTCCTAAAAGCAAACACAGAAGATTTAAGAACAGACTTGAATAACAGGATGTTAAAACCAAGACTTAATGTCTGCATTTCCTATTTCCTTTCTTACACTACATACAGTACATTTCATATTTCATATTGTATTGTGCAGTGTCCTCAGTCTTCAGTGAAGCACATAGCACTTACCTGTCAGCAGGATTTACTACTGCAGAAAGCAAACTGTGGCTCATTGCTTCCTGAATAACCACCAATTAGTATAAGGGAGTAAAGAATGATGCAGCCTCAGAGTAGCTCCATGCAAATGCTTTGGAGCTCCTCTTTGGCACCTTCTAGAATGTCTTTTCGATCCAATTTGCACAAGCAAAGGGATATGAAAATAGTCTTACACTGGCACTGAAATGACAAATAAGGCTGACTTGAGTTTTCTTTGTCACTTCTAGAGACACAAGCATAATTCCTTTTGTGGGAGAGTCCAGATGCAGAGGTTGATGCATTCAAGTTGTTTCCATTCACCCACGGTGAGGCAGCAAGGGGAAATGTGCTTTCCTCTGACTTTGTCCCTCTCGAGACACACAGTTCTCCAGTTGCCCTTCTCCTGTCATCTCTGTGTACATTTGGACATTATCTTACAAAGCAAGTCAGTCTTTGAATGACAAGCTTTACAAAGGCAACTGTGACTTTCATTCTGTTCCAAATCTGAAAAGCAATTATCTCAAAGCTTTTCTCTATGTCTTCAGGGTTAATCAAGAATCATGTCATGACCAGATTATGGAAGTTTCTGGAAATGGCATCTAGCCTCCTAGATGTTGCTTTCCTTCCTTCCTCTCTCAGCTCTTCTTTATGGCCACAAGAAAGCAGAAGCTTGAAAGCTATGTGGAGAATCCCACACATCAAACTCAACTGTGGCCTAAGTCCACATTTCTGACAGGCTCTGCTGAGGAAGGCAGTGATGCCCAGCACATCATTTAACTTGAAGAATTCCTATTTTAACTCTTTGGGTATATATATATATATATATATATATATATATATATATATATATAATTTTTTTTTTTAATCATTCCTAGGTTTATTGAGGTAGTGATGATCTCAGTATAATGACCACAGAACAACCTTTAATGCCAGTTTTTTTAAAAAATTGTTTCAAGCTGATATCATCTACAATCATCTACCATGACCCGCCTATACATGGTAGACTATACGTCTCTACAATGAATTGTATTTAAAAGAGTTTCCTCCCAAAATGTGTCATTACTTCCTGGAAGCATTAGCTCAAGTAGCTCTCAGCTCATTCTTCTGTGGGAAAATATGGGATGCAAGCTCCAAAACCCATGTTTTGTCAGTATCCATCAGGATAGGCATGATTCTATAACTCTATGAGAATCAGTTACAACTCTCAATTCCCCACATGTCAGATCAAACATTTTTTTTTTTTTTTTACCATTTGCTTGGAAATTTTTGATAATAGAAAATGAATCTGACTAAATAAACATTGTCCTTATGTCTTTGGATAGAGTCATATCTCTTATGAGATGTTTTCTCTCCTTTTTTACCCAGGTTTCCACTTAACACAGAGGCTATTTCAAAAGTAGAATGCAAGGAAACAAACAAACAAATAAAAACAGCAACGGGGGCTCAAGAAACAGAAACAGTGTAGAAAACTACACTGTTCTTCCACAAGACAAAGTGTTAATCAAAGAACAGTATTGGATTATCAGTGGCAAGGAAATTTGATCTCAAAACTGGGCTCATCCCGTGTTTCCACTTCCAACCCTTTTTCCTTTCACCTCCCCTGTTTTTTTCCCCTTCTGCTGGCTGCATGGAGTAAATCATGTTGTGAAATAAGATGAGTCTGAATAGCAAAAGCATTAAGATTTCACATTCTGCAGCATAACAATGAACAGCCTTATGTTAGAATTCAAGCTTGTTAGTAAGGCTCACAAATATTATCATCTCCTGCCGTGGCAATTTACTACCCATCCCTGGAAAGTGGTTTTTCCTTGCAGAGCCAACATGAACCATGTCTCGCGAGCTGCAGATGGGATCTCTTCACTGCAGTTTTGCCTTCTGCACTGCACGGAGCCCAATTCATACTTGGAAGCAAATGTGTCAGCATCTGTGATAGATCACACAGAGGCATTGTGTTAATCACACGATGGGAAAGGTGGCTCAAAGGGGGAATCTCTTGTGGAGAGGCAAGGCTGTTCTAAGCAAAAGGACCAATGCCCAGGTCCAAGCCTGCAGGGCATATCAAGAGAATGTGGGTGCAGCAGTGCAGTGTCTAAGTATGAGCGGGAGGCATGCAGGAGGTGTTTGTTCTCAGCTGATCTCTACTGAACAACCCATTTATTCAGTAGCCTGGGTAGCTCCTGCTCCTCTCTATCCTGTGCTTTAATAAAACTCGCAGAGTTCAAGGGTAAGACTTGAAGTGCACATGGTAAATTTAGTAACTAGGAAAGACTGAGAAGATGGTGGGAAATTCATTTTGAGAATGCCAGACAAAGCCATCGCTGTTTTTCAGAGCCATCAATCTCTCCCTCTCCTCCTCTTCTCCCCTCCCCTCCCTTTTCCCACTCTACCCGCCTTTCTACCAGGAATGGCTTAGATCCTTTGAAAAAGCCAGGGAATAAATATAGTGTACCGCTTCCAGAGAAAAGGAGAGGAGTAATCCACGTGAGCAGTGCCTTAGGGGGTAAATTATCCATGCTTGGAGGGAAATGGGAAAGCATTTGTTTTTCTTTTTTGTCATATTAAATTTCCTGAGCCTTTGTGGGTTAACAATCTGAAGCTGTAGAAAAGGTGAGCACACAGACTGTAGGACTTTTTGTTCATCTGATTACTAGAATTAAATTTTCAACTCCGAAAATCTAAGACACAGAACACTTCTAATCCTTACTGAGGGCTAATTGCTATGCCTAGTTAGGAGTTAGCTGAAGAAACCTGTCTTAAAATTGACAGAGAGATCAGAGGAGAGATAATATGCTGATGAGAAAAAACGTTTGCATTTTCCCTAACTCAAAAATAGTTTTCTAATAGAGGTTTTGACAGGCAAAGTTATCCTTTACAGGTCTCTGGAATAGAAATGCTTTGATTTCTAATCCTGGAGTATGACCTGCAATGTATATAGACTGTAGATCCTTTCTCTTAAAGGCCTGAAACCTAAGGTCACATAGGAATAAAAGCAGATTATATATATATTTTTCATCTGTGTGGAAAACTTGAATGACTAGTTATAGTAGCAATGGGAACAATGTCCTTTCCTTCCTTCCTTCTCTTCTTTCTTTCTTTCTTTCTTTCTTTCTTTCTTTCTTTCTTTCTTTCTTCCTTTTTTAAGATTTAAGGAGAAACAAAGTTGCTGTAATATCTTTAACAGAAGGAGGTAAAAAGGGTCCTGTCGTTGGGGCAGGGATTTTTCTCAACTATATCCTTATCACAGGAATATTGGCAAAGTGCTGTGGTCCCGTGTTGGAGAGATAAGGAAGATTTTCCAGGAGTGCTTTGATTCTAGGAAATGAGGGACAAAGACATTGTGTTTTCAGACATGCTCAAGTCTCCTTTCTTCATCCCCTCAATGACTAGAAATCAAAACATTCACTTCTGCACAGCCACTCACCTCAAAAGCAAAATTTTGCCTAGAGTCTTTTACCACTATGACATCATCCTATTTTTCTCCTTGTTTCCAACCCAGTCTTAAAAGAACAGTAAGGCCCAGACTCATCACCTCCAGTATCCATTTCCCAGGCTTTTCTCTATTACAATATTCTGCATTACCTTTTTATTCCTAGGGCTCCATGGAAGATGCCACTAACATACATGGTATCTAGCAACCTGTACACAATAAAATAAAAAGTACTGCTTCTAATCTTGTTCAAATTCCTATCAACATCTGACATCTGCCTTTCAAACATACGATCCTTTCAGTTTCCCTTACACTGCCTTTTACTAGTTTTAGTTGTCTGATGACTCCTTAGACTTTTTGCAAGATCTGTACCTTTGTCTGGTCATAAGTGAGGTGTTCCTAAAAGGCATATCCAGGTCATGGTCAGGAGCTTTTCTACTTTTTGTGTCTCTCTTAAGCTATCAAATACATGCCCCCCAAACAGCTTCATCCCTGACTTCCTTCTTGTGATTCAGTCTCAGATGAATATCTAAATGATGCCTCAAACCTTTATTTTGAAGCCATCATCCTCCATAATGTGCTACTTCTTTTGTTTCCTACTGTTAAAAATGGCATCACCAGTCAGCATTGAGTGCTCCGATTCTTTATTCTACCTGCCTATGTAAATTGTTACATAGCAATTTAATAATAATAATAATAATAATAATAATAATAATAATAATAATAATAAGCATTCTATCCTCAAGCTCCTAAAGATATAAACATGGCTTATAAGACTCAGGAAATTTTAAAGCTCAGAAAACTCCCAAAACATACAAGATTCTCAAACCTCCTACTCCCTGTCGTTATATAAACAGTATGGACTTCTGGGGAAGTCAGATTGTCTGATCAGTTGACCCACCTTCAAGTCTTGCAAGGTAGCACCAAGGAGTCATAACCTATGCTGTGGTGGGCTTTGCAACAGTGTAGTTGCCTGTAAGCACCCATGTTTCTGTACGTAATCCCTCACACATATACATGTAAGTAATTCCAATAAAATTACTGATTCACAGAGTTAGACTTTGGAGGAATGGTTATTTTGGGCCACCTTTATTTCCCTATCTGTGGTGATCATGTATCCTCCATGAAAATTCATACAAAATAAGGTAATTATTGTTTTGTTTTGAGATAGGGTCTCATGTAGTCCAGGATGGCATCAAACTCACTTCCTCTGACTCTGAACTTCTCATCTTCTCTCCACCTCCACCTCTCAAGTGTTAGGATTATAGGCATGTTCTATGATTCCAGTTGATTTGGTGCTAGTGATGAAACCCAGGGCTTTGCACATTTGGGGCAACTGCTCTATCATAGTCACTACATCCCCATCTCCTAGTTTCAGTCAACTCTATCTCTCAATTCTTTCCAATTTTCTCATCTAACTTCATCTATAACAGCAAGAGCCTTGTTACTGTTTTTCTCTTCCCCCTTCTTGTTCTCCTCAGGATGGTTGTCCTGTATTCTGTTTAGAGTAGACTTTCCTAAATGTTCCCCAGATGAAGTCATTCTTGTTTTCATCCTGTACATGACTTTATATTATTTCATGGTAAGGCCTAATTTTTTTTTAAAAAAAAATTTATTGGATATTTTATTTACATTTCAGATGTCATCCCCTTATCCCATTCTGCCTCCCACCCAGAAACCCCCTATCCCATCGTTAGTATTCTGTCTAAACTCCACCTCCACAGTTACCTGGCAACAGTCAGGTATGCTCCTCCCCACAGTTACCTGGCAACCACCAGGTAGGCCTGACCCACTATAAAAGGGGCTGCTTGCCCCCTCCTCTCTCTCTTAATCTCTTACTCCCTTACTCTCTTACTCTCTTAATCTCTTACACTCTTACCCTCTTGCTTCTCTGTCCCCTCCCCCATTCCTCTCTCCGCATGGTCATGGCCTGCCTCTACTTCTCTTCTCTCTTATCCTTCCACCTTCTTCCCCCCACCTTTGCCCTATGATGTAACTTTGGTGTATGTATCATGAAGTAACTTTGGTACCTGGTATCTGTCTAGAAAGTTGTCCGTTTTATCCAGATTTTCCAGTTTTGTTGAGTATACAATTTTGTAGTAGGATCTGATGATTTTTTTTGAATTTCCTCAGTTTCTGCTGTTCTGTCTCCCTTTTCAATTCTGATTTTATTAATTTGAATACTCTCTCTGTGCCCTCCGGTTAGTCTGGCTAAGGGTTTATCTATCTGGTTGATTTTCTCAAGGAACAAGCTCCTGGTTTTGTTGATATTTTGTATAGTTCTTTCTGTTTCTACTTGGTTGATTTCAGCCCTGAGTTTGATTACTTCCTGCTGTCTACTCCTCTTGGGTGTATTAACTTCTTTTTGTTCTAGAGCTTTCAGGTGTGCTGTCAAGTTGTTACTGTATGCTCTGTCAGTCTTTTTGTATCTCTTGAGGCCTGTTTTGTGACCATTTATATAGCCTATTTTGGAGAAGGTACCATGAGGAGCTGAGAAAAAGTTATATTCTTTTGTTTTAGAATGAAATGACCTATAGATATCAGTTAAATCCATTTGGTTCATAACTTCTGTTAGTTTCATTGTGTCTCTGTTTAGTTTCTGTTTCCACGATCTGTTTATTGCTGAGAGTGTAGTGTTGGAGTCTCCCACTATTATTGTGTGAGGCGCAATGTGTGTGTTGAGCTTTAGTAAAGTTTCTTTTATGAATATGGGTGCCCTTGCATTTGGAGCATAGATGTTCAGAACTGAGAGTTCATCTTGGTAGATTTTTCCTTTGATGAGTATGAAGTGTCCTTCACTATCCTGTTTAATAACTTTTGATTGAAAGTCGATTTTATTCGATATTAGAATGGCTACTCCAGCTTGTTTCTTGGGACCATTTGCTTGGAAAATTGTTTTCCAGCCTTTTACTGCAAGGTAGTGTTTGTCTTTGTCACTGATGTGGGTTTCCTGTATGCAGCAAATTGGTGGGGTCCTGTTTACATATCCAGTCTGTTAGCCTATGTCTTTTTATTGGGGAATTGAGTCCATTGGTGTTGAGAGATATAGTGACCAATGATTGTTGCTTGCTGTTATTTTTGTTGTTAGGGGTTGAATTATGTTTGTGTGGCTATCTTTTTTTGGGTCTGGTGAAAGAAGATTACTGTTTTGCTTTTTCTAGGGTGTAGTTTCCTTCCTTGTGTTGAAGTTTTCCATCTATTATCCTTTGTAGGGCTGGATTTGTGAACAGATATTGTGTAAATTTGGTTTTTTCATGGAATATCTTGGTTTCTCCATCTATCATGATTGAGAACTTTGCTGGGCATAGTAGTGTGGGCTGGCATTTGTGTTCTCTTAGGGTCTGTATGATATCTTTCCAGGATCTTCTGGATTTTATAGTCTCTGGCAAGAAGTCTGGTGTAATTCTTATACGTCTGCCTTTATATGTTACTTTACCATTTTCCCTTACTGCTTTTAGTATTTTTTCTGTTTTGTGCATTTGATGTTTTGATTATTATGTGAAGGGATGAATTTCTTTTCTTGTCTAGTGTATTTGGGGTTCTGTAGGCTTCTTATATGTTCATGGGCATCTCTTTCTTTAGGTTAGGGAAGTTTTACTCTATAATTTTGTTGAAGGTATTTGTTGGCTCTTTAAGTTGGGAATCTTCACTCTCATCTATACCTATTATGTTTAGATTTGGTCTTCTCATTGTGTCCTGGATTTCCTGGATGTTTTGGGTTAGGAGCTTTTTGCATTTTGCATTTTCTTTGATAGTTGTGTCAATGTTTTTTATGGTATCTTCTGCACATGAGATTCTCTCTTCTATCCCTTGTATTCTGTTGGTGATGCTTGTGTCTATGACTCCTGATTTCTTTCCAAGGTTTTCTATCTCCAGGGTAGTCTCCCTTTGAGATTTCTTTATTGTTTCTACTTTCATTTTTAAAGCCTGCATGGTTTTGTTTAATTCCTTCACCTGTTTGTGTTTTCTTGCAGTTCTTTAAGGGATTTTTTTTGTTTCCTCTTTAAAGGCTTCTACCTGTTTACTTGTGTTCTCTTGTATTTCTTTAAGGGGGTATTCGTGTTCTTCTTAAAGTCCTCTATGATCATCCTGAGAAGTGATTTTAATTCTGAATCCTTCTTTTCTCGTGTGATGGGGTGTCCAGGGCTTGCTATGGTGGGAGAATGGGGTTCTGATGATGCCAAGTAACTTTGGTTTGTGTTGTTTATGTTCTTGTAGTTGCCTTTTGACATCTGGTTAACTCTAGTGCTACCTGCACTCACTGTCTCTGACTGGAGCCTGTCTTTCCAGTTATCTTGCTTGTGTGAGAACTCCTCAGAGTCCAGATGTCTCTGTGATCCTGTGATCCTGAGCTCCTGGGTGGAAGAACTGCTGGGATTCCAGCTGCCTCTGGGATCCTGAAATCCTGCTTTTCTCAGTACAGTGGTTCCTTCTCTGCTCTGAGTCCATTGGTTCCTCTAGGATGGATCAGAAAATCATGTCTTCACAGGAGCATACCAGCTAAGTGTCTGCCCTAGACAAACTGACCAAGTGAGGGGCTGAAAAGGAGTAGTATTCCAGAAGGGTGGGGTTTGGGTGGCTGATGGGTCCTGAGCGCTCCCAGGCTCCCAGTTGTAGCTCTGAGGCATAGAGTAGAGGGAGAGGGTTCTTACCCGTTGCCCTGAGTGCAGTGGTTCCTCTAGGATGGCTCAGGATATGATGTCTTCACGGGAGCAGACCAGCTAGGTATCTGCCTCAGCCAAAAGGACCAAGCGAGGGGCCCTGAATTTTTTTTTTAATTTTTAAAAGTTTTAATGTGAAATAATTTTCATAAAAAATTTTGATCATGGTTTTCTTTCCCTCATATCCTCCCAGATCCTTTCCATGTCTCTGGTCCATCCAATTCCATGTCTTCTTTCTTTATTCCTGTAGAAAACAAAAGGGCAAATAAAAACTAATAAGTCAGAATAAAATCAAAACAAACAGAGGCAAAATCCCTACAAAAATCACATGCACATGCTAAGATATGTGGGCACAAACATGAAACCCATAAAAATGCAAAATTGAGACCATAAAATATAAGCAATTAGTAAAGATAAGAAAATGGCCCAGAAAAATATTATAAGACAAATGGCATGGAATAGACCTAAATATCCAATGATAATTGCTTGACAAATAATGTAGAGTAGCTGGGCAGTGGTGGCGCATGCCTTTAATCCTAGCACTAGGCAGGCAGAGGCAGCACAACCTGGTCTACAGAGTAAGTTCCAGGACAGCCAGGGCTATACAGAGAAACTCTGTCTAGGAAAACAAAACAACACAAAAAAATAATGTAGAGTAGATATTCAGTAAGGCCTAAATTTTTTTATGCCATCATATTGATTACTTTTGTGTAGTTGTAAGAAAAATACCAGTCATAGAAACTCAAAGAATTGTTCATTGGCTCACAGTTTCAGAGGATTCAGTTCAAAATTGTTCATCCTTGTGTGTTTGGAAGTACTTCATAGCCACTGAAATGTATAGAGAAAGAAGGTGTTGACCTCATAGCAGCCAGATTTGAAGGAGAAAGAGGAAATACAGGAAGGGGCTACGGTAAAATATAGGTCTTAATGGCAGACTCCAGTCATCTTCTTCCAATTGGATGTCATCTCCTAGCTTTCTCCAACTCCAAAATGTCATCATTTTATAAATCAATAAAAAGATTAATGTATTCCCTAAGTCATAGCCTTCATGAATCATCTATAACTCCATTTCTAGGGGATCTAATTCCATCTTCTTGCTCTGTAGTTACCAGATACACAGTTTTCTATATATACATACATGCTGGCAGAGGTGGGGGTGTGTGGGGAAGCATACATATTGTCTTAGACAGTATTCTATAAAAAGTACAATAACCATAGCAACGTTTATGATGTGTACATTCATGGACCTGCATTGTGTGGAGGTCAGAGGATAATTTTGTAGAATCAGTTCTCTCCTTTCACTTTATTGTGTTTTAATGAGGACACCTCAAGAGTATGTGATCTGCTGACCAATATGTTAGATTCACTCAGGCCCATTTATTCTCTATTAGGTTTTTGAGACAGGGTCTCTATACATAGCCTTGGCACTCACTATGCACACCAAGCTGGCCTAAAGCTCACAAAGAACTGCCTGTCTCTTGCACCATGCCCAGCCTTTGCAGCATGAACAAATAGAATGATCATTTCGACAGCATCAAGGGATAAGGAAAGATGGTTAAGTCCTTCAATGTTTGTTTGTTTGTCCAGTGAGCTTCATGACGAACATGAGCACTCTCTCCATACAAAGTCTTACCGTGTAGCCGATCCTGGTGTCAAGTTCACGTTCTCCTGCTTCCTAAGAGTTGAGATTATAGGCACAAACTTCCATGATTAGATTATAAGCTTTTCAAAGAGGAATCACCTGATGCACTTTCCCAGACAAAGTGAATCCTCTCGTGCTGCTTTCTTTCTAAATTACAGATGGAAAAGGAGAAAAAAAAAGGAGAGAAGGAAAGAAAAAAAGAGGCCCCCAGGCTGCAAAATGGATGCCAAATGGTAAAGATAGAGGAGAGAAATCAAAGTTGGCACCTGCATGTTTCTGACTGAGAAACAACTTTCCCTGTATCTGAACATATTTGATTTTGGAGCAACAAAGTTCTAGAGAATTCCAAATGGCATATTAAGCATGTATAATGCCATATTGTCTTCTGTACCTTTACAGAGGCATGCTGAGCTGTGTTCCTTTAAATGTTCACACATGTGGTTATTCGAATGTATGATTCAAAAGGAAGAGGAAAAAGAAACAGAAGGAAAAGGACCTTGAGGTGATATTAAGCACTGTGAAGCAAAATTGATCTCTTTCTGCAGTGTTCCTTCCAAGAAGCTGGTGTGCTCCACAGCATCGCCCAAAGCAGAAGCCAAATCACCTACACTTAATGGTTGTGCACATCAGCTGCAAAGGGCTTTCCAGAAGTTTCATAAAAACAAGAAGATGAATTCAGATAATAACAAGAAAATGAAATGAGAAGAAAATGAATGTTATAGTTCTGGAGAGTTGAATCAAGATTAGAGCAAAGGCTGCCTTACTTCTCAATATCTTATTAGGATCTCAACCTTAATTATTAAATATGTTAATGATTTATCTGCCTACACTTACAATGGGAATTAATATTTCCCCTCAAGACAGCAATCTGTAAGAAGCAAATGCCATAAAGAAAGAGCATCTGTGGTATTCATTTCTTACCCATTCAGACTCCCCAAAGTCATGTGCTACTTTTGTGAGAAAGTATATAGATAATGTTTTTTGTTTGTTTGTTTCACTATGATCCCTTATTTAGACAACAATGAAAATTGTACAGTCATGGTGAGTCTATGTTTTCAAAACCTGGATTAATATCTCCCTCACTGTCACTTTTCTTCCTTTGTCTTTCTAGGATGTCTCCTTGTCAATGCAACTGCTTGTGTTGGTGTGTCTGTCCCCTGGTTTTTCTATTTTCTCCTTCCTTTTAATTCACTCCGTCTCTGCCTTGCACTGAAGAATTCCTTGCTTTAGAATCTGTGACTAAGTCTTTCTCTGGCTCTAGTAGACTCTTGTTTGTAGCCTTTGTACATCTATATTTTTCTTGCCTTTCTCTTTGGTGAGTTTTCTTTGACATTTTCTGATTAAAAGGTATTCTATCTTCTACATAATCTTTTTCATGACATTTTGCCTCCACTCTTTTACTCCTTTCATTTGTCTCTCTTGTATCTCTGGACTATAACATGTAATAAGAAGAACAGCATGGCTGACCAGCTCTTCTCTAAGGGCCAGTCACATGCAATGTCCAATGTAGTTGAAGAGCTCCAGAATGAATCTCTGATTAAATGGTCTCTACTCAGATATTTTAGTAATTTTTATTTCACTGATTCCTGTTGAGATTAAAGGAAAGGTATGCTTCTGTCTGTAGTATTGAATGGTGGTTATAAACCAATGGTCTATGAGCCAGAATAATAATTTATCAGATAACTTGTTGGATAAAAGTAGATCGTTCCCTGGATACACCAATTCATGCTCCCTGACACTGCACTTATATGTTAGAATGATGCGCCTTAAACTTTCCTATGCATCAGAATCCCTAGGGATGCTTGTTAAAAATACAAATGCCTCAATCCTACTCAAGAATCAAACTTGAGGAGGGGGATGCTGGTATCTGTATTTCTAACAAGCTCCCCCGGGCATTCACAATGCTCAGTCAAAGTTGAAAATCTATCGTTAGGGAAGAATTTCTGTGGGTTAAGCATTGATCTCCTCCTGGACCTCATTTAAAGTAAAAATACTTCTAGAAGAGCATCATAGTAAGAAACTAATGTCTTAGTATAAATGAGTTTAGATGAGGGTTCTTATTGGCATGAAGTAGAGCATTAAATATGTGTTTAGTGTACCATGTGTGCAAGGCACCATGCTTCCATAGTGCCTGGTTGTTAGCAAATCCTCCATTTCTATGGATACATGAACTGTGTTACTATAATAACAAGTGGGAACTTTCTGCTCACATTTACTCAATTTTGTGCTAGGAATACTGTTTCCAGAATAAATATTAGATACCCAAGTAAGTTCAATTTGTATAGCTAAAAAGTGCTGGTGATATAAGTATGCCCATAACACTATCTGTGACCTACTTATACAAAGCATTAGTCATTGTTTATATGAAATTTATAGTAGATTGTATTCTGTATTTTTTATATCTTAAATCTAGCAATCTTGTCCATGGGATGAATAAATGTCTTCATAGATACATTGGTCCATGATTTGCAATTTTAGAACTAAGAGGGAATTCTGAGTAAGTTTATCTACCTTATAGGCTCAAAGTCCCTTAGGTAAATAACCCCAAAGAGAAGTAATGGAGAAAACTCCTCAAACTCTTTCATGACACCTCATCCTTACACCCTTCAGTTCATCTGTGTGAGTTTTTTTTTCTTTTCATTTGCCTGAAGCCTGTAGCCTATTTCTCAGGTGGCTTTAAAATTACATGCTAGTTATCTCATGCAGCCCAGTGATTGCCATGTCTCTTGTGGTCTTCATGTAACTGTGAGTAAGTCCTGTATTTCCCAGCTTACCATCACAAGCATGACTGGGCACCAAAATAGGAACCACTGGGAGCAAAGGCAAGTTTTCCAAAACACTGTTTAGCATGGTACATTTGATTAGGGTCAATATTTTCATACCACTGGAGTGAAGCTGATATGTCAGTCTGTTTGATTTAGCTATTAAAATATACTGGCCTTAAATCATGAGAACAGAAGGACCTTTCTTCACTAATGGTGTCTTTATCTAGTTGAACAAAAGAAAAAATGAAGTATTGTCCTTTCACTCACTTTCTCTGCTTCATGAATGCACAAATAATGCATTATTTTAATAAACAGCAAGGCCAAGGACCAAGATAAAAGGCAGCATGCAGAAGGGGAAAAAAAAAATCCATCCCCTAAAACATCAATTAGAAGCATTCACTAGTGGTATTCAATTGGCAGTTCACATTTATTTCCAAGAAAACAGAAAGAAAACTCCTTAGGCTAGAATGGTTTAAAGGCAGCAGGTTGGATGTAGTGTTTCAGAGTAATTGCTAAAGACAAGTGACCTTTGGAATCTAGCATTAGTCAGTTCCAGGAAGAGAAAGGGAACATAGGTAAAAGACCTGTTCAAAACTCATCTTTAGATTTATTCAACAGTCTTTCACTTTAAGCCAGGAAAACACACACACACACACACACACACACACACACACACACACACACACACCTTATAGAAATGTTAACTTTCCAAATAAAGTGACAAAAGATAGGAAAAAAGCAGCAGTCTCTTAAAAGATTCTGTTGATTCTGGAATGTGGATCTTTATGAGTCAGCACCTTTGAGGGAGAATCCTGCTGTATGTGCTCAGATATTTCTATACATATTAACTAAGCCTGACACTGTAGCCTGTGAGATATATTTCTCTTCACTTACATGGTACAAACAAAGCAGAGAAACTGGAAATCGAGTCTACCTAGCTGGTGTTACTAAAGCAAGGTGTTCGCAGGGTCAGTTCTACCAGGTTATTAAGCAAGTGTTGGCCAGTGCAAAAAATATATTAGAAGTTTCAGCTACGCTAATAGGTAAAGAATAATGTTGTTATCCTTCTCCTAGAACTATTGTCTCACAGGTTGAGCACGGTCCTTGCATAGCCCTACTTAACCTTTCAGATTGGACCCCTCTGCTTTCAATTTTCATTTGCCAGCATGAAGCCCACGATCAGCATACCTCCCATATCTTCAAGGTCGGTCTTTAAAGGTAAGCTCTATATACTTCTCTTCCATTACCATTCAAATCTTTATCACCTTGTAATAAGTCTTTGTTTTCTACATATTGAATTATATGCCAATTCCCATCCCACATAATCATTTTCTGTGTCAATTCTGCAAATTAGCATCACAGATAGCCTTCACTCGTTCCTCTTGTAAATGTGCTGATGTTATTCCTTAAAATACATGGACTTAGGAGCTCAATGGTAAAATGTCCACTCACCACATCTCTCTTATTCTATCAATTGTCACATCTATGCAATGTAAACATTTGGTTTGGGGGTTGGTCAGATAGCTCAATATATAAAGCTTCTCATCACCAAATTGACCAAGCTGAGCTCAATCCCCAGGACCCACATAGAGGAATGATAGAACTGACCCTTCCAAGTTGTCCTCTGACCTCTACATGTATGCCATGGCATGTGTGTGCTCGTGCACATGCCCCCTCCCCCACGTATCACACAATAAACGAATAAATAAATTTAAAAGATCATATGGATAAATTTTAAAATCTCTGGCTTAAGGAGATCCTCTAAACTCGAACATGATGTTTGTACATGTACTGAGAGAACATTTTTGGTATGTTGCTGTTTTAAGTAGAAATAAGAATATTTTCTTGGTTGTGGGAGATTCTTCTACATTTCTAAAATATTATTTGATGAATTGCTTCTAGCCTTCCCACAAGACTGGGGAATCCATGCCATAGATTTGTTTTCCCTTTATATATGTGTGCCGTGTTTCGAGAAAATACTGAAATACCTTTGTATGGTATTATCTACCACTCTTACTAGCTCACAGTAGCCACAGAGATTAGTAATGTTTTTAATGCTCCTCAGAACCAGCCCTCATGCCAAGTTCTTTTTGTGCTTTGTTCATTAAAGGTTTAGCACAAATCTTACAATATAGACTTTATGTTCAGGGTTACTTCTCTGACTTGTTTCTGTAAGATGGTCAGTGCACAGCACCCAGGAGGCTCTCATATATGTTGAATGAACACATGAAGCTAAGTTCTATATTTAATCATGTGCTTTAAAAATGAAGGAAATGAGACCTAGAGACGTGACTAGTAGCATACAAACAGTAACACACAAGTCATGGCTGAGGTTTTAAAAAATAATTTTTAATTTATTCCTGAGAATTTCATACATACACAAATAAAACATGATCATACCTACTCTTATCTTCCCACATCAAATTGCCCTAATTCTCTCTAAATTCACATCCTTTGTACTTTTTTTTTTTATTATAGCCACTAAGTACAATTAGTACTGGCTATATTGAATACACATGGGGATTTACACTAGATCATGGAAAAATCTACCAGTTGCCACACTTTCAAAAAACCAAAAACCAAACCAAACCAAAACCAAAATAAAATGTGGTTCTCCTTCCTCCAGCCTCTACCAACTGCCAATAGCTCCTTAGTAAAAGATAAGGACTGAAGAACACATCCCCAATCTGTGCTACAATTTTGGCTGGATTGATCTTTTTTAGATAGCTAGCAGTGTTTTGAGTTGATGAGTATAATGGTCATTTCAAGTTCAGAAGACTGGATTTCACAGCACTCCTTTCCATCCAGCTCTTACATTCCTTCTGCTTCTTCTTTCACAGTGTTCCCTAAGCCTTAGGCTAGTGGTGGTGGTAACAGTTCAAGATGTCCCATTTAAGGCTGAGTATTCAGTCTCTCATTTTCAGGACTTTGACAAGTTCTGCATCTCTGCATCTCTGCATAATTACATTAAAATATCCTTCTCTAATTGAGATTGAGAGCAACCCCATCTGTGGTTATTAATGTATATATTTGAAGTGCAATTTGACAACATGGCCATTTAACAAAACAACTCAAACTTTATCCAGGATTATAGAACCAGGCATGAAATTCATTCTTCTGGAGTAGTCCTCAACTCCAGTCAGAACCCTGTCTGCTATCCCCATAACAGATACAGGCTATAGAACCCTGTCTGCTATTCCATAGCAGATACAGGCTATAGAATCCTGTTTGCAATCCCATAACAGATAGTGGCTATTGTGGGACCGTGATAGGATGCTTTGGTTTCTGGTAGAGAACTGGCTTAGAGGTAGTGGGAGACCCAACAGGTGTCCATTGCCTGTGAGGGATGGCACATATCTCATCAAGCTCCCAGAATCCAGGCTCCTGACAGGTGGCGAAGATCTCCATTAACCTACACCATTCAGTCACGTAGGACAATGCAACCCCTCCCAAAGAGCACAGGTAGAGGGCCTGACTACGTGCCTCAGCCCTAGAGAGATTTCCATATTAATGAGATACCTAAAGGCCAGAGGGCATAGCTAATTAAGTATTCTTTCCCAGACACTCCCCCTCCTTTCTCCCTATTTAAGTCAGGCCTACCCTGACTTAAGTGGGGGTGCATCCAGATCCAGCTACCATCTGTCATGAAAATAAAGTCTGTAAAACTCATGGACTTTCTCATGTCATTGGGGCCACGCCATGACAAACTGTGGAAAAGGCCTTTAATGAGCTGCTGTAGCAGCAGTCTCCATGCTCCCCTGAGGACCTCTCTGTGTTCCGCCTCAGAGGTCCGCCTCTTCAAGCAAGCTAACAGGGCCATCTGAGTCTGCAAAGCTAGTATATTAACCAGATCTCTTTCTAGGGGCATTTCTGGAGCCTCTTTCCTCTCTCCCCCGCTTGTTTCTCTCGGCTGTGGGCCAGCCATTTGAGCGCCTACTTGCCCCTAGTCTTGGTTCTTCTGAGGCCTCTCAGGAGTGCCTGAGGGCCCAAGGGTTTGAGACCAGTTGGTCCCCAGCAGCCTCCTGGCCCAGAGATCCCCAATCCAAGAGCTCTGCGCCCCTGTGGAACTTCAAACTGAGTGAAAACTCCCCCTGCCAGGCGGCCTCGTAGCTCCCGCCTAGTGCTGTGCGCAGAGTGAACTCAGTCGAGATTCTTGCGCTCCAGTCTCCTTGGAGCCATGGGAATCACAACAGCCCAACAAGATTCAAGAACCCACGCCCATGTGTGAGCTAATCATTCCCAGCAGGCTATTGCCTGGTGGATTTGTAGTGCAGTATGCAGGGTCCAGCACTGAGTAAAATCACGGATAGCTTTTGTCCTCAAAGCATCTTCTGGCATCATGAAAGCTAAAGACTGAGATTTTAATCACTCTCAGATCTGAGTTCTTAACTACTATGATATTCTATGTCATACTACAATAAGTTATTTTCACTTATTGTGTACTCACTAGCTTCTCAGTCTTCACTAGAGAATCATGATTGAGATCTTCAAATCATGCCTAGCTGTATTTGGTGGCTCCTGCCTTTAATTTCAATACTCTGCAGATCTCCATGCATTCACCCTGTTTTACATAGCAAATTCCAGACTCTGTCTCAGAAAACGAAACAAAACCAACCAAACAAGCATGGTTACAAACTTTTATGGTATCATAGGAACACTGTCAAGAAGATGACCATCTCTTTGAGGAGCTATCTACTAAGTAGCTCTTGCATTATCATATTTTTATATGGTCATTCTAGGTTCTAGAGTCTAGGAAATGACAAGTGACAATCTGAAGCAGTATGGCATGCACTGAAGGGGTACTTTTATTTTAGACTTTTAAACAGGACATTGTGAGACTCAGTCACTTTTTCTGTTTAGCATTTTAGTAAAGCGTTGTAATAGCATATGGTATGGAGCAATGCACTGAGATGAAACATCACATGTGACAGAACACCATTCAGGCTTTAGTCAGGGGGTGCGGCAAAGGGTGATATAACATCAAACCTGGCAAGTCCTTACCCTTTGAACTTGAATTTTAATTGAAGAGCTAAGGCAACTTACAGTGAAATCAGTTCCATAATACATGAGCTGTCACAAGGCTGTCTATGATTAACTTCCTGATGAGTAGTTCAGTCAATGAAAATCATGGAACGTCCATGTGGACTGAGAAAAAGCCTCCTTGCTTAGTTGACATCTCAGGAAGTTCTGTCCTTGTCTCCTGATATTCTACCCACTCTTGTCAAAACAACAGTCCAGTAGTGTCTTTTGCAAACAGGCTTCTGATAGTTCTCTACTGAGAACAGCAGCTTTACTCCAGGGTGAAGCAATGAAGTAGCCATCAGCTAGCGATGTTTCTTTTTTGGGTTTTGTTTTTCTGCTTAGAAAAAGGACTATAAAAAGTACTTCTTCCAAATTTTATATATCCAGTTTGCCTATTATAAATTCTAATCTTAGTCTCTTTTCTCAGCCAATTGAAATGAATTCTAGGCCTATTTATTTAAAAAATAATTAAAATATGTTTTGCATTTTGGAATATTTATGCATAACAGCAGCTTCAAAATAATTCAAAAGACCTAGCTGGATAGGATATAAATGCACAAAACTGACAATGGACAGACAGTTAATTATGGAGGTGGAATGATCAATATCTTGGAGTTTTTTGCAGTATTCTCTCATTTGTTTATGTTTGAATTCTTTTGTAATAAAAAGTTTAATAAAACTGAAAACCAAAATGTCTCCAAAGTCCCCCAGGTAATTTAGATGCAGTTGGTTTGCAGACTGGCATTAGGGAGTCTTTAGACAAGATTATCTCTCAAAGCATTTCCAGATAAAGCACACTGTTTCTTTGTGAGGAGGATGAGACATGAATAGGGCCAATCAGAACTTGCCATCTTGGCCAAGGATATATGTTAGTTTTTCTCTGGATGAATTTAGATGTACCCATCAAAGGTGGAAGCAGAAACATGAAAAAGAAATACTGGCTGTAATTCTGCATAGCACTAAACCCTAGGATGCAAAGTGCTGGCAGGACAAGGTGATAAATAGAAGCCTTTCCAATCAAGATAACCAGTAAGCATGCAGCCAAGAGGCTCCTTTGGAACAGCTAGTAATGGCATCATTCAAATCAAAACAAAGAGTGATGATGTTAATACTTTGTAGCTTTCTTCTAAGTGCATCTACGCTGTTCCATTTGAAGCTCATATTTTACCCTTGGGGTAAAGGAAGGAAAATACCTAAGTTGTTCTAGGATTGGTAGGGGTGGCATGGCAGGTTTTATCATTCTCATTCTACAAGTGCGGTCACAGAGGTTCAAAGAAATTCAGTCAAAATTTCCTTTAAGTCATTTTGGATCTGTAGGATAGATGAAACTACCAGTATTTTAAAAGTCTTGGAACAAATTTTACCAGTCCTGAAACAATGATATACTAAGGTATTTTTTTTCAGGGTTAGAAGGTTTTGTGTTTCAAAAGTCAGTATGAGGCATCAGATTTTTTTTTTGTTTGTTTAACTTAGGGAGTTTTTATGATCCTGTGACAATAACTGTTAGAAAATTGGAGTCTTAGGAATTATCACAGAATGTAAAAGAAATGATGATGTTGTTTCAGAGCGATCAACAGACACACATTTAATAAATTCTGAACATACAAAGTCTATTTAAATCCTTCATTATTCAAAAGTATTTGAGAATTGTTTTCCAATTGAAACACGAACTGTTAATTGTGGTCTTGGATATAGGTTTTTGTGACCAAGGCTTTAAATATGAAGCTTTTCTTCAACTAATATCTAAGTGTGCCATTTTGTCAATCAAATTTTTTATCCATATCACCTAGGCATTGCCCTGTAATCTTTACAGTCATTAGGAGACCTTTGTGCACACAACAGATTCATAGTGTTGATACAGAAAATAGCAGTAAATCTGAAGAAGTAATATGTCAACTATGAATGATATTTTTTCAAATTAATCGATGGGTAAAGCTTTTCTGATATAAAGTAAATCTTACCATGCAAATGAGGTCAGAACAGAAATGAGGAGACTTCAGTTTTTAGTTCAGCCTTTATTTGATCTGCATTCAAGACTAGACTTCAGAAAAATTAAAAAGTTGATCCATGTATCAACTTTTATCAACAGTGATATTACAAAGACTAATGGTAAGTTTGTATCTTGGTTAATGAGAGTTTATCATAAAATAACAGACTATGCAAACTTCATAAAGAACTTGTCCACTGTGTATTGTGCAATAGTATGTTATCCCGTGTCTCAATCCTCTCCTGCTCTGCCATGTTACTGGATATTCTGTCTTTGATTAATGCGCTAGTGTTTTTAAATCTGAAGAAGAAACTCATTGATAGTGACGATCTGACTGGTGTGTGCGTGTGTGTGTGTGTGTGTGTGTGTGTGTGTGTGTGTGTGTGTGTGTTTGAGAGAGAGAGAGAGAGAGAGAGAGAGAACAGAATGGAAGCCAGGTGTCTTTAACTATAGCTTCAGGCATCATCCCCCTGACCTACCACCCCCATTTTTTGAGATGGGGTCTATCCATATCCTGAAACTCATCAATAAAGTAGGGTTCTTGGAGAGCAAGCCCTAGGGATCCACCTCTTTCTGTCTTAGCAACACTGGTGTTATAGGCCAGTGTGCCACCTGAAGGGATCAAACTCAGGTCCTTGTGCTTGCAAGGTAAATAGTTTACTGACTTGAGCTGGCTTCCAAGCCTTGATTGGGTAGAATTATTATACCATAACACTTCACAAGTCACTAGTGAGTCTTTAAGGTTTGCCTTTGGATTATGTGTTTATCCACAGTTAGCCCTGATGACGTACCTGGGCTAGGTAATGACAAATTAGATGACTTTGCTGATTACCTCATTTTAGAAGCTCTCTATGTATATGTCATAGTTAGCTTCAGCTATCAGTCATTTTGCCTTAAGGTCACCTAGGGATAGGAAAAGTCCACTGCAGAATTGTTCAGATTACATTAGCCTGTGTCTACATCTGGAGGCATATTCTTAATTTTGAATTAATGTAGGAGGGCACTGCCTACTATGGGTGGTGTTATCCCTAGGCTAATAGACCTAAGAAAGGTACTAAGTAAGCTAGAGGGAGTAAGTCAATAAGCAGAGTCCCTCTGGCTTCAGTTCCTATCTCTAGGTATCTGCCTTGGCTTCCCTATATGATAGATCTGTAAACAAAATAACCTTTTTTCTTTCCTAAGTTTGTTTTTTGGAACAAATAAACTCTTTTCTCTTTTAAGATGTTTTTGGTCAGAGTGTTTTATCACAACCATAGTAAACATGTTAGAACAGTGTATTTTAATGGAGTTTAAAGAAAAGACATAGACAACAAAGAATTGTATCTAGTGAATACTTCTTAAACATTTTCTCAATGAACTTGTAGCAAACAGGAACATTGTTTTACATAACAGATGAAGCTTAAAATTCTGTAGAAAGCAAAGCCTGAATATAAAGAAAAAAATTTTCAATAAGCTTCTGAATGGTGGAAACCAATGGGAATATGAGCAAATAAGCAGAATGTGAGGTTAAGATTATCTGAAAAGTATGGCACTTTGATTTTTGTTTTTTTGGTTTTTTTTTTTTTTTGATTTTCAGATTACCCCCATTTTTTTGGATATTTATCCCATTTGCCAGTTATAAGAAAAAAGGAAAAATCAGAGCACACACAAAAGCAATCTTATTTGAAGAACCATGACATTAAAAGAGCTAAAAAAATACCAATCATAAAAAATACCACCTATGTCACCCAGTTCCACAGGTCCTGCCAACATTATCTCAGATGCTGAAGAATATCACTAACTTCATCTTTTAGAGGACAGTTAAAAATGTCAAAATTGAGGGTGGAGCAGGATCCAAACAGCAGAATACTTGCACGAATAAATTAATACTGAGAACCTTTATGTTTTTTTCCTATGGCATCCATTTCCTCAGATGGGCCATGTGGTTAGAATGTGATATTAAAACGTTTGGAGAATTATGATCAACTAGAAAGCCATTTGGGTCGTCAGTAGTTCAGTAGTTCAGGTTTACACTGAACAAGAGCATTGACATGCTATGCTGTCATCCACCCAGAGTCACAAGATTGATGTGGAGATTATGTATGTCAAAGCATGGGAAGTCTATTGTTCTCTCCACATGAGACTTTGAATGTCACCCCATAGGCCAAATGTCTGGAATGTTTTCATACCTATTATTTCATGGTGACAAACTCAGAGACAGGGAATTAATCTATTTTCCCTTCTGGACATCTATGTGCTTAAGCTGAAGCTTCCCTGGGTGTTGTGGTGACTCTGCTGTACAGTGATGATTTGGTCTTTATACAGAAATATGAAGAGCATCTGGTATGAAGACACAGAACACTGGCGCTGGAAAGATGACTCTGCTGCTAAAAGCACTTGCTACTTTTGCAGAGGATCTGGATTCAGTTCCCAGTACTTGTATTATAGCTCACAGTCACCAGTAACTACAGTTCCAGGGGATCTAGCACATTCTTCTGGACTCCTTGGGCACTGTACATGTGGCACACAAATATTGATGCAGGCAAAACAATCACACATTAAAAAAGTCTTTAAAAATGAAAATGAAAACTTCATGGCTCATCACCTTGGCCACCCATCACTAGAAACATGGTTTTTTGTTATTACTTCTGAGTTTTACTACAAGGGCTGTAATTACACACATATAAGAAAGAGTGGGTTGGATAATTTAAAGTAAAACGGTTACATGTTTAGCTCTGGAGACTCCTGATGCTAACTAACAATGTTTGACAATATTGTACTTCAACTCAATGACTTAAACAAGAATATCATTATTACCATCTGGTGTCTGGTAGCTTCTATGAAAATGCTAATTACTTGGTACAAAGCTTAACAGGCAGGGTCATCATGTTGTGATTGTTCTATTCCTATCCTTTAGCTGACAGAATTAGCTTAATGCTTTAGTAATATTAAATATTACATATTGGATGTATCAAATAGTATTTCCTTGACTAGGGTATTCCCTATTGCTTGTGCTACAGACACACTCCTATAGGGAGTTGGGATAATATTTTTTTTCTGAAGAAAGTCAGAAGAAAATTAGAATCAATGTTGTCTTTTCTAAGAAAGAGCAGTGTTCAGTTTGAGCAGTCACAGAACAAGAATTTATTGAGCACTTGCTACCTGCTCCTCAGGACGCTAGATGCTGATCACATACTGCCAAACTGAGTAAGTATGCTTTAGGTTTTCAGGGTTTTTACCATCTTGAAGAAAAATGGCCTTTTCCTAAAAAAAACAATAGCATCAAATTAACAATTGTCTAACCACAAACTCATCAAAGTATTATGGAGAAAAGAACTATGATTCTCTGAACAAAAAAAGCTGATCTAGAGTAGGATGCTGGAGAACACTTCTATGGAAGAAATATTTAAGAAAAAGTCTAAATGATGAGTAAAGAAAGGTTGCCTGAGAGTGTGAGTGTGGATGTGGCTAGAAGTATCATGGCTCAGGTATGAATCATCCCACATATGGTTCATATGTTTAAAGATTGGCCCCAGATGGTGGATCCAATCATAGAGATGTGAATGGATCATAAGAGTGACAGTTACATCAATGAATTAACCATCATGTTATGATTTCCTAGCCGACTGGGTAGTTAGGAGGTATGGCCTGCTTAGAAGAACTAAAGTACAGGAGACACATATTGAAGGACCACTTGTTTTTGGTCCATTCCTCTCTATCTCTCATTGTTTCCTGAGAACTGTCATGTAGCATAGATTCTGAATGCCATGTACTCTTGGTACCATAATGTTTTATCACAGGTCTATATCAACAGAGAAAACTGACTGTAGATTAATATCTCTGAAGTAGTGAACCCAAATAAATCTTTTTTCCCTCTACTTTGTTCTCTTGGAAACTTGTCATACCACCACCAACCACCACCACCACCACCACCACCACCACCAGCAGCAGCAACAACAAAACCAACACAAGAAAGAATGTTGAGAAAAACATTTATAAGTGATAGAGAAGTATACAGGCAGACACCACAACAGGGGAAATCGTCTCCAAACTGTGTCACTAAAATAAAGCATTCAAGTAAAATAAAGATGAGACTGAAGAGATAGACAAGGCTTATCTGATAAATCTTGTAGACCATTATATAGTATGTGGTTGTTTCCTTAAAATTAATGTAAAAGAAAAGTATTGAAAGACGTTGTTTAGTGACTTGACAGATTTTTAAACATTTATCTTTATGTGTATATGTGTCCTGCCTGCATGTATGTAGATCTACCATACACATGACTGGTGCATTGAGAGGCCAGAACAAGGACTCAGATCCCCTGTAATTGCAGTAACAGGCAGTTCTGAGCTGCCATGTGGGTGCTGGGAAAGGAATACTGGCACTCTGCAAGAACAGCAAGTGATCTTAATCACTGAACCATCTCTTTAGGCTAGATTGTTATTTTCAAAAACCACAGATGTATCTACGTGGAAAGGAAATAACTGGGCTGCGAGAGTGAACGTGAGGAAATTAAAGAGGAGGGTAGCAAAATAATGCAAGTGAAAGAAAACGGTAGCTGAGGCCCTGAATGTACTAATCAAGGAACTTTCAGTCAATGAATAAATCAGCAAGGAATTACTTGGCACCTATCTCAGTATGCATGGCTGGCTCTACCCATCATCTTGAAGGGAGATTCATCTTCAGTCTCCCACCTTCTTTTTTTTTTTTTTTTTTTGGCACCCTGGTTTCTGTCCAATTATCAAGCATCCCAATATAATGGGCCTGGGTTAATAAGGTGTTACTTTATTAAAAGTATTAGCATATAAGAGAATAAAGAGAAAGAATTGACTCAAGGGTTATTAAATAGTGGTTTTTGTTTCTATAGAAGAGTATTTATCAATCTACGATTAAATAAATAAATAAATAAATAAATAAATAAACAAACATTGTGAGATCCCATAGAAATTTAATGAGAGGAAGAGGTCTTATAAAAAAAAATTCTAGGCCCTATCTTAAATCCAATTCAAAATCTGAAATCTTGATTAGAATTTGGAGTGGAGCTTAGTCAAGCGATAGCGCTGAACATTAACATCTGAAGAGCATTACTTATAAGGGTACTTTGGAAATTGATTTTTTTTTCAGACCAGGAAAACGACTGGTAGAAGAATGAAGAGAGCTTTTCTTCTGGATTGAAAGTGGTCCTGTGAAAATGTCAATAATTAGCCATTTTGGGCCAAGGAACAAGAAAGTGCACTGGTTTCTTAGGTGGGATAAGCTCAGTTGGCATCATCTTGAGCATGAGAAAACAAAAGAGAATGTAGAGCATGCTCACAGAGCCATCCTGCTATGCCTGGCCTATGTGAAATAAAGCAGTTTCTATAATCCTTGGGTTGTGGGGGTCTCCCTGTCTTTCTGTCTCTCTGTCTATCTGTCTCTCTCTGTCTCTGTCTGTCTGTCTGTCTGTCTGTCTGTCTCTCTCTCTCTCTCTCTCTCTCTCTCTCTCTGTGTGTGTGTGTGTATGTGTGTATGTACTACATTTGAAATTTCCTTCTCTCATTTAATGAATAGAACACTTATTTAGTTAACACTATGAGTGGGAACACTTGTGTCTCCCCTTTCCTAAATCCCTATGTTGAGATGCTTATCTTTAAGGTGATGATTTTAGGAGGCAAAACCGTTGGGAGTTGATTAAGTCTTGTGAAAAAAAGCTGTTCTGATTAAGATTAGCCATTCCAGCCATCTTGCCTCGCCATAACATGAGGAAATAGCATGAAGGCATTCTGTATGAACCAGGAAGCAGCCTTTCATCAGACGTTAGTCCATCCGAACCTTTATATTGGACTACCTAAGTTCTAGAACTGTGAATAACAAATTTCTCTTGTTTATAAGGCATCAAGTATATGGTATTTTACAATAGCAATCAGAAATGGACTAAGAAACAATACAGCAACAATAGCCAACTATAATGAGTCTGTACTATGAACACTTTGCAGAAATTATTTTAGATGCATCACATCATTTAGTCCTTACATCACTGAGAGGTAATGATTAATCCCCCTTTGTCAATAAAAACACTCAGGAATAGAGAGGATAGGTAATGTGCCCTAGGGTCACATAGTTCTGAAATGGCTAAAGCAGAATGTTAACCTCTCTGTCCCTAGAAGATTGATAGTTTAGCTACAGTGCAAAGCCATTCCTATCAACTCATACCCATGAGGGTTCATATTCCTTTTTTTTTTTTTTTTTTTTTTAGTTTTTTGAGACAGGGTTTCTCTGTATAGCCTTGGCTGTCCTGGAACTTACTCTGTAGACCAGGCTGGCCTCCAACTCAGAAATCCGCCTGCCTCTGCCTCCCAAGTGCTGGGATCAAAGGCGTGCGCCACCACTGCCCGGCGAGGGTAGGAAAGCACACACATATTCACTCAGAGGGAGTCATTATGCATGACGGAGGCTAAGCCCTGTAGTATCAAAGACAGTTCAGGCCCTAATAAGGCTTGGCACAGTCCTGGGTAAACCTAAAACCTCATGCAGAGATTCATTTTCCTTTGTGGATAAAAAAAAAAAAAAAATGTCCCAAGATGTTAAGTGAGAGGTATTGAGAGCAAGCAATTAAGAACTGGCACACAAAAAAGGGGAGTTTTAATTTACTTGGATTTGTTATATAATTGTTTTGTAATTTGTTTATTTTTAGTGCAGAGACACAAACAAAGGACCTCCGACATGATTTTAAAACTCTGGACCACCAAGCAATAAATATCCAGTCCTAGTAATTCCTTCTATATTTCAAACAAGTATTGATAAGTTGAAAATAAAAACAAGCAGAGAAGGAAGAAGAGGAGGATAGACAAGTAAACATCATAAAACTAAACGAAGCCATTTAGTTTTCAACTGCAGATAACTTCTAATGCCTGATGGATATAATAGAAGATAAGCCTCATGAAGGTAATTTGAAATTTAGGTGTAACCTGTGGGCTATCTAGTGGAGCTTATCTGAACTTTATTTTGACCTGTCAACTTCTTCTAAGTTACTGAATCAACCCCCTGGGGATTATCATGGCAGTGGATTAGAGTGTGAAACCAGTGTTTTTCAGTAGCCTTAGATTCTTAGAGGTCATGCATTCTCTTCTGAGCAATTACTGTCAGTTTAGACATTCAAGATGAAAGAAGGAAGTGTATAATTAATCAAGCAGAGGCATATAGAATCCAAGCAGAAAATATTCAATGGGCTAATAGACAGAACTGGAGAAAGAGAAAAGGGGACTTTTTTTTTTCTTAACACAATGCCCAGCAGAGTGTTAAAGAATCCAAGAACTTATAATTTGGACTTATGCTAAACACACAGAGAGCAAGACATAAGAAAAATTATGCAGCAGCACTAAAGATGTCCTCTTTTGACACTATTTAATCATTCATATGTTCAACAAGGGTCACACCAGGCATTCTACTTGGCATTTGTGGATGTGAAGATTAATCAGGTCACAGCCCTGGTCATAAGGAGGGCATAGAGCAGTGGGATAGACAAGAAAACAAAAGTAAAAGAAATAAAATGTGATAAGTAATATAGGAGCAATTTTTTTCTCCTGAAGGTTCTATATGTTTGTGAATCAGGCTAGGAGAGAAACCATTCAGAAGAACCTGTAAATATGACATCACCTCATATAACGGGAAAGAAATAATCATAGAGGTTTCTTTTCTTTATTTTTAAAGATAATTGATTTTATTTGATGTACTTAAATGCCTAAGTGTTTATGTGTGCACCATGTCAATTCAGTAGACTGAAAGTTTAAACGAGGGTTCTGCATCCCCTGGGATTCATGTTACAGGTGATTGTGAACTACTATATGGTTGCTAAGAACCAATCTTGGGTCCTCTGAAAGAGCAGTAAGCATTCTTAACTGTTGAGACATCTCTCTAGCATTGTTTTCCTATGAGAGCAAAACTATGACTGCCCTTAGGGATAAGATAATATCTACTCAAACAGAACATCTGTGTTCTGAATTGGGCTTGTGTCTCTTTAGAAGAAACAAGGAGGGAGAAAGAATGGAAAAGTATATCCATAGGAACCCAATGGGAAAAAAAGTGCTCATAGGAAAGGAAGATGAGTTTAGAAAGTACAGAAATACTTTTGAATTGACACGTGAAGAAGACCTGTGAGAACTGCAGAGGTGAAAATTCTACCTGGGGTTAGATGGTAGGAGACAGACACTAAAATCTTCCAATAAGATTGTAAATCTTTGGTAAGAAGTCGGGCTTCAGGAAGTAAAGAGGGACTGAGGCAGCAGGAGACCCCTCCCACTCCTCCATCCCTTCCAAAGCATAAACTAAGCCTGTATGATTGGACGTTAAAGAACAGAGAATGCCATCTGCGCCAAGCACCGTCTACAACCAGGGTGGTATTGAAAGCTCCTTTCCTTGAGGCATTTGGGTTACAGTTAAAAACTGCAGACCATGGGAGCCAGAAGGCCTGGCTTTCAAATGCTGTCCTTTCACAAAGCAGGCATGATAACCTCTGTAGACTTGTGAGGCTTATACAAGATGCTAGATAGAAAAGCATTTTGAGAACTCTTAAAGTATATGCGCTGGTGTGTCAACTCCTTCTGTCCTACAAACCCCCTACAGTAATCAAAGGCCCTCAAGGATAAATGAGATAATCAATGAGAAACACACTGAGCCCCTCTGAAAGACGTTAGAGCATGGAAATATTAATAATAATGATCCACATCTGCTTCTTGCTGATAATGCCTCCCTTTCAAGTCAGACACCAAAAGAGCATGACACACAATGCCCTCTGCTGTTTGTTGAAAGCCCTCTACTGTTGAAAGGTGGTTGCATCACCATGATTTTGCCGGCAAGTACCTCGTTTTCCACTCACAAATAATATTGTTCTTCCTCTTCTTCTTTTCTCTATGCTTTTTGACAAAATCTGAATATAGACATTTACATAAATGTCACATGTATACAATCATGGTTGCCTTTCCATCTTCTGAGGCCATATAGCAGAAATTAGATCATGGCCACATCTGGCCAGGGCCCTTCAGAACACTTGGACATTGAAATTATGCATAAAGCAGAGTATTCAAAGATGAAGTGCACACTGTTTCTAAAAGGGAAATAATGGGATGATAACTGCCAGCCACATGTCTCAGAGATGCCTGCATTCTTTTAAGTGCAATTTCATGCTTCTGATGGAAAGAACTGCACTGTGACTGGCAGCCCCATTTGTTGTTCAATGACTTAGATATATGTTCCGCCCCCTGTCCCCAAGCAAACCCACATGTGATTCTTCAAAGAGATGAAGGGGTAATTAGCATAAAGGCAGGTGGAAGTATACAGGGGTCCAGAAACAAGAATAAGTAGTCCATATCACCACAAATATTATGTTCTTCCTATTGCAGGGGATTTCTCGTGAATCATGGAGGCAAAAACCCCAAGAGATCTATACATTTATGTGTATACGTTCCTGTCTGTGTGCAAATGTATGTGGAGGTCAGAGGTCAACTTTGTGTGTCACTCATCTGGCAGTCTGTCTTTGTTATTTTAGACAATGTCTCTCATTGGCCTGGTTCCTGCTAATTAGGTTAGGATGGCTGTTCAGTAAGTTTAAGGTTGTCTCAGCTTCCCCTGCACTGAGATGACAACTTTGAGTGTTTCATCATGTCTAGTTTAGTACTGTGACTCTTGCCCTCCTCATGCTTGGACAACCAAACATGTTATCAACTGATGGAATTTCCCCACCTCCCAAAGCAGAGGAATCTTTGGAAATGGCAGCCAGACAGACTATCCAGAAGTATGACCAAAAAGTAGGTGAGGTTGACTTCTTAAATCTCAACTACCTATCCTCTATTTCCACTTCTACTCTGCTTGTCCAACTCTTCTTCTCTGATCCTGAGTGCCTTCCCCAATTAGATTTTGGTCTGGACAATTTATTAGAGCTAAGGAATTAATAGGTGCTAATGGCTCTGCTTGTAAAATGGGCTTTCTATCGTAAAGCACTGACAATTAGATGCTGAAGGTGGAGCAACCTTCTAGGTCTTTCCTCATCTGTCATATGGATAGTGTGGTGTCAGGCTGGTAGGAAAAGACAGAATGTCACTGTGATTCTAAGGTGTGACGTATGACACCACGATATTTTTTTTCTTTACCTCAGACGAGAAGAATGCAGAGAGCTAGACACTTGAATGCAATATAAGAAGATTAAAGCAATTATTGTGAATTAACTTAACGATTCCTCTATATGCCTCTGGAGACAGGTTTTTTATTCTATTGTCACCACCAAATAAATGAAGGTTTGTAAATAGATATAAACTTAATTTTTAAAGGATTATCTATTCTCAAAGGTCTCAAATCTTTAAAATATTGTCCCCACTACATAAAATCAAGGACCTGTGTTGTGGTAATGTAAGACACAAGGAGAGCAGGCCGGAAGTGCAGGGAGGCTAAATGTGTTGTTCTTGTTATTTTGTTCATGCATTTTATATTCAAAAGACAACAAGCTCCCTTAGCAAGCGCTCACTAACTGGAGTTACCTGAGGGTTACGTGGAATAACCATGGGACAAGACGAAATATTTTCTTTTATGCACTTCTGTGTCCAGAATGTTCCACCAAGGAATCAGTAAGAGGACACAATATAAGATGCAAAGCTTTGGTGTGTGCTCGGATCACGTGAGAATTATTGTGTTTTGTTTTCAGAATAATTATGTGCTTGTGTTTTTTATGTCTATGGGTGTTTTGACTGCCCATCAGTGCACCAAGTGCATGTAGTGCCCACAGAGGCCAGAGGGTGGCGCTGACTCTTCTGGGACTGGACTTACAGACAGTTGTGATCTGCTTTGTGTGTTCTGGGACTCAAACTTCAGGTTCTTTGAAAGAGCAGCTAGTGCTTTTACCATCTCTTCAGCTGGGGAATCTTTATCTTCCTCCTTTTCCCCCTTCTCCTCCTCCCCCTTCTCCTCCTCCTCTTTCTCCTTCTTCCTTCTTTTCCTCTTCTTGTTGTGAGAATTCTTTGCATGAATACCGTATTTACATCATTTTACTCCCCCCCCAGCTCTTCATGTGTCTTTACCTCCATCTTAAATACCCGAGCATCTTTTAAGATGCAGATTCAGATGTATTCCTCTTGGATGATGCCTAAAATGCTTTATTTCAAAGAAACTCCTTAGTGTTACTGCTGCTGATGGTTCAGGGAACACACCTTTAGTAACAAGGAATGTTCTATATAGGGAGTCTATTTGAATTTTACAAATTTAGGTGTGTTTATTTTGTGTGTATGAGTGTTTGCCTACATGTCTGTGGACCACTTGCTTGCCTCATGCCCATGGACATCTGAAGAAGTGTCTAAATTATAGTTACAGAGAGTTATAAGCTGCTATGGGGGTTCCATGAATTGAACTGGAATCCTCTGAAAGACCAGCAAGTGCTTTTAACTGATGGGCTGAAGTGCACATTCACACAGAGTTTATGTAGAGAGATGGTGTTGGCTAGTAACAAGAAAGGTTGAAGAGGCCCAGTAGGAAAGCATCACAGTATTTTCTGGACCAAATTAAAGACAAAAAAAAAAAAAAAACAAAATGGAGGCAACAATAAAGTTATTGGTGTTCATGATTCAGGAGTCCAAACATAAGAGCTTGCAAGTGACACACACCAGAGAGATAGCATCTTTTGCAAACTTGAGGAGCAAATATGCTTTTTGGTTAGAATACGCATTCTAGAATTCATGCTGCCTGAGTTCAAATTTTGCTTCCATCACTTCCTAAAAAACACCTTGATCTTGCCTTATCCTCCTGAGCCTTAGCTGATTTGTCTGTCAAAATATCCAAAACAGAGTCTAGGTGAGGATGGTTGTGAGGATGAACAAAATGAAGAGTAGAAAGCTTTCGAATAGCACCTGCCACATGGAGCTCAGTAAGTGTACTGAGTATTGTAACACTTCCCATCTTGGAGTTGGTACTGTTTAAGTACTACTATGGTGTTAGCACACTGGCATTTGATGTGAATCTCAAAGCAGCCCCCATTGTTTAAGACACATGAAAAGTCAGTGTTTGGGGATTTAACTAAATGGAATTCTAGACAAATGTTTAAATAGGGGAAGCAAAACTTGATCCCCAAAACTATGCTTGTTTTGTGCCTTGACCCCGTCATTGCTTCTGTCTATACTCCTCTGACTTGAATGAGGAATGAATGATTAAAAACTAAAACTGGATTAGAGAAATCAACTGCCTTCTATCTCTGCCAAAAAGAAATGTCGGATCTAGGCAATGATCGTTCAGCCTGGGGCAGGCCAGGCTCAGGGGAAGGGAGAGGAGGGAAGAGGGCTTGAAGAAAGACATTTACAAGCTCATGAAGAAGGTAGTGAGCATTACAGAGTTGTAGACACTGTCCTGGGATAAATACGAGCATTTGATATCATCACAGTTTCAGATACCTACAGTGTAGAAAAGAAGACATAGAGAAAGACTGACCAACTGACAGACAGACAGACAGACAGACAGACAGACACACACACACACACACACACACACACACACACAGAGAGAGAGAGAGAGAGAGAGAGAGAGAGAGGATTTACTCTGGAAAAGAAAAGTTGGCCTTGACTCTAAAGGTCCTTGAATGTGAAATGTGTGCTGTGGGCAATTAGAAGTTAATGATGTTTGTATGTGAGTGGGGGTACCATATGCAAAAGAGAATTTCAGGAAGATTAATCTGGCAACAGTTTGAGCAATTTAATTTAACAACCGTTTACTGAGTATTATGTGTAGCACCAGAGTCCACGGTACAAAGTTCTGCAAGGATACAGAAAAACAGACTGCATACATACCATCTCTGAACTGAAATCCTCAACAAGGAGATAGACACAAATACAATGAACATCAGCATGTAAGAGAAAGAGAAAATTCAGTGTGTTCCACATGAGGTGCTCTCCAAGGTAGACTATATGGTACATTCATTGAATAAGAATGTGTGGGAAAGTATATGTTTTACATGAGTACTTGCACATTTATGTAGAATTTATGTGCAACATTACACAAAACTTCCAGTGACATAAATTGCCACAACAGAAGCATATTGAAATGGCTTTGGAGAGGGGAATAATAGCATTGTATGTATTGCCATTGTTAACCTCTGAGTTTAAATCTAAGCATCATATAATTTATTCCAAGCATTTACAAATACTAGGGGCTTCAGGTATATCTCAGTTAGTGAGTACTTATTTAACTAGCATGAGTCCCTGGGTTAAATCCCTAGTACCAATATATACACAATGGATAGTGTAGCCATGAAAGGAAAATAATGAGTTCTCCTTGAGGAAATATGGAAAGACTTGTTAGAGCATTTGCATATGAATCTGCATCTTTAAGTGGCAATATCTGAGTAGGAGTCATATCAAGCAGTAGACAGAGCTTGCCTGAATCCCTGAGGGGTGGGGGTAGACATTTGCTATCCATCACTGTTTGTCAGCTACACGCAATTATTGAGAAAGGAAAATATGGCCAGTGTGTGGATTGAAAGTGGCATAGTTCATTTCTACACAGTATAGTTAATCCTTTAGTATATAATAGCACAACTACTGTGTTGACCAATTTCACACTTTCTTTTCATTCTATATCTTTTCAAATCACTATTTTATACTTCAAACAAAGGCTGCTAAATCTACCACTCATTACATGAACCTGATTTCCTTGATGTTGAATCTGTACAATTACTCACTTTTCACTTGATTGGCTTCTACTCAACCTTTAGGTATTCATTCCATTAAACACCTATTCTTCAGACAAGCTTTTCAGAGTTAGGCATGTAACTTGGTGGCACAGTACTTGTCTAATATGCCTAGGTCCAGTGTTTGATCCTCAGTGCCACAGAAACAAACAGGGAAGCCTCTCATGAACACTCAGGCTAGCTAATGCCCCTTTCCACAACACTTAATACAAATACTTATTATTTTCTCTTTCAAATGTTTACACCCACTCCCTAGGCACTTCTTAACACAATTATAACAATGCATTGATTTGTTTAACATTGGCATGTTGTACTTGACTATAAACTCATGAAAACCTAGAACACACCTCTATTACTCAGCACAAAATCTGGTATAGAGTAGACATTTAGTGAATATGCATGGAATGAAAGCTGAGGAAATGCATACATAGTCTTTTGTTAATGTGTTATGGCATAAGTCTGAAATGTTTCCTACATGCTTGTGATGGGAAAGCCTGTTCCCCAGCTCGAATTCTGGTTTAGAGGCTGTGGGACTTCACTGGTAGAATTAGGTCATTAGAGGAAGGCTCTTGAAAGTTAATAACCCAATCTTTGGTTCCAGTCCTACTGTGTGCTGTCTGGTCTGCCATGTGAAATGACCTGTGTCACATACTTCCACTGCCATGCACCCTGAACTCCATACTGGACTGCAGCATTTCAAATTTTGAGCCCAAATGAACCCTTCCTCTTTGAGGTTGTTTCTGTGTGGTATGCTATCACAGAATTGTGAAAAGCGACTACAACACAGCTGGTGAGTCATACACCAGAAACAAAGGAAAGTACTATAATTACAGGCAAAACAAACAAACAAACAAACAAATCAATCAACCCCCAAACCCTAAAGTACCTCCTGGGGGGAAAAATGACCTAGGCTTTTTTTTTCAGACATTATCTTCCAAGAAAACTTTGAAAGCAGTAGCAATTCTCAAAGCCCTGAAGTACTTCCCAAAGTACTTTTGTGGCTTGGCAGGTATCCTTCCCAATTCCACAGGAACCTGCAAGTTGGGTTACTATGACTCTTCTGAAAGAACAGAAGCTGTTGCCACAGAATGCTTAGTGACACAGCTACGTGCTATTCTGTTTCCGAGGGACTGATGCAAGGCACTTGAACATGATGTTAACATGTCTAAGCTCCACCCCACAGTTACCTGGCAACAGCCAGGTATGCTCCTCCCCACAGTTACCTGGTAACAGCTAGGTAGGCCTGACCCACTATAAAAGGGGCTACTTGCCCCCTCCTCACTCTCTTGCTCTTGCCTTCTTGCTCCCACTTTGTCCCCTCACCCCTTCGCCCCTTCTCTATTCCCTACCCCCTCCACATGCTCATAGCCAACCTCTACTTCTCTCTCTCTCTCTCTCTCTCTCTCTCTCTCTCTCTCTCTCTCTCT
>JANHMN010000005.1:47567356-47600798 GCA_030674055.1 Rhabdomys pumilio
TCTCTCTCTCTCTCTCTCTCTCTCTCTCTCTCTCTCTCTCTCTCTCTTCCTTTCTCTGTCTCTAGAACTGTCTTAACTCTCCTCCCCATGGCCTGAATAAACTCTATTCTATACTATACTTTCCATGTGGCTGGTCCCTCAGGGGGAAGGGATGCCTCAGCATGGGCCCCCTGATACATCCTCTTCCCCCATACCTCACCACACACCCATAGAGCATATTCTCTTTCTCTTTATATAAACAGATCAAATGAGAAAGAAAAGGTTGTTTTACAATGAATAGTGATCCAAAACAGAAAAATCCGGTCAACTTCTAATTACATCAAGCTAGCAATGAAGAATTCCTAGGCTTTATGAAAAAATTCCAGAGTAGGACCACACATACTTCTGTATTCTCAGGTCGAAGGGGGAAGGTGTCAAGGAAAATTTTTATTTCAGATAATGAAATCTCTTGTATAGAGAAGCCCACAAAATGTCACAACTTTAATTGACATGTACAATGAGCCCTAATGGAAAGTGTCAGTGAATGGTGCAATGACCACTGACGTCATTTCCTTACCGGAAATGCTCATTAATAATATGACCCTAATGTTTTTGCCTTTTGTGACTCTGGAAGCCGTAGCCAGTCTAGGTTTCACAAGTAGTACAGAATAGAAAAAGCTTATGGGGATATAGTGCACTTTTAAGAAGTAAAATAAATGTAATAAAAAGCAGGCAGCATAATTGTCATGACTTATACCCCATGACATTTGATAATAACAAGGTTGGTACATTGCAAATAAGTTCCACATTTACAACTCTGCTTTGGTATTTACACTTATTAAATTGTTTAGGGAGGTGGCTTCTGGATGCTGGAGGCCCATATATAAGACATATTAGCATAATTGGAGTACAGCCAAATCCCTCAGTGTATATTGCAGACACTTGTTAAAAGCTTGACCTTGGAGGAAAAAAACTTTCTACTTGTCTTCAATTAGTTAGCAGCTGCTGAAGTCCTCCTCTAAAGTCAACTTGTAGCCATCAAGGTTGGGGAGGTTGTCCTCAACACTGACTTTACACAGGCCCTTAGTTCCCAAGATGCTTATGTGAAGGTTATGTTCCCACCTCCCTGAGGAAATTAGCTGCAATTTTCTATTACCTGGACCAAACAAACATTGCTTTTCACTTGTTTAATTCCTGGAGAGTTGACACTACACATTCATTCATTGAGCAATTGCTTTATGTAAAGGCCCAGAGATGAATGAGACAGTCACTGCCATCAAGGAACTTACACTTCAGTCAAGGACACAGAGAGTCAAGTATAGTAGGAGGCAGGATGAAATAAAGACCATAATAGAGTTATGAACAAATTGGTGCAAAAGCATTAGATAACACCATTTATTTTAATGGTGAAAGGAAAATTAAGAAAGGCTTCAAAAGGCAGCATTGGCCTTTGAAGATTAATAGGAGAAAAAGGGTGAGGTTAGGCAGTGAGGTAATACTAGTCTGACTAAACTTCAGGTGTGCATCTTGGCATGAGGGTACATGCACATCTGAGGATACTAACATATTCTTGCACATTGCTGGTATCCTCCCATAGTAAATCTGATGGAGCACTGCTGTAGGGATGAAGTAGAAGAGTATTGATATTTGCATCTGAGTATGATCTTGGGACCTTCGAAGGTCATACTACTTTTGTTAACTAAGAGAAACAAAGGTCTTTGAAAAGGACCAAGAATAGGCAATTGATGATGCTATCTATGTCACCATGAAGGATTGGTTAAAAACCATATGATAATGAAACACAGAGACCAATCTCCATGCTTAGGAATTCCCAGAGTGAGAGAGCATAAGATGCACTAGGAGCTTCTCATCCTAAAAACTAGAAATAGGATAACACTAATGATGTCTGGCTTGGAAATAGTTTCCTGGGGAAAACATATTTGGTGATGTGTGAAGTTTAGTGTGTTTCAGTAGGGCGGTGGTATTGGGAAACTGAAGAGTTCACAGCCATCTGTTTGAACCTCAAGGACATGAGTAAGGATGACCCTGGAAGTAAAGAAAACAGAAATGAAAAAAAAAATAGGGTTAATGCCTATTATTCATGGGCCGTGCGATGACAAAGACTAATAAATGGAACTGAAGACTTTAAGGAGTATTAAGGAAAGACCAGGCTAGGTATACTTGGTGGGAGACTGGAGACAATAAGCAGAATGAACCCTCAGAGGCATTCATAAGTTTTAGCAGGAAGGTGCTCATGGTATCCTCAGAAGGAGATTCACTTTTTCAAAGAAGGTTGCTCTTTAATAGGACACTGAGAACTTGAGGATGTTTGAAGACTGAGAAGAAATGAGATGATGGAATAATGGATGTGAAAAGTTAAAGTCCTTTCTAAAGTACAAAGTGCCACACAATATAAGGTCACAGCAAGTCAGCCTTTTGTCACAGATGCTGGGGAGTCAGAAAGTCACTGACATCTGTAAGACACTTTCATTTTCATCACTCAACTGAATTCTACCAGGGGCACTTAGAACATGACCTCCTTCATTTTCCCTCTCTTTGCTCCCTAAGGACCACCAGTTGTTCAGCCACGTAAAACACTTCATTACTTGATTTTTGTCAAGAACTCCAGGTTACTGTGCTATCCGAGGCCACGGATTGCCAAAGACTATCGAATGAGGATCTATCATATTTGAGTATGTTCAATTTAAGTTTCATTGGGATATTTGGGACTTAGTGAGAAAATGGAGGGAACTAACATGAAATATTGGAGGGAAAGAATGGTAGAGGACATTGGAAAACTAGTTCCCATTACCAAATAAAATAACTTTAGCTAAAATAAAGCCATTCGATGTTATGTGATTGGAGAAAATAGCCCCACTTCTATTTGAATAGAATTTGACTATTCAAAGCTATGGTTCTTGAATCAAAACACATTTAACATAAAGACATATTGGAAGTCTGAGATTCCTAGGAAAAAAAAAAACAGGAAGCTTTGCTGTTTCTTTATTATTATTACTTTATTTTTTGTTTTTTCCTGTGTCTTTATTTTTTTGTAGCTGGACTGATCTTGAACATGGGTTGATCCTCCTGCCTCACTATCAAAAGTGGTGAGATTACAGGCATGAGCCATTCTGGCTGCCTGCTGCTCCTAGAGAGAGTAGTAATTGCTTAAGAAGCTCTTAAATGTACAGTTTGAAATATTAAGCATACACTTAAGAAGCTCTATCTCTGAACTAATTAAAGTCTTTCCCATAAATTATACTTCATCTAAATGTCTTTCTTTCCTGTTGGTGAGAGACCAAACGTGAAGCAGGACATCTTAATGTCACCTCAGTCTGTGTTGGTTTCTTATTTCTTTGAATAGCTGCTGCATGATTTGGCTTTCAGTACTATTAAAAAGAAGAAAAAGATATGGTCAAGAAACAGGGAAGGAGAAAAGAAATGAAAGAAACCTGAAGCAATTAGCCCTCTTTATCACCATAAACACTAGATTACTGTGTATGTTGAATAAACATTCTTTTCTCTTGACTGCTCTTTCTTTCCATAAACTCATGATACACATTAATCAGGTTTGCATGTGAACTCAACACTGTAGGTAAGACATGTGCAGGTGAGGCTTTTTTTTTTTTTTTTCGTTTTAAATTTGAGACAAACTAGAGTCACCTGAGATGAGGACAACTCAACTGAGAAAATACTTGTATCAAACTGGCATGTAGACAAATCTATGGGAGCATTTTCTTGATTAGTGACTGGTATGGGAGGGACAGGTGGTCCTGTGTGCTACAAGAAAGCAAATTGAAGGAGCCATGAAAAGCAAGCCAGTAAGCAGCATCCCTCCATGGTCTCTGCTTCAGTGTTGGCCTCTAGGTTCCTGCTCTGAGTTTCTCTCAGTGATGGACTCTGACATGGTCTTGCAAGACAAACTATTTTTTCCCAAAGTTGCTTTTAGTCATTGTTTTAGTTACTGTTCTATTGTTGTGATGATGCAACATGACCAAGGCAATTTTTATAGCAACATGTAATTTGGGGCTTGCTTATAGTTTCCTAGGATTCACTCATGACCTTCATTGTGGAGAGCTTGGTGGCAGTGCTGTAGCAGTAGTTTAGAGTTTTCATTCTGATCAATAACCAGCAGGCAGAGAGAGTGAGACTAGGCCTGGTGTGGTCTTTTGAAACTTCAAAGCCCATCCTTAGTGACATCCCTCCTCCAACAAGGCCACACTTCCTAATCCTTCCCCCATACAGCTCCACTAACTAGGAACCAATAATTCAAACATCTAAGCCTATGGGGGCCATCTCATTAACATCACCTTAGTCATAGTGTTGATCACAAAAGAAACAAGGATAATAGGATTGTACCATGTCTCCGAACTGCAGCTGTGTGCAACCCAAATACCATTGCAAAGATAAGTTTTTCAGTGTCCAACTTTTCTATTGAACATAGCACATCAGTTGTCACTCAGTCTGAAACCTTTGGCTCCTCCCATTCATCATGATCTCAACAACCAGCTGGTAACCAATTTATTTGTTGCCACTTGAAACAATAACATGTGGTCACTTCTCAGTAGTATTACTGCAATAGCCTTCTACAAGGTTAGCTTTCTGTGGCCCCTTCCCTTCTCTCTCTTTCTTTCCACTTTGGGATTGACAAAGGCCTCATGCATGCTAAGCAAGAACTCTATCTGAGGTACACCCCCAATCCTGCCTCATTCTTGTCTCACTCTCTCCTACACAGAATTTCTAGGATTATATTCCTTTATATTCCATACACTTTCTTTTAAACTTTTAAAAATTAAATCATATATCATATAAATCAAATATATATGTGTGCATATGTATGTATATATACTTCGCAGGCATTTTTGGGAGACCAGTAGATGTCAGATCTGCATAAATTGGAGGTACAGGCAGTTGTAAGCCTCCCAATGTATGTGTTGGGAAATGAAGTAGGGATCTCCATAAGACCAATTTTCACTCTTACCTGCTGAGACATCTCTTAAGCCTGCTCCATACAATGTCTCTGTATATAGCTTTTTAGCATTTCCCTATAACTTACAGAATTAAACTATGTAGCCACTGTTTGTTTTCATGTGTGTATTAGATGCTTTTCTATGTGATAAAGCACCACGACCAAGGCAATTTATAGAAGAGGTTATTTTGGGCTTTAGCTTCCAGAAGGTTAGAGTCCATGATAGCAGAGTAGAGGTAGCATGTTGCAAGCAGCAGGAACAACAGCTGAGAGCTCCTATCTTGACCCATGAATAGGAAGCAAGGCATGCTTGCCATTAGGTATGGTAGCAGGCTTTTGAAACTTCAAGCTCATCTTTTTTCTTCTCAAACAGTTCTACCAAATGGGGAGTAAGTATTTAAGTGCCAAGACTATTGGAGAAGATTTCATTCAAATCACCAAAATGAGTCTTAAATTCTAGTTATATTGAACTGTTTAATATTATCTGCATACAATGGTTCAAACTGGTACCTTTAATTTTCCCTCCCCATCCCCTCAAAGAAAACTAAATTTCATGAGAATAGAGGCCATATTTTCCTGATTTTATTTTATTTTTTTTGCTATACTCTTTGAGCTTAGCCTTGTATGTGGCACATAATAGATATGCAATATATATTGACTGAATGTATGAAATTACCATATAGTTATATCTAATTACTTTTTAAAATATAATTTAAAATGTTATTTCTTCCAAATCATTTGCATTCATGCTTGTTTTCCACTTCTTTTCTCAAACTATTAAATGATTTTCTTGTTGTCTAGTATTTCCACAGGCCTGTCTATGCCATGGTTAGGACACCAATCAATATCTTTCCACTTTGAATTACAATTCTGGATTTTTCTTTTTCTTTTTGAGATGTATTTGTTTTTGTTTTATGTATATGCCATGCCTTCAGAGGGTGAGAGATTTCTTAGAACTAAAGTTTAATGACAGTTGTGAGCCATAAAGTAGGTGTTGAGAAATGAACACAGGTCCTTTGTAAAAGCAGTACGTGCTATAAAATACTGAACCAGCTTCTGTTGCTCCAATTATGTTTGTTTCTATCCCACTCAGTTGAAAAATTAAAGTCATTAGCTATATTCAATTCATAACTCCGCTCTCAAAAGGTGGCTTTCCTGAGTGGGTAAAGACAAGAACACACTGACTAGAACAGTCACATGGTAGAACCATGGTAGGGACTGGGCGAGCTTTAGCAAGATGCAAACTTTGATGGGTCATGTAGTTTATTTAAGTATTATTATACCCAATAAGTTAATAGCTTGTACGCTGTGCACATGAACATCAAAAGGTGAAATTATTGAATGGGCCTCAATTTGACAAAGTACAGGTAAAAACATTATCTGCATCTCTGATAGCCAAGATATAAGATCATCATGGCTAAAGACTAAATTCATATATTTGCAAGTTTTTCCGCCCTGCAATGGAATCTTAAACATCTAAATCAATTTTCTGTATAAATGGGATCTTTGGTTATGGCATTCTTTTGTTGTAAATCAAAACTATATAGTACATTACATGTATGGTATATTTATTAATTTTCAGCTTTCCTTCCTGCTCACAATTGTTGTCCTTAAGCTCAAATTGACCTGTTGTGGATACTCTGGTTTTCTGACTCTTTATTTGGGTCTTGGGAGGAAAGAAAACAATGTGTTTTGCTTGCTGGAACAAACTATTCCAAAGAACCTTGTGGGTGGGCCAGGATTTGGATCATGTCATTTATAGGTCTGCTTATTACATTGTCCAGTACTTTATCTTGAAGACAGCCCACCCACAAGGAGGGATTCCTTTGAAAGCTCTCCAAGGAATAAAAGCCTGCCATTCTTTATTACTCGTTCTGGACATTTACCACTCTAAGCATCTGAAGCCCATTTGCTTTAGCACTGTATATAATGCACAAAAATCTCTGCAAAAACAGTTTGTGTCGAGCATATAGCATATAAATCTCTCTTTCGACTTTTTAGTTGTATAAGCATTTCTCTACTATTCTGATGAGAAGTGTGCATGGATGCTAAGAAAAACCTTAGAGTTCTCTTAAGTATATCAGTCTTTGAACAGCCCATGATCTCCACTTGACCTGGCCCTTCCAAAACCACTTTTGAAGCTCTGTTTAGCTGAAACTTTTCCTAGAATGTCCTCACATCCTCTTGACATTTTAGCATCCACGCCTTTTCATTCATATTTAGTATTAATCAGAGACTAAACAACATTTAATGCAGATCTAAGCTTTATTGAATTAGTAGGCATTATACAGAGATTGCAAGTCATTATTAGTCCAGCGAAAATACAAGTGTTTATTCTGAGGTGAAATGACAGCACAAATTGACAGCTTTACTGCGACTTGAAATATTTCTTTAAGGTGGCTTGCTATGGACAAAATCTCCCTCAATACCCATTCAACACAGTCTTTGCTTTTACCTCTCCCTTCAGTTGAGAAATTCACAATGTCTAAAGGAAGCTTGTAAAGAACCCTTCTGTATCAGAGGTAGTTTTGTGCCTACATGATGCACTATAGAAAACATTTGAACAAAGGCTTCATTAAAAAAAAAAAAAAGGGCAGAAGAGATACACTAGAGCAGAGTTGAGATCCGTGAATTTTTTTCAGCTAATTGGTTACAGTGGTGAAAGTATCAACCAAAAGTTAGAATAGCATTTTTGTCTATTTAGTAACAAAGCATGCAGTAGCCTGTGCAGACAATAGCTTTTAATAACAACGTTACATCTGGCTTGAGCACCAAGGATGCATTTTAAAAAGTATAAAGTACATTTATATGCAATGACTACTATAGTGGCTGAATTATGCCCCCCACCCAAAAAGACATGTTCATTTGTGTGCTAATCCCAAGAATCTGTGATATTACTTTATTCTATTAGGCAGGTATGTGAAGTTGTAATTAAATTTAGACTCAGAAAATCAGGATGTTATAATAGATAATCTGGACGGGTCATTGAAACTATCCTTACAAGAGAGAAGCAGAGGTAGATTATATATACAGAGGGGTAGCTGTCAGAATGACAGAGAGTAGTAAGATGAAGCCACAATCCAAGAAATAATGACAATCACATGAAAAGATGCAAGGAGTGGATTTTCTCCTAGAGCTTGCAGAGGAGTATTTTCCTGCCAATATCATGGTTTTGAATTTGTGGCCTTAAAAACACTACAGAACCAGAAATCTACCATTTTATCCCTCTGTGTTTGTGGGCATATGTTACAGTAACCATAGGAATCTGATATAAATGTTAGTATGAGGTGGGGTACTGCTATGAGAAATACCTACAGATGTAAAAGTGGCTTTGGAATTGGATGGTGGGTAAGAGGGTGGTACAGTTGTTGATAGTAAACTTAATAGAGACACTACAGATTGCTTGAGCCAAGCCACTGATGGGAATGTGGATGTTAAAGGCATTTCTTGTGGATTAGATAGATGAGACTTGAGACTAGAACTTGGAACTGGAAACTTGGAAGCACTAGGAACTAGGAACTAGGAACTAGGAACTAGGAACTAGGAACTAGGAACTAGGAACTAGGAACTCAAGACTTGGGACTTGGACTAGGAAGAGAGACTGAAGAATAAATGGGATTGAATCACACTCAGTCTGGTCTCCATTCCTCTTGTCCGTCCTCTCTCTTTCTCTTGCTCAACCCTGACCCACGGACCGGAGCAGCCTGGGGCAGTGCAGGCTCTAACAATTTAGCCCCCAAGGCTTTTGGCAATGTGAGCAGTCCCCAACATTTTGGCCCCCAAGTGTGGGGCAGCTTGGGCCACAACAGTTTCTGGTGAGGTCACAAGAGGAAATGAATACTGTAGTGGGAACTGGAAGAAAGGCAGTTGTTGTTATATAGCAGTAAAACCAAACCAAAACAAACAACAACTTTGAATTGTCTCCTACTGTTTTATGGAAAACTGATCTTGATCTTTGTAAGTGATAAAGTTGAGGAGCTTGGCAGGCCAAGATAGTTGATTTTTTGCTGAAGAAAAAAAGTCTTAAGCGGGTGGGGAAGAGAAAAGAGGATAATAGAGCATCCAGTACATGAGACATGCCAGTGAAATGGGAATTACTAGGCGGACCATAGCAGTGGGTAGTGGTGGAAGCAAGGGCAGAAGGTGGGGAGAAGGACCACCACCACCACCACCACCACCACCACCACCATCATCATCATCATCACCAATGACAACACCAAATCATGAAAATTCCATAAAGAAACTCATTACTTTTTGTACTAATTATTAAAAAAAAAAAGAGCCAGATAGGAAGAAGTGAAGAAAGAACCATTATGTCAAGAAGGAATTAGCACTTGATTTGGTAAATTTTGTTAAATAGTGAAAGATGATAAAATGAGGAAATTCTGTGTGAAGATGGACTTTGGAGCTAAAAAAAGGATGTGGCCTGCCAGCTATTGAATAGTGGTGAAAAGATTGGGCACACATTTCTGGATTTATTCAACTATCTCAAGTACAGAGCTAAGCTATCTAGGAAAGAACCTGGATGTTAGCTTGCTTGAAAGCAGGGTCATAGAGATATCATAAAGTTCAGAGAGTGTGGTAAGGATTATCCTGTCCTAAGATGGCAGTCTCTAAATGCCATCATCAACATCCTTACAGAACAGGCTGAGAGAGATCAGGTACACAGAGAAGATGATATAAAAAGGAGCAGAGAAAAATGGTCAGAAGCCACCCAATGCCATTGGCCATTAGAAAATGGACAAAGCAAAGAAGGGGCCTCTGTTGTAGCCTCTGGAGGTAGCATGAATGGTCTGATGTCCAGATGTCAAGCTTCGGGCCTCCAGGACCATGGGACAACAAATTGTTGTGGTCTTAAATCACAAGACTGATGGCCAATCACTACAGTAGCCAAAGGAAAATATTCTAACCAGTTAACTCGGTTTGTAATATTCTGAAGAAAATGTAGAAAAGGGCATTTTTGATTTATGGCAGAAAAAAAATAAAAATATATAAAATACTTCGGCCTAATTTGGTTTCCTTTTAAAAATGCCACTATGTAGTTTTGTTTTTGAATGATACCTTCCAACCTAAAACAAAAAGTCCGTGTGATCAGAACAGGACTATTATAAGCCACATGAGTTAATTATGTCCCCTGAATGTTTTTCTAAAGTTTGTGAAAAGCATGTGGAATGCATTTAAATACAAATATATAATTTATCAGTAATAGTACTTCATTCATTCTTGTTTACAAACTAGAAAATAAGGCAAGTTCACATCTGGCAAAGGTGAGCTACATCAGTATTTCTACCTTGACCAGTTAGATAATATGGCAGGGCCAATGCCCCAAATTTCAGTCAAAGTTTACATTTCAAGATCAATTTTTTACATCTCCAAAAGCTATAAAACCAAAACCAAAAAAAAAAAAAAAACCGCAATTAAGCCATACCACAATATTTCAGAAAATACTTTGTAAAATTGAAAATGCATACAGTAATTATTTACACCAATTAGAACCTAAACTTCATAGTTATTGTTTAAAAAGTGTGTGAAAGTGGTATGTGCTAAAGTGTGTGTGTGTGTGTGTGTGTGTGTTTTCACATAAGAACAAAAGGAAAAAACTCAGACATTGTTACCTTCTAATTTTTCTACTTATAGCAGCTTCAGAGTATTTTGAAGTATAACACCCAAGGAAGAATGAGTGAAAGGCAACAGTTTAAATTACTTTACATTTGTAGAGTCTGGTCACTTGTTTACTTTATCTCAGAAGGTGGCTTGCCAAGCCAGTTATTTGTTCTTTTCTCTAATTGACTATAATGTGCTTTGGTGGAATAGAAATAGAATTATCTACATAAGAAATATACATACAAGCAATCTTTTACAGCAATCACAATCATCTGCATGAATTAGTCTTAAAATTACACTCCAGAGAAGTTACACCAATTATTACAAATGCACATTGTAAGAGAATAGACAAGTTAAGTATAACTTCTGCTCTCTCACATATTTAAAACAATGGTGAGCTTATCTGTTAGTGTTGTTTTCGCAGCATCACTGAAATGTGTTAATAATATAAGGTAAGTAAGTATGATGATGACAGAGAGGTTTACCTTGTTACTAGGGTATGGGTTACTTCAGTAAGAGATATAAACATACACAGACAAACATATATACATACATACATACATACATACATACATACACACACACACACACACACACACAGGGGAAGGACGAAGGGAGAGTGAGGAAGGCACAGCTGGAGGGAGGAAGAGGAAAGGAGGGATGGAGGAACATGGGGAGAGAGAGAAAGGAAGAGAGGGAGGGAGGAAGAAGAAGGGAGTGAAGGAGGGAGGGATGGAGGAGGGAAGGAGGGAGGGAATGGGGGGAGAGAATTGCTTTTTCTTTAACTACCAAAGTGGAGTGGGAAAGGGAGTAGAACTAGAGACCAACCAATTGACCTTTCAAAAGTTTCCTACTGCCTCCTGCATTAAAAAGTCACTTTCCTCCCTCTGTACTTTTTCTGTAGTTCTGTTCCCTACCTCTAAGAGGGTGAAGGGAGAAAGAAGTAATAGAGGGAAGAACTAGGAATCCATATTTTTCTCTAAAATCTAAATAAAGGCAATAGAATTTCAGGCTCATCCCTAGCATATACGTGAAAGTGTAGAAGTTTTCTAAAAAATAGCTATATAAAGAATTTCTATAATGCAGCTATCTATGGAGAATTCGAAAATAAAGCTGAAATCTAGTGGATTTTGTTAAACTTTGGTTTAGTTTTAGCAATAGAAAGTGCCTATGACACTGCTGAAATGTTAGAGTAATGGTAAAATTATTATTTTCTGTCACATAGATGAATCCATTAGCTTTCACTTGGGATGGGTTCTAAATACCTTCAGTTGGTCTTCTCTTTCAGAGTGTGCTATTTGCCCCTTCCCAAACATCAATGCATCTATTCTCCTAAAGTTTACACTATATACATAGGATGAGCTGGAAGTAGACACTGGAAATTCTTCCTGTCTCTCTCCCCTGCCCTTTATCTATTTGGGGTGGCATGGGATGGGTAGGTCTGACCTAGAATTTCAGTTTTAAAGTATTTGACGGACTGGAATGTTGGTAGAAGCCTTAGGATTCTTCCATGATTTTATACTTTGACCTTCACAGTCAGGTCCTTATACACAATGACAAGTTATGTGCATCTTTAGAGAGGAACAAATGTTTTCTAATCATGACATCTGGGTTCAGATTAATGTACTTGCAGTACACCTACAAATACACATCGCTTCACCCAGATCAGCTTGACCTTTGTGGAAATGCATTTATTTCCACTCCAACTCTTAAGTGTATATTTGCTTCTCTCAAAATAGATGATTTCGTTTTCTTAAATGTCTCCATTCTCCTGGCCTCGGGAATCACTTGGATGACATGGCTTCACTGTGGCGAGAGCGTGATCTTTCCAGAGGGGCCCGTCTGTTATCTGTAAGACAAAGAGAAGAAGAAGGGGAAAAACGGTGAGTTTAAGATCCTGACTATTGCACAGTGTCAGGTCGAGAGAGGTTTTCAAACAGTCTTGAAAAATCACTTCAAATGAATATGGAAATAAGCTGCAAAGAGCCCGGATCTGAGGAGTTTACACAGCAGCTGCCAGGCTGAGTTCAAGAGTTCTGCAATCAGCAATAAATGATTTTTCTAGGTAAGCAAAGGCATAGTGACAAAAGAAATGGAAGAATTCTTTCAAGCACAGACCCTGTGGAGATAAGCAGGTGACAACAAAATTTCTTGGTAAAGATGTTAAATTGAAAAGATCTATGGACAGTGCCTTTTGTTGAAAAGCTCTCCAATTCCCCATGAGTTTTCAATTTGTGTGCTGGTTACCATTAAAGGACACCAGTGTATGCAGAGCGGAGGAAAAGAAAAAAAAAGAAAAAAACAGTTAAAAAAAAAAAACAATGATTGCAATACATGGCAATCAAAGCAGCTACTGAGTTTGCCTGATTGTATGATGTAAACAAATTCAATACATTATATAGTCATTACGGGAATGAATAATGAATGGGACCTATTCTTGGTCCCATTCCCCCTACCCATCACAGGAAGAATAATCACTGTAGAGATGACTGTTGGCGCAAAGCTTGGAAAGCAAAGTTTAAAAGCATTGAAAGTTGCTGAAAATAGTTTCAGCTCTAACAGGGAAAAGGCTTCCAGCTCTGTGCTGTGACGATCACTACTATATTATTGTCACCTCTGTTTTATGCTCGGCTTAAATGCAATTGATGTGGCTGAAAATCTCCTCCTGACAACAGCATAATATACTTAGATTCTGTATTTAGAATGAGACTGGTCCCCAGAAATAATGACAACCACCAGCACTTACATAAATGCTAACACTTTACACTAGTTAATTTGCTAATTCACACAACATCCCCGGGAGGTAAGCCCATTTCATTCCATCCTATTATCTCTGCTTTAGTAATGAAGGTTACATAGCAAATCAATGGTATGATGGGAGATTATAATGCAAAGTTAATGCCTAAATGTCAGGGCTGCTTTGTTCAGAAGTAGATGTTGGAGCCTCCCAAGCTGCTATTCATTTCCTCCCTCAGATGATAATGCCCACTACTATATCCTGTCTCTCCATGGGAAGACTGGACTAAAAAGTGCTGAGGTTTTGTCATGATTCCTTTCTAGGTTGTGTTATCATCTCTTGACCAATTCCAGTAGTCTGTGGTCAATACTCAGTAAAACTTTTTTGCACCCATGACCTTGACCTCATTAACACCACCTTGTGAGTACACTAAGCAAACTAGATAGAAGCTTAAAGCATTCTCAAAGCTTCAGAATGCAATAATATTACAGAAAGGTGAGATACTAAGAGGCTTTCTGTACTTGGAGATACATCTGAGTGATGGATTATTTGGGTATCCTTTTGAAGATACCATTAAAAAATCCATTATTTAATTTGTGATATGGATCACAATTCAGCTAAAAAATGTGAAGATAACATTCCTGGATAAAGGGCTTATTACTAAGATGGCGCAGGTTTGCATACAGATTAGTTTGGGACTTCTTAGAGAACATTTAAAACTTAAGCTACAATCAAATGCTTCTCATTGCATTGTAAGCATTAAAACTTCAGTGTTATTCTCAGATAAGAGAATGCAGAATCATGGTGGCATTCCCATAGGCTTGTGTCAGCTCTGAGAAAGAAGCTGGTAAACTGGGGATCTTACAAGCTAAAGTCAACAGGTATCTATCTATGCTTCCCTCCAGGAATGCCTCTGGTACTCCACAACACCACAAAACACCCAGTGAATCCCCTCTAAAACTGCAGGCTCACTGTGTTAAATGGCAGGATGTGAGGATTCATATCAATTTGCAACTTACTAGTGGCATTTGGTTTGAGAAAATGCTTTTGAGTCAAGCAATCTGACTAAAGGACATTAAAGCTTTTGGAAAGTGGCATAAGCATTGGTTCAGGACCTAAACCCAGCTTTATGGCAGAAAGAAAAAGTGAACTATTTTAGATTTTATTTTCTATCCCTTTGATCCCCCTTGGGAACCTATTAGGTTCTCAACTTAATAAGATAATTACATGAAGAAGCTTTCTGTAAAGGTCACCTCTTATATTTTTGAAATGTCAACCTACAACCTCATTTATTAACAAAAAGCCATTAGAAACAATGGCAACAATTGCTGATCTAAATGTTTAAAATTAATTTCCAGTTATTTATATTTATGTTAAATATAATTTTGCCATAAACTGTATATTTGTAACATGAAATTCTCTAGATTAAGCCATAAGTGTAGTTAAATGGATCTCATCCCCATACACTCATATATACTTCTGTATTTTCATATGCTTACATAGATCTTCCATCTGTATTCATATTCTAATGGCTAATAATCTAGTGATGGCAATTCCTCACAATTTCTCATGCTTAAAAGTGACTTCACCTTTGAACAAGAGATTGAAATACCACCAAATGGATTATTTGAAACACAACTTTTATATTTATGGTATTTAATACTAACAGACCTCATAAATCAGCATCACATTTATAGGAAAAGAACAACCGTTAGATATTATTGCTGACAGAAGTAACAGACTAATTGAGGTGATTGCAAAATTGATGGCAGCTTTTGAAAAAAGGTGGTGGAAGTGGGTGGTGTGCTATAAGATTTGAGGGCTTGATAAGACCTACTCAGAATCAAGTTCATTTCCAAGTCCACCAGAATTTGATAAGCAAACCCAAGCTGATTCTCCTTACTCGTGAAAGGCTTGTCATTATGTTTTAGGTCTATATCTAAATTCTATGTGTAAGTGAGGAAATTCTGATATGACTATAGAGACTGAAATCATTAAAGAGTGGTATTGAAGAGAAGGCTATACTTTTATGAAGATGCATGCTATGAAGGTAGATGGTCTTCAGAAAATTTTTCAAATCTTTTACCAAATTAAAACTTAAGCACATGTGTTGGCTTTAACATGGTTCTGTACCTTCTATCAGGCTACTCAGTTCAAACTAATGGCAAGGCTGTCCTTCTCATAATTGGAAGAAGATCCATGCCTTCTTCAAGCACAAGAGCATGTGGCATCCATCTGTAAATCTTGTTGAGTATTTTAGTAAATGAATTAAAACTCTATGGCACTTTTTTTTAATCCACTCATATAACAATTTATTTATTGACTATGTAAATAACACATAAATATAGAAAATACACAAATGTCTTTATGTTTTAGATTTATACCTAAAGTTACACAAATAATGTTGTTGTTACTGTAAATGTCAAGTAAAATGACCAAAGACTAAATACAGATGAGACACAGCCTAAACCAAAGAGGATATAAGTCAGACTATAAGTGTCAGTTCTGTAGTATGCAACCTGAGGGTGTACAAGCAGTACCCTAATACAGTGTGTGCCGATGACTGTATCTTGCATACTACATGAGATGGTCAAGTTCAGACTAAAACTATGATTACTTCTTCCTCTCATAGTGTGGCCTCCCTCTGTTGTTCTCTAAAGAATAATGTCTTTAAAAAATGTTGAGCTCCTATGGGGTTGCAAGCCCCTTCAGCTCCTTCAGCCCTTTTTCTGACTCTTCCATTGGAGACCCCATTGGGGACCCCGTGCTCAGTCCAATGGTTGGCTGTGAGCATCCCGTCTGTGGACTCCCCAAATCCCCCAGGGACTAAACCACCAACCAAAGAGTACACATGGAGGGACCCATGGCTCCAGCTGCACATGTAGCACAGGATGGCCTTGTTGGGCATCAATGGGACAAAAGGCCCTTGGTCCTGTGAAGCCTCAATGCCCCAGTGTAGGGGAATGCCAGGGTGGGAAGGCAGGAGTGGGTGGGTGGGTGGGGGAACACTCTCATAGAAGCAGGGGAGGAGGGATGGGATAGTGGATTTGGTGGGGGGGACCGGGAAAGAGGATAACATTTGAAATGTAAATAAAGAAAATATTCAATTAAAAAAAAAGGGCAGGCCCCAAACCCAGCAGTTGATGGCCAAAACAAAACAAAATATTGAGCTCAAACTAGATGTGAATGTAGTGTCCTATCCTCTTCTTGTAGTTTTCTGTTACTAAATGTCTAGAATATAAGACTGAAAACACAATTTTAATGTCCATGTATTTATTTTTATGATGCAAATATATCATAATTTACTAGTTATTTCTCTCTTAAACAATATTTAAACTGCTCCCAACATTTTGCTACAATAACAATGTAGAAATGACCATCCTTACAGTTACATCCATATGTATGCTAATGTTATATCCATATGTGTCCCATAGTTGTATCCATATGTATGCCTTGCATAGGACAGGCATTACTAAGGTACGCAGGAATAACTTCAAACGGTATTAAAGAATAATTACATTAACTTAAATATCATTGGCAGTACATGGATTTCTCTGTCTTATCTCTTTGGGTAATAATCTTTTAAAATGTACTAATACAAAAAGTGAAATATGACATGTGATTAATTCCTTTTGTATTTTCCCAAATACTAGTGAGGTAGAACTTCCCATATATAACCACCTATTTATTCTTTCTTTGCATGCTGGCCTTGTCCATTGGCTGTTTGTTGTACTGTTTGAGTTTGCACAAGATATACTTAAGACAGAAACTTACTGAAATATGTGTGCGATATATTTTTCTTAGTATTTTGTTTGCCTGTTGTAGATTTTTTAGGACTGTACAGTTTCCATTTGTTAGTATTTTTATGAAACTAAATCTATGAACATTCATATTTTTATATGTTCTTTTATTCTCAGCTTTCTCTAATAGCCATTTGTCTAATGTACATGCAGCTAATATCTAAACTTTTGATAAGCATACAATCTTGACTCTTCATAGTCTTTAAAGTTTAATTCATTCACATCTAATTATGAAAATTATCTTCAATTCATTTTGTTTCACAATGCCGGATAATTTCCACACTATTTCTTGTTTTTTTTTTCTTTCAAAGGACATGTGTTGTCCCATCACAGTTTGTTTAATCATAAATTACTATACTGATTCATGATGTCTCTATTATCATATATTAAGAAATACCAAAGTTTCTATTATTTTGACATCAATATTATCCTGAATTTTTATAGAAATGCCTTCTCATTTTATTACTTGAGCCTCATAATTAGTTTTCCTTTTGTTATTATTGTTGTTATTATAATCATCATTTGGCAGACATATTCTTCCTATGTAGCCCCAGGTCAGTCTGGAATTATAATCCATGGCCTCTGTCTCTTCAATTTTAGGATTATAAATATGAACTTTGTGATATGTTTTAGTGCCTGCTAAAGCTATGCCTCCATCATTTATGTTTTCATTTTAAACATACATTTTGGTTCGTGTGCCTCAGTGATAGAACACTTGACTAGCATGTGCAAAGCTCTGGGTTTAATTCCTCAAAACACACACACATAGACACACACAGACACACACACACAGACACACACACACACACACAGACACACAGACACAGACACACACACACACACACACACACACACACACACACAAACAAATATTTCTAGGGCACATTTCAGCAGTGGACATGTAATCCTGATACATAAAGCAACTCAAAAGTAATAGAACTCGGTAGACAAAACTAGTGAATCGTAAGGTTACTCTAGTGACAACATAGGATCCAAGTGTGAGTGTAATGATGCTAGTCCATTTGTGTGTCTGTGTGTACATCTGTGTATGGTTTCAGGGATGAAATACTGGGCCTCATGTATGCCAGGCAAGTGCTTTACCACTGACATGTGATACATCCTCAACTCCTTTACTAATGCTTTTAGGAATTTTCAGGCTTCTCATTTTCTTGAAAATTTAACAGGGTCCTTTCCTCTGATCAGTTTTTCTGATGGCTTGGCCACTTTTCTTTGGAAATAGAGCTGAGTCCAGAAGTATCCAAAGGGACATCATCAATTATACCCAGACAGTGTTGTTGTTTTGGCTCTGTCAAAAGTGTCAGTAACTGCAAATAAATGTATAGTTTTGCTACACACTGATAACACCTAGTGCTTGCAGCTTGTGAATCTCATGGTCTCAAATTTTGTAGTGTGTTTCAAGTTTTAGCCATCTACCAGATCTCAGTTACCATACTGTACTGACCTGCTTTACTCTACTGGAATTTTATGCTTTACTCTATGTAAAAACGAATGTGCAGGAACCAGTCAATTACCTCTTCACTCAACAATTAAAGAGTTCTAGCCCTACCTACTCTAATTTCAATGGTAGTACAGTGGTTTCAAAGCTAGAAACAGGCCAAATTGTGTAATCCATATTCTTCATTACATGCAAATAAATCCATGCAAAGAAAACAGAAACCTAGATTACTGTAGTAGTTCAGGTTGGCAGAAGAGTGGAAAGTTATTTTAACGATGATGGTAATGGAAAGCAATAATGTTCGAATAGTTCAGAGGCTACTGTGACTACAGACACACAACTCCCATTAACTATAATTGGAGTTAAACACATGTAATGATAACAAAATAGACCCCTAAAAGCCTTTCCAATTGGAAAATAAGCAAATGCATTCTGAGAAACAGCATGCCTTTGTGTGGAAAATACAGTATTCTAATTGAGATGCATAAATGATTTTCACATTTTTATTGCTGAGAGTATGATGTTGGTAGTGTTTCTATGTTTAGGGATATGGATCTGCTAGAGGTAACATCTGTACAAAGAATGTCTTTCCTTTTCTTAATGCTCAGCATTTGTTATGCTATTAAAGGAAAAGTCTCAATAGCTGCAATGGATTTATTAATTCCGGAGCTTGTTATCAGCACGAAACTCTGCTGTGCTAGGGGAAAAACAAATTATATTTTATAAAACTGCACTACTGAGATTAAATCACTTTTCTCTATTTCGGGTTCTTCTTATCCTCCCTGCCAGGTAGTAACTCTACTCTCTATCTCTATGATGGACTTCATATTTTACAAACCACCAAGTCTTGTAGCAATATAAGGGTACATTATCAAACAAACTCAATTATAGTAACTTTAGGAAGATAGAAATATATGATAAAAAGGAAGATCACAGAGTACAGTAATATTACTTTAAGGCATTAAAAACTTAATCCATATTAAACTACAAATGTATGATCTATGTGATTCTTACTTTCATCTATCACAAACACGGTGATTTTACAACATGTACAATCAACTTGTTGGTATTTTAAATTGCTGTCATTTACATAATTGATAATTGGGGTATTTCAAAATACCTTAGAAAAATTCGGTGCAGATAAAAGAAAATCAGTACACTATTCAGTATTTCAACTGCTACTGACCTTGTTATTGATTATCTTTGGAATCTATGACACAGCCAGTGAATAGATATTTTTTAAAAATATAACTTTGGATTTTTACATTAATCATGCATTATATTTGCTTCTCTAGTAGAGAGCAGAAATAGGACCCAAGTCAAATTTTCTCTCTGTAAGGATTAAAGTCTAAGGAAGACATCTGCATATCTAGAAAATATGGGAAATACTAACACATAAGATAAGAATATTAGAACAAAATAGGAAAAGTTTTGGAAAAAAATCTTTAAGTAAAACTCATGTAGCATAAATAGTGGCCACCATTCAAAATGTAACACTGCTAATCAGGGTGTCTACCATAGTGACTTCCTATGCAGCAATGCCTTAAAAACTGTTAATGAAGTCATCATCCAGTCACTAGCAATGAATCAGTGCTGGATTCTCTTTCAAATGCACATTCAGCTATGCTGCTTACATAGAAGCCATGGATACAGGGAAAGACTTCTGTCCTTCCATCTAGCTACAAACTGTTACTCCATAATCTGTCCACCAGGCACATAACAGGAAACCTCATGCAATACTAGGGTGGGAAGGATAATTGCACCAAGAACAATAGCATTCAATTAATTATGTGTTTCTTTTAGCATCTACTTCATTTTGAATGCAGTGCAGGCTTCAAGGTGGACCATTCAGTTATGCAAATTTTCCTATTTGCAGGGGACAAAAAGAGAATGAATAAATCAGAATAACTAACACATCTTAACTTTTTCCCCCTAAGGAAAAGAATAAAATGACATACTGAAAGAAAAGGAACTGTTTGTATTTGTAGCTGTAAGGACTGAGATACAATGGCAGTTCGTTCCACAAGGAAGTTCTATTAATTGAAATTCCGTTTCTTAGAAACAATTTTGAAGGCGGCAGTTGGTCCTGGGGTGGGGTGAGCAGAAACCCGGCTCTCTGAAGTCGTCTAGAGAGATTGTTGGAGCCTACATAGCAGGATCCAGAGTGACAGTACAAGGGATGGTGAAGGTGAAGATTACAATGACCTGGGCCAGAGTGCTCTCTGCAGAGTGAGAGACGGAGTAACCACTTGGTTTAGTGCTGAATAAACTAGCTGCTAAATGGCACTGGGGCTCCAGGGGGTTATTACTATCACCTGTCATATGTGTGACTTTTTACTTCCTGGGTGGCATAGATCCCTGTGACTAAGACTACTTGCCATCAGCCATTTCTACAACTTTGATCATATGATGGACAGTTCTCTGTCATTCCCAGTTGCAGTTGTTTGTGATCTGCCTGAGCTTCATTGCTGATATGCTGACCTAGAATACATTCACCTGTCATTTGATTTTGTTTCTGAATCACTTTAAGGCTACATATCTACTCTTTTTGTTTCTAACGTGTGCAAGCTATCTTTTTAGTTTGGACTTCCGTTTTCTAGCTGATGGTAGAGGTTTCATAATACTCAGCCTGGATTTCTAGCTTAAGTAGGCCCTGTGTGGTTGGTGTGAAGGGGTGTAAACATACTGGTTTCAGTATTAAGGCAGAAATACAAGTCCTTCCTCTTACACAATGTGTCCATCTCCCAAAAGACCATGTAACAGTAACATAGACATGCCTATGATTTTGAGAAGATGTTTAACCTACAGTTTACAATGCAAGAGCCTCTAAACAGGTGTTCACATCAATTATGATCCCCATGCAAGCCTGTGCTTAATTACTTAACCAGTTGTGTGGACAAAGGCAACCTGTGTGATTAATATTACAGACACTTTAGCAGCTGCTAGTGCCATTGTTTTTAAAATATAAAATGTCCCTTAAGGTAAAAGCCAGTCAGCAGTTGTTTTAAGTATGAACAATTATGAGAGTTAGCACACAGGTTCTCAATTTCATATTCACAACTGATAGAAAATCCTTTATAATTTTAGTGTCTGATGCAAACCCTGCACAACCTGAGCACCAGGCCAAGATTTTAAGTGAATAAAGATGGCTACTAACAGCTAGCTTCTTTGGAACAAGTCTCAGTGCTGGAACATCATCTGATCAAGAACAGGTAAAAATCACCAAAGGCTGCTCTTTCAGATGCTCTCTAAGATCCTGTTTATGCTCAGTGTAGCTTGTAGATCATCATGAGATTCAATATAGTACGCAACTTACACATAGTGCGATACTCTGCAGGCAGCCTAAATTATCATGTAGATCCATAATGCTACCAATTTGACACATCTGAGAAGAGGAGTTGCCTCCAGATTGGCCTGTATGGATGTCTGTGGGGTATTTTATAGGTATCTAATTGATGGAGTGGAACCTGGTACACTGTGGGCAGTACCATCCCTAGGCAGGGAAATATGAAGAAAGTAAGCCAGTAAGCAACATCACTCCATGATTTCTGCTTTAGGTTGTTGCTTTTCTGAAGTTACTGTTCATACTTTCCTTAGTGCTAGACTATAACTTGTAAAATGAAATAATGCCTTTTCTCTCCTAAGTTGTTTCTGGTCATAGTGTTTTATCATTGCTACAGGAAGCAAACTAGACTACCTGTGAAGTACCAGTGAAGTTGCCAAGGAGAAACAGCATTATTCTCTTGTAAATCACTTGTTCTGATAGAATAATAGAGTAGGCAAAGCTAAAAGATACATGCAGTTTCCTTCAAAAGTATTTGTACATATATAAGGCACAATTTTCTTTTCTTTTTTTTTTATCGGATATTTTATTTACATTTCAGATGCCATCCCCTTTCCCCATTTCCCTTCCCTAGAAAACCCCTATTCCGTGCCCCCTTTTCCTTTTTGCTTTTATACAAATTTTTTAAAAATGTTAATCAAAGGCTTTATAAGTATGGTAATGCTCAATCAGAAGTGTAACCCAATACCCTACCTAGATATATAAACTATCTTTGACTGGTGGAGACACGTGAACATCTGCCTCCATGACACCCCTCTTTCTCTCTCTTTCTCTCTCTCATCACCTAGCTTCTCCTCTACTTCATCTTCTCCTCTCCGTACTCCTTCCCACTTAGCTCCTCCTACCTATCACCCTTCCTGGTAAAGTAAAACTTTTCTCTCAAAATACAATTAGAGCATAATTATTCCTATTTGTACCAGTGAGGTACAAGATAGTCCTAATATCTAGTTCATCATTTTGTTGACTAACCAGAACCTCTGTCATCTCTCCTAACTAAAACACTTAGTTTTGAACCTGGATTTTTCTTGGCTTTAGAATGAATGTCAGCTGAAAACCATCCACTCAGATCTTTTCTCTCAATTTAAATAGCCAGGATTGGCTATGAAACTATAGGTCTTCAACCCTGTCAGAAATCCAGAATGACTGAGTTAGCTGAAATTATGGGAAGCACAAAGCATAGCTTCTAAAACTTAGTCAATATATAGAGACCGCTGAACAACTGGACAGATCCTATACTACCAAACGTTGGAGCATCAAATCTTCAGTCTTCTGGCCCAGACTCATCTGACAGACCTTAGTGATGCAGAATTATTAAGGGCTGATTACTTTGCCTAGGCAGATATAATCAGTCGACTATTCTGCAAGTGTAAGACACAACTTTCTAATAAGCTCCCCCTCACACTTAAGTAAAAAAAAAAAGCTTCATTAATACCAATTTCCTCATCTTCAAAATGGAGATAATAATACTTATAATATAGGGAATTAAGAGGACAGAATGAGATAAATTCATACCTGCTCCTCATTGACATTTTAATAGATGTGAAATGTGTGCATGCACACATGCAGCTGTGAGTGAATACACACACACACACTTGTACAGGTATGCTTACATGCACACATCAGTCAACAACAATCAAATGAGAAACCATCTGTATTTATAATGTGTATCCATAGCTAAGTGTGGCAGATAGGTTAAATTCTTAGTGCATAACCATATGGGTTTATATATTTGTTTTTCAGTTCCTTCATTTATATTCCTCTTTGCCACTTTGGAAATAATAATTAATATTAGCTATCTACTTAACAGTATAGTTACAATGACTAAATAATGGAAATCGACCATGATAGTACCTAATGTAGAATAAAAGGTTGGTGTTTCTAATACACGTCATTACAAGAGTCAAATTCCAAGGATTTCAGTAGACAAATTTTACATATTTTAAAGTCTAGACAGAGCAATTACATACTATGACAATTTTAGCCACTTTTGGGACATTGAGAAAGGTTGCAAACTGATGTTTATAAGTGTCTTTTTTACCTTAACCCTTTATGTTTCTTTTTATAACAAACAATAAAGATCTAGTAAGAAATCAGAATTCACCAAAGTATGATTTTTTTATTTATTTCACAAGTCATGATGGACTAGAGTATTTTTATGCCCTTGGGAAGCAATGGAAATCTTTTATAACTATTGATTTAATTTTTATTTATTTATCTATCTATTTATTTTTATTGTCATTCAGTGTGTATAGACATGTTGTCAGACTGCTTTCCATTACTTCTCTGATTTAGGATTCTAGTTGTCTTGACAGATTTGTCCCTAAGGGTTTACCCCTTTTTAAAAAAAGAGATTATTTCTAGAGATTCCAGCCCTGCTTGAATGATGCATCTAGCAAAAACTGGTCACTCATTTTCCCCCACTCCTGGGAGAGCAGTTTTACCAGGCAACCTCTTGACCTTTAATTTGCTTTTTAGAGAAGTCTACTCTAGACTTGAAAAGTCTACTCTAGTCTAGAAAAGGGATGGGAAAGGGACTTGCTTTTATAAGCAGAGTTTTTTCCCATGTTGCACATATCTCGTGCTATACGAAACCAAGCACGTGAGTGGCTATGTGCCTTGTGTTGTCCTACTAATTTAGAGTGATAAATGTGACAATGTTTTCTTTGGCAGCTATGATGTAGTGTTTGAAGACTTTGGTTAAAAAATTAGTCTCATGACGATGTGTTAAGGATTTCTCTCTACACTATTATATAGTTCTCAATGGGTCAAGTTGATAACTCAAAGACTATATTGTATCTAGATATTAAAATCAAGAGTCTCAACCTTCTGCCTGAAGATGTTTTCACTCAGCTGTATATGTATATATATATACATAGAGAGAGAGAGAGAGAGAGAGAGAGAGAGAGAGAGAGAGTGTAAAATCTAGTGGCCATTCATATGCCTAAGAGCTAATCTTAGAAAATTGGGAATAGTTCTACCTGAAGACCCAGCTATACCATTCCTGGGAATACACCCAAAAGATGCCCCACCATGCCACAAGGGCATGTGTTCCACTATGCTCATAGCAGTCTTATTTACAATAGCCAGAAATGGGAAACAACCCAGAGGCCCCTCAACCAAAGAATGGATACATAAATAATGGTTCATTTATACAATGGAATAGTACTCAGCTATCAAAAAGGACATCATGAATTTTGTAGGCAAATAGATAGAACTAGAAAATATCATCCTGAGTAAGGTAGCCCAGGTCCAAAAGGACATGTATGGTATGTATTCACTGATATGTGGATATACTCCACAGACCTAAAGAAGGTAAGCAAAAAGGAAGGCCCAAGCAATGATACTTGAATTGCACTTAGAAGGGTGAATAAGATAATCATAAAAGGCAGAGGTAAAGGAGAGAACTGGCTGGGAGATGGGATGAGGAGAGAAATAAAGGGATTAGGATCAGGTGTAGGGAGAGCCAAAAAAGAGGGCCAGAGGGCCAGGGGAGTGAATGGAAATTGGCTACTGGCAAGGGTCGCGGTGGATGGCAAACGGCGGGCATCTCTAGAAATGTTCTGTGTCCTTAGTCATCAGGAAAATGCAAATCAAAACAATTGAGATTCCACCTTACCCTGATTAGAATGTCTAAAACAAAAAACTCAAGGCACAGTACATGTTAAAAGGGATCTGGGTGGGAGAGGACAGGGACAGGGAAGCAGGATGGGTGGATTAGGAAATCAGTGGTGGGCAGGAGGTATCTCTATGATGTGCCAGAGACCTGGAACTGGAGGGGATGCCCCAGAGTGTCTATGGGGGCCACTCTAGCTGAGGCTCCTAGCAGTGGGGTTATGGAACCTGAAGTAGCCACTTCTAGTACCTAGGCAGGACTCCCAGTGCAGGAATAATGACACCAACCCACTCACAAAACTTTCGACCCAAAATCTGTTCAGTCTACAAGAAATGTGGGGACAAAGATGGAGCAGAAACTGAGGAAATGGTCAAATAATAACTGGCCCAACTTGAGACCCATCCCATGGGCAAGCACCAATTCCTGTCACTATTAATGATACTCTGTTATGCTTGCAGACAGGAGCCTAGCATAACTGTCTTCTGAGGTCCTCCACCCAGCAGCTGACTGAAATAGCCAGGGACTCACAGGCAAATATTGGACAGAGGTACAGGCCTCTTTTAGAAGAGTAAGACGAAGGATTGAGGGCCAAGGAGAGGATAGGAACTTCAGAGCCAACTAACATGGACACTTGAGGCTCTCAGAGTCTTAACCACCAACCAATGAACATATAAGGGCTGGATCTAGGCCTCCCCACTCATATGTAGCAGATGTGAAGCTAGGTCTTCATGTGGGTCCTTCAACAACTGTAGTCGGGGCTGTTCCTAAATCTGTTGCCTGTCTGTGGCATTTGTTCCCCTAACTGGGGGCTCTTGTCTTGCCTCAGTGGGAGAGGATGTGGCTAGCCCTGTAGAGATGTACCAGGGTGGGGGATACGGGGCAGGGGATATCAATAATCCTCCAGAAGAGAAGGAAAGGGGAATGTGGGAGGGGGAAACCGGGAGGGGGCAGCAATCAGGATGGAAAATGGATTAATAATTAATTAATTAATTAATTAATTAAGAAAAAGTCCTTAAAGACTTAAAAAATATCCAGTGACAAAAAGGCCAGGATTAACAAACCCAGGTACACTGTTGCGGGAGAGTGGCACTTCTGGAAAGACTTTCAAGAGCAGATAATATTGTAATTGATCGACAAAGGCTAAGGCTGAATTGATCATAAGGAGATGTATAATCTAAGGGGGTTACATTGTATTGAGGAAATAATTGTATTATGAATCTATAAGACATCCAGCAGTATTAAAAAACAAACAAACAAACAAACAAACCAAAAAACAGTAAGGGCTGATGATGACTGCGTTTTATGTGATGCCTTATAATGCTCTTGCTTTTCAGATATTCAATAGGTAGTAAATTTGTAATATATAGTGTCATTTTGGGAGCATGTAGAAGATTAATTTAAGAGAAGACAATAAGGAGGATTAGGGATTAATTGGACATGCTGGATAGAGAAATAAACAATAACTTGAAATTTCCTAGTCTTATACATATGTGGGCATGGTGGCTCTACAAACTAAGATAGGACTTGCAGCAGGAGGAATTGCTTTCAAGGAAAAGGTGATGAGTTCAAAATATTTGGGCAAAGGTGACCAGCAGGCCACTAAGTACTGTAAAACTTAAGTTCAGGGTAAAGCTTGGCCAGAGTTAAGAGCAATTTGAGAGATTCATTGGATGGATGGTAAATGAAGCCATTACACAGGAAAATACACAGTCTGGAATTCATGGCTTGCTGATCTGATCCCGGGAATTACGGATATTTAAGAGATGAGCTCAAGAAAAGGAATCCTTGAACAATATAGACAGTCAATATTCAGAGACACACAGAAAGTAAGTGCACACTACACAAAGCAAGGGAGAAGATTCTGAAAAATGGAATAAGCAATAACATCATATACTATAGGAAGATGCAGTAAAATAAAGACAGAAAACTCTCAGATTTAGAAATATGGAGGTCATTAGAGACCTTAATGAGAGCAATTTCAATGAAATAAGGAGAGCAGGAGCCAGACTGGAGAAGGTTGGGGAACAAGCGGAAGCAATGAATATAACTTACACTTGTATTTTTTATGACCCGGAAAGAGGTGATATTTTCTTAAAGCAAAATCAGTTACTTCAGGTCATTGTGCCTGACATGTCTAACACCATTTCCAGCTGAAATTGGCATATAGAGCAAAACAACACTGAATAGCCTCTTTCCATACCAGCTGACATTGAATGAACTATAGTGGATGTCTGACCCCTAGAAGCAGCTGATTCATTGGTCTCCAAATGTGCCCCTGGGCTGTCTAGTCTTGCCTCGGTGGGAGAGAATGTCCCTAGCCCTGCAGAGATGTACTAGGACAGAGGAGTAACACATGACATGGTGTGTGGTAACAAGCTAATGCTTAATCAGGTAGCAAGCCCATTCAACAAAAATAGAAAGGAATGAAGATATGCCAAAAGAAGTGAAGTTTATTTTGTTTCTTAAGGTACCCAGACTGATTTTCTGTTGTAAAAGAGCCCAATATGAAAAAAACCCAAATAATACTAGATATTCCCAGTTTTACAGTTAATGTTATTAAAGCTTGCCAATAAAGCCTCCATGATATTATTTTCCAAAGTAGAATGTATTTAAACTTGTGTGTTTTCGTTTATAAGGTATACTAAAATCTATCAGCACATTTTATTGTATAGCATTGTTTTATAAGTAACTAAGAGAACTGAAAATATCAAAGCTCATAATATACATTTGTTTGTTTTTGCATTGCCTAAAGGTCAAGTAGCAACTGGTACATTGTACTAATGAAGGTTTCACAAGATCCCAAACAAAGAGTTTTTGCAGGTGAATTATCCCAGGGTGTGATACCATTTCACCTAATAGGATAGGCAAACTGTACAAGAAAACATGTGACATAGTAGTCAGCTCCATGATCCATATAGGGACCAATGTATTATGAGACTGAGATAATCATTGTGGATTGACATACAACTGTTTACTAGTTATGAACTGAGTGAAAAATACACATTGGATATTTCTTCTGTCTCTAATTGAAACAAAGACAGATTAGATAGCCATGAAGGTTTCAGTACTAACCTAGGCTACATATGAATAGTCCAATTTCACAAAGTTATCAACTTTAAACCATAATTTGAAAGTTGTTCTCTCTCGGCTTCCTTTCAATAATGGACTCTGGTGATCCCAAATTCAAACAGAAAGCCTTGAACTTACAAGATGGGATTCCATTCAGCCCAATTATAGTACATAGATTTTTCTGTATACACATGAGGTGAAAATATATAACAAGGTCAGAAGCCACATCATTCTAGTATTAAGCCCAGCATTTATAGACCATAAAGAGAATGTTGTTTTTTTTTTTATCCATCTTTAAGTCTTGTTAACTACAACAGAAGGAGTTCATATTTCTCTTTGTTTCTTTCATCACTGAAATAATAATATAGTGGAAATGATTTTAGGTCAATTATTGTGACCGCCAAAGGTTTCTATTCTAACTACAATGATTCCACAATTTCTTTTATTACTCCTAAAATCTGGGAAATAGTGGACTGGTCAGATTAATCAGTACAGTGAGGTTTCCCTACCTCCAAGTCATCTGCCAACTTGCCTTTGTGAGCAGTGTTCTAAAAGAGACAGTACTCCCCAGCTCAAAAGGCCACAGTGGATTTGAAATAAGACAATGTGCTCAACCCTAATTTGAAGTGGTAAGAAAAAAAGACAAAACTGCAAAGGAAATTGTTACGAGTTAACTTTCAGAAGGACTTCAGAGGGCTTACAGATTAAAATTCACTGCAAGATAAAACACATGAGGATAAAAGTGAACAGATTCACACTAAAGGAAGTAGCTCCGGGAGATTAAGATATATGTGTGATATATTTGGCTCTAAATTCTGTGGCAGAGAAAATGTCAAGGGGAAATTAGTAAGTTTGCATTCTGTGGATTTGTTTGTCCACAAATTCCATTCCACCCAATCTGATTCTTCACCAGTCTTAAGACTATCCCCACTGAATCTACCTAGGTTGCCTTCATAACTATTCTATAAAAATGGCTAGCTATCCATATGTTAGATTTCCTCCCCTCTATTAAAACCTACCCATTCTTCAAAACCAAAACAGAATATCGCCTTCTTGAACCTTTAGCTGTCATTCATCTTTCTTTCCTCTTGACTCTAAAGCACAAATATACCATGGACCCTACAATTCAACTTTTAATTTATAGGCAGCTTTATATTCTTCACTATCACTTTGTGTTCTGCCTTTATGAGAAGACAGCACTGGGATGGGCCAACCTGAACCTCTACTACCCCTTGATCAGCTCACACAGTACAAAACAGGCATGAATTAAATGCACATTGATTCTTTTTCTGAGTAAAACTTTTATGAGCATTTGTAGATATATAAATTTGTCACTTGTTTCTATATACACCTATTTGCATGGGACAATAAATAGTTTACAAATGTTATATTTTTAATATAGACTTTTACTGTGTGTCTAATTGTAAGCTAGTTCTAGAGATAGCCTTGTGTTTTTAGGAGAACTGGGAGAACAGGATAATATGTATGGTTAAGTTGTGAAGTAGTGCATAAAATGACATTTTGAACCCGGAGTGTTCCAGAGTTGACTACAGAAAAAGAGACAACGAATTGAAGTGTTTCAGCCTTTTGGCTAAGATCAAGTATGGTAAAAGAGACTTCCTTCCATTTCTGACCAACCACATTATAGTCTCATTCTGAGATGCTCTATTTTATCCTATTTGGAATAATAATCACAAAGAACCATAAACATAAATATCAAAATCTCAAGACCAAGGCAAAGTGTGTACACACTGATTCTAATAGTGTCAGGGTTATTGAACTACTTTTGGAAAGATGCTTCAGTAGCAAGCATTTTCTTATGGATTAGAAAAATATAAGTGATCTAGGAAAATATTTCCATAAGTATAATATATAAAGTACAAGAAAATTTCATAAAGAGGGTATAATTCTACCAAAATATAGGGTATTTTCTACAATGGCTGCATTTACAAATAGGCTTATCTTGAATTCATATCATACTCCTAAAGTAAATATTAAATAAATGTTAATGGTCTTTTATTTTTCCTTTTCCTTGACCTTGCTGTAGCTCATAACACTGTTAACAATTACTCCTGGCACAAAACTCTCTTCTTTCAGCTTGTATTTTGTTACTGCTCCTTCCTCTTCAGACTAACCCTTTGATCAGTCTATGGTTTTAAACTACTGGTCTTTTTTTCTTCCCTGTGTATAAATGATCTTGAGGGTTTTATTCTTTGCCCTTTCCCGTATTATGCTATGTATTTTTCATGAGTTACTTTTCATGTGTATATCCATCTATGTGGAAAAGTTCAACTATTCTTCATCCTTCATGGTAATGATCCTACATTCTGTATCTCCTAGGCTCTAAATTATAGATTGAATCAGTTTTCAATATTTGTCCAGATTGTACCAAAGCTATCTAACATTCAATATTCAAATTAAACTTATTTCTTCTTTTCTACCTGATTTACCCCTTTTCATGTTTCCTCGCTTTGAACATTTGGGCCATGTCATTTGCTGAATTGTTTCCTCTTTAAATTCTATTTTGGACTACTGAACTCCTTATATATATATATATAAATTCAATGACTTTATTTTGAGAAGATTGCATCTTTGTGGAGTTATAAAGAGGTAAATGAAGGTGTTAGCCCAAGCTTGATGGTACACAACTGTAGCCTGAGTAGGCAAAGGCAGGAGGATCAGTACATCTAGTCTAGCCTTGGGTACATAGTAAGCTTGCAGCTAGATACAGCTACATAGGAGAGTTAAGAGGTCAGTCTAGTCTGCATAGTGAGATCTTGTCTCAAAAAATTAAATCATTGGCATTGCGCTTAAACCTTATAATTCTTATCGTTATGACAAAGAAAAAGTTGGAAACAGACATACATTAAGAGAGTAACTTTTGTGAATGAAGGAAAGGATCCATTCAATCGTTCTACTCATAAAACCACTAGGAACTATGAGAAAGCCTCAGATCAGGTCCTTTCCTAATACTTTCTGGTGAAGTGCGGTTAGGTTCATACCTTGATCTCAGTTTTCCAGCATCCAGAACTATGAAATGGAACATTTTTATTATCTATGACACTCTGTGGGGCTTTGTTACAGTACTCCTAGAAAACTCCTACAGCTATCCTACACCAAGGAACAAAATAAATTAATATACAAATAAAGAATCATAAATATCTGTAGTTATTCAGAATATCACTTACTTGTGATTACTGAATCATTTTCTTTTGAAGACAAGGTGTTATGTGGCCTAAATTGGCCTTGAAGTCATACTTCCTCTACCTTAGCCTCTTAAGTGCTACAAGTATATATCATTTCTAGCTCCTGACATATTCTTGGATGTATTTCCTCATTGTTATGCCCATAAAACGATTCCATGACAGGTTTTTATAAATCTTCTATTACCTATACATCTTTTAAAAATAAAAATTAAACTATCATTATTATTTTTACTGGGTGTTTATATACATAAGCATGTGTCATAGTTCATTTGTGGAGGTTAAAATACAATATTCCAGAGTTGGTTCACTTCTTGTAGCTTGTGTTTCCGTTGTCTGACTTGTGTGAGAAGTCATTTTATTTGCTGAGCCAGCTTGTTGGCCCCTACTGCCTACACTCTTAGATGAGATTCTTATTAAATCTTTCCTGCCTTTGGTCTTACCTTCATCTAATCAACCTTCCACATTGTTAGGAAAAAGTTCATTCTATGAAGGCATACCTGATACATTACCATAAGTACATGCTGAAATGTACAATATCTACGTGACTTCCGAGTTTTTCTACCTATACTGCAGCAATGCTGGGCATTTGGCTCTTCATATTGTTTCCTGTTATCAGCCCCTTTTATTGGATCTTCCTTCCTTCCTTCCTTCCTTCCTTCCTTCCTTCCTTCCTTCCTTCCTTCCTTCCTTCCTTCTATTTCTTACTCAAGAAATTCTGACTTACTGTTAAGATTTGGCTTGAGGTTTATATCACAAGTGTCCCTGTCCAGACTCTTCCCCTTTCACTGGAAACTGTACAAAGGCAGAAGCTTTCATTTTACCCATTTTTTGGTGCCAGAATATAAGAAGAAGAGGAGATTATATATAAATGAATACAGAAATGAACACACTCTTTTGTTTATCATCAGAGAAAGTAAAAGATAAATTTGAGAATGCACATTCATTTGAATAATTAGGTTTCTCTGTGTCTGCACCCGTGCATGTGTGTTTGTGCCATGAGAAGTATTCATTTGTTAAGTCAAGTCAGCCTTGATTGCCTTTTCTGGTAAAGAGAGCTAACAATATCTGTCTTCCATAGTTGTCCAAGACATATTGTACAACTTTTACATTTTCTTTTGTGCACTGAAGCCTTCAATATGAGAGCTCTATTGGAGATCAGTTAGTTCAATGGTCATTATAGGGCAGAATTAAATTAATCTTTCCATTCTTTAGATCTTTAATATTTTTTTAGGTCTGTCAACTCTCCTTAGTTATCTTGTAGGAGAATCAAAGACTGTCAATTTGCTCTTCCTGCTCTATAGTGACACCTGAGAAATGAAACCTTGCCTTTCTACAGAATGCCTAATTGCTACTTTCTTCTTCAGCAAAAAAAAAAATTCTACTTGATAGTATTCTATTTTATGGAGAAAAAGCCTGGTTCCTAGTAGGTTGCTTAGGGTAACAAACTCTATATTTCCCCACCTCCCAACATTTCAATGCATTCACTCTGTTTATTGTAGGTATTTAGTGATTGAGATCATCTTTCTTATCTTCTGATAGTAAGAAGACAGTGCCTAGGAAAGCAAATTTCCCTTTTTTTTTTTTTTTTTTTTTGCTCTCCAAGTAGGCCTAGAGCACCAACACACACACACACACACACACACACACACACACACACACACACACA
>JANHMN010000005.1:47600808-47616007 GCA_030674055.1 Rhabdomys pumilio
ACACACACACACACACACACACACACACACACACACACACACACACACACAAACTTCCCCCACCCCAGAGAATCTAGTTAACACATCACAAGAAAACATACTGCCAAAAAAAAAAAAAAAAAATCAGAGCTTTCTTGTGAAAACAGTAGCAAGTCCCTTCGGAACACAGCATTGAAACAGTTCCACTAAGCCTTTAAAGTGAATTTGCTCAATGGGACTGTGCATACAGGTGTACAACAATTATTAGATTTGATATCTGAATGAGCTCAGGTTCCCATTAGAGCTTGACTGCTTCAATGACCCCATTATTTTGCTTCCACTGCTCCCCGAACTGATCAACTTAATTATTCTGACTAACGAAACATTTAGGACATGAATTTCTGATTTGTTCTAAACCATGTGGGACATCTAAAAGTGCTTCACTTAAAAGAATCACAATATAGAAGAAATGACTATGAGGCTATGTTAGAAACTGGGAAGTAGGGCAGAGCCATGATCCATGCTGGGCACACAGATACTCAACTCTCTTGGAACAGCTCATCTGCTTAGATTTCTCCATGGTACCAGTCATGCCTTAGCCATGTCTCTTGTCCCTGGAATATGCTATGAAAACAGCAATGTGGCTGTCTGTGGTTGGGGGCAGGGAGGAGGTGGAATCTAAATTGTGTATTATCTGTTATAAAACATTCATATCCTTAAGGTAGTTAATGTGCAGAAGAGCAAATAAAATGCTTTGCAGAGCTAGTCAGTCACAAACATTCTTTTTTAAGTGTGAAAAAGAGAAATTAGAAAATGGGACCAACTTCAGTGTTGATATGTTAGGAGCACAATCTCTTATTAGTTGAATGTTATGGTTAACTTAATAGAAAGCACTACAGCCTTTAAATATTGGATTTATATAGGCAACATATTAGCAATTATATGTTCTTGGCATTAAAAAAATCATCTTGAAAGAGAAATAAGTCATAGTTGATTCATAACTGGTCTCTTTAAAAGCAGCTGCAGCCTCCCTATTATTTCAGTTTTCATTGATGACTACTAAAGAGCTGTGTGTTTACCTAGAGGAAAAGAAGGCATTAAAGTGTCACTGGTCCCTCAAGTTTTACAGATGCCAGTTTATCTCTCATCAGTGAAAAGCATCTGCCCTTTAAATGAATGGAACTGACATCAAAATGGTCCCCTTTGCTCCTTGCTGCTTATTACTAATGATATAGTAAGGGCAGCTGAGCCTGCAATAAATGTGTTTTTGTCCAGTTATATTGCAATCAGTTTACAAACTAATTGGACTTCTTAAAAATAAAAATAAAAAGAAGGGAAGGAAGGAAGGAAGGAAGGAAGGAAGGAAGGAAGGAAGGAAGGAAAGAAGGAAGGAAGGAAGGAAGAGAGTAGAATAAGTTCTTGCTTCCAGGGACTCTCTGGCATCAGCCTTCACACTTCTGCTCAAAGTACCTGAGTTAACAAAGCACACAGAAAAGCCAAAGACTAGTCTCTTCACCCTCTCTCCCAAACTGTCTGACAGGAATCAATAATGATTCTTGCACACAGCTACAATCTAACCATCTAAGATGAAAGTGTGAAGGAAAACTTTGGAGCTACTCTTTACAATCTTTTATTAAAGAAGGGTGTAAAAATACATTTGCCTTCGTGGGGCAATTTTCCTTCTCAGGTTCAACGTAATCCATTTTAACAGTTGGCAGTTTAAATAACAGAAGTTACAGGCTGCCATGCACAGATGCTTTGCATGCCACATGAAAGTGATGGATTCAGAGGCGGGAGCAAAACCAGAAAGAACCTGAAAGAAAAGAAGCCCTTCTTCTATATGAAAGAATTTCTTTAATAACAGCAGCTGGGAAAAAATCTCTCTGAGCTCGTGTCCTTCTTCTGTTTTACCAAAATCAGCTATCATATTCCCTAACCCCTCCCCGACATGTACCAATGGACTGTCAGAAGCAAACAACTGCTTCACTAATATTGCAATCACCATCTACTCTATTTTTAATGTGCTCAGAACAGGTCTTCTTATTGTCTAGTAACAGGGCTGTCCTCTGCAAGTTTGCTATGTAAAATGATATATTTTAAATACAATAATCCCCAAAAGCAGTCTATCCATAACTACTATTTTTAGGCTAAATAAAATATTAACATTTTTTATTCATGCTTGGGATAACATTTGCAATTCGGCTTTTTGAAATATTTAAATGGAATTGCATATGCTATGAGGAAAACTAAAAAAAAAAAAAAAAGAAAAGAAAACCAGCAAACTTTGATTTGTTCTTTCTTGTGTGCCTTATTATAGGATTCTAAAAGAAAACTTGAAAGATCTCAAATTTAATATTAGATTTGATGGTCTTGTTTTTGCCTGTTCACCATATATCTGTGGCCAACTACTGTGACTAGATTTTTTTTAACCTGTGCAAAATGATTATTTAGAATCAATGTAAGTATTTGTTTTTTATGTTTAAAGTTTCATTTAGGAGGTGAGAGATGGATTGCTCAGAGATTGCTGCTCTTTTGGAGGACTGGAGCAGGGCTCCCAGCATCCATGTAAAATGGTTTTACAATGATCTGATAACTGCAGCTCTGGCTTCTATAAGCTCTTATATACATGTGCACGGATGTGTACACATATACACATGTGAATAATAGAATACATGTTTTAAAATAAATAAAAATATTTATTTGTGTGTAAGTGTATATGTGTATATGTGTGCATGTGTGCATGTGGTTGCTTGTGTGTGAAGGACAGACAAGGGTGTCACATATCTTCTATCACATTCTACATGACCCTCTGGGGAAGCTTATTATATGGGTGCTGAGATTCAAATTACAGTCTTTATAATTATACAGCAAGAGTTATTGATTATGGAACCTCCTTTTCCACCACAATACATTATTCATATTGTAATTTTCAAGATTCTAATATATTTTGATTATAAACTGTAGCATCAAGAGGAGGAGGCAGCAAGTTTACAGCTTGTTGGTACACAAAAACTAACTCCCTACACACCTGTCCCATGGACTAATTTTGGTAATAACGATGACATATATCCATATGCTTAAAAGAACAATAATAAATACATCTCCTATAGACTAAGTATGAATATTTCCTTTTGGGAAAAAAACAGATAAAAAAATTAATGATAACTAGCAAATAGATGGTAGTACGTAAAATACTTTCCTATTTAATTGTGAGATGTGGTTTTACTCCAGTTTTGGAGCTCTCTCCATGTTTAGACTTTCTGGCTTTAAAGTATATTTAAAGAGGAACATAGACTGAAGTTTTTCATTACATGATTATCCTGTGTGTAGTATATTCTGATACATCATCATATTACATGCTCTCGGATTTGATAATATTTAGTTCTTTCTAATTGATCCTTTATAAAAAGACTGAATATTATTTACTACTTCATTATCAATTGAAAACTGATTGCCCACAGCTCTCTTTACATATCTCAAATGTATCTATCCCATAGGAGAAAGCAGATTTGGTAGCGTAAGAGTTCTCAATGCATATATACCAATAAAGTAAAACATATGCATGTTTATAAGAAGTATTACAGATTTGTATAATAGTTTGTGAATAGTAAATGTAACATGGGATTTTAGAGCTGAAAAAAAATTTATGGATTATTTAACTTGAAGCCCAACCCTTTATTATATAGACAATGACACGGATTTCTAGAGAAGAGAATTGACTTGTCATAAATATTCTATACAATAAAGAACTGAAACTGAGAGGGAGTGGGATGTAAGGTAATGAACCATACAACCATAATTGGTCTATCATTCATTTATTGGATAATTATATGATTTGGCTTTGATAAAATGTATATTTATGAAGAATGATAGTAGCAACATGACAACCAGTGATCATCTGATGATTCCAAATAATAATCATTTTGGTGAAGTAATTAGGTAGCAACAGTGAGTTTGAAACTCCTGTAATTTTATAGTAATGCAATATTCAATGATTTTGTTCAAATTTTCTATACGAACGATACAAAGATTTGAGAGGAACAAAATATAATTGTATGGGCTAGCACCTTGGTGAGATACACTTTGGGATGGATAATGGATAGCTATGACCTTAAGAATACATAACTACATATCTGATGCTTGATACTACACCTTTTAAAAAAGCCATTAGCCATAATTAAGACTGAAAAGTTAAAAGCCAATTGCATTAGCCTCTCTGGTAATTTCATCACGGTCTACACTGCTAGCCAAAAGTGTTCAAAGCTGCCTGTATCACACTGATACTTATTGACATTGCTTTTGTCAATCTTTGTCCTTACACTGATGTTATTCATGTGCAGTATATATTTTAGTATGCGAGGCTCTGTCTATACATTTTGCTGTGATCTGGGCATCTTTAATTCAAAGCCAACTGTTGGGTGAACAAACTGAATGGGAGTTCTGTTTCATAAAGTATCGTTTCTATAATCATTTTCCCAAATGTGTATAAGCTGTACATTATCCATGCAGGCATTAAGAAATTGTCTACAAAGCAGTACCTTTTGGCATGTATTCTTTATACCACCTACTATTGGGTATCTATTTTAAAGTGCTATGAAGCATGGTCCTTTAACTTACTTCAACTCTACAATTTGTGAACAGGTATTTCCTAAACAACTTTCTTACTAGTAGGACTAGAACAAAATGAGACAGATATTTATACACACAAGGTTTATGTAAATGAGTCTCACCACAGTTTGGCACAAATTCCATTTTTTTCAAACATATCCCATTCTTTGTCTTAAACAAGACATATTTCCAATTATTCTTTTAAAATTATCTATACATACCATCAATGCTTTCCTATCCCTCCTTAAAATACTGGTGAGTGTGTGAGTACATGTCTAGTCTCAATAATGTTCCAGAAGTCATATTAGAAACCTGGGTCTTATATATGCCAGCCAAGCACATTATCAACTGAGCTACATTCACAGGTTAGTTTTTTTTAAATTGTATCAATAATATTGGTTTCCTTAATTTTTGATTATATAATGTTTGTGCATGTATATTTTTGTGTGCAGGTGAGCAGGTGATGCCACTGAGAACATATGTAGGTGAGAAGACTATCTCAGGTGCTTTTTGTTCCCTGTCTTCTATCTTATTTTAAGCAGGGTTTCTTGCTTGTCATTGTGTAGGCTATTGGACTGGAAGTTCCTGTGGATTCTTTATATCTATCTTCCATCTTGCTTTGGGAGTACTGGAATAAGAAAGATATATGCTACTGTTCCCAGGTTTATGTCTATTCTGGGAATCTGAACTCAGTTCCCTTGGCCTGTGCAGCAAATGCTTTATCTACTGAGCCATCTCCCTAGCTCAGTAAAATCTTAATGATGCCTCGTGGTAAGCCAGAAAACTTGCTTCACGTTAAAAAGTACTACTCTTTGAATCATTCATTATTGGTACCATTGATATAGTCCAGATAGCTTGTTATTTATGGCTTTATAACTTTATATTATTTGGGAGATCACATGATGATGAATTAGCTTCCCACTCTTATTGGTCACTATGCCAATATCATGCTCCTTTCTAAATAAAATTTCAACATTTTTATCAGCTCATAACTTTATTTAATCAAAATCATTAAAGTAGCAGAGAGTTTGCTTCATGTTTGGATTTCACTTAAATTGCTTATATAATTTTAAATTGCTTTGTATCAAAATTTCCAAATGCATTTATAAAGTAATTTTATAGCAACAATATACATTTTTAATGAGGAAAAGCAGCTTACTTATTTTTAAAAGCTTTTTAAAAATATGCTGCTTTCTATAAAAAAAGAGAAATGTATGTTTAAACTAAACTATAACCCAAAGCAGACAGAGCAGCTTCTTTCCAGCAGGAAACAGCCACTTACAGGGCACAGCAGAAGGATGCACCCACTGGACTGGACTCTGAGGATAACCTACTCTTTTACTGTAGTAGGAAGACTGTATGAGATATCAGATGGTTACTATGAAGTGACATACTCACTATGGAGTAATACAGAGAAGCATGATGCTTAGTACATAGGAGTTATTCAATCCATTGAGTATATAAGCTGCATATAAATCTAATTTTAGCATCCCAAGGCTCAGAAAGAAAGGGGGAGTTGTCTCTTTATCATGTTTTCCCTACTTGAACTTCCTGGTGACACCTGTGTGCAGGTCCCTTGAACAAATGATATGGTCAAGAAAGAGTGAACATTAAGAGAAATGAGGAAAAATAAGAAAATAGCAAGGTTATACTGTCTGCATTTATTTATGGGGAGCAAAGAATTCATATTGTGGAACAATTTTAAGCATGATCATAATTTATGAGAAAAAGGTTTGTTCTTTTCTCATTACTATAATAAACGGTGATCAAAAAAAGCTTCCTCAGACTTATAGTAGGTAAAGAAAAAAGTTACAACTTCAATTAAGTCTTTGATTTATAGATAATGTTGCAACATCACAAAAAATGAACATCATATTCTATCACAATCTATTTGCAAAGATGTGGATTTGTTTTAGGGGTAGAATGGGGAATCATTTTTCACTTCATCCTTTTCAAATTAGTATGCACTTAAATAAATGACTGTTCTGGAAAGAAAATGCAAATGAACATTAAAGTTTTATATTCTTTCAAATACTTTACCAATCGACATCAACATACATTCATTATTATAGATATAATCAGCGTTTATATACTCTCATGTGATTTTATTCTTTTGCTTAACATTGTTTCCTATACATGCTTTCATGATTTGTCAATAAATCTTTCCACCATCAAACTGATGTTCCCTACATTTACTCTAATACTTTATGATAAATATATATATATATATATATATATATATATATATATATATATATACATATACACATATATATGTATATATATGCTGCTAGTTTACTGTTACTTTCTGTTACTTTAATTTACATTTCTTTATTTTATAGCAAAGAATTTTTCATATGATTAATTATATAAAATGTTCTACACATAAATTTTCTCTCTTTACTTTTCCTCTAATGTCAACTGTCTGTGACACATATCTGCAGGTTACTCAAACACATTATGTCCAGGATGAACATAATTAGATTTGTTGATGAATTTGTTGCCAACTGCAGAGGACAGGGGACACAGCTCATACCTTTCATTCTGCCAGTACTTTCTTTGCACATGGCACAGATTCAATACAGTTTCTATAATCAAATATCTTCTAAAGTCTAAAAATTGCCACAGTGTCACAAACTTTGTTTTGTATATGAAGACTATATCGGTTCTTAATCTGTGGGTGCACCAATGGAAAAAAGAAAGGTGAATGATTGAAAGTTTTCATTGGACAAATATTTAAAGAAAATGTCTATCCTCACATTTTCACTGAAAGGCTTCCTACTTCACTCTAGTTTCCTACCAGTGACCACTCAACAAAAAGGAAGCTGCCTATAATCAAGTCCGTGCAAAGTCTCTACCTATGAAAGACATTTTCTAAATCTTTTTTTTTTTTAAATTAAAAGTATTGCGTGAAGACCACATATTAGTTCTGGAATAACTTCAACTAATAAGAGTTTCACATACTTACGGAAGTAAATTTACAATATTTGTGGAAGTAGAGACACTGGAATTTAAGATAGAACTAACTGTTTCCATGTTAGGATCTTATATATCTGGATGTTGGATGTCATTGTAAACAAAATACATACATGTATGGACAAATTGCAAAAGTACCTTATGTGTCATACAAATGGCCATTTATAGCTTGGAATAAAAATGACAATGATGCTATACTACACAGTTTCACATGCTGCCTTGCACTATGTACTTGGACAGGAATGCTCTGGACAACTGTCAGATGGTTCAAATTTCACTGTTAGAGGTGCTAGATGTGGAGCCTTGAAAGGATGGCTTGGGTTTTGGTAGAAGTGCTGGCTGGAAATAGCCCAGAGATCCAACAGGTGTCCATGCCTGTGAGGGATGACATATATTTCACTGTGCTCCCAGACTCCAGGTTTCTAACACGAGGTCTAAGACTTCCATTTGATCTGCACCATTCAGTCATGTAGGGCAATGCCCCTACCAGCCCCTCCACAGGTAGAGGGCGTGACTACAGGCCTCAGGCCCTTGAGAGATTTCCATATTAATGAGCTACCTAAAGGCTAGAGAGCATAGCCAATTACATATTCCTTTTCCTGACCCTCCTCCCTCCTTCTTCCCTATTTAAGTCAGGTCCACCCTGACCTAAGTGGGGGTGCATACAGGTTCAACTACCATTCCCTATGAAAATAAAGCCTTTTGGAACCATGGACACAAGTCTTTTGGGGCCTTGCTGTAGGGAACTGTGGAGAAGGCCTTTAGCAACCACCTCACTTCCCTGAAGACCTCTCTGTATTCCAGCCACAAGCAAGCTAGCCTTGCTGCTAAGTGAGTACAGTAACCAAGTCTCTCCTGCGGGGTGGAGTGCTGCCAGAGCTCTCCCTCCTCCCTTGTTGCATCTCCATTCTGCAGCTAGGAGTGTCTCCATTCTGAGGCAGCCTCTCAGCAGTGTCTGGTAGCCCCAGAATGGAGGCCACCAGCCTTCAGGTCCACTTAAAGAGCCCTGCATCCCCCCCCCCCCCCCCCCGCGGAACTTCAGAGTGAACTCAGTTGAGATTCCCACATTCCAGTCTCTTGGGAGTCGTGGGAATCACAACCACCCAACAAGATTCAGGACCCCCGCCCACAAACCCACGCAGGTAGAAACACTAATGTCAGAGATAAGAATGAGTGCTTGAACTAAATCATTTCTACAAAGCACAACAGTGGAGTGAAAACAACAAATATATCCGTGAAGATATTTCTCTATATCACATATAATTTGAGTGTATCAGTGGAACTCAACTCAATAGCATAATTAGGCCTCTTATTATTTCAACTATATTTTCAAAATTCCATATATATTTATAATGGACAATTAAATTTTAGAAAACATTATTAGGAATATGAAGATTATCTGAGCCATTGTATTAGTTGTAGCCTTTTGAATCAAATAAGCTGCTTAATCATCATCTGCTCACTGCCCTGCACTGTGTAAAATGACTGAAACGTCAGTAATCCTCCAAGCAGTCCTAAGAGGACAGATGTTATGAGAAGACTTTTCTTTCCAAAGAGGAATGAACCTCCAATGAAATGAAAAACCTTACACAGGATCATGTAGTTACTAATATACTTGAATATCTGAAGACATTGCAAGTCCATAACCTGAACCATTATGCCATATGCTTTCCACAAGCTTGGAGTGTGCATATCTGGGTCTGTGACTCTGACAGGATGGTGCTTGGTGTAAAACAAAGGGGAAGTCAGAAGCAGGACAAGAACAAGTATCTTTGTCATCCATAAATGTGTTACCATCTTCAATTCTCCCTCTCTTAATGTATTTTTTTTATTTTTAATACATTTTTAAACTGAAAACATGAAGAATGCCACACTCATGTTCTATTTATTCTCCGAATTCTAGTTCTGATGAGATTCTTGAAGGAATGCTTTGGAGAGAGGAATGAGTTGTCTTCTGCTTCACTTACACGCTGGTGACTTTGTATCTACAGGGCATGAATTAACCTGAATCACTATACTTTAAAAAAGATGTGTTTTGTGCTGGAGAGATGGCTCAGGGGTTAAGAGCACTGACTGCTCTCCAGAGATCCTGAGTTCAAATCCCAGCAACCACATGGTGGCTTCCTATCTGTAATGAGATCTGATGCCTCTTTCTGGTGTGTCTGAAGACAGTTACAGTGTACTTATATATAATAAATAAAAAATTGTTTTTTTAAAAAAGATGTATTTTATTTTTAATTTTGTGTTTGCATATCTGTTCATGGATATATGCATGTGATTCCTCAGAGCTCCTATAACTGGAGTTACAGACAGTTGTGATCCTCCCAGTATCTGTGCTGAGAAGCAAACTTGGGTCCTGCACAAGACCAGGACAAGCTCTTAACTGCTGGGCCATTTCTTCAACCCCATACTTTACTTTGGTAAGCATGTTAGTTCTGTACAACTTCCTAGGTTAGTTTGTTTCTTAACCATATATAGCACTTCTTGTTTCCAATCAGTCATATCTGGAATATTATTAATATACTGTTTCCTGTGGTTTGACTATTTGTGTCCCACTAAAATTTATTTATTTATTTATTTATTTATTTATTTATTTATTTATTTATTTATTTGAGGCAGGGTTTCTCTGTGTAGCCCTGGCTGTCCTGGAACTCACTCTGTAGACCAGGCTGGCCTCGAACTCAGAAATCTGCCTGCCTCTGCATCCCAAATGCTGGGATTAAAGGCGTGCGCCACCACCGCCTGGCTCCCACTAAAATTTAATTGAGATAGTTCTTATCATAGCTATATTAGCAAGTAGAGACTTCAGGAAAGTGACATTTTTTTTCTTTTTTAAGAAGCAGTAACCATAATGACTTGTAATATTTTCTACAGTCTAGGATCCTAATCTGAGCTAAGGAATAAAATGCTTCCCGTTTGGATGCCAGTATCTTTGCTGATGATCATCAGAAGAATGCTGATTACTGTGGATCCATCACCTTCCTGTGCTAAGTTTTCCATGGAATACAATACTTGTCACTCTCTTAAGAGAGGAGTAGAGAGTTCAGTGCTTGGCAGCCTGAGAAAGCAGGCTAGCTTCTCTTATTTTCATTTTTTCCCCCTAAATGCATTACTGCAGCCACACTGAAGCTCTTCTGCCACTTCTCAGCCTACTCAGGAGTTTCCTGAGAGCTTCCTGCAGTGGATCCCTGGTAGGGTGGCATTTCACCGTCAGTAAATTCAGAATAGCTGAGTGTGAACTGCAAACTCTTACCTCCCTTTCTATAGCCATTTCATGCAATAAATTACCTCCTCAAATTCACCAAAGTGCTAATGTTTAGAATGCAAGAAGAAATATTAAGTGTAAAATTATTCCTCAATTAAAAAAAGTCCTAAGAGTGATAGATGTTTTTTTTTCTTTTTAAGAAAACATTTGCCTTTTCTCACAGTGACAATGAAAAATACACTACAATATCAGCCAAGAATTAGGCATATTATTGGCATAAAAAATATCCTAAAATGCATCCACTTTCATCATCATCAATCTTTCCAATGGGTCCCACTCCCAGGTTGCTTTCTAATTCCATATGCCTCCTACATATTTCAAGAGTTTAATGTATATCATTACTTCATTTTTAAAATTTTATTTCCTACTCTCAGGAAGCTTTATTAATTTTTATAATACTTGCTTTTTAGATGGTAAGATTACAGAAAATGCATTACCACGTCTCTTATAGATGTCACAGTAGTATGAGTGACAACTATGAGATGAAAAAAATTCAATTGGCAAAACTGCAACCTTCCTGTGGATGTTTTAACTTCAAATAATGAAGACAAGAGTGGTAAAATCTATGGTAGCTATTTTACTACACAAAGAAGATATCATACTAAGAGTGTGTTTTGTTTTGTAGTGCCAAAAAAAAGCTTAATTTGCATAATCCAATTATGTTTATTTTGGATAGTGACTGTGAATTTGGACCAGGTATGTTGGAGTATTAACGACAATTTTGTTCTTCTTGGAAAAATAACAATTTTGAAGAACAAGCTCAAACTAAGTAAGTTGCAGTAGAAAAATCACTAAATTTGAGCTTAGAAAACTTAGGGTCAAATCTACCGTGCCTCATTTGTGCAGGAAAACACTAATGAGTCAGGTAGCCTTTGGAATTCTCAGTCTATTCAGCTACAAAACGAAGAAAATATCTTTGTCTTACGATGTTCACCCATTTATTAAGGGTATTAAAGAGGATGCTCTAAAGTTGCTTATAAACAGCTTATTCTAGCTTCCTAGGTAACTCTAAAGTTTTATTTTAATTTACTCTGTTAAGAACAAAGCCCATCTAAAAATAGATCCTCCTTTCAAATCAGTTAATATGTATCTTTTTATTGTTAAGTTATCATATTTGGATGCTTTGAAAAAATTCATGGTCTTCTGGCTATATTCATAGTAGACAATTGCTATGTATTCTTAACAACAAGCACAGAGGAAACAGCTTTGCTTTTATTTTGCCATTTTCTTTTTATTCTTTAGCAGAAGCCATTTTGATGTTTAAAACCATAATACCAATTGACACTGTCATGATCTGGAAATGTCTGCAAGGTCCAATGGGAAGTTTTAGCAAATATCATAGTACCTCTAAGGCAAGGTACATCCTAAAGATAGATAATGATTTGAGAGTTTAGTACTAAAGACAGAGCAGGGTGCTGGGGAATGGTCTGCCTGATGCTCAAAGGTCAAACAGCAAGCAAGTTTAATGCCCAGGAAAGTAAAAATAAAACAAAACAGTCAGTTATCATTGTGATTAGTGATGTTGAATGGGTGCAGGATAATTTAGGAGATGTGAAGTCAACTAGCACATTTCACGACTGTCAAAACAGATAATTTCAAATATTCTGCTTTCTTTCTGACAATTACTTAGAAAACTCAGTAACTGCAAAGACATCCTGGATAACAGTTATCTGTTCAAGAATGGGTCGACCACTATAGTTGAGCAGCACTTCAAAGGCACCAGAGTGGAGGATAATTCATAGAGCTCAAGAGAAGAAAACATATCTCTATATAGCTATTAAGACATCCTATTGACATGTTTATCACTGACAACTCAAGTGCTGACTTTTCTTTTAAAGCAAAACAAATGCACACGCCAAGACAATACAAAGACCTAGTAGAGAAATTGATTCCAAGGCAATGATGCTAATTTAAATCACACATGTGATCAACTAAAATATAGTGACTGAAATTAAAAATGAAATTCCCAAGAACACAAGTTAAAGGTTATATGTAATCAGATACTACAAGAAAAATAATGACAATGCTCAGATATTTGGTAACATGTGAAAATCAGTCCTGTTCATGAATGTGCCCTTCCCCCAGACCTGAGCAGGCCTGCAAATTATTCACCACAATAGACCAAACAACAGTAGGACCTAGGAGGCATTGCCTTGCCAGTCTTGGCGCCCTGCGGTCTGCTACTGAGCTAAGAAGAATGGACTGCCTGCTGAGCTAGCCTTGACACCTTCCAGACTACTATCTCCTTGCCTGGCCCCTGGGCTGAACTGAGAAGAGACTCTGGGGGGGGGGGGGGCGGGGCTTCCCCTTTATATGTGAAAGCAAATTATTAAACTTCGGGCCTTGATCAGAATACTTTGTCTTGGCCCCACGTTTCTCTGACCCTCCTTCACGTTAATTCCTAGGCTTCATCTCAGGAGAACCCAGTGATCATGGCTGCAGGCAGCTACATATGAAGACATTGCAATAGATAGCATAGGATGGTTGTTTTTCAACCAGGGAGCCAGCATGGGACTGACCTATGCCCTCTGCATATATATTATAGTTGTATAGCTTGGTCTTCTTGTTGGACTTCTAACAGTGGGAACAGGGGCTGCCTCTGACTCTTTTGCCAGCCTTTAGCACTCTTTTCCTTATAATGTGTTTCCTTGGCCAGCCTTAATACAAGGAGAGGTGTCTAGGCTTACTGAAACTCCGTATGCCATGTTTAGTTGATATTCCTGAGAGGTCTGCCTTTTTCTGAATAGAAATGGAGGAGGTGGATTCCAAGAGCAGGGGTGGGGAACAGAGGGGAAGTGGGGGAGAGAGAATAGGAAGAGAAGCTGTGGTCAGGATGTAAAAAAATTAATAAAGAAATGAAAACATTCTTTCTTTGTAATGTGGGAATGGATTATTATTGGAGTTGGACTTACTTAATGGTTTCCCATGTGGCCTCATATGGTTTCCAAAAAGAAAGCAGAATATAAAATGATAGATTTGAAAGAGAATATGTTTACCTTTATTTTATCTATAATCTGGTCAGAATATTAAACTCTTCACTCTCACAGGCAAGTGGCTTTTTTTGGAATTTATGGTGGTAACTCAGGTTTCTACAGGCTAGACTGCAAACTGCTTAAGGTCACATCTATCCTTTTGGTCTCTTAACAGCTACATAGGACATGCCACAGAACCTGTGGTTAAAGACAGTAGGCTTAATTAAACACACAGATACTTTTCATAGTCTCGTAAATTGATAGGGAGATGATCAAATATCAAACAAATAAAAACGAATGTCAGCTATTTAGACAAGAGGTGGCAGGAAGTCTCTTTTAAATGTGTCTCTTATATTTAGTGTTCATGCTGGCATATAGGTGGTCCTCAGGGAGAGCTGAGACACAACAAAGAGAGGGTGATAAACTAGGACTTAGGAGGTGGGTGAGGACTAAAGAAGCTTTCTTCTAACGCTTTTCAATCTTCACGGATGCTTGCAGTGGAACTGGAAAGGGGCATCCTTCGTTAACTTCATACAAATTTATGTCTCCTCATTCTTAAAGTCTGCTATCTTCTTCCATGCAGTGGCATCTATCCAAATTTTCAGGCTGATTGAGATCATATAAATCAATGTTAAAAGTTGTACTATAGCATAGAAGCCAGAAAGTAATCTACCTTTCTTTAGCTATTTTTGACTTTACATATTAAGAGTTTTCTACCACTTAAGTATGTATCTTGTTGGTTATATCTTCACTTTGTTCTTGATCAGTTCAAGTCAACAGATATTTACTCTGTAACATGCAGACAGGACCAAAAAGTAATCACATAAATCAGAAATCTAATAGTGTTGTATGAGTGCTTTTAAACCACTTTAAAGTGTTTGCTATGATTAATTTATGGTAAACAATGTGAGCTGTAGGATCTTATTAAAGATTTTTATATTTGACCCAGTCCGTCTTTATATTTCTATATCAACTCAACTGAAAAATTCCCTGATATAAATTAGTTAAGTTGTTTTTATTTACAGTAATTATCATCATAAATAATAATAATCCTGTCATAGAGAATAGAGTGATGGCTTGGTAAATACGAGAACCTAAATTTTTACTCCTGAAGGCTCGGAGTTCCAGTTTTGGGATGTGGAGACAGCAATATCCTTGGCCAGATAGTCTTACCAAATAGTTGAGCTATAGGAGCAATGATAAACCCTGTATGAAAAACTTAGGTGAAGAGCAATAGAGAAACATCCAAAGTCAACCTCTTGCCTCCATACCACCCACATTCACACATACATATGCATAGAACACGTGTAAGAGAGACAGACAGACAGAGAGACAGAGAGAGAGAGACAGACAGAGAGAGAGAGAGAGAGAGAGAGAGAGAGAGAGAGAGAGAGAGAGA
>JANHMN010000005.1:47616017-47655716 GCA_030674055.1 Rhabdomys pumilio
AGAGAGAGAGAGAGAGAGAGAGAGAGAGAGAGAGAGAGAGAGAGAGAGATATCTTGGTGATAAATACAGCTAAAGGTCTTACCCAGCATCCCTGGGGTTCTAGACAAGAAGACCAAATTAAAAACCAACCAACCAACCAAAATTACACATTTTTTACTTTGAATCTGATTAAATACAGGAGTTATCTAATCTATAACCCCTAATTTGGTACTGAAACAGCCTATTTTCATTGACCTCAAAATATATAAATGTACTTGAACACACATTCATTCTAAGAAAGCTTCTCTTTAATCTTTTATCTATCTTGGTTGGACATTAGATTTTCATTGAAACAATTTTCTCTACATTTCAAAAAGCATTTAGAAAGAACTCTTCTTTCAAATTGCTCCTTAAGATCTCTTTCTGAAACCTAAATTATATTACCTTATTATATTTAAATTTTGTGAAATAAGAAACAAATGTATCATTTTTAAGTAGAAGCAACAATAGAAAATTTGTCACTAGATCTCATAGCATATAAAATTTCAAAATCCTAGGTATGAGAATTCTTTATGTCTGTTGTCCAACTGGTCCAATCTCATTTCCTACTTCCCAACCTAATAATAAACCACCAACTTTCAGTTTCTAGCACTTATGGGATATTGGCATAGCCTTCGTTCCTAGCAAATCTAGAATGCTTATTACATGGTTCATCTTTGTGTCCCTTGCAAATTAAATTTTATTCCTAGAAGTTAAATCTAAAATGAAATCCTTTACAGATTTCTTTTCTTTCCTACTCATGAACTGGGGATTGCCTGAACTGTGTTCAATTCAGACCCCTTCCCCATCACAACTATCTAACTCAACAAATTGAAATGATTTTGGTTTGTTTGTTTGTTTTAGCCTTGCGCTGCCTAAATAGACTATGTGTTTCCTCAGAATGGCGGCATCTACATTGTATCTCACCTTTCTATTTCTGCTACTTAGGACTGGAGCTGATTCACTGATATTTATTAGTATATATTTGATAATTAAATAAAACATGAGTAATTTGGATTTTGTCATAGTTGCCTGGGGACCAGTATTGATGCTTACCTTGGCTTAGTGAACCTTCTTCCCACAGACAACGCAAAATTAATATTATAAATAAGATTATACAGATAATATTTAAAATGCTTAAGAGAATGAACTTTTCAAAACCCCTCAAGTACTTTATAAGCATCAATTTACATACAAATAATTGATATGCTAATTATAACTTCGCCATATTTGTTCATTAATACTGAGTCCTTAAGGACTCTGCTAGGCAATGGACTGAATGACAGAATCATGGTAATGTAGTTTGTGTGCCTACACATATTAGATATAAATAAAAGAAGCATGTCCTTAAAAAAATCCTGTAATTCAAATAATGTTCTCAAAATCAAAATGGCCTTTCCAAAATTGTAAAATACTTTATTAACTGTGGTTTTAGGAGGCAAATACATTCTTACATAAAGGCTCAAAACACATTCACAAAAGGTATTAGCAGAGATGTTTTAGTTTAATTATTTCTTATACGTTCTGCTTATATCTTGTTCCATGTCCAGTAACTAACTACAGTGGCTAGTTACACGAATTTATCTTTCTTGAATGACACAAAGTCCTTCACATTCTTGTGTGCTTACATGCATGACTGCTTCCTCTGGAATGGCCTCTGCTAATGTTTCACCATGAATTTGCCCATCAACTCCAAAATAAACTTCCTTGAACTCAAAGAGCATCACAGTAAATTTTTGTAGCCACAGAAGATACTTTAAACTTACATTTTCTCTGTTTCCCCAGCATTTTAAGGCACATATTCATGTACTTGTGATATAATAATTATGTTTATATCTATCCCAAATCGAATGGAAAGATTAAATGTCATTTTCATCTTTTTATCTCTAGCATTTAAGGTTGTACCTTAGATGATACAAAGAAGGCACATGTTGATTGTATTTTACTCTAAAAGATATATTGGAGACCTGGACACTTCTATGTATGATTGTAGTGAAATGGATTCTTTTTTCCAGATATAATCAAGTTAAAGAGATTCAGATGCACTCTAAATCCAATGACTGATGTCTTTATCAGAGGAAAGTGACTTAAACACAGAGGGTAAAGTGACCAACTGATGAAGGAAACAGAGAATGGAGTGATAAAGATGCAAACCAAGAAGTGGCAACAGTTATTGGGAACCAGCAGAAGTGAAGAGGGAGGCAAAGAGCAGACTGTTATTTAGAGTTCCCAGAAGGACCAACCTGGCTGATATCTTGCCTTCTCACCTCGAGTATTTTAAGTCACTTAGTTTGTGGGAATATATTATGTTGATCCTAAAAATCTAAGGCACCATTCATTAGTTTTTATTGATTGGAAAGAATGAATGACATACATAGAGGAGATACTTTTACTTAGTAAATTCTCTTTGTGTCTTAAATTTTGTAGTGTCTTTCCATGCACACCAAGTTCCTTGGTCAGCATAATGTAAAGTTGCTTCATAATCATTTAGACAAACATTTACTTAAACAATGATCCTGGCTGGAGGGAAGAAGACAGTCTTAAAACACGTAGTTGACTGCTTCTTTCTACCATAAGTCCTACTGGTAACAGGGCATAGATCTCAAGTCTGCAACTGAAAGATTAAGGACCATACATAACCAATTGAAACAGTCTCTTATTCTTTATTATGACAAATTCTCTTTCAAACTTTGGTTACTGTCACTGTTTGAATACCAAAGGTCCTACAAAAGCTGATATGTCTAAATATTTTCTCCCTAGCCAATGGCACTAGTTTAGAAGGTTACAGAACTTTAAGCGGTAAGGCCCACCTACAAGAAATGAGTATCTAGGGACTGGCCCTTCAAGTTTATACCCTGACTTCAAGATCCTTTTGCTCTGTTTGCTGTCCAGGACACAATCAGCAACCCATGTCTCCACTGCCAAGGACGGACTCCAGTTATCATGTTCTCCTTACCACAATGGGCTGTATCTCTTTAAACCATGAGCTAAATAGACTTTCTCTTCGCTTGCTATTGTCAAGCATTTCATCATAGAGGATGAAGAAAGTTACTAACTTAAGTATTGCTTTCTACAATAGGCCACTATCACACTGGAGCCTTCATGCAAATGTGTAGAATGGTTTGTTACTGTTACTGTAGTTATAAGACTTAGAGTGACTATATAACAAAAAACACAGTGATGGACATAATAAACCCAAATTTGAGGTTATGTAAGTTGTTGCTTCTCTCATCATTTTATTAACATGGCCTTTGGTAAGCAAACATTGCCATCCCTTACAATCATATAAAAGGTTGTTTACAAAAGGCTTTGACATATAGTCTTACATAAAATTGATATAAAACATCTTTTATTCATTTTTTCATTAAAAATTCCTTTTATACCTCACTGTCTTTTTTCTATGCTGACACTGATTTTTAGTTTTTTATTTGATGTCCTGTTCTTCATCTGCTTCTAATTTCCATATGCCTTTCTCCAACTTGCCCATTTATAACTGTAGTCCATCATCTTCACTGTAATAGTGTCTCTGCAAAAGTAGTTCAGTGATCATCTTTGTAGCTAGTCTTTCCCTCTCATCTCCCTCATCTAAAGACTAGAGAATTAAACAAAACATAAAATTACAGGCAAAGGAATATGGCATTTCTTAAAGGTTGCTATACAGATTCTTTCCTGAAAAATGCAGATATGGTTTGTAGCCAGTGGGCATGCGACCATTTCTTTGTTGGCATTAAAGTCAGGACCATAAGGAAGTAATAGAATTCAGCAAGTCCCATTATCTTGTTTCCTTCCAATGATGGGTTGAACTCAAAACAGACACCGTTGAGAAGTGACATCTTTAACTCCCTCCAAATATCTGTATTTATGATTTATATACTAGAAACATAGATTGAAATGCATCAAAGACTCAAATACTAAGTATCTGATCAGTGCGTTTATTAAAATAGATCCAGGAAAGCCTGGAGTGTGAGTTTATAATAGTCTGTCTGTGGTCAGATCTTATCAGTAACTCTGAGAGACCACTAGCAGCCTGGTTGAAAGATCTCTACTATGCTAATCATGAGTTTAGTCTTGACTGGAGTGAAAAAGTTTGTAGGCTACTATTAGACATCATTTGCTTTTATTTTTGTAGTAAACAATTAGAGTAAATGCAATAACTGAGTTAGTCTGAGGAATATGTCTATGTATGTTTTCTTATTCTTTATAATCCTGGGAAATATATATTTATCTCCATTTTATAAATAAAGAAAAAGAGGCATGGATAAGTCATATCTTATTCACATCATGCATATACTAATTGCAAGGAGTCCAATCTCCACAATCATTTCTCTGTAATCCAGATCCTATCCACTATTCTATACCATTTCTGTTAGAGTTTATTGCTGTAAAGAGACACCATGACCAAGGCAAATCTTATACAGGGAAACATTTAATTAGGGCTAGTTTAGAGTTTCAGAGGTTTAGTCCATTATCATCATGATGGGAAGCTCAGCCTTGTGTAGACAGACATGGTGACAGAGGGATCAAGAAGATCTTGATCCTCAGGCAGCGAAAGAAGACTGTGTGTCACACATTGGACATAGCTTGAGCATACATACGACCTCAAAGCCCACATCAACATTGACTCACTTCCTCCAACAAGGCCACACCTACTCTAAGAAGGTTATATCTCTTAATAGTGTCACTTCCTATGGTCATTCAAACGCATGATTCTATGTATTTTATTTCCTCTCCCTCTCCCTTTCTATTTGAGGAGGGAGCTTTTGATTATACTTCACTATATAGCCTGTCATGATATTTCTACCTTTTTTTTCTCGAGGATGAGATTACAGGAGTGCACTTCTATACCTGGCTCTTTTGGTGATTTCTTTTTTCTTTTTTATTGGATATTTTATTTACATTTCAGATTTATCCCCTTTCCCCATTTCCCCTCACTAGAAAACCCCTATCCCATGCCCCCTTTTCCTTTTTGCTTTTATACAATTTTTTTAAATGTTAGTCAAAGGCTTTATAATGTCTAGAATGAGCTGAATGAGGAGAGACTTTAGTCTTTCAGTTTCTTGGGTTAAGGGTTACTTTCAGGATTCCATCAGCTAGCCTTCATGGTCAGTCCCCACTCTGGTATGGATGAGTACCCTAAAGACCTGTATATGTTAAAGAATTGTTGCTAGCCTTTGGTATCACTTGGAGATGGTAGAACATTTAAGAAGTGGGAAGTAATGGGTAGCCTTTAGATTAGTGCAGAGCATAATCTCAAAGGGGATGTGGCTCCTTGGGCTCATTTACTCATTATAATTTCTTGTTTAATATATAAGCCCTTGCTCTGATATGTGTTCTTATTCTTGCCTTCTACTGCTCTCATCAACGACCAAACCAAAAGGCTACATTTTCTTAGATTTGAACACCAAAACTAGGACTTACACAAACTTTTCTCTTTTCAAATTAACTGTCACAAGTATTTTGTAGTAGTGGTATAAAGTTGACAAACAGGGGTTCTAATGTTTCTCATTTACTTTTAAAAAGATTTATTTTATGTGTAAGAGTGTTTCGTTTGTGCCCCACATATGTGCACAGTACCTGTGGAATTTAGAAGTGGATATTAGATTCTCTGCTAATAGGGTTACAAATGGTTGTGAACAACAGTGTAGGTGCTGGAAACCAAGACTAAGTCTTTTGTAGGAGTAGTGCTCTTAACTGTAGAGATGTCTCTCTAGTCCCTTTTAAGACTCCCTTGCTTTTTACCTACTAAATACATAGAGTATTTTAAAATACACTAGAGAACAGATTAATAATTTGGACAAAATGTCAGAAGCTTCAATTTTGTGTTGTGGTGGAAACTGGGCATAGCATGTTTGAATACTTTCTTGTCGTATCTATTTCTGATTTAAACAACTGCTTTACAGAGAAGCAGAAGATCCTTATTAAAAAGTCTATTGTGTTTGTACTTAAGGAAATCTTAGAAATCAAAGGTTATAAAATCTGACATTGTTGAGCTATGAACATCCTTATCAACAAAAAATATAAAGGAATAGTTGCTTTATGATTTAACTTGTAATATAAGAATACCATCCAATACTAATATAGTTAACAGGGAAAAAAATCAAATGCTATGAAAAAGTTGTGAATATTTAAATACCTTAATTAGTATGGATCTTAATTAGCATGTATTTTGCAGTAATGCATTTCACATTTTTGGTACATGGTGATGAGCTGATACATGTGTGAGGCACATTATACAATCACAGTTAATAACACACCCAGTGTGTGAAACAGTGGAATAACACACATCCTCATTCCTTACTAGAAAATATTGTTTGAGCATAGTAAACTGTAGAGCCCTTCAAATGCGTATGCTGAAGCCTTGTCCACAAGTACCTTAGAATGTGGCTTTGAAAAAGAAGTCTTTCATTGTAAACCTACTCAGTACTACTGTGAACTTCATAGGAGGAACAGTGAATATGTGTGTGTGTGTGTGTGTGTGTGTGTGTGTGTTTGTGTATGTGTTGTGTTTACAGTTATACATAATGCATGCCATAACTTAAACTATTAATGTAGCTTTAAATTTTAATTATTTTTTTTTGTTTGTAGAGGTGTTTTGCCTGCATGTGTCTGTGCTCTATGTGAATGCTGTGCTCATAAAGAGTAGAAGAGGTTGTCAGATCCCTGGGACTGGAGTTATAGGCAGTTGTGAGTCACCATATATGTATTGAGAATTGAACTTGGATCCTATGGAAGTACAGCGGAGCCATCTCTTCAGCCCCACTATTAATATTTTTGAAGAACAACAGTAAGCTATTTGTAGATATTTGTTCAATATTTCATTATTACTATATTCGTGCTATGCATATTTCACTGCAGAATCATTTCACATTTCACTAAAAGAGGTTTAAGAGAAATGCCAACTAAATGTAAAACATGATTTAAGATTTTTTGTTCATTTGTTGTGAAGGATATTAGTAGGATAATTTATGAATTTTAACCAAGTCTACAGATTAGTGGCTTATTAATGTTGACAAATCTACTGTAACGTAAAAAGATGCTATTTTGAAGAAATACAGTATCTCTAACCCAAATCTAACATTTCCCTTTCTGTGATCCATAATTCTAGTAACAAACCATTCATAAGTTTTAAATTGTATGCTATTCTAAATAACACAGTGAAATCTCAGGCCATCTTTCTCTATCTGTGTTATTATTATTTTATTTTACTATTCTGATCTATTACTGTGAATAATTTATAAACTTTATTACAGGTAGTTATGTATAGTAAAAAAAGACAACTATGTAGAGTGTGGTACTATAATTCATGGTTTTTAGTCATTACTGGGGTTTTTGAACACGTTCCTTATGGGTAAAGATGGAATTTTATATATGCCTAAGTGTTAGGGCTAAAATGGGAAATGTAATCAGAAATCCAGGAAAAGGTAATTTATGCAATGTTTGTAAACAAAGACAAGATAGTAAAATGTTAACATTTTGGAAAACCAGAAGAATGACATATAAAAATATAGAATGCTTTTATAGTTTTTCTATAAATCTAAATTTCTTGAAAATAAAATATTCTAAAATAGAATACTTTATAAGGTTATACATAGTAGGCTATTTCATATATTATAATATATATTTATGTATATCTGTATACACATTCTCTTACTCTTTCTCTCTGTCAAGAAGATTAAAAGGTGAGGTTTATATGAAAGTTTAATTTCTAAGGTTCATTTCTAGGGTAAATTAAACCCCAATACTAAAAGCATTTAGGGGAGCCAATGTTTAACAAAGTAGATCACAGTACGGTAAACAAAAGCAAGGAAACTGAACCTCACTGTATTAGCAATCACAAAAGGAAATGGATTACAAGTGCTTTGAAATTAGATATTTACTTTCTTCTAAATTTTAGTGTACATATTTAATCAACAGTTGGTTTCAAGTCACAAACACATTAACAAATTTCTGAAATAATCTTTTTCAAGTAAGACACATAGGAATTCACTATTTCTGTTTCAAAGAAGTCAGTGCTTTGTTAGGTTTTATTATGCCAAAGCCCATACAGTTTAGAGTAATGTTAGTATATTAATTAAATAAATCCACATATGATATATCCACATAAAGGTAAGTTATCAGTCTTTGAGAGATGATTTCTTATCATTTTGCACAGAGAATGTAAGCAAAATTGCATATGACAGGTACATAAACCATTCACAAGAAATGAACCAAATAATGCACTTTTCCTCAAAAGCACTGTGAACTTAGAAACACGGTTATATTTAATCCCAAATGCCCACATCATTGTACGTTCAATTAAATTAGTAAGAAAACTGGGCCATGTCACTGAGTGTTGGTGCCCTTTCATGATTAAAAAAAGCAACGTGGCTTACAGAACCCTTCTGACATGTCATTCGTTCTAGCCAAAGGCCATCTTTGCTCTGTAGAGTATATTTTAAAAAAGAGTCACAAAATTAGAACTCACAACAAAGGGCCTCCTGAGATTCACTGAGTGAATTATATAGTTTTGGTCAGGCTGTGTCACAATACCATCAGGAAAGAAGAGAACAAATGTTTTAGATTTAAAATTGTCTTAAATTTATGTAGTCAGCAAACATTACAGGGAGGGAAGGAGAGCAGGGGAGTGAAAAGAGTTAGAGTAGCACAAGAAGAAAAAGATTCAACATTAGGCAAGTCTGGAGCAGATTCTTCCTTTTCACTTTCTAGCTGTATGATATTAGGCATAGTTTGTCAGGTCTCGATTTTTTAATGCATAAAATGGGTACAATTATGGTTATTCTGTGAAATGTCTTTGAGGAGTAGATGAATTCTTACTAAGTGTCATGTATTTATTAAATCATGTATTGTTTCTGTGGAAGCAAATGCTGGAATGTTGTAAACTGAAATGAAGCACCAAATAACTAAAATACCAACAAAGGAAGCACTGATATTAAAATTGTTTCAAAAAAGCAATAGCTATCAGCATCTAATCTAAAGTGTGGTTTGAAGCAAGGGCTTAGATAGAAATCCAAACAGCATCTCTACAAAATAAGAGGCATGTTGGGGCCCCTTTTAATAGCCTTTGAAGCAAAAGAAAGCATGCTTTTCTGACAACTGACAACTATCCACAAGAGACTATCTCTCTACCACTTGTCCTTTCCTCATGAATACTTTCTACTTTTTATTATGCTCATTTTATTCTATTGTTGACATTTATATTTTTCTTGCTTTAGGAAAAAAAAAGCTTTGTGTCATCCATCACACTAGTGTATTTTGTAGGCTACACTCATAGGTCAGTGTGTCTTGCTGAGCCATCATCAGAGAATCTACTTCCTACAACAGATAGGAACAAATACAGAAGTCCATAGCCAGATATTATGCTGAAAGTGAGAGACCCTGCAACACTCAAATCTAAATGGGATGTCTCCACCAAATCACTCCCCTCAGGGTTCAAAGAAACCAGTAGAAGAGGTGGAAAGAATCTTAAGAGCCAGAGGGAATGGAGGACACCAAGAAATCAAAGCCCTTTAAATCAACATGATAAAAGATTATCTGAACTCACAGAGACTGAATAAGTATGCCAGGGCCTGCAGGCATCTGCACCAGGTCTGGTCCTAAAGCTGAAAGGAGGTGTGGACACACAGACCCATTCCTAACCCAGAAATAATCTCCAATTGATAACCACTTGCAAATAAAATTAGTGTCTTCCAAAGGAGTCTCATTGTGCAAACCAACTATACTCTTAAGGATTGGCTGCAGGCACAGCAGTAGATGCAGGAGGTTTCTTGTCTCATAATGTTGTGTCTGGGTTCTTCCTATTTTAATTTTTTTTATTTATATTTTCCTCTCATGTTTTACTCTGTAGGTCCTTTGTGTATATATTATGGCTTCCAATTTAGTGTGCAAATGAATGGGTCTCAATTTCTTGTGTCTTCTTTTGGACTTTTCCCTTCTGTTTATTTTGTCCAATTAGGATGTGTTAGTTTTTGTGTTATGTTATCTTTTATTTCTTTTCTTCTTTTCTTGATATTTTCTTTATTTACTTTTCAAATGTTATCTCCTTTCCAGGTCTCTCCACCGGAAACCCCCTATCCCAACCCCTCTCTACTGCCTCTATGAGGGTGCTCCCCCCCCCACTCCTGCCTTGCTGCCCTGGCATTCCCCTACACTGGAGCATCGAACCCCCACAGGACAAAGGGCCACTGCTTTCACTGATGTCCAACAAAAACATCCTCTACCACATATAAGGCCAGAGCCATGGGTCCCTCCATGTGTGCTCTGTGTTTGGTGGTACAGTCCCCAGGAACTCCGAGGTGGGGGGTGGGTGGGGTCTGGTCAGTTGACACTGTTGCTCCCCATATGGGGCAGCAAACTCCCCAGCTCCTTCAGTCCCTTCTCCAACTCCTCCATTGGGAACCCCATGCTCAGTTGCTTTAACAAAGAAGCTAAAACCATCCAGTGAAAAAAGGGCAGCATTTTCAACAAATGGTGCTGGTTCAACTGGTGGTCAACATGTAGAAGAATGCAAATCAATCCATTCTTATCCCCTTGTACAAAGCTCAAGTCCAAGTGGATCAAAGACCTCCACATAAAACCAGATACACTGAATCTAATAGAAGAGAACATGGGGGAAAGCCTTGAACACATGGGCACAGGGGAAAAGCTCCTGAATGAACACCAATGGCTTATGCTCTAAGATCAACAATAGACAAATGGAACCTCATAAAATTGCAAAGCTTCTGTAAGGCAAAGGACACTGTCAATAAGACAAAATGGCAACCAACAGATTGGGAAAAGATCTTCACCAATCCTACATCCGATAGAGGGCTAATATTCAATATATACAAAGAACTCAAGAAGTTAGATTCCAGAGAAACAAATAAAGATATTAAAAAATGGGGAACAGAGCTAAACAGAATTCTCAACTGAGGAAACTCAAATGGCCGAGAAGCACCTAAAGAAATGTTCAACATTCTTTGTGATTGGAGAAATGCAAATCAAAACAACCCTGAGATACCACCTCACACCAGTCAGAATGGCTAAGATCAAAAACTTAGGTAATAGCAGATGCTGGCAAGGATGTGGAAAAAGAGGAACACTCTCCCATTGCTGGTTGGATTGCAAGCTGGTACAACCACTCTGGAAATCAGTCTGGTGGTTCCTCAGAAAACTGGACATAGCATTACCTGAGGACCCAGCTATACCACTCCTGGGCATATACCCAGAAGATGCTCCAACATATAACAAGGGCATATGCTCCACTATGTTCACAGCAGCCTTATTTATAATAGCCAGAAGCTGGAAAGAACCCAGATGTCCTTCAGCAGAGGAATAGATCCAAAAAAAAAATGTGGTACATTTACACAATGGAATATTACTCAGCCATTAAAAACAACAAATTCAAGAAATTCTTAGGTAAATGGACGGAGCTAGAAATTATCATCCTGAGTGAGGTAACCCAATCACAAAAGAACACACATGGTATTCACTCACTGATAATTGAATATTAGCCCAGAAGCTTGAAATACCCAAGATTTAACTCACAGACCACATGAAACTCATTAAGAAGGAAAACCAAGTGTGGGTGTTTCAGTCCTTCTGAGAAGGAGTAACAAAATATTCTAAGGGAGCAAATATGGAGACAAAGTGTGGGACAGAAACTGAAGAAGGGGCTGTTTGGAGACCATTCCACCTGGGTATCCATCCCATGTGCAGTCACCAAAGGTAGACGCTGATGTGGATGTCAGGAAGTGCATACTGACAGGAGCCTGATATAGCTGTCTCCTTAGATGTCCACCAGAGTATGACATATTTAGAGGCGAATGCTCACAGATAACCAATGAACTGATCATGGGATTCCCAATGGAGAAGTTAGAGAGAAGACTGAAGGAGAAGAAGGGGTTTGTGGCCCCATGGGGAGAGCAACAATATCAACTAAGCAGAGCTCCCAGGGCTGAAACCACCAGCCTGCGAGCATGTAGGAAGGGCCCCATGGCTCCAGCTGTATATGTAGGGAGGAAGGTTTTGTTGTGGAAGAGGAAGTCCTTGGTCCTGTGAAGGCTGGATGACCCAGTATATATGAATCCCCATTACATATCCTAGCAAAGATGAGAAGAAATTAAATAAGATGCCGCTTTACACAGAATCAAAGATGAAAACAGTTTTTTTCTTTTCAAATAAAGCTTTATTTAATAAGAACACAATTGTGAGAAGGGAGGAAGGGAACTGTTCAGCCATTTAGGGCTGTTTGTAGGAAAAGGTGGGCAGGATGAAAGGATTTAGAATAGACTAGTTGATGGGCAGGTCAGCAAAACAGATCCAGGCAGCAGCAGGAGCTAGTAGCTAGTCATGAGCCGGGGCCACCTGGGAGATGGTGATGAATTGAAAGAATTCGCTGAGCAGAGTATTGCTGTAGACTGCCATATCCAGCAGCTCTGGAGTGATGCGCCTCTGAATACCTCTGCGTTGGGCCTCATTGCCTGCCAGCTCCAGCAGCCTTCGGGTGAGGAACTCCAGGATTGCTGCCAAGAAGATGGGCACTGTTTCACTCAGCCTCCGGGCATGGCCGCTCTTTCTAAGATGGTGTTCCACCAGGCTCACGGCAAAGATCAGCTGGGCTCTGGAGGTGCGGGAGCGACGGTGGCGAGATGAGGACCCTTGAAGACTGTTCTCCGAAGTCCTGGGCATGCTGGCCTCACAATGCGATCTCACTGGAAGACTTGGCTCTACTTGGCTGCTCTCTATTGACCCGGTTGCTGTCTGCTGACCTGCTGGGCTGTGGGACTCAAGTCCAAGTCCAACGCTCAACTTTTTCGGTTTGTACCAGGCTATGTATCCTAGCAACCCCTTATTGGTTCGAACCTATTCCCACGGGGCTCCTACTGATGACGTGCATGTTCCAAGCCAGAGCTCTTTAGGAGGTGTCGTCATCACTTTGTGACCTTGGGATGCCCAAGGAATCTTCAGGACATTGTCAGCCAGTTTATGCTGCCTCATAATTCTCTATGATGTCCACTGTCAGCCTGATTTAACTTACTCAGATAACTACTTCAGCACGATGTTGTCAGAACAGAAACTTGTCCATGAAGATATCTATTCCTTATACATGCTCAAGAACATTTTGGCTTGAGAAATAGGAAGAATGTTCTAATCTGATTTCTTTTACGGTTCAAGGTGGGCAAAGGGGAAGCTCTTTTTCTTTCCTTTTCATTTCTGCCACCTCTCCTCCAATCCTGATCCACTTCATTTCTGTCTCTCAGAAAACAATGACTTCTGAAGATAACAATAAAAGATAACAAAATAATATAAAATAAGATAAAACAGAACCCATCAAATTGAATTTGGACAGGGCAAACCAACAGAAGAAAAGAAATGCAAAGGAAGGCATAAGAATCAGAGACCTACTAGTTTATAAACACAGCAGTTCCATAGAGATACTTCACTAACAGCTATAATAAAACTGTTCAGTGGATAAAGGACGGTATTTTCAACAAATGGTCCTGGTTCAACTAAAGGTCAGCATGTAGAAGGATGCAAATCGATCCATTCTTATTTCCTTGTACAAAACTCAAGTCCAAGTGGATAAAGGACCTTCACATAAAACCAGATACACTGAAACTAACAGAAGAGAAGGTGGGGAAGAGCCTCGAATACTGAGGCACAGGGGAAAAGTTTCTGAACAGAACACCAATGGCTTATGCTCTAAGATCAAGAATTGACAAATGGGACCTCAAAAAATTGCAAAGCTTCTGTAAGGCAAAGGACACTGTCAATAAGACAAAATGGCAACCAACAGATTGGGAAAAAAATCTTTACCAATCTTATATCCATTAGAGGGCTAATATCCAATATATACAAAGAACTCAAGAAACAAGACTCCAGTCAACCAAATAACCATATTAAAAAATGGAGAACAGAGCTAAACAAAGAATTCTCAACTGACAAAACTCAAATGGCTGAGAAATACCTAAAGAAATGATCAACATTCTTAGACATCAGGGAAATGCAAATCAAAACAGCCCTGAGATTCTACCTCACACCAGTCAGAGTAGCTAAGATCAAAAACTCAGGTGATAGTAGATGCTGGCGAGGATGTAGAGAAAGAGGAACATTCCTCCATTGTTGGTGAGATTGTAAGCTGGTACAACCACTCTGGAAATTAGTCTGGTGGTTCCTCAGGAAATTGGACCTAGTGTTATGTTATCTTATTTGATTTTATTATTATTCCTTAGAGAGACAGAAAAACATGAATCTAGGATAGAGGGGAGGTAGGAGGAGTTAGGAGAAGTAGGGGGAAGAGAAACAATAATCAGAATATATTATGTATGCAAAACCAATCTATTTTCAATATGGGGGAAAAGAAAGAAAGAAAGTAGGTAAAAGCTGGATAAAAGAAAGCTTTCTTTAAGTTAGTCAGATAGAAGTTTCACATCCAGCAGGGAGCTTGAGCTAGAAATGTGTACTTCTGATCTAGAGAGAAAACCATTTCTGCAGTTTTTCTATCAGTCTGGGTGGCAATGCCATTGAATCTACTAAGAGTAGAATAATCATAGGAAAACAATAGCATCTACAAGCCTTTGGATCTTTCTGATTGGGGTCCTTAAGTTAAGATCTCATTTCTTAGTGCAAAGTAAAATGTTTATCATTTTACTTGAGTGACATCCAAGTTCAAAAGCTTAACACTGTACTTAGTCCTGAATTGAAATAATTGGGAGCGGTGTGTCTACGAAGTTTTCTTAAATGACATAAAAAAGAGAGTTAATTTAAGTGTTTGGGGGAAAATGTGCCACTGAGTTAACATACATGAAACCATACAAGAGAACCACACAAAAAGAGAGACACTTGCAACCTTCCTCCCTGAAAACGTGATTATAATTGTTCAGTTTCTACTTCATTTCTGACAGCAGACTGATGCTAGCTAAATGCATTGAGGGATAGTACATTTTAAAAGCTGGTTAGGAAAAAAATCAGTAGAGAGGATAAACCCACAAAACTTTTATGCCTGTTTATCAATGTCTCTCAGCTCTTCATACTTTCAATGGGTTTTAAATCTACGATCAGGGTAAAGATATATATAGTGGGCACTAAGCCCCCCAAACTATATTTTATTAGTGTGATATAAGATAGAATCTCTATTGTAATGATGGAACAGTTTATCTTTGATATGGAGTACCAGTAATTTTTATTATCAATTTAGATAACCAAACTCATTTGAGAGGATGTAGGGCAGGAAGTCTTTAATTTTAGGGGAAAAAAATCCTCCTTAAATCTCATTCAAAGCTACTTTTGTCATTGTACAGAATTTTCCTTCAATTTCCAGACCCAAACATTTAGAATGTCCATACATTAGATATCATTAGTATTTCTGAATTTTCTTGAACTTAATGAAAACAGATTTTCCTCAGTACTGAAAAAGAACTATATCCTTCTATTTTAATCTAGTTAAAAGAGGAGGAAATAATAAAAATTAAAGACCAACTTCTAAATTCAATCTATTCTTTTCTTTCCCATTAAGACCTAGTTGAAAATTGGATATCCAATTTACTACGAAGAGGGTACTCAAATATTCCTGCTCAATCCCTTATTGCTTCTAAACTCACTCAAAGGTGAGATTATTAATTCTTCCTGACATAAAATCAAGATTTAATGAGCAGCTGACAGCCCTCAGGAATTATAAGAAAATTTAATATGATAGTTTTGACTAAATAATATACTTTTACATGTCTAAGAAACATATTATTCAATGTAATAGACATGTTGATTTAGATGGTAAATTCTAATTGTGATTAATTTTATAAGAATATATATGTATATATACATACTTATCTATTTATATATGTGTGTGTTTGTATTCTTTTCCAACACTTTTATCTGTTGTATACATCTGGGAGACAATAATTTCTTATATTCGTTTTCAATTCAGCTTAACAGTTATTTTGAGTTTCATACTAAGTTTAAGGTATTATAGGCAATAAAATAAAATGATATTTGTGTCTTTCAAGTGACTTCAAACGAGTGAGTTGCTGAGACAATACAAACTGATAGTGTGATTCAAACAGAAATTAATGTGGAATTGAAGAGGGACAAGAAGAAATGATATTGGGCTTGGTGGTGAGTGAAGGGTAGTGGTTTGCGTAGTCAGGAGAAAAGTGAACATGAAGACATGCATGTTTGCAATGAACCTTGAAAACTGAAAAGAGTGAAAAGGATGAGTGAAGGCATCCAGTAGGGAAGCCAAGGATCCAGCATGATGAATTGGGATGAGATGAATAGTGTCATGCACATGAAAGGGGTAGTGAGAAATATAAATAGGAAAGATCTACCTTAGGCCATGCCATGGGAGACACTGTGTGTAGAACTGACTCAATGGTTTATAGTTAAATATCTTGTGCTTTTCTCACTAACTAGATTCTGACATCCTCAGGAGCAGAGGGTGTTTATGTGTATTTGTTATTCCCATGGTAGCAAGCATATTGTCTTAGTCACTGTTCTATGGCTGTGAAGAGACATCATGACCAAGGCAGTTCTTATAAAAGTGCAGTTAGTCTGAACTTGCTTATAATTGCCCAGGCTTAGTCCATTATCATTATGGTGAGGAGTGTGGTGGCTTGCAGGTAGACATGGGGCTAGAGAAGTAGCTGAGTGCTACTTCCTAATCCAAAGGGAGAAAGAGAAAGAATGCTTGGGCTTGGTATGGGATTATGAAACCTAGAAGCCCACCCCCAGTGATGCACTTCCTCCAACAAGGCCACACCTACTCCAAGCAGGTTACATTCCCACACCTCCTAATCCTTTCAAACAGTTCCACTTCCTGGTGACTAAGCATTCAAATGCATGAGCCTATAGGGGCCATTCTTTTTTTTTTTTTTTAATAGGGGCCATTCTTATTCAAACCATCACACCTATGTGTATAGACATGAAATAAAAATCTCAAGAAAATGAAGAGATGCCACAATTATTCCTCAGTAGTTTTTCCCTTTATTTTCTTAAACCTTCATCTTAAACTTCCTTTAAAAATAAACTTTAAATGGCCTTTGTCCAATGAAGCATCACTTGCATGCTAATCCTATGATTTTGCAGCTGTTAGAGTCTGGACATAGAATAACGGCACTGCTGAACTCAAGAGAGTATGTACAGCCAAAGCTGTTCAAATAATATTGTTAGGTGCATTTTATAGCAAAACTGACTTTTAGCCAGTAAAAATGACATGGCTTAAGTGATTTCTGTATAGGTTTTTTTACTTTTAGGTAGCCTCCATAGGGAAATAACATCAAAACTAAAATTGTTGTAGAAAAATGAAAGTGTAGCAACATGTATCCTGTGCCTTATTTGGTTTCTGGCTTCTAGCTATATAGGAACTGGTAACATCTACAAATCTTAGATAGGTGATTATAATGGCCATTGAATCATGGTTTTTGGAGTCAGTCTACATAATGGTTACCATAGCGTAAAATAATACGCACTTAACTATATGTAGTATTGATTTCATCTTCTGCTAACTGAGTTCCTGGGAAGAAGACATGTTTTACATGCATGAATGGAATTTAAATAAGTCTTACCAGTTCCCCCCCCTCCACTCAAGGTCCAATTCTATGCGATACACAATGTTTTCCTGAGTATTGGGGGAGGGGGTTATTGTAACAGTTTAATAGGGAAGGGTATCTCTTGTGGGTTTGATAAATTAAATACAATGTGAAGTATTTTTTTCTGTTATCAAGAGTGAACAATTCACTTACAAAGAACATTCAACAGTTATTTACAGCAAAGCAGCAAACAATTTACATTTAAGGTTAGTAACAGATACAGCATTCGGCCTCTGACACCCACCCACATGACATGCAGTGCTTAGTGAAGGAACAAAATGTACATATTTCTCATTATGGATAACTTTCAAGGGATTAACATTAACAGAGACAGATAAAAACATGTTAAATAGAGGCTCTCCTAAGCATACTGTATAACAGTGGACATAGTCACTATTTCAAACTGTCATGGAGAGAGATTATGGCACCTGTGGTCATGTGTCTTATGTGAGCTTATGTGAAAGCACAATGGTCTAAGAGTTCACTAGGACAGGCGCACTGAGATGTTTCTTCAGACTATGACTTACACAAGAGTGAATCACCTTTTCTGAGCTGTTACTCAGGAGGAAGTGTACTTTTTATTAAAAAAAAAGACATTAAGCAGTAAAGCATCATATATGTGTATTTATTCATACATGATTTGAAGAAAATAAACATAACACATTTGAGGTCTTCTGAGATTCTGAGCATCTAGCACCTATTGCTAAGTACGTTCTAATATTACCAACAATGGCCAGGGCTTGTCAAATCTGTATTTACCATTCTATGGTGAGTCTACCAAACTTCTGAAGCATCATAAAAATGGATCATTCAACTGTCTCATCAAAATGTTCTGGGAATCTTCACTTCTCTCTTTGCAATGTACTCTTAGAACCCCTATAGAAAGTTGCAGTGTTCACTGTGGTCTTAATTTTGGTTTCTTTTAAGAGAACACGGAAAGTACAGGTTGAACAAAAATCATAAATATTTTCAAGTGCCAGCACAGTGTCCTTATATGATGGCTCACAGTCAAAACAGGCAACTATAAATAAAACTAACAGGAAATTGTGCTCACTTATGCAAACCTGAAATTGTAAAATTTCTCTCTCAGGTCCTATCCATGACTCACTGAAGCTCATCTATTTCTACTCTTATTCTTGAATTGAATGATTTTGAGTAAATATTTGCTAATGCCAACAGCATATTGAGTATGACAAGGATAAAAGACAAACATGGTCTTTAGGGATCTCAGGCTCCTAGAGCAGATGGAGAATCATGGACTAGCTGCTTAAATTAATGCTGTAGAAAGACAAAACACTTTGGATTTGATAGCAATTACTCCCTCATTTTATTCCTCTACAAATTCAATATAATCTTAAATAACTGGTGATGGGGCAGACATAAATCCTACACCATAATATATGTATGAAATATCCTCATTTGGCAGAGATAATATATAAAGTAGAAGATGGTATAATGTTTTTATAATTGGCCTTTTCATTCTACAGTTTCCAAAAATAGAGTATAAAGTAAACACTAACTTCAATTAAGGACAATTATATCTCTATTGTTGAGCATGTATATTTCAGATAAATGCCAACTAGGCTTGCATATGTGTGTTACATATTTTACATACCTATCCACAAGTAAGTCTTAACTCTAGTACCAAGTTATCTGTATTCCTTGTGCTACTTATTTACATTTCAATTATTCTTCTACCTAAAAATGATAGAGGCTTATACCCAGCTTTAATCCAAATGAAACTCAAGAGAATTCTAAACTTGAAGGTGTAACTTTTTTGGATTAAGTTTTCAAAACCACCAATACATTTAAAAGTCAGTATCAAGAAAAGTAAACACAGGCCCTATTGTTTTAAGTCAAAATTAATCATTTCTTTTATCCCATAGAGAACCTTGGGCCTTCTGCAGAAGCCTTTATGAGGGAATCCATTATAAACAGAACTTAAAATATTGAAAATTTTAGATTATTATAACTCTTACTACCATTATTATAGCTAAGCATTGGGGGGATTGGAATTATTTTGGTATCTGACACATATTTTTGGTAACTGAAAGATTTTTTAACAAGCTACATATAAAAGTATGTAATATTTAATTTTATAATATTTGTTAATTTAATTTCCATGTGTGTGCCTGAGTATATGTATGGACAGGTGCCTGTGGAGGTCAAAGGATGTGTCTGACTAACACTGAAGTTACAAAAGGTAGTTAGCTGTCATGTGGGTACTAGAAAACAAACTGGGGTCCTCTGGGTGAGCAGCCAGTATTCTCAACTGTCAAATCATCTCTCTAGCCACAATACTTAATTTTTAAATTTCAGTTTTGATCAGATTACAATATTGTAATACAATGAACAATATTACCTTTTCTCTTTTTTCTATGCATACTTATCATTAAAAATTTTAACTGGAGTGTGGTCTATAAGTATGCACAAAAAAACCTAAACACAGAGTGATTTGATACAGTTAAAATTAATCTCAGTAGTCCCAAAGTGTAGAATTCTCACATGGAGTAAATTTCCTTATTCGTTATTTTAGAGATGGATCTACTTAGATAGAAATCAACCACAAAGGGAAAGTCAATTTTGTTTATCTTCACTTTTGACTTTACTTGAGAGGGACTTTCTGGCTAGCACAGCATCCTTTTCAATTTGTTTCAGTATAATGTGCAGCAGATACACTTGATTAATGAACTGATTAGCAACTTCGTTAATTATTTTTCCAGTGGTTTTTCATTATCAAAGCTATTGTGAATCTTTTAAGTTACTGTTCTTTAGTTGTGAGAGTCCAAAAGTTTAAAAGGATTGGCTCTTATAAAAAAGTACATGCAGAAAATATATATTAAAAAAAAATTTCATTTCAAAATAGATTCCTAAGAACTGTCATATATCAGTCCTAAAAGTAAGGTGGCTGGAAACTTTAGAATTTGGCCACTAAAGCAGTTAAATGTATCTTTGATGCTTTCCAGAAGCAATGTAATTGCGTCTATACATATCTGAAGTACAGTTTGCTGGAGAGTATATATATAGCTTAGAGAAGATGCACAGATACTCAAAGAAAAAATGATTGGCTTTTCACTGTAATTGAATTAGAATGAATACACTGAGTGAATCTAGTTTACTATGATTCCATGGGGGGAGGGGAAATCTCCTTTGCTACAACACTATTAAAGGAAATCAGCTAATTTCTTTAAAAAAAAAATTACCAGCATAAATTGTTTTTGTCCTCTAAGAGAAAATAACCTAAGATTATTCAAAACCATTGTAAAGATTTGTTCAGAAATGAATCATTAATAATTATTAAATGCAGAGGAAGAGTTGATGCAAGCAATATATTTGCATGGTCTTAAAGTGCCTCCCCATGGATTGTTTATTAGTTGGAGCATGGAAAATAATCCCTATAAATTGAAGTATCTATTGACTGAGTGAACAAATAATCAAACTTAACATCACCAATGAGGGACAGAGAGACACTGTGTGCTTACAGATGTGAAACTACAAGAAGGACAAAGTTTGCTTATGCAGTGTTCTGGGTAGGAGTGCATGACTTGAATTAATCATGAGAGAAATGCAAATTGATGAACTGTATATAAGATAACCAAACAGGTTTGTTTTATAGTCAACAATGTGATAAAATTTCACAATTACAATGCTTCTTGAAACAATAGAATTATTTTAAGTAGATTGATTAATTGCAGACAGAAAAGGCTTGCATGTGAATGGAATATACAACTCAGATGCTTTATTGGAATAATAGCTATAACTGGAACATAGACAACTGAGTACATGAATGTGTTGATTATATACAGATTTCCTGGGTTGGTTAACTTACTATTATTACCCTAGATACTAAGTCTACACTTAAGAAACAGTCATTAAAGTATTAAAAGGCAAAGGGATATAACAAATATGTGGTCAAATATTTAGGACCAGTCATATCCATTCATTTTCTGTTGTCAATAGCACAATTCTACTGACTAGGTATATTATAAAGAAAAGTTTACCTTTGCTCATGATTTTGAAGGTTCATAATCTAAGGCTTCATCTGTTGATGACTATCTTATGGGCAATGCAGACAAGAGACAGGGAACACACATGTATGTGTATGTCTCTTATAATCTCTTTTAAAGACACCAAGATTCAGTTCTGGACTTGATTTTAGTAATCTTATCTAATCCTAATCACTTTTTAATGGTCTCATTTCTAACCATCATATATGAAATTTGCATTCTTGGTATGTCACAGTGAGGATTAACACTCAACATACAATGCTTTTGTAGGCACTGAATCTAGAACAATAGTGATCCCAAGCAGAAAGTAAACAATAATATTTGTTATTCGTTTATCCTATCAGGAAACCTATAAAGTTATTTCAAAATAAAAGCATTAAGAAATAAAGATGAGTTTTGGGAACCCAGTCTAGAGGGCTTACCAACTAAAATAAAAGTTGACTATCCATTGGACAAAGCAAGCAAAACCAAGATTTTTAATCTCAGGTGTCTGCTATAGTTCAGTCTGGTAAAAGGTAACTGTCTGCCCTCTGAACATATATAAAGTCCAAGGAGAGGCTCTGCCTTTGGACAAGGAAAAAACATTCTTAACATGGGGCTTATTTCATGTGAAGTAAGTAGAAGGCATCTTTATGTGTTTAGAATTGTTTCTGAAGTACTTTTGTGACTTTTACTTTGGTTATAGTCACTTGATACAATTCTTCAAACAGAATCATAAGAAAGAAATAGCCCAGAGTTAAAAGTGCCTATACTCTTGGATTTATGTTTCTGTTGATGTTTTGTTTCACTAACCTATTTCTAACTCTTTTCCATTCTTACTAGCTGCATGCTGGCAGAGTCACTTGCTTTGTTTCAAATCGGCTTTCTGCCCAGACTGGGGTAGAAGCCTCTTTTTGAGGATGACAGTGAGCCACAATTCAAGTTGGAATCAGATTTAGTGACACTACTTTGGCCTAGACTAGAATGCAAAATGAAGTGGAGACGTTTTACAGCTCACCACACTGCCCTTGCATTCCCTTGGAAAAAAAAGTGTTCCAAAGCACTGAAGCTAGCTTTTCAGAAATATTATAGTTGTAAAAACTGTGACACCAGTAATGGTTGTGCCAAGCATGGGTTTTATTTTAGTAAGTTGTTTACCTATGCCAATATTTAAGTGTACTTCTGTGCAAAAGATGTGGATAATAGTTCTCTTTATAGAAAAATCAATGTACCCAAATAGTCATAAAATACAACGGTGTGTACATGTACATGTATTATGCAAGTACAAATAGATCTACATTGTGCCAGATGTGATCTAATCCTACTGGAAGTTCTATTTAGGTATATGATATTAAAAAATGCTGAACAGACCTTTTGCTTTAGAGCAAAGCCATACATTTCACATTACCACTAGCAAATTTTATTTGACATGTAATTTTAAAATGAAGTTACTCTAATCTAAAGTAATAGTGCGACAACATGGATAAGCAATGAAGCCTTTCCTAAGACAAAAATGGACTTTAAAATTCTAGAGAGTTTTAGTTACAAGTAATTAGAAATGCAATTTAGAACACTTAAATGCATTTCTTTCAATGGTTAATTACATTAGAACAGCTATTGTTGCAAATGGTGATAGACTAATAAATTGTAATAATCACCTCTGTAAAAATTCAATGGCAATGTTTTAATAAGCAGCTTACATGATTAGAGAAACCTATCTTCCCTAATCACTAGAAATTTACTTCAGTACAGCAGTATGTTGGTATATACATAGATATACAAATATATCTTCACATAACAAACAGATTAAATATGTCTTATTAAACAGTGGACCTCTGAAATGCATTTAAATTGTGTGTATGCCTTGTCTTTAAAAAATTTAGGTGGTAGAGATGGTTTTACCAGAATATATGTTACTTCTTTCTATAAAGAATGTCAGATTTATGAAGGTATGGGAGGTCTATATTCAGAATCCATCCTTCTAATCCACAAATATGTTTTATATTTCTATTAGAAATAAAGAGAAGAGGAAATGGAAAGGAGAGGGAGATAGTGGACATAGAAGGAAGACAGACAAGATGGAAAGGAGAAGCAAAGCAAAGTAGAATTATAAAGAGGAGGAGGGGAAGGGATAGGGATTGAGGACTAGGGAGTGGGAAAGGGAAATGGAGAAGACGAGTAAGGGGGAATAAATGGGGACAAAGGAGAAAAGGAGAAAAGGAGAAAAGGAAGGGAATCTGTACATTTTTGAAGGCTGTTAAAATTTACTTGGGTGGTTCCTGGGGTCACTCTGTGGTGGAGGGTTCTGAGTATTTGTATCTCAAGTCCCATGAGACCGGAGAAGATTTAACTGGCTGTTCAGCCAATTTCTGTTTGACAACTTGGATTTTGTTATGCCATGGTATATTACATAAGGATGTGACAAATACCTAAAGGTAAAAACTACCAAGTGCCAAATCAATTATTCCAATCCTCCTATCTTTTAGGAATTGGTCCCCTTTAAGCACTGACTGCGCTGAGGACCTCATTTGTTTTGCTCTCCCACATCCTGTGAGAAATCTGAAATCTCCACTGGCTTCTCTGTACCATAGACCCCATATCAGCAAATGCAACAAAGGGAAATTTCATGCCTCATTTTCCAACAGTTCTCTTTACTTGAGAGTTTAACTTTTCAGGCTTTGGCTGGCTTGGCAACTTTCTGATGCCTTGAAACAGAATTTGTCTTTTATTTGGATTGTGTGGATGGTTCTTGGGAGAGCATTCAGCCATGAGTTCCCACATCGTTGCTAAAAGTAGAAATGTATACTCTGTCTATGATGTCCCTGCCCTTTAGTATTCTGTCCAGGCTTCTTGTCACGTGATTGAGTCTTAAATATTATTTTCCTACTAGGAATATTTGCCAATCACTTCACTTGTCCTGTCCCATTTTTACACATCATTCAATATCCTTGTCATATGTTCTATGAAGCATATATTGTCTATTTTCAAGACCTTGTAGCATTCAAGCTGCTTTCCCACTCTTGATACTAAAGACTCTAGACTCAACTTCTTAAGAACTTGGAACTATAATGTTTATCACCAAAAACAGAGTTAGGAAACTTTCCTGTACATTGTTAGTTGTTAATAGTGCCTCCACATCAATGCATCACAGCATGCTTCCATTTCTTATTTACCTGTCTATACTCTTCCCCTACTTTGTCAAGCAAATGACAGCGGAAACAATGTTAACTTTGTTGTAGTATTCTCAGCTCCTTTTCATGGTATCTTCTAAGCACTTAACGCAGTGTCTAGCAGATAGCAGTGAGATTTTTATTGAATGCATGTTAGGAAATCAACTGGTGAACAAAAAAGAGTATCAAATAGCTAATTCAGTGTCTTTTCTCTCTTCTTCCTCTTCACAGTAACTACTTTATCACATCTGCATAATTTGAATTAAGTCAAACTATCCCATGGTTCCATACTTTATTCAAGTAAAGATCAGTATCAATAAAACAAGACTGAAAACTACAGCAAATCATTACAGAATTCCTTCCAAGAATACCAATGGAAATTTCTGTTCATAATATGAAAAGAAAATTGTTTTCTGTATCTCTTTGTGACTCAAATTTTCACATTTTCCTCATGGCAGCACAACTTTAATATATTTCATCCTATACCCTGATCTGTCTTATGCTACCAGAAAAGGAGATGATGTATCTTCTACCTCAGTTAAGGCAAGTTTGGCAGTTAAGCCTTTCCTCTTTGTACCACCTCTAGTGCCTCAACATAGTCCATCTAATTTCTTTCACCCTTTGTTCACACACACACACACACACACACACACACACACACACACACACACCCCTCACCAAGAAATAAACTATCTGCTTTACTTTAGATGGTGCACTTGTGGAATGCTAAAATGTATATTCTTCATCTTTCACATTAGTATATGAGTCTTCTCTTCAAAATTTTCTTTTGTCATCATGTTAAAGAATGTTTAACCTCATTTCTTATTTTATGTGGAACATTACTTGAAAACTGATCTCAATTATAGAATGGTAGTCCCACAGTAAAGCAATTCTAAGCAAAAAAAAAAAAAAAAAAAAAAAACCAAAAAAAACCCCACCAAAATCCTAAAGTTCACAAATTTTAATTTTCACTGAGATATGAAGCAGTATGTGTGTCATTTAAAGTTTACTAAATAAAAAGCGAATCTGTCTCTGAGACTTTACAGAGTCTCCAACTGCGTTTTCAGTCCTTTATAATCTCTGTTGTTCCACACCGACTGACTACCATTAAAATTGAGCACGCTAAGTTTTCTTATTTGATTCTATCCCTTTTGTGATATTATCAGTGCCTCAGACATGCTTGCTCCTGATTCACTGCACAAACAGAGTATTTCAGTGACATCATTGACAACTCTATGGGAAGCCAACCACCATTTACAACATTGTTTCAGTGGAAAACATATTTTGGATTGCAAACAACTGAAATCTAAAAAAGTTTCCCCATATGAATAATCTGGATTCAAATATTAGTATGCTCTACAACAGTATGCCTTACAAGTCATTTGCAAGATCGGGACTGCCTGTATTTGAAAATCTCACACTAGTATATTACTAATCACTAGAAAAAAAATCAGACAATGAGGTTCCATGCCTGAATTTTTCTCCCTCATTTTGAACTGTACTCCTCACGTCTATCAAATTAGATTCATGTAAATCTGAACAAAAATTCTGTCGGTGCAACAGATGTTCTATTTTTAATCTTTTAAAAATAATTTTAAACACATAAGACACCAGTTAAGTATGCAGGTTACAGAAACATTTCAATAATTACAGTAATCACACTCCTAGAATCAAGTAGATGTATTGAGGCAGATGTTTTCTTTCCTGAATTCTATTTAATGGATTTTAAGTTTTCTGCTAGCAGTGGACTCAATCAACTTACCACTGCTGTGCGTCATTGCCTACAGCAATAATTAGCCTAGGGGCAGCAGAGGAGAAAATAGGCAATGACTACTTACAGGGTTGAGGCTGCAAAGACAGGAGCAATGGAAAGATGGGCCAGTGAGTAAATGTAGAGTTCTTCTGAATGTGGACTTGAAGTGGCTGATGGCAAAATCATAGTTCTATGCAAGAGAAAGCACTAAGAGAAAAAGGTTGGATATGACACAGTCTTAGATCATCTATGCCTATTAGAAAAGTACAAAGAAGATGTAAGTTCAGATGAGTGGATTTTAGAGTACATAGATAATTTAAGAACCCTGAAGAATAGAAAGATGATGACACAGTGACACGCACCTGTTATACCAGTGGTCTGAATATTGAGGCAAGAGGTCATGAGTTGAAGGTCTACCTAGGTGACATAGTGAGATCTGCCTGACAGCTTCCCCCAGAGAGGCAACAGAGACAGACATACAGAGACATAATATAAACACACACACACACACACACACACACACACACACACACACACACACGATAGAGAGACAGAGACAGAGAAACAGAGAAAGACAGAGACACATACCCACACACAGAGGTTTATGATCACTGGCTCTAGGCAATTAAGGAGTCAAGAAACAGCATGAATTAAAGCTCACTTCTGCGGGTTTGATCTGAAGAGACTGAGCTATTTCATTTCAGAGGTGGAGAAGGTAGTAGGAATAACTTGCTTGTGATGGATACTAAAAATGATATATATTCCATTTCCATTCTAAGTTCTGTTAAATGAAAACCAGATATAGTAGCATTGCTTTTGTTTGTTGTTTATTTAGAATTGCCTCCTTAAAAAAATCTAGATTAAAAAAATTATCTCTAAGAAAATTTACTATGAAGTAAATTTTAACATTATTAATAAAATCATGGTTAAACACAATGCAATGCAATACAATGCATAGCCTGGCCACTGGCCCCTACTTCAATTCTCACAGATTCAGCAAGAAGAGATTATATCCTAAGACCCCGGAGCAGTGTTCTTTTGTTCTTCAGTTGGATGGGGTATTTTAGTATTACCACTAAAATCAACCCCATGCTCAGTCACCATCATCTGTATAATGTAAGCTCTGTATGATTGTTTTAAAGATGTTTGCAGAAGCTAAGATCTGCTCAGAGGAAGAAGAGCTTTCTCAGAGAAAACTACACATTCCTGCTTGAGGTCATTTCTGTTAGGAAAGAAGGTTTGACAAGCCTCTCCTGATATTAACTCAATGTGCCATTCTTGAGAACAGCCATCTACGGATGAACATGAGCTTCTCTGTACAGTCCAAAATGTGAAATGACTGCCAGAGGCCTGATTTGTTGACATCGATCAAGGTCATACTTATGCTCTGGAAGTTCATTTCATAAACATATTTTCTTTATTATAGCCATGTGAATTAGATCTACATATAGTGATTTTATATAATGAACCTGGGTAAAGAGAGTTTCTTATCAAAATATTTAAAATACAGTCCAGAGCAGGAATAGTATGTCTATCCCTATATATTATCTGTATCAACAATATCTTAACAATGACATCATAGAAAATTTACTGTAATATCTGATTATATGTAAACTGATATATTACAAGACCACTGTGTTTGTTTTCTGAATTTGCACATTTTATAATACATTTTATTCTTTGTTCTTTTAATATTGAACATCAAATGTATCTGTTTTGATGTGCAATCTCTTTTGTTTATTTGTTTATCCATTTATTCAAACATGTCTGAAATGCCTAATACTGGATCTGTAAGCAATTAAGATATGGTGCTCCCAGTGGGATCTCAGTGTAACAGAAAAGATAAGCTGAGGTTAAAAAAAAGCCAAACGAACAAAAATGCCAACCAAACAAACAAAAAGAAATGTAAAAACAAATATGGAGTAGTGGTTGAGCCAAACAGTTTTAAAATTTAACTGGGAGCTCATCAAAGGACAATAAGGGAGGACAATTTAGTCAGAGAAATGTGGTTACTAGATATGAGAAATGAATGGATTAGAGAAAAGACTGCAAACTAGGATAATGTTCTGAAGACTGGCACAGAAGTCTTAGTAAAAGAAGGTGAGAAATGAAACTAGAGGGGCTGTAGATTTGAGCTGTTGTTTTAAAAAGTGAGTGGGTCTTTTAAACAAAGTGATTCTCATGTGGAGAGGGAAGAGTGGGGGCTGATGGTGGAAACCTGGTGACTAGGGACATTATAAGGCACAGAAAAAAACAGGCAATAGTAATGGATGAGGAGAAATAAGAAGATATCAGAAAAAAATAAGAAATGTGTGGTGACCTAAAATACCATTGATACCTTGTGGAGAAAGATATGATTATGGAGATTCCTTTATGATTATATGTAGCAATAGGAATGGTCAAGCTGTACAGCTCAAGTAGACTAATCACTAATATAGTAAATAATATGATATAATACTATTTAGTTATTTATAATAATTTATTTATATTATATATTTACTTATTAGTAAATGTTATTAAATTTGTTTAAATTATATTTATTTATATTATATATTATAAAATATATTATGTTTATAATTACATTCAAGATCCTATAATATATACTGTTTTCCAGAAACTGTGATGGTTACTGGGAAGGCGTTGGGTACTCAGATGAGTTAGTGTCTTTTTCTAATTAATTTGCCATTTCAGGGGGAGGTTCGAGGACCCCTAGTGAAGAAGCAGTCACATGGGAAGTTGAATAGAGCCTAAGACAGTGATGACATAGGGAGGGACATTATTCTACAGTTTTACACTTAGGCTTAATTAATTCTTTCCTCTAAAAAAGATTTCTCTCTCTCTCTCTCTCTCTCTCTCTCTCTCTCTCTCTCTCTCTCTCTCTCTGTGTGTGTGTGTGTGTGTGTGTGTGTATGTATGTATGTGCACGCATGTGCGTGTCTATCTATGTGTAAGAGTGCACATGTGGAATACTAATGCCTTAATATTCCAGTAGAGGACAGAAGATGGTGTCAGGAGTCTCCTGTTCTCTTTCATTACTCTAGACCTATTCCTTTGAGACAGGGTATTTATCTTAACGTAGCCCACATTTTTTTTTCTGCTAGCCTTAGAAGTCAATAAGTCCCAGAGATTCTGCTGTCCCTGTCTTCCTCAAAGCTGGGGTTATAGCAGAATATAGGCTGCCTGTTTTTTTATGGGAATGCTGAGATCTGAATTCCAGTACTTATGATTGCTCAGCAAGAGCTCTTAACTGCTGAGCTATCACTCCAGCACAAACGTCTAATTAATTCTTATTTTTCATATAAATATTACTTGAAATTTTATAAACACAAAACATGAAAAATCAATGTAGGAGTCAACTGGGGAGAACTGTAATGGTATCAATAGCTTAAAATATTTTTAAACTAACTTTAAAAATGACCTGAACATAGTAAAAATTGGAAGTGACAGCTGCTATTATCACTACTATTTTTAATGAGTAAATCTGGTTTTGAAAGCGTCCTAGATTAATTTAAATGAATAAAATTCTTCACCTCTCCTCAAACTTTTGCCTAAAGTTGAGGGTGGTTTTGACAAGAGAAATTCTGTTATGACATAGCTTCCCTAAAGTGAATTCTGGTAGCGGTAGAAGCAGAGGCAGTCCCTTGGCAGGCAGTATTATTAACAGCGCTGGCATCTTTTGGCTAATTGGAGTTCCAAAGGACAAAGATAACTACTTAAATAAAATAGGATTATGAATTGGAATTGATATGAATGAGATGTTCAGTCCATTTAATCTTGGTCATTATCTCAGGCTTGTATCTGAGGTTAGTTAGAATTCTTTCAAATCATTTCTATACATATTAGAAAGGGTAAGGATTGTAGCCAGGGGGTGGGACAAAGGATTCCCCTGTGAATCTACTTGCTTCTAGTTGGTTTCAATAATTGTGTGTTTGGGGTAAGCATGGAAGGAAGTCTAAAGGGACACAAGAGAGGAAAGCATTCTGATTTTACATCAGTTTGACTTCAAAGTTCATAAGGCAGCAAGAACAGAAGTTTTAGAAGAAAAGGCCTCCTCCTTGTCTCTATGTTGAACTGAATTACTGTTCACTGCAGAAGCTCTGTGAGACAGAGGTATGATTCAGCCAGCATCTCCAAAGGCATGAAAGGGAACAGCAACACGTCAGATAATAAAATAGGCAGACCTTGCTGAATGTGGTTTGACTGAGAAGCGTAAAAGTTTTGTGTTCTTTACTTATGAACGCCAGCTCCATTTCCTTGTGCTCTTAGTTCACAACTGATGCTGTTAACATCATCCACTAGGGAGACTGATAACTTGTGAACAAACTATCCATGCCTCTAAAAAGGGAAAGATGTGTTCCTGGGCAGGAAGTAATATGCTTACTGTTCACAATAATGTAGCCATGGCTATCTTCTGCTCTCTAAAGTGAGAGCAGGCAACAATAATAAATGACACAAAGGGCAAAAGCAATAGACTATTTTAACTCAATAATCAATAAACCCTAGAAAAGCAATTTTGCTTTTCTGAAATATGGAATTTGGGTAATTAAATTGCTAATGAAAGCAGTCATGATTTTTAACCAAATGCACTTTAGAGTTTAGAAGTATTTGTTGATTAATACAAACATGCTTTAGTCTGCCACATAGACATGCTATATAGATATTTTTTAAGAGTCTATATACTGTCAAGGATATGAATTCAGGACCACATGAGGCTCAGATTTATCACATATGTGGACACTAGCATACTTTGGGGACATTTTTAATCCTTTAAATGATCTATGTTCTAGGGTCTATAATATTGCAGAATAGAAAAAAATTAGTATAGCAAACAGAGGAAAGAGGATATAGTAGAAAATTTTAAACTAAGTATCTATGGAAATCCATAGAAATACCATATTTTCCTTTCTGCTTTTGCTTTTACACAGTTCAGAGCTAAATATAATGTTTAATAATAGTAGCTATCCTTAATTTGAGTGTTTGAAGTAATTGCTTAAAGTATTTTATGACTATCTAAACAGATCAAGAAAACATGCGTGCATATGTGTGTGTATGCATGTGTGTGTATGTGTGTGTGTGTGTGTCTTAATTGTAAAAAAATAATAGTATCTATATAAAAGGAATTGGTGACCTTCTTATAGGGATTTGGTGAATGAGTTTTCTAGGTCACTTTTAGACTGGAACACAGGAGAAAAGAGGGAGAAGTGATGTTGCAAAGAACAAAAGCTGTCAAAGGAGCTGTAGAAAAATAAATAGCAAGGAAACTAACAAATCCTGGTAGCTAAGAATCTAGGCCCATGTTGAAAATTATAAGCATCCTTTTCAATTGTTACCATAAGTGGGTTTCATATTCATATGCATACTGATGGATGTGGCATACTAGTGTTCCTTTAAATAGTTTAAAACCATTTAACATTTTTAAAAAAGAAGATAGAACATCTAGCCGGTAAACATGACATGTGGCAGAACTGTCTCCTACCCTGTTCTTTCAGTCATAGGTGACTAATAATACAGTTATTATTTGTTCCAGGGAAGTTATCCATTAAAGATATTTTTAAGAAAGTTACTTTTAAGAAGGAGATGTTTCAGTGTAACCTGGGAAATATCTAAGAAAACACTACAATGAATCTCTTTTGAACATAAGAGAACTCAGATGGTGGATATCACTTTTGTAGTTTGGTCTAGAAAAGAATACTTACATTTATTGGGTTTGTTTAAGTAAGGCACACATGTATATTGTTGAAAGCAAAAATGAAGTCGATTGGCTTGCCTTTGGCACCTGAAATTGCAGCATTCCAAATGTACAATTCATAATGTTTAATGCCTTTTATAGGTATAAGGTATTAGATAGTCAGCTCTCAATTATCCAGGCTAATGGAGAGGAACAGTCAATTGCATGGCTAATATAAAATAGCAAATAATCCAGAAATTATTTGTGAAGATTTGGAAAGACTCTTTAAATAAAAAGTATTAACATGGAGGTATGAGTCCACTATCCAGGAAGATTAGACATTGAGCCAGCATTAGGAATCTCAAGATACGAGCAAATTCTAAGAATTTTCAAAGCATTATTGGTCCTACTTCTGGAACTGGAAGTCATACAGCCATTTTCCACAGCTAGAGAGAAAAAAAAATCTTGAGAATTGGAAGGGCAGGAAAGGCCCTGGAGGAGAGTAGCAAAACAAGTTTCTTGTCTGATCTCATATTTTCTCACTGGGGTCTTTCCAACCTTATTTAGACTGAAGTTGCATTCACTTGTGTTCAAATCCACAGATTCAAATCTATCCAGTCCATGGCTTTCAAAACCACCCAGATTAAATGGAAACCACTGAGGGGAAAACATGGTATATGAGCTTTAAAACAATTGGAAGGACCTTTTACACAGAGAACACTGCAACATGTGTTCCAGTAGAGATTAGTAAGATGCCAAGCCCTTGTAATCCATTTTCATTTTTTGTATGTTCTTCCTATATCAGTTCTAATTTTAGCACTACATGTAAATGAAGTAACTCAGTTTAGATCTATGTGAGAAAAAAATTTGTCTGCTAAAATGATGGCAGGTCTATGAGCTTAATACTTAGAAGGCTGGGGCAGGAAGATGAAGAGTCAGGGTTGCTTCTAAGCTGGAGATAGTTACCCTGCCTCAAAAACTGTAGAATCCATAGAATCCATAAGCAAAAGTACTTAGAGATCATATCATTGTACATTTAATAGCAGTCCCTTTTCTTATTAAAAAACGACATACTGGCTACTAGAATTTATGCCAGGTTTCATGACCACAAGTTCGACTTCTTATACATTTAGAGTTTCAGGCAAACCTGATGGTACTTAAGCCACAAAGTTCTTGCTTATTTGATTTACCATACAATATTACATTCCAGGGCCAGCAGGTATTGGTCCCATGCATATGTCATTCATTTTCAGCACCATGTGAATTTGCAGGTGAGCAGTTATATTTCCAGAGTGGTACTACTAAAGCTAACACCTTGCTTCCTGTGTAAGGGACACCTAGTCTGGGTTCTGATGTGCTTGAGCCTTGGGAGGCTTAACATAGCATTTGTCTCTATATAACATGATTTTGTGGTTCTGACATCAGCCATATGTCCAACCTCAGAAAAATTACATTTTTTCCTGCAGGGCTTCCTTTAATAAAAACAGGGCTGTAGCAATACAGCGATGATGTTTGTAAATAGATTTTTAAAAAATCATAAAGCATATTGGTTTCTGAGAAATTCCAGGAATGTGTCTGGGTGAAGACTTAGCTGCTCACTGTGTTAAGCTTCTTCGACGAAATCAATAAGCTTAAATTTTTATTAGCAATACATTTTAATAAAAACTTGTTATTAAAATGTTATTGCTCTTTCTTCTAATTTTTTGGCACACAGCTCTTTAAAGCTGGAAGAAACAATCATCAGCTTGACAAAAAAACAAACCAACAAGAAACAAAAAAGACATGCTTTCAACATTCCTACTTCTTTGGGCTCCATCAGTGACCAAAACAGAAACTAAAACCGCTTCTGAGGTTTCGAAATAATTTGCTTCGTTAAGCTCTAGACCAAATGTTTATTAAACAACTACAGAATGCAGTTTGCATCTGTCTGACCAAACTGAATGGGCAAACTGAGCACATCCAAAAGTTATCTGAAGTACCAAGGCAAAATGGGTATTAATGAGGATTGTGGTAGGAACCATGTTGGGAAACAAACAAAAATAAACAAAATAAAAATGAATAAACAAAAAACAAAGTTCGAAAGATTAAAAAGATGTTGTGTTCCTAACTACTTTGGAGACTGATGTAGGAGAATTGCAAAATCAAGACTTGCCATGGCTATAAGGCAAACTCAAAGTCAACTTAGCTTAGTAAGAAAAGAGAATCTTTATCTCTGAAGACACTGGGACAATGAAAAGAATCTGCATGAATAATTCCTTCCCAGCACTTTTACTTATTATTAGAATATTACTTTTGTCCAACCATGTATTTCCTCAATGAACTACTTATCCAACATAGGTTTCTTGTTCTTTAGATATATGAAGTCTCCTATATCAAGTAAAACTTAGAAATATAAAGAAATTGGTATTCTTTTCTTTTATTAATTTATCTTTTAGTAAAGGATTCTAGCTATGAGCCTGTCATGCAGAAAAGAAATTTCTTTTCCCCTAAGCCATAGGAGGAAAGCATTTAAACTGGGATGATGAAAGACTGCTTTGTTCAAATACAAGTCCTGTGCTAAAGTTAGATTAAAAATATATATTGCTTTTTCATCACTATCTAGTATTGTCACCTTCTCCAAATGGAAGTTCTGTAAATTGTAAACTTTGATAAGTGTGAGCTATCTACCTGAGTTCACAAAACTAAGCCATGGTTTTAAATGCTTATGACTTTCTAAGGATTTTAGATATATTAGGCCCAGATGTGAGACGATGGTGGGAAAAGCAGGAAGTGCAATTCAAGAGACAGCACAGGTGCATTTGCTTGCATGCCTGTCCGCTTCACAGAATTCCTAACAGTGAGATTTAGGCAGGTCTATTAAAATTTCTATCCACTCTCCACACTAGATAAGTAATCTCATTAGTTTTGGCAAAGGTCAAGAAACTGAAAAGGAAATCTGTGCATACAGTAGTATGTCTCAGTATCTTTCATTTATAATTTAGAAACTCTGTTGCTGCATTTTAAGGCTTCATTTTGTTAACTGTAAATCTATGCATGGAATGAGGAATGAGCAAAGTAGTTAGATTAACAGTAATAGTATACCTAAGACAGGAAGTGTATTGGAAAGGCATAGGAAGCAGACCAATTCAGTTTTAAAGGGCAAGTAAAATACACATTTAAATAAAAAGTCATACTTTAATTCTTTTTGGACCATACACAAGTAATTTGCTTCTATTTTTTCAATGTTGAAGAGCTGGAACAGCATAGAGAAAGTCACTTGGTGTGTAGTGCTCGTAGTGAGTGTTACAGCACAGCATTGTTTTGGGTGGGGAGCACTGCCATGGAGGTTACAGTCCTCCTTATCACCATCGTCTATGGCTCCTTACATCTTACACCTTCTATTTATGGGTTCCTTAAATTTGCCTCTTCTTTCTCTCTACTCTTCTACCAATATTTAGTATAATACTGACATTTTTAAAGGGTCTTCCATCAATTCTCAGTATAATTCTGACAATTTTAAAGGGTTGTGTGCTCCATGAATTAAGTGCATGTATTGCTTAGCTTTTTGGAAAGTTGCCTTAATGTTAAACAACTCTGAGTTTAACGTTGAAAGTAAAGTAAGAGGTTAAGATCTGAAATCATGCTCCCAATGCCAGAAACCTGGAGAAGTAGAGGGTAGATACCTGCATTCCTTCCTTCAACTGCTCCATACATAAAGTGGTCTCCGATGAAATGAGTAGTCCTCATTTGAAAAATGTTCAGAATCAAAAGTAATTATGATTATTACCCATAAGGAAGCTAGACAATTAGAACCTCAACACAAATAAAAGTTACCTTAAGATAAGATCTTAGTATTAAATATCAGGGGAAGAGTAAAGTTTTGCTTTAAAATGGTATTTAAATCAAGAGTTCAAATGTAAAGACTTTACTATAACCATGCAACAGCAAGTAATGTAAAAAGAGGCCATGAATTTGAGAGAGAGAGCAGAGAGGTCTATTTGATGAGTTTGCAGGGAGTAGGGAGAAATGATGTAAGTATATTATAATCTCAAAAAATAAGAGGAAAAAATTATAATACATTTTATGTAAAATTGTGCCAGTATAATGTGATATTGCAGCCTGAATTCTATTAATGCCTCACTAATTAATCTAAAATATTTGTTGAGAATGTTATATGAGAATCATGTGGCAATAACTAAGACGGATACTTATTCTGAATAAATACACCAAACAGATAGAATATTTACTACCATTAGAAGAGCCAGGAATTCTTTCCTTAAAAAGCACGAGACAGGAAATATTTTTAGGCACAAGAGACAAATTTTGTCTATTGAGTATTCTCAGTTAACTACTTGTTTTTACATCCCCTATTGCTACAAGCAACTCACTGTATGTGGCCTAGTGACTGTAGTTTTTGAAGTCGTGATACAGTTCATGGTCTAGCACTATCATTAACACACTGAATGTGTGTTAAGATGAGTAAATAAATCCACATTTCTGTAGTGCAAAGGAATATGATCATTTAAAAAAGATAGTTTGGTGGAATACGTTCTAAGAACTGAAGCATAAGGAAGAGAGAGAAGTGGGGAACACTATATAAAGAATGAGCAATAGGGCTAAGACATGGACAGTTGGAGCACACAAAGCATATGACATTTATACAGGACGATTCATGGAAAGGAGGTCAAATGAGTTATAGGTGGACATCAGGTAGTTTTGGACCCCAGGGATGAAATAAGTAGTCTTCAGTACCTCTGAGAAATCATAAACCATGAAAGAGTTAAACACGATGAAGCAACAATTTTAATTACTTTAAACTCAGCATCTAAAAAACCCGCTGAAAAGTGAAACACTGTGCTGAAAATTAAGATGATGATGAACTCATTTTGGGAACATAAAAATGTTACAATCAATGGAATGAGGTGGGTAAAGTATTGGAGTCGTGACAAGTATTTGAGGCTGGTTAACTATAGTCAAAGTAATGCAATTAAGAACAACAATGATGATGACAAAGATGTCAATGATGATAACAGGAGGGTTAAGAAAAACAAAGAACCATATGGACTCAGCAAGTCACTGACTGAATAAAGAGTAAGGACAGACAAATCAGAGACCTTTTTAAGTGAAATTTAAGTTTGGTATTTTCTATGCAAATTGACATTTTTGAATATGTCAATACAGGTGTGGATTTGGCTTTCTATTCCTGTTCATTTTGATTACAACAGATTCTGAAGATTTAAATAAAAACTAATTTACTGGAAAGATAAATGTGCATGTACTAGGATTGATGAGTGAAGCAAAGCACTCAACTTCATTTGCTGCATGATGGTTCAGAGATTGTTATGGCAGGAACAACACTTCTTTATTAAATCCTGCATATGTTAAATCTCTCCAGGACATTGAAGTGAATTCAAAAACACAACAATACTATTGCTTCCATGACTGAAACCTCACGATGTCCATTTCCGTGAAAGAAGTGGTTGAGTTCTTGTTTTCTTTCAGTTTGAGGTTAATCTGCACAGCCGATGATGTTTGTACTCCCACTCCAACAGCCAGCTGTCTTTGCTACTGTGGACTAAGAGTGTGGCATTCCCCCTCCCCAACTTGTATGATGATGGATGTCCTTTCCTTGCTTACTTCTCCCTGTGGACAGTCACTACTGTCAGTAGCATGGCCTAACATGACTGGTGTCATACCCCATAATGATGACTATTCCAAAGCACACATGACACTGAAAAGAATGGGCAGCAGCAGTCACGGAAGAAGCAATGCTTTGCAATGTACAATTCAAGAACTCTTTGGATTTTAAATATAATTTAAGACGTTTAAACATATTCTTGTTCACAGATATCTGAACTTAGAAGCATGACCATTTTGTATTCCACCTTGCAGATTTCCAATTAAGATTTTGTGAAAAGACTTTTCCTGTATTTGATGAATGTTAAGGCACAGTTCTGACAGTGTTTATTATATCCATATTATCTTTACATATGACATATTTTCTATCATATCAACATGCATATTAGTGATTCATTCTTTAAGAAGTACTTATTAATATAGTTTTAGTTGTAAGAAAGAAACGTAATGGGCTCAATATGTACTCTAGTAACTCCCTAAAACTTCAAATTGGTGCATTTTTTTCTATTACAGTTTGTTGGGGGTGGGGGTGGATATAAACAAGCATGCACGGAATTTAGATTTTTTTTTCTCTATTTCACCTGGTGTCACTTCTAACACAGAAATTGACCAAGTAATAGTCAATTAGGTTGGCTTCTGTCACTGTATATGTGAAAAATCAAAACCAGAAAGTATAAGAGCTGCCTCCCAAAGGCAGCTTCAGTAGGCAATGACTTATTTATCACAGACATTTGTGTTCATGCAAGAAAACAGATCTAGGATGCTTGCCTGACAGCTGACTTTTATGAAAAGGACATTTGAGAGTGATGACACTATAAACTTCCTTTGCTACTATACCAATAAATAAAGAAATGGACTTGTAAGGGAACAGAAGTTAAAATAGTCTATTTACCTAACACATATTTTTACAAGTATTATTGGCTTGAGATGGCCAAAAATTAGGCAGGATACCCCAGAATTAGAACAGAATATAATCTTATTTTTAAAAAGTATCAAAACTCATCAGAAATCTCTGAAAAATCCTAAAATATGAAACATCTGAAAAAACAAATAAGCCAAGAATAAAAGAGCTTTCTCTTTACAGTAAAATATGTACTATGTGGCTTAAGGTGCACACAAAAATAATTATTGGAATTTTTATGAGGAGATATTGGGAATGATTATATGGGATTATCATAAGTATACTCATTTTCCAAAAAAAATATATATTCACATATATGTATTAATTATGCCATATGTATATATACATATATACATATACATATACATGTACATGTACATGTACATATACATATGATGGTATCACACTGCCTTAAGGTCATTCTTAGGTATGTCGGTCATCTGCTGCAGCTACAGAAATAGCTGGATAATAGTTCTTCCATTTAATGTGAGGTTACCTAAAAGGTTCCTTATTTATTTTGAAAAGAAATATTTTAAATCAGATTTAGTCCATAAAACTAGTCTTATTATATTGTATTTTACTTTCTTTTTCCTTAAAATTGTATTTTGTTAATTTTTAAACATTCACTTTAATTCTATTTTATGTATATAAATATCTTGCCAACATGTATATAATTATAGTGTGTGTATGCCTAGTACATACAGAGGCCATAACAGATCCCCTGGAAATGGAGTTACAAATATGTGTTAGCCATGATTTGGCTGCTGAGACTCCAATCTGAGTCCTCCACAGGAACAACAAGAGCACTTAATCACTGAGTCATCTCTTCAGCCCCATTTTTGTGTTAATTTTTAAAAATTTTTTCTTTCTTAGGAATTCTCACATTTTTGGGGGGTTTTCTTTTTTATTTTCTTTCACATCTGTATTTGTTTCTACCTCTACTGCCTTTTAAAAAAATCTATCCCCCAACAACTTCTCCTTCCTTCCTTCCTTCCTTCCTTCCTTCCTTCCTTCCTTCCTTCCTTC
>JANHMN010000005.1:47663878-47689205 GCA_030674055.1 Rhabdomys pumilio
ACACACACACACACACACACACACACACACACACACACACACACACATACACACACACACATTTAAAAATCTAAAGTAAAACAAACAATGTTTAAGAAAATAATGTTCCCCATTGCTTCGACTTTGGGGGATGCTGTTGAACATATATTGCGAACTTGTCTTCTTACTTTTTTCTCTGCTTTCTTACTGTCAGGCGGTCAGAAATTCTATTCTTTCCCATACTCTGTATCATAATATTTTGCCTCATCACAGGCCCAAAGTGATAGGTTCAAGTGACATGGACTGAAATCTCTGAAATTGTGAAGTCAAATACATATTTCTGTCTTTTACAGTTATTGATTCAGTTGTTTTTGTCACAGTGATGTAAAGCTGGTTAACACAGTGTTTAAATAACAGATAAGCTCTGGGCTGACTTTGTCATTCATTTCTCATGTCTCTAGACTTCTAGAAGAAGCCTAGAACAGTGGTGCAGGGGAGGTCATATTAAAGCCATAAGTCATTTTCCTGGTGAGAGCAAATTTCAACAACATAAACTATGGTACAGTATGGTCCATAATGGGAAAGCTGTTTCTCATTAGTAAAAACTACTCAAATCCCTATGTTAAGAAGAATATAACTTAAGTCAGATCTGTGAAAAACTCTGCCATTTCCATCAATTTTTTTCTTAAATTACTCAGGATAGTCTGTGTATTTCCTCTCTTTATCTTTTCTTTGAGAAAAGAAGTACAAATCAGATGCAGTTTATTTTTCTTGAGAAGATATACTGATCTCTACTCAGAGCTTTCTATTAGTATTCTTTCCTTTTTCTTCCTGATCAGAGAGGAGAGGAGGAGAGGGGTTTGGGAGAAGGAAGACAGCCTTCTAAACTTTTTTTTATAGATATGGTTTCTTGCATCTTCAATTACCTAATGGCAGGCTCAATCACCACTCTGTGCTCTGTTGGGGACAAAATTGCAATCTATACTTACAAATGTGTAACTGAATCAGTTAAAATGAGGCCATGCTGAAAATTTGCCCTGAGATGTTTAAAGAACACCAAATTTTGACTAAAATTTACACGTAAGTCAATGCCAAATGACAAATTTCAAGCTTCAGAAGTTCAAACATTGATCGGGGAATTGGAGCTTCAAAGCCACAAAGCTGGAATAAGGAATAGTCAACAAAAGCTGTATAAAACTGCATCAATGCAATCTGGTCACCTCAAGCAAAAATCAACTGAGCACAACGATGGAGAATTCTAATGTCATCTCCTTCTCTCTCCCTGTTTTTAAACTTCTTAGGAAAATGAGAATGCAATCTCAGTCAAGAGATCACAATTAAATTTTCAAACAGTCTCCACTTGTTTATTCGATGCTTGCTTCCTTAGTTTGCCTACATTTCTTCTCACTTCAAAAATGAAATGTAGAAGAAATACGATTACTCTCAGTTTATAAAAGAAGACATTGAAGGCAAGAAATTTATCTGAGAAAACAGAAGTAGAAAATGATGGAATTGGATGTTTTAAAAATTGCGAATCTAGCTATCTTTTCTCCATTTTAGGTTACGAAGACATTCTAAGGCTCTGCTGAGTCAGACAGGTTAATATTTGATGAATCACCTTGGGTGTGAGACAGGTTCTATGGCCAGTCACACTGAATTATCTTTGGTATTTACAATATTACTTTGACATCCTAAGCGTTTTCCTCCTTGCTTATCAAACTTCATGCTCTTTAATTACGTATTTGCCCATGGATAACATGTGTATCTTATTATATTACATACAGCTAATATTAATGGATGTTCTATTATATGCTACTAAGCATGTGCTATTGTCTTAATCTAAGATGGGTTTGCTTCCCCATTGTGTAAAGTAAAGTGATAAGCATGATTTTTAACTTTACATATTCATCCAGGCACAAAAGATATTGTTCAGATTAATAGGATATCAAATTATAATGTAATATCTAGTATATATGAAAGCAATATAAACAATCAGAAAATAACCTGCTTGTAAATCATAAAAAACAAACAATATCAATAATATTGGCTATGTGCTGGTGTTATAATCACTAGCTATTATGTTGTTATTTATCTTCATTATCTGATTTAACTCTCAAAACAATTTTATTAGATAATTATTCTTATATACATTTTATGCATGAGCAAGTCATGTTTAAGTGTAAGTGAATAATCTGTCTAACTTCCAACAACTAGTAACGGTGAAAAATGGATCAGAATCTAGTGGCTAGTTAAACATTGCTCTTTAGCTACTGTATCCCTAGTAATTCAAAATTCAGTGTATATAGAGACATGAGCTAAGATACGTGTTAAAATATAAACTTCTTTTGGCAATTTAGCACTTCTTTCTTGGGTAGCATCTCAGTAATTCTTACACTGTTTTGTGTGTGTGTGTGTGTGTGTGTGTGTGTGTGTGTGTGTATGTGTGTGTGTGTTGGACGTTGAGAAATACTGCCACACATTATAATGACTTTTCTCTCCATATTAATTTCAAATGAGTCACTTTAAAGCAAATCATACATTTGAAGCTTTCTCTGCACCTCCTTTCTCTCTCTCTCTCTCTCTGTCTGTCTGTCTGTCTCTCTCTCTCTCTCTCTCTCTCTCTCTCTCTCTCTCTCTCTCACACACACACACACACACACACACACACACACGCACACACACACTTTTTAAAAATTATTGTTTGGTTTTCAATTCCTAAAGCTCATCAGCTCATTGTAGTTGAGGAATGAACTAGAAGTAGAGAAATTGTAATGTGACATGGTGTGATGTTAGAATAGTGATATTTGCATAATGGTTTCATATGTATAACGTAGGTTCAGCCTGCACAGTGAGGCCAAACAATACTTTGTCTGTAGGTGTAAATAGAGGCAGTCAGACAGGTAAGTAAGAGAAGACAGAAAGGAGAAGTGAAGGTACATGCTAGAAAAAAAGGGAAAGGAACTAAATGAAAAGATTGAGTTCCCTTTTAACTTAAATAAGTACATTTCATTCAAAAGACAAAAGGTTCTGATTAACATTTGTGTTCTGACAGCCCTGTGTCGCTGGGTCTGTTGAGGTCCTTAAGTGGAATGACAGGGCACACAATCCAATTGGCAGCTATGATTAAGAGGTCTGCCAGTGAATTTAGCACAAACAAACTTTCCTTCCTGATAAGTGGTGCTTTTTTTCACATGAGCAGGGAACAGTGGAAGACCACCAACCCTCCCTCGAAAACCCAAGGACAAGCTCGACTTTCACCTAGTGTTTAAGAAAATCAATTCAACAACCTTTAAATAATCCAAGCACATATATAGCTTTTCGGTCACAATGCCTGTTGTCCTACTCTGTTTGTGAACTATTAATCTAGTAGGAACACCTTAAAAAATAAAAAGGCTTTTAAGGAAAGGAATCACTTTTGTCCCTATACAAGAAACAGCAAAACAGATCCTCCCACGGACAGTCTGTTAGAAATCAGATTATTTCTACCATGCTTCTCTATTATTCACCTGTCAGTAAAATATGTCCTCTCATTGTTTCTGTTTGAATGCCTATTTTTATCCGACTAGAGCTATATGCTCATTTTTGTATTTATTACCAAGTTCTTTAGGGTGCCTCCCTTTTCCATGTCCCCCACCTCAGCACATGTTTTTCTCTTCTGAGAAACTGGGCCACATGCCTCTGAGGAGAAAGTACTGCATTATTTCATTCCCACCTTTTCTTCCTTTTTTGGCATCTCTGAGGCCTGCTATGCCCAGAAGTGCTTCCACTCAAGCTGGACCATCAAATCAATTATCACAGCAGTCTGCTTTCCAAATATGAGTGGCAATGAATGACAAAAGGCAAGGGAAACTTTCAGCTTTGATTTGTCATTGGTAATGTAAATCTGTTTTGGGTCCCCTTCCCTTCCCCTTTTTATATCTCAATTTCTCCCAGTATCTGTCTTTCTGATTCTCCTCTCTCTCTCTCTCTCTCTCTCTCTCTCTCTCTCTCTCTCTCTCTCTCTCTCTCTCTCTTTCATTTCAGAGGATCTAGTGTTTGGTCAAATTCTTCCCCTTATTTTCTGCTGCTGCATTGAATCAAATCTTCAAATAAAGCTTCACCTTTGTGAGGGAAAGTCACAGGCGGGAAAATAGTGCTGGCAACTATTATCACTCTGAAATCTCTTCCTGCTAACCTCTGGGTCTGATTGCTACTGCCTGGGAAGAAACACAACAGTGCTGCATTCTTATTCAATGGGGCTGCTTAAAATTCTTCCCTGCTTCTGTATTTCAAGCTTCAATTGTTTTGTGCTTAATGTTACTCATTTCATATCAAGTTCCTGGTTATTGGAAATACTTTAATTTTTAAAATGTTATTATATTCTAGCTGTTTAAAAAGATTGAGAATGCTATAAAGAGAGAGACTGGTTTAAGCAAACCAGAACTAGCATTTATAAATGCTGTGTGTACTCATTAATCCAGCACTTTCATGAGGATGGCTGCAATTTGTAGTATGTTATAGTGCTTTCCATTTCTTTCTTCAAGCTAAGCAGCAATTCTTCTCATTGGTCAATCATGCCAGACTTTCACCATTTACATTTATAAATATTGCTTTTAAAAATGAGTCCAATCAGTGACATCACTTGAAAAGAGCAGGCAAAAATAAAATGAATTATGCCAAACACTGTTCAGTAGAGATTCTGTTGTAGAGACTTAGAATATATATTGTCTTGATTTTGTCCAAGTAATCGGGAGTGGTTAAGGCTGTACTTGTAATCAGTTTAAGTGGTGAATGAAATGGCCAGCTCTCATAAGTAGTCCTTTACAGTTGTAAATACTCACCAAAAGCTACTTTAAAACATGCATTGATTGTTCTCTGTATGTGTGGAAAGGTATGTGTAGAGATTATAACAGAGTATGAATTATAATTCTCATTACCCCAAACAAGCCAATGGAGAAGACTCCTTTCTTTAACCAAAATTAAGTCTGGTTCCTTGGAAGTCCCTTTTTGACTAATTCTGACCCTGGGTTTTGCCTTGAGCCCATTTTTCCTCAGTCTTTGCAAGAATTCAGATGGGTTAGTTCAGTAAAAACACACCACTTTAGATATATGATAAAAATTCTATGGATGTCTCAGCACTTTGGAATCCTACAGCAAGAAACCTGTCAAACCAGTTAGCAAGAATTTCCACTTACCCAATGCTTCCTGTTAGAAACTTTTCCTCTGCTGACCTCTACCATATACTTTGGATGTTAAGTCCCACTTGGCATTTGTTATATTTGTAGTTTTAAATCTTGCTTTTCGACTGTAAATATTCCTCTGAATGAAGTCTGCCTTACTACTTCAACAAGTTCCATAATAATTTGTATTAACAGTCTAGGCTTAAAGACAAAAATATAATAAAGAGTAATACTTAAGTGAGTATTAGGGTCTAAATCTGAAATGTCCCCCATAGGCTCATGTTTTGAACCATTTTTCCCCCAGCTGGTGACATTATTTTGTGAAGATGTAGAAAGTTTAGGAAACAGGGCCTCAGTGACAGAAGCAGGCCATCAAACGGTGAGCCATTGAAGGTCATATGGCTTCCCTAATTCCTTGTTCTTTTGCTTTGCTTCTAGGTATGTGGTGACACAAACTGCCTCTTTCACTCACTCATTCTTACCTCCACAAACTTAGTAGCTATGGTGGAATGAAACATTATGAAATGATCAGCCAAAATAAATCTTCCTTTGAGTTGGTTCTATTGAATAGTATGGTTATATCAGTGGAAAAAAATACACGAAGTGTCAAGAACATTCCACAAAAAACATACTATGAAACTTTAGCATGGGATGTTTGACACCTTCATGGGGTAAATGTGATCTGAGTTAAGCATGGCAGAAATATGGATTGAGTTTTCGCAGGGAGAAAGTCAGAGAGATTCTACTAACAAAGGGCAAGTAAATGGATTAAACAAATTTACTCATTGTCAGTGTTCTTAAATACCTAGTTTTGAGGTGAAAGATCTTTGAAATTATTTTTATAAATGATTAACTTAAAAGGAACAAAGAAAAACTTGCATAAAGTAGAAATGGCAATAAACGTAAGATAACTCATGAAGTCTCTACACAGCTTATTCTTTGGTTTATGGATATGATATTCTGAGTCTAAGGTTGTGCTCATTGCAACAGTAAAACTGTAAGAAATATGAGTGTAGTCCTGGTTGAACAGTGCCCTTTGCTTGTTGTTTTAAGACAAGACTTCCTTTAAAGCCCAAGATAGACTCAGACTCAGAGTCTCCCTGCCTGTGCTTCCCAGGTGTTGAGATTATTGGCTTGCACCATCAAGCTTAACTTGATTAGCATCATTGTAAGACAGTTCCTAGTGTCCTAAGGAATTGGGAGCTATTCCAAAGGTCTCTTTCTACCCTGACTTATAAAAACATCCTGCACTGAGAGTAAACACTGTATAGCAGCTCCAGTCTTCAAGTGTGCTAATGCAGAGCTGTATTCCTTGGAGACTCTTTCCTTGGTTAGCACCTACACCTTCTATTCTATTTTCCTAGGTCTGTGTCAACAGTACATAGCTAACCGAGTGACTTACAGCCGAGGAGTATTTATTCATAGCTCTAGAGGAAAGACTTCTAAAATAACAGCTGGCAGCATTGGCTCTTTCTGGGAGCTTTAAGGAGAGCTTATTCCATTCTTCTGGTTTGTGTTGCCTGCCAGTGACCTTTGGGATTACTTGGTTCATGCATGTATCACTCCAGTCTCTGCTTGTATAGTTTTTATCATATTACCCCATGTGTCTTTGTGTCTCCAAGTTTCATGTAGGTTTCTTATGAGGATTTAAGGTCAACCTTGATCCAGTATGAATACATTTTAACTTGAATACATCTGCAAAGACCCATTCTATATGATCCTTTGCAAATAAACTCTTATTCACAGAAACAAGGGATCAGGAAATCAACATATTCTGGTTGATAACACATTTCAACCCACAACTCTTCCATAGCCAATTGCTAAATAATTATTTCCCAATGTGGAATTACACAATCTATTTCCAGTGAATCATTTCCCATATGTATTGCTTTTTAAAGAAACAATGTCATACAATCCATGTACTTAGTCAACTGACTCCAAACTAAAATGTCTAATGTCTAGTTTAGCTTTGGACATATTTGAGTTGCATTAGAAATATGTTTTCTGCTTCATGTAGTAGGAGGAAGGTAGCGTACTTAACGTTACATTAGTCCCTGCAGGAAGATTAAAAAAAAAAAAAACCTTATTTTAAAAAAATTGACTCCTACTCTCAGTTTCCAGCCTTAAGGTTTCACAGAATAAAATTCTCTACAATGGTAGGGATCATAAAGATCATCTTTTCTAAACAACTCATTTTAGAGATGAGGCCTTTGAGGCCCAAAGAGGTTAAGTAACTTGCCCATGGCTCACAAAGTTAATTGTGAGAAACATGCAAGAGAAGCAAATGAAGGGCACAATTTTAAGGGAATCCAGCTAGTATTTTGCTTTCAAACTGAATATATACTGAATGTTGATGATTTGCTGTGAAGGAATTAGATCAAAGTCTAGCAGACATGAGCAATTCCAGAGTAGGTGCCAAGTCTCTTCATCTTTTCCTTTTCTCTGATCTCTGAAGCTGTACAGGAAGCAAAATGACTCCCTAATCTTTTTTCCCCAGCTGGGGCTTGGTTTAGTTTCTCTGAGAAAGCACTATCTTAATAGTGGAAAGGTAAAGGGATGCTCTTCTGCCTTTGCTCTTCTGCCTGTTGTAATTCTCTGATGCTCACAAATGAATTGTAGAGTCTCTAGAGCAGTAGACAGGCAGAAAAGACTTAAGCATTTATGAGAAAAAGATGACTATAATACAAGGTTCACTTCTATTTCAAAGGGAAACTATGCATTATTACTGATTTTTGAAGGAAACACGAAAGGATCTATTACTTACTTCAAGTACAACCAATCCTTGGAAGAACTTACAAGTAAGCCTGCAGGTCAAAGCTCCTCTTTCCCCATGCTTTTTTATATATAAAAAGATTCATAAATCAAATTAGAGTGACAGTAATGGAATTATGGATAATCTGCTTTTGTTCAAGAACAAATAATATCATGACATTTTAACCAAACTAAAAATGTAATAAAACAAAACTAAAAATATATGGAGGAGATGACCAGAGAGCTCAGAAGATAAAAGTGCTTTCTGCCTTTCTTGAGGACCTGTGTTGGGTTCCCATCATATACAAGGAAGTTCAAAACAACCTGTAGCTCTAGTTTCAGGTGACCCAAGGCCTGCACTTTCACTGACACCAGGATGGATGTCATATACATAACTACATTCAGGTAAGCACTCACATGCATAACAATAAATAAGTCTTTATAACAACAATTAAACAAAACCCGAAAAAAAAAAATAAGACATTAAAGCCGGGAACTAAGAATTTATTTATCTTTCCTGTTTCTCATAGCACTAAATTATGTATGAATTAATGGAATTGGCTTTTCATCTGTCTTGACAAATATATGGAGATGCTTACTTCTTGTTCAGAAAATGAAAAATATTTAAAATTAAAGTGGAGAAGCACTACCTTTCAAGTATATTATTTTGGGATACATTGAAAAAATTAACTGTGTTTCTACTAAGTTATTCAGCATTTCATTCAAAATATTCTTTACATAATTACATTTCTCAGAGCTAACTCTAAGAACTGCAATTCCAAATTAGGTGATTCAAGTACACCTATATGCAAAGGTGAATTTAGCAAATTTTAGCTTCATCAGCTTAAAAATAGAGCTATGGAGCAATGAAGTAATGTGTTAGAGATTAACATAAACAAATTTACATAATAAGAGACTCAAAGATGAAATAGAATGTCACATTCTTTGAGGTTTTGAAAAATAATATAACTTGACAAATAATGCATTGTAATGACCATGTCTAATCTGGGTGGAATTTAATTATGGGTTTTCCTATTCCTAAGAATTAGGAGTTGAATGTAAAAGTGTCTTTGATTCTCCTGTGTTAATTGTGATCTCCTATGCTTAAAGCCTCAGCCTGCTAACCTAGGCCTAGCCCTGTAAGCTTCTGGACCCTGTACAACTTTATCTAGGCCTAGAGTGTTTTCAGCCTCTGATACTTGCTGCTAAATCCACTCACCTTTCTAGTTCTTTCTGGACTCTGTCTGGCTGATTTAACTCAGGTGTTCTGGCTCAAACTCCTCAACAAGATGAGTGATTTAATCTGGCTTGTCCTTGTCTGCTTCTCCTGAATTGCTTTGCTTGAATCTCAAACTAACTCTCATGGTTCTTTCTCATCCTCTGTCTCATTCTGTCTTTACCTGTGTCTAGCTTGCTCTTTCTTCAACCTCTCTATGAAACTCTCCCAGTAAAAATGACTCCTCCTTTTCTTCTATTTCTCTCTGTGCTGCTCTCTCTTAAGTAGCTTCCTTATCCTTTTTCCTCTTGTGAGAATTGAGCATATTCCATTCTGTTAATTTTTTCTCTGATTTGTCACTTTGTCTGCCACTCAGTTAGACATCACTTCAAACATGGGTGCTTCCTTCTACAAGCTAACTTTATTCTCATCATTTGGGATTTAAGGTCTTGTCTGTATTCTAGCCAGATAGATCAATGGTATGTGCTAAGGGCTGAGCTACAACTAGAAAGAGGGCTTTTCAGTAAATGATGCAATCTACAGGCTCACAATGTGATTAAATATTCTGTAACAGTTGAATGTGGGGAGCGTATGCACATTGTGTTTTGAGGAATCTTTATGTACTTGTGAGAGTACTGCAGGATTCCCTCATGAACTGATCACCCTCATAAGAAAGTTATAATCTAAGCAAACTTCAGAAAACTCTATTAATGAATAACTTCCTTAGAATGATTCTGCCTTGCATGTCTCATTCACTGAGTTACTCCTAGAAAGCTAAGATTTTGTCCTTATGATCCAGCTGAGAAGAGGAGCTCTATATTATAATTTTTCATTACAAACTTCACTAAGATCTAAGATTTTGTCCTTTATGATCTAGCTGAGCAGAGAAGCTCTTTATTATAATTTTTTATTACAAACTTCACTAAGATCTGTACTTGGAAAAGTAGATATTACATGCTTATTAAATCTACATTCTTGAATAACTCCATACTTTACTTCAGTAGTCACACATGCAGGAATCGGTGTAAGTATCCAAGAAGAAATTGTTAGGGAAGTGACTAATTTTTGCATATATTTCAATTTAGTAATTATCTAATTCACCTCCTAAAAACTATAGAGCTGATTCACTTGCATAACTTTCACCCAATGCAATGGATTATGTAATCTGAAAAGGCTATATTTAAAAAGTAATATTACTCATTCGGTAGACAAAAATTAATTCTATAACTCAGACTTTTTAAGACATAGCTCATATATGTTCTGTAGAAAAGCACTGTTAAGCCCTTAAATATTGGTTGAAATTTAGAATTTCAACCCTCAGACTCAGGAGACATACAATTCAATTTAGATTAGGCAAGGTGCACACAATGGTGGCATAAAGGATTTTTGTTGTGTACCTACTATACCTTTGCTATTTGCTAACACAGGCCCAAGCTGAACTTTGCTAGTTCTGAGAATGCTGGTTGGAGAAGTGGCTTCTCTGTGTTTTAGTCTTTTCTATCAGTAACACTAAATGGCTACATCTCTTGACTTTCAATAGAAACATCTAGCTGAAGTGGATCACTAACAAAACACTGTGGTCAAATATGCAGAAAGATTTTGTTGTTTTAACCAAAATATGAACTTGACTTTTATCTATCTTTACATTGGTATGTTGTAATTTATGTCTAAAGACAATCAGATTAATGAGGAAATACAGACAAATATTTCACGTTGAAGGTAAGACTCAGATGATAGGTAATTTTTGTCTTAAATACTAATATTAATGTGTTGGTTTCTCAAAACACAGTAAATTTCCAAAAGTGCTAAATTTTACATATGATGTATATGTGAGGTTTATAAAAAAATTTTTTGATGATATGTGCTGGTTGGGTTCTTTTCTTCTTTCTTGTCTCCTTCTTTTTTAAAAAAATAGTCATGCTATTCCTATTAGGTTTACAGTAGTAGTACTATTGTGTAATTAATTAATTTGGGAAGCATTACAGTATTTCCCAAAATGACCTCAAGATACAACTTGACAACTGAATCTACTTAGCTAGCATGGTAATTAAAATCTGTGCTTGCACTTCAAGACAGCATAGCACTTATACAGCTCTGACAACAAACCATTTTCTTGGCTAATACCTGATTGATGGTTCATTCTTAACATGCTTAGAGAAAGGCATTAATAAAAAAGCCCATGCCTCTTTTTTTTTAATAAACCTTGCAATATCGATAGATGATCTCTATTTCAGATGACTCTAAGTAGCTAAATACGAATAAAAAAGAACACCTTTCTGGCTCATTAAGGCAATTGCTCAAGATGTCATTAGCATTACCTCTCTGAAAGTGCAGTACAGGATGCAGCGGGTCTTATCTGCTGCACAAACTAATAGCACAGAGCTACCTTTTGACAGCAGGACTAAATTTACATACTTTACATATTCAGTGAATAAAGGCAAATTTACATTAATCAATATGCTACATTTAGGGGCTCTTCCCCAATTTGAAATTTGCCTGTATACCGTGTAGGCCTAGTTACTGACAAGTACATACAGAATGGATGTATTGTGTCAAGGCAAAAGAGGGGCTTTACCTCTTATTTAGTCCTACCCACTTTTGATGGAACAATTGTAAATTACGCTTCAGAAGATAAATAGCAAGTCATGCCTGAAAAGATGAGACACTCTGGTTTTCATCCTCAGACTTGCGAGGCTGACTACCTGTCAGATAAGGCTGAAGCTAGGATTATGTCTTGAAAAGCTGACAAACCACAGATTTTTATCACTAAATCAAACTTGCTGGGTTTAAACTCTGTGAACTTTAATTATCTCATATTTAATTAAAAAGGAAAAAAATCTAGGCTACGCTAAAAGTGGAGGGCAGGGGGAGGTTCAGGCAAGGAGATTCAAGGAGCTGTTAAGGCTGAGGTGATTTCATTTCCACAAATCAAATTTCTCAGTTATAATAAAGCAAGTTTACATATAGAGGCAATTCAAGGAATCATTGGGCCATACAATACTAGAGGTTATCTAGTCCATCCTTGAATGATAATCATCTAATTTGTTCTTAAAGTTTCTGCAGAAAGAGGTTTCTGCATATGTTGAAAAGGTTTCATAGCACTAAAGGCTGTTCAGAAAAGAATGAGGCAATGAAAAATTTTTATACTTCACCAACTAAGAGAGAAGGCGCATCATGTGTTCCAAATGCTGCTTCATTATTACTTTATTTAGGTAAGACAATATAATTACCAGTATTTTCAGAGTATCTTGCTTTTTAGTAGAATAATCATAAGAAGGAATATTTAAGCAGTAAGTACTCATTGATCATCTTTTTCAACTGTTGAAAAATTTATATAAAGGCTCTTGCAGTAAATGTTTTGGGTGTTAAAGGATATAGGGTCTCTGCCATGAGTGCTCAACTCTGCCATAAGTAACATGTAAATGGATGAATATGGCTATGTCACCAAAATTTTATTAATCCAAAGACAAATTTAGGTTACCTTTCATGTCAAAATATTACTCTTCTTAGGGTTTTCCTTTTTTTCTTTCCAGTAACTTATTTTTTTTTTATTCACTTTACATCCTGATTACAGTCCTTCCTCCTCCTCCCAGTTCCACTCTTACAAATCTCTCACTGAACTGCCTCCTCTCCATCTTCTCAGAGAAGGGAGCCCCCCCCCCCCCCCCCCCCCCCCCCCCCCCCCGTCATCCCCTGCCCCAGCGCAGGTACCACCCTACCTGGGGCATTTAATCCCAGTAGGATTAGGCACATCCTTTCCCACTGAGGCCCAACCAGACAGTGCAGGTAGGGGGAAGGAGATCCAGTGGTAGGGAACAGAGACCTAGACAACCACTGTTCCAATTGTTAGGGTCTCACATGAGACAAAGCTGTACATTTGGTACAAATGTGTAGGGGGTCTAGGTCCAGCCTCAGTGTTTGGTGTGGCCCAGCTTCTTAGGGTTGTTTTCTAATCATTTAAAAATGTAAAAAAATTCTTGCATTTTTGCCTGGATTTGATCCATCTATAGGCTGGTGTATCATCTCCTCATGTACTCTACATATAAATCAGTCTGAAGAAAGATTTTTTTTTTTTTACAATTTCTGGAAAACAGGCTAAAAACATTAAGAAACTCTCAACCAATATGAAACAGTATGTTCAAAATGGCTATGATGTGTGGGTTATCCTATAGGATTTAAAAGAGAGCATGGCTATAATGGTTATAGCGAGGTTGGAGTAGGATTCACATATAACTAATTATGCCAGTAGGCACTGACTGCACTTGTGTAAACTCCAAGTAGAGGAAATGATAGGCGTCATTTCCCAGGAAGTAGAAGACCCTGTCTAAACAGAATCAATTAGAAAAATTAATTTATTCATTCAGTAGATAAGTATTGATCACTTCTTTGTACGTTAGGTGTTATGCTTAACATAACAGACTGTGATGAGTCCTGTGTAATGCTTGAATTGTAATCACTCAGTCTTGTTAGAAGAACAGATAAGGAAACGATTATAGTTCAGGACAAAATATGACCAGGTGTTTGCACACAAAGTCCAAAGCCTTATGAAAACACCAGGGATAGTTTTTAAAATTATGTCAGTTCTCAATATCCCATTCATTTACATTTAAGGAAGAAATCTGTGATTTCAATTTTAATGAGAATGCAACTGCAGTAGAAAAATGTTTTTATGGCCACTCCTAGGCCTGACACAACGGACCTGTGGTACAGAAGTGCCAAAATTATATGAATTTCCTATAAGTAATATTCAGGGACCCTTTGAAGATTATAATTATAATTCTAAATTAGAAAGGGCTTATTGTCTTACTGGGTTGAGTCACTGAGCTTGAGCTTTGTCACTGGTCCTAACAATGGCCATACACCTGTCTGAAAGCTGTTTCAGCAATGAGGCAAATGACTAGAAAAATGCCTAGAATGCTAGAATTTTTTTTAGCAAAGATCTTTAAAAAAGGATTTATATCTACCTGCATGATAGCTCAGAATCAATAATGCTTGGAGCATAGCATGAATTTTCAACTCTGTGATTTGAAATGTCTTATAAGAATTTCAATGAATACTTCTACCAATTAATCACTCACTTAAAAAAAAAACTCCAATGATATTACTAGTCTTATTTATGGCAAGAACTAAAAAGTCTAGCTAGAAGTATTCCTGATAATATGGCCAAAGAAACTATGAGCAATACTGTAATTCTTTCACATGATTCCCCCAAATAAAAGGCAATAAGGAAATAGCATGTTGTTTGAAATCAGACAAACTGAGGTTCAGATACCAATCTGAACAGTCAGTAGATGTGACCTTGGAAAATCTACTTCTCTTGGTCTCCATTCTTTCACCCCTAAACTACAGAAGATAAACTGATGCTCTGGCATGTTGTGGAGATGAAATGAGATGATTTACATCAGACATGTGTCTATCTACCAAATGTAAGACTGGGTAAATCCTAACTTCTTTCATTCTTTTTTTTTCATTTTTAAAATTTATTTTGTTTTTATTTTATTTATTTATTTTAGTAAAAGCTTCATCTCAGTTGTTTTTAAGACACTGCGCATGAGCAGCAGACACAAAGATGTCATTTGCTGTGTACACACATAAACTCAGTGAGTACAAAAGAGGGAACAGACTTACATATAAATAGCTTTTCTCCTAGGACTGTTGCAGGTAGCAAATGAGCAGTGCTAGTGAACCAATTCCACTACAGGAGGTACCTTTTAAACTTCCTCTTGAATTGTAAATGTATAATTGCGTTTTCACTCACATTTTAAAGTTAGGTCTGTCATAGATTCCTTCTTTCTTCTTTTGTGGGATGGTTCAAGACAGGATGTCTCTACATAGCCCTGGCAGTTCTGGAACTCACTCTTTAGACCAGGCTGCTCTTGAACTCAGAGGTCTTCTGCCTCAGAATGCTCAGATTATAGGCATGCTCCACCACTGCTCAGCCCTAGATCCCTCTTTAGAAAGCATGGTCCTTAGTAATGGGCAATGGTGAGAAAAATCAGAGGCAAAGAAATTTCTCCTAGTAATGCCTCTATTTTATATAATAGATAAGAAATATTCTATGTCCTTTTGTACCCTTAAGATGTTGGAATACCAATACCACCTCTGTTTATGAACATATTACTCATGCAGTAAAGAATACATTTGGAAGGCTTTCTGAACTAGAACAAGCATGCCCTTCTATTAGTAGTAGCTACCACGGCCTGGGAACTTATTCTGCTGATCTGTTTTCTTCTTAACCTGAATGCGTCATATACTTTGGGATTCAGTATGTTGCATGATATTTTTGTAAGCATGATCTTAAAATTTTTATTATATTGCATTATCTCCAAATAATCTATCATTGTTCCCATTAAATGTACATTCACTAGCACTGTTGCCCAATGAATGATTTCTGAATGGATTAATTATGAAATTGAAATTATATTTTTCTACATTAAAAACAATATGATTTGCAAAATATCACAATAGTACAATAACAACAGGTAAAAACAACCACATTGCTATGGATCACACCTGAGAGCCTACAAAAGAAAGCTTAAATAACCAGAAGTATAAATACACACGAAGTACTCAAATGCATAATCCTCATATATGCAAAGAGAGGAAATATTTAAGTACTGCACCAGTTATTTGCAAGCACCATAATAAAACACCTAGGATATCTCTTGTTCTTTCATATTAGTGAGGTTCTTCAAAGTGTGCATTCATTTGAATATAGTGAAATTATACTTTATTCACATAATGCATACATGTGTAATATATGTGACAAAACGTGTCTATCCTCTTGGCTTTTGTTTTTATAGAAAAGTCACTTCAATACTAAAGAATATATTTTTAAAAGTCATGTTCAGAAGCTAGAGATCATGTTTAATACATCTCTATTATCCTGCTCAATATGTAGATTCTGCACCAAAAAGTAAATATAGAGTGACAAATGAATAGAAGCTAGAAATATAAATTTATAAAATATATTTCTTTCCAAATTCTGTATAGTCTTCTAAACTACATATTTAATTAGTTACCATGAAGTCAGTATTAAGCACATATTTTAGTATAGCACATATTGCAGAGAAAGAAAGGGAATTTGGTAATGTGAAAATGTTACCAAACTTTTGTTGTATAACTGCCCAATCCAGTTTAAAACAACAGTCAAGTCACTTACATATGTGTTCATGGTTTAGTCTTTTTTTGCACAGAGATTATGTGGTTGAAAAGAAGAAACAAATAGAAAACTTCTTAGAGATGTGCACAGAAGTAAACTGATATGACATTGCACCTAAGAACATACAATGAAAGTTAGGCTAATTATGATGGAACATGCTTATAACCTCTGAACACAGAAGGCTGAACTGGGAGGACCAATGCTAACCAGAAATATATAGGAAGTTATAGGCCAGCCTCAGCTACATTGTGAAGCCAGGTTTCAGTAAAACAACCAACCAAACAAACAAAGATAACAACATATAATCACTAATAGTGTATTATTAAATAAGTTTATAGTTGAGCTAATATAATGTAAATATATTTTAAACAAAACAAAACACAGATAATACATATTTTTATGTCACTGGTTATCATGCAGTCAGGCTGAATAATATATTACATAGTAAAGGAAAAAACTGGTTATTGCAAATGCTCCAACTCCACTGCATTCCTGTTTATTTCTTTGGAAAGTAATAAGTTAATGAATAGGTAAACACTTTCTCTAATGTGGATGTCCTTCACCATTAGAATTTATTGAGTTCACCAATGAGTACATATTCATGAATGTTCACTCATCACAAAACAGTGGTTTAGACAGTCTACGCCATTAAATATAAGTTTATTTTTCGAGGTGTCAGCCAGGGAATCAACATTCTGGTCAGTGGCCTTTTCATGATATTTGTCCCAATAGATGCCACCTGGAAATCAACTGATGTTTAATGCAATAGATTTTTTAAATCTCCACTAGGAAGGATATTGTTTCATGAAGAACTAGGTAGTTAAAATGTTAGAAATGAATATAGAGTTCTCAATAAAAATGTTAAGCTGGAAGCAATGAAATCAAGAGTTAAACAAACCCATATAATTTGCTTTTTATTATATAATGTTCTATTGATTATGCTAATAACTGGCACCTGTATACTTTGATCAACTTGATGTTTTTGTGGTTGAACTATTTATTTTTCATTGTCCTCTCAAGGTTTCTTGTAAATATTGTATATTTCTGCATGGTCAATTTGATTCAGTTGCAATAGTTATGAAAAACAGATATTTGTGATCTGGTTCAGTGATCCAGTCTGAGCATTGTATACGCTAAGCAAATAAGCAATCACAGAGGTAGCTAATCAGTACTAATATTTTAATGTTAAATAAAACTTAAAAAGGTATGCATTTCTGACTCTTAATTCCTTTTACAAGTAAATAATAATAATTTTTTTTTTAACAAACAAACAAACTCATTTACGAGTGTGGAGAGAAGACTCTGTGATTAGGAGCTCTGGTTGCTCTTCCAAAGGACTTGGATTAGGTTCCCAGCATCCAACAATCACAACAGTCTGTAACTCCAATTCCAAGGTACCTTTTGCCCTCTTTTGGTCTCCACAAATACTGCATGCACGTGATACTCGACAAACATATAGGCAAAACACCCATATGCATAAAAGAAAATGAATCTTTCTAAAAAATCCGAATTTGAAGCACTCTATGTTAAATCAAAAGTCAATGGAAAAAATTCAGATGAAATAATGCATAGGTATTTCAATCCAGCAACATGACTGATGTGGTAAGGGATCACATTCAAAAAACCTTGGACTGTATGATCCAGCAGGAATGACATGCCTTTACTCCCTCTGGCTAGAATACAGAAATGCCCTTAGTACACACCTTTTATCCCTCTGACAGAAATGCTTGCACACCTTTAGTACCTACCTTTATTCCTAAAATATGACATTCAATTGAGGGGCAGACAAAGGGATAAATCAGAGAAAGTTGACAGAATGAGTCAGAGAAAGGATATACACAACTCTTAAGAGAACAAACAGGAAAGAGAGGCTACTTAAGAGAGCAGCATGCAGAGAGAGTGGGGGATAGGGAGAATCAGTTTTATAGAGATAGGTTAAAGGAGAAGAGAGAATAAGGCAGAGAATGAGAAAGAGTTGGAAGATTGCCAGAGTTAGTTTTGGGCCAAGCAGAGTAATTCAGCGAGAAGCTGAGAGAAGTCAGATTGAATCAGTCAGCTTGGGAGAAGAGTTTGAGACAGAACAGCTGAGTTGAACCAGCCAGAAAGGGTCCAGAAAGAGCTAGAAAGGGTGTTGTTATTGCATTTGGTAAATAAAAGTTACATTTACAACATAACACTCTTGTTAAAAACAAAATATATATGACAATATTAATTAAGTACTAGGAATAATTTTGCCAATTATTGTTACATCAAGAAGGAGTAGAATTGGAATAGCAAAATATACATGATTTCTTTTTGCTGTTCAGCTAAAAGCAACTAATATTTGAAAAACTTCAGTTTCTACCACTACGAGAAGATACTAGATCTAATGCATATAACATGAGACCCTACTTCAATTACAGACTTGAGTACTTGGGTACCTTGATAACTATTCTATCTTGTTCATCCTAGATGACTATGATGGCTACTATGAGCAGCGATCATGTTCCTAAGTGACAATGGCCAAAGGTCTATATTCAGTATATTATAATAGCCTATTGTTCTACTCACTGGCAATAACCTACCTCTGGTATGGACTGTATGATGTCAGTAAGGACAGAATGTACAAGAATCCTAAGTGGGAGAAGCTTCCTTCATTTTTCTAAAATGTATTTTCCTGACAGCTTGGTATGATTGACAGTTCTTACACACTGACCTAATGAACCCTCAGCCTGGAATCCTTCACACATTGCCTGATAAGCAGTGAACTAAGTTTTACTACAGGCATCATTCCTAAGCCCCAGTGATCTGACTAAAGTGACATGGCCTCCAAATACCACTGTGAACATTTATTGCAGACCAGTTGCAGTAGGAAGGTTATCAAACTGATTTTCTTCAGCCTTTATAGTCTTTAAATCAATACAGATAACCTTGTTTTCATTTTAGATTAAACATGTAATTGCATATTCTCCATGAAAATACGCATGGTATATGCTAGAATTTTGCATCTTAATATTTTGCAAAGGGATGAACTGTAGTATATGAAAATACCATATAGATATAAATGTATATTGCAACTATTTCCTTTTGCCTTGTAGATTATGAAATACATCCTAAAAATTCAAATATATATACTCTGGGCCTGGAAGATGGCTTAGTGACAAAAGCACTCACTATCAAGCCTGACAACAAGAGTTCAATCCCCAGGACCAACATGGTGGAATGACAAAACAGATTCCAGCAAGTTGTCTGCTGACATCATTTGTTCCTTACTTTGACTGCATGCACATGTGTTCACATGTATAATGAATAAATACTTATAATAATTTTTAATTAAAATTAAAAATATATTGTTCATCTAGTTATTTTAGTCTCTGTTCCTTTCTTAACTATTAGAGCCACCTTATATGAAGTATAAAGACGATGGGATACAAAGTCAGTATAGGAATGACTCAAAATTATACTTAAACCAAGAATGTGCCTCTTGTAATGAAGACTGTCAAACAGAGGGTAAACCTTATGTATATGAAATATCTGTATAGCATCTACAAAAAGAAATTTGTATATAAGTGACAAGTAACTTCCTTTGGAGTTCAATAAATATTCTGGGACTTTAGTACATAAATGCTATGGTTAACATTTTCTACTTCTCAAAATCTTTTTATAACGGAATTTGACATCTCATATTCTCAAACTAATTAAAGCATTCATTCATTGCTTTAAGCCAGAGATGAAGTAAAGGGTGTGTTCATTAGACTATACTGTGTACATAGCATTGTAATTTGAACTTTAAGTTGTCTTTCACTCTTCCAAGAAGCTATAATGAATAATTTTCACAGACCAACATAGTTAATTCAATTAATTGGTCTATGAGGAGGACTGGCTTCCATATTGCTCCCAGGAAGTATACTTTAAGTTATATAGTGTGTAAGTATCCTGTAAATGTGGTCAGGTACTCAGATGTAAAAGGCTTCTTTGGGGTGTTAATTATAACTCTGAGTCATACCTATAGTGGTATTGTGTGGTGACATTGGTCCATTTTTCATTCTTGCTTACTTTCCTTTTTCCATCCTTCTTTCACTACTTATTTTCTTTTTTCCTTCCATCCTTCCTTCCTTTCTTTTCTGTTTTTTTTTTTTACCACATCTGTGTTTTTTCCTGTAAGAGGTAGCAGTTTTATTTTTATGTGCCCTGAGATATTATCTCTGCCTTAGTCAATTGGATTCAAGAGGAACAAATCCACAGGCAACAGTCTGATAGCTGTTATGAGAATCTGAACTAGGTCAGACCAATATCATACAAAGCAAAAGCCATTCTGTAATGCACCTGTGACAGTCATGTTTACAACGGTAACCAACTTACCAAAAAAGGGGGGTGGGAGCTACAGAAGAATGAAACCATGCATGGTTAGCAAGAACAACTTCTAGTTCTAATTTTTCAACATAAGGACCAGTTCAAGTCACTATGTCTGCTAATTCCTGTTCTTGAATGTCTGAGACATTGCCTATATATTCTGCTACAATAAATCCTCCAATTTCAGTCAAGTCTCTACTTACTTCTTTTTTCTCCTCTCTTGTAAACATACTGGTGTTCTATCCTTCCCTTTGTTTATTAATTAAAAACTTACAAAAGTAATTCTTAAACTTTTTGAGGACTCATTAGATGCCTACAGAGATTAAGGAACTCACTCTGTGATAGCCAAATAGTCAAGGACTACAAACCAGATCTAATTCAAAATAGCACCTAGTAAGCTTAATGTGAATGAATACACAAATCTTGCAGTTACTTGAATGCCTTGGGTAGTATACTAAATCTCTGCTTGTCTCTTTTCCTAGATAAAGCAAAAAGTAGTAATGATACATAATATATCTAATAGGAATGTTATGAGAACGAAATTAGTTACTATGGTGGTTTGAATACGCTTGGTCCAGGGAGTGGTACTTGAGATGTGTCCTTGTTGGAGGTAGTGTGTCACTGTCAGGGTTGGCTTTTAGAGAGCTTCCTCTTAGCTATCTGAGGATGCCAGTTTGCTTCTATCTGCCTTCAGATGAAGATGTAGAACTCGCAGTTTCTCCCATGTCATGCCTGCCTGGATGTTGTCATGCTCACACCTTGATGATCATAGACTGAACCTCTGAACTTTTGTCCTTTATAAGAACAGATTGCCTTGGTCATGGTGTTTCTTTACAGCAACAGAAACCCTATATAAGACAGTTACCATATAATTTAAACATTAATTGAGCTGATTGAACTGGGGGAGCAATTTGACCATAAAGGACAAGGGTTCTAGATCAAAACAAAGGGAAAAACAACGGCAGCAGCAGCAATTGAAGCAAAATTGAATTTCTGTCACAGAAAGGTGGAATTAATACCCAAGAGTCTACTAAATGATACGGGTGGAAATGGAACCCAGGTGAGTAAAATATCTACTAAAACACTTGCTGTAGAGGAATGCAGCACCACACTGAATAGAGAACAAGGTTCCCATTTTCAGAAATCTAGACTGAGATGTGATACATTTTCGACTTAAATTCCCTTAAGCCTCAAGGTAGCTCTTCAACAAACACTCAGTTTAAATAGCTTCTTGTCCCTTGCAATCAGGAGGGACTTAATTAAGTAAAATGTTTATTAATATTACTTTAACCATCTAAAATGAAAAGTAATTACCTACACAGGACCTAGAAGATAAAGGATGCCCTAGATGCTTCCTTTTTCAAACATACCTTCTCAAAACTTTTCTAGTGCTGTCAACGAATTACCCTCCTCTTTCTCTTTCTGGGTCAAAGTGCTTCCTCATCATCTCATCACTGGAAACTAAATGGCATAGGTCTTAAGAATGAGTAATTAATCATTCTCTATCCATTTAGCATCTTTGGATTCATTTTGTTTAACATGGTAGATAATAGTTTAAGTCTATATTCTTCCAATTAAAATGTGAAAATGTTCTTTACTGAGGTCTTTTATTCTTCCAAGGCTGAAGAAACTTGAGAGCATGTTGTATAATTACTACCTTGAAAATACTTCTGAAAGCACAGAAACAGCAACCTGAGCACAAATCAGAAGAAAAATAAGTCTGCTGCAAATTGTAAACAGCTTCGGATGATTTATAGGAAAAGAGTTCTACAAAGCTTCCTTAATGATAGGATATAAACAGTTTTTACTGCTATTTAGTTAAATGATAATTACAAAACTCATTGAACTGAATTCGAATTAGGATTGTCAGACAAATGCTTATAAGGGGTTAATTAATTCATACGAACCACACGGCTCAGCTGAAAATAGGCTCATTATTCTAAGCCACCAACATCTTTTGCTTCTTAGTACTGCTCTCCTTTTGCCATTTCATTCACCCTATTGCACCCCCACCCCAGGAGCAAGTGTCAGGAGACAGAATATTTAAAAGGAAATGTGAGCTAAAAGCATTTTGCAAGGGTACATCAGGGGTACAAAGATGTCTGCTTGAACACTGAAATGGAAAGATCGTTTATTAGTACACCATGGTTCAGAACATCCCAAAGGGTTCAATATTTTCATTACACATACAAATACACCCCCTCCTCCTTTTCAAATGCCTCATTACAGCTAAGCCTGGAGCTTTTTTCTTAAAAAGCTTTCCTCTGAAATTATTAATAATATGAAGTTCCCTACAGGCTAAGGGTATTATTACAGTCAAAATACATCAATATGTATATATACGTATATACTCTCTTTCATACTATTTTAAATAACAAAGTATTTAGTAGGAACAGTACAGAATTTATGAGCTATACACAGAGAAGCCTAGAGGAAGATGGCAATATCCCAGATGCTCAGGAAACAGCTCTTGAAGCTTATTAGGTGGGTGTAGGAGACTGTAATAGGATTATGAGTTTTGGTTTAGCCTGTCCATCATTTCAAAATCCCCATAACTAAAGGGAATATCTTCATAGGGGTCTGAGTTTAATATCGAAGCTGCTTTATTTAATTCTTCCTATTTTATAATGCTGAGTGCTAATTAGTTCCATCTACTTTCTTCAGGCTTGTCAATAAGGCAACTTGGAAGCCAAGAACCTGCTGAATTATGGATTAACCAGTTCTGTAACAGCATATTCAAGCAACCTAGTTAGCTGCTCTGAAGCGAAATGGTATTATAGGCATAGAGAAACATAAAATATTCTTTTGTTATCTTCTGCTTAAAAGCAGGACAATTACTCCCTACAAGTAAACTGTTTCTTTTTGATGTGTTAATGAATATTTTAGATACATAAAGGGTAAAATAATATTACTTTTGTTTATGTGTCTTAGGAGCCAATTAAATTCAGAATATCTATACTATCTGATGATAAAATTGACAAACTAGTCTTGTTTCTTGCATTCTACTTTTTTTTAACGTAAAGGCAGGAAGGATTGAGATGTCAATATTGAGTGGCATGACTGTAGTCTAGCTTCACTTTTAATGAACCTTCATCCCATTCTTTCTGAGCCTTCTCTATCACTTTCCAACTTGAGCATTTCAATGGACTCTTTCCTCCTCCAGATGTACTTGAGAATCAGCCTTTCAGGCTCTTTAGTTCTGTAATATGAAGTGTTGGAGATATATTGAAGTGGTGCTCTCATTTTGGCACCCACAGGTTAAACTACTAGTGTATAGACAGACAAGCAAGATGAGAGTAGCACTGGAAGATGAACCTCAGCTTTTGACTTCTCTGAAACTCCTTCACATCTGTTTTGCCATAATCAGTCTTTTCTGTCATGGTCAGACTTGCAGGCACAATTTGGGTACTGAGGTAACCCTTCAAAGTCCTGGGATACCCTCCCACGGACACTAGGACACTAGTCTTCTTATCTGTGAACAATTAAGCTGTCATCAAGACTTCACAAAATTGTGCATGTCTTACTTACTGTTTGAGTGTTCCCAGATTTCCCCTGACTACACAACTTCTTTTCTTCTATTATTCTTTTTAACTCTTTCTCATTTTCATTAGTTAATTGATAATTCATATAATGTATTGTGATCATATTTTTCCTCATTCTGGCCATATCCATATTCTACCCTATCCACTCAACTTTGTGTGTTCCCGTTTAAGTAAATAAAGTTCAGTTTATGCTGCACATATACTCTTGTATGTGTGCCTTTCCACTGCAGCTTGGCTAAACTACCAGAGAACTCACTTTTAAAGAAAATTGACTCTGTTTCCCATCTGCTATCAAGTAAAGGATGTTCTGGATTTCAAGTGTTTTAACAATGTGTCTTTATCACAAGTTTCATTATTTGGTTTTATCTGTATAGCTGTATTTATGTTCCTCTGTGTTAAAGTCAACTCTCCACTCCCTCTCGTAAAGGTCAATAATTTCCTAATCATTTTCTTCCTTTATTAGAACCTTTAATATGTTCCAATTTACTCTTGCCTTTAAAACAATTATTTAGGGGCTAGAGAGATGATTCAAAGTTTAAGAATGCTTGCTGGTCTTACACAGGACCTGAGTTAAATTCCCTCACAACCACCTATAACTCAAGATCCAGGTGGATCCAACACTATCTTCTGTCCTATGTTGGCACCAGGCACACACATGTATATAAACACATACACACATAAACAAACAAAAACAAATAAAATAACTAAAAACATTACATTTGTGTATACATGTGTGTCACAGAGTGCTTGTGAAGGTCAGAGGGAAACTGATGTCAGTTCTTTTGTTACATATTTACATGGCTTCCAGGGATCAAACTCAGATTGTAAGTCTTGCATAGCAAACACTTCTACGGCTTTAGCCATCCTGCCAGACCTGCTCTTGCTCCTTCTCAAAGCAAACTCATAAAATAATTGATGACAGTAATAGGAGTAATTATATAATGGTAACTGGCTAGTGCTGAGTGCTCTAAAATACCCTTTTTAGATATTCATAGGCATTCATTCTTTTCATTTTGCATCAGGAGCCCTTGGTATGGTTTTTGTGAGTGTTCCCCAAAGGTCTATGAGTTGACAGTAGTAGATAATCTGGCTGTTTTATCAGCAATACAAAAGAGAAACAGAAATAGAGACAGACAGAAACACACACACACACACACACACACACACACACACACACACACACACA